>CM057340.1:124188206-125388206 GCA_030015575.1 Agapanthus africanus
TGTTGCCGATAGCTTGCTTTCGGAGATGGAACGATTGGCCGGGGGCAAAATTCCCCGGGGGACCTTCAAGGCCCAAGTTGCCGCCATTGCTCAGGAAGCTGTACAGGTCAGTATCTGCTTTCCGTTGAGGTTTTCGTCATGCGTTTTTTTCTCGAATCGGATTCTTTTTAACCCCTTCTTTTATCTTCCTCGGGTACTGTAACAACCGAGTTCATTTATACCAATTCTCAGTTCCCGTATTTACTTATCTGTGGTATTTTCTTAATTTAACGGGTTTTTGGGTGCGAATGGTATTTTACTTTTTACATTGCATTCGACCCGACCCGCTTGCTTGAACTTGTTGATCCATATTTATAGATTACATTGACTTGTTACGTAGACTGTGCATTTTCATCTTTAGTGCATACTACCTTTTTATCTGGCATTGCATCTTTTACCATATAACATTTTAAGTCACAGAAAATATTTTAAAATTACATAACATGGCCTGCTGGATACCCCTAACCCCGTGGTAGCATCCGCGCATCTTGTTCTCGTCCCGTTCAGTGAATCGGACGCGTTTAGATGGCTACGCGCACGTGCGTGCGTCCGTTCTTGGGGGTATTCATTTTCGTTACCCGAGCATTCATTTTAAAGTTTGGAAGTTGCATTTATTTTTCGTAATTAAAATCTGAATTTTTGGACCAGACCCGGGCGCATTTTGAAATACTTTTGTATCTCGTCAAAATTCATTTATTTAAAATATTTTAATGTTAGTCGAATATTTTTTCTGCTCAGAAGGTTTATCAAACAACTGAAAATCTTTTTAAAATTTTTGTTAAAAATCTTTTCTTAAACCGACTCCAGCCTCTCCTCAGCACTTTCTTTTCCCTTGGCCCCACCTTCCAGCCAATCAGATCTTCCCTTTTCTATTCACCGGGCCCCACTCCTTCTCTCTCCTTTTCTTTCCCTTTTTCTCTTTCCTTACCTTTCTCTCTCTCCTCACCGCTATCTCTTTCTCTCTCCTTAAATAAAAACAAATTTCTCTCTCGTCACTGTTCATCTCTCTCTCTCCTCTCGATCTCTCATTCTTTCTCTCTCTCAGCACTCTCTCTCTCTCCTCTCGATCTCTCTCTTCTATTTCTCTCTTCTCTCTCTTACTTATATTTATTAATCCCTTAATTACTACACCTCTCTCTCTCCTTCTTCTCAAAAATTTCTCCCGCCTCGTGCCCTCACCCATCGCCTCGCCTCGCCTCGCGTCGTCGCGGCCCCTCGTCATCGCCGCCTCAACGCCCTCGTCACCGTGACATCCTCCTCCCCTTCCTCCATCCATCTCCGGCGGTGCGGTCTTCTGCAAGAGCATCGTAAGGACCTCAAAGGGGCCCACAACTCAGCAAGATCAAGAAGAAGAAGAAGTGCGAGACGACGATTCTATTCTCATCGGAAGTCACCCAGATGGCCACATCGTGCTCGATCATCCGAGCATCGGCCGTTTCCATCTCAAAATCCAGAGCCTCTCCGTGACCGATCTCGATTTGGTTCATGGGACTGGGTTTCAGTGGAAAGATTGGGGCTTAGGTTGCTGCTGTTGATTTAGTGGGAGGATGATACGGTGAAGCTCAGGGCGTCTACGAGGGTTTATGAGCTGCATTGGGTGCCTTTGAATAGTGCTTTTGAGATGGAGAATCCGTTGCCGGCGGTGCTTGAAGAGAACGAGGATACCCAACTAGTCGAGACATGGAACCCGTTCCTCTTCCACAAAATGCATCAAAGAGTTAGATAGGTTGGCGGTTCGATTAACTGCTCTTTTAAATGATGCAAAAGATGTTGTGAAGTAGAACAATTTGTACTTGGTAAATATACCAGCATGGTTATGGGGATGGAGATCTCCTTGGAAAGGAAGACAGAAAGATGGAGAGCTAATCAGCAAAGGAGAAATTGAGCTGTATCTGCTAGGAAAAAAGAACTAGGGAAAAGTTTCTGGAATTGTTTTATGAGGAATATGACCCAGATGTCTTTTCTATTAAGGCAACACAGTTCGTCGGAGCCGTGATGACGCCGACGATCCAAACGACCTAGCGAACGTGCCTTAACTGCGTGATCACCTTCGTGCGTTATTTGGACCCGTTCCGTGTACCGTGCGCGCGTCGCGACTTTTCGCCGACGTAGGACGTTCCATACACATCTGTTCTCGTTCCGTCTAGGCAAGTAAAACTTGCTACATGCTATTTAATTTATTTATACTTATTTAATTGCATATTAAATCTATAGTTTAAATCTAATGCCGCATGTTCCATTTAAACCTATCGATGTTCCATATATCATTTTAGACCTAGAACTTGAATCATATCATGTTGCATTTTTAGTTTACAATACGTGGTACCCACGTCCATATTTATATCACATAGTGCTTGGTTGCATAGCCCATAATACCCTTTTAATAGTCTATATCCTATCGGACACCCGTTTGCGGGCATCTAGCCTAGTATATATACAATTGCATCCCTAAATCATTTAATACATAATAACGAGATTTTAACATTCCATATTCGATAAAGTGTATTTAATTAGTGTTGGAACCATAACCCTAACTCAAATCAATAACCGTGCATCCATATGTTTTAGTCTGTACCTATTTGCATACCACACCACATTGTTCCATTTTTTTATTGTTCCATTAGTACCCCATACTTGTTTTGTATACCCATGCATACTCTAGTTTGAATATGAGCACCCATGTGACATTTGTGCACCCCTGACATGACTTGATATACCATTACTTGACACAACGTGATACCGTGCACTTCTTGACATGACACGATACCTGTATACTACCAGACTTGACCTGATGTACCATGGCTTTACCTGTTACCTGATCTTGTTACTAATGCCAACAAACCTGACCTATTGTCCCTACGGACATTTCCTGTTGTCTATTCAGGCAAACATGTACCTACTTGATTCTGTGTTGGCATTAGCTCCAGATTTATTAATATCTGACTTGAACACATAACTTGGGGGTATAGGGAAATCAATGATGAAACCTGACTTGTAACTCGACAGTTCGCCTACTTATACTGATCGGTTTTAGAGGCTAGGCCAGCCTTGGGATGATCCTGCAGACATCATTCATCTATACATATTTCCTAATTTAGAGGTTAGGCCAGCCTTGGGGTGATGCGGCTGACATCACTCATCGTTACATGCTACCTTTTAGTGCATAGCGGCATGTCTCGGCTTCAGCCCGAGAATCTTCACCGTGATCCCGGGCACGCACGGGATACTATTGAGTTACAACGATGATTCATCAAATTGATTTCAAAGACTTGAGAGTAGTTAACCTAGTAGACCGGTTTAGAATACTCACTGCACATCACCTGTGCCTTACCCTTCACTGTCGCTTTTACATTACTGTTATACCTGTTTTACTGTTCATACACATACCTGTATGTCTTGCTACCCCTGTTTATTTTTGTTGCTTGATATTATGACGCACTGACGTCTAGGTTTTGCATGGCCCAGATCCTCTACCTTTGTTGCGGACTGATCAGGAGTACTGCAGCTATTAGACCGAGCAGTGGGGATCCTGTTGGTAACCAGATTTACTTTCTAGGTGTCTAGTTTATTGGATCTTTTGCTTCCGCATATTATATTATTTCTTGACTCATTTATTCTGGCTCATGGACATGTATTAGATAGTTTAGTTTACTTTACTGTTCTTGATATCTCTTCAGCCGTAATGTGACTGTGAAAGGATATTTCCCATCCACAGGTAGCATAGTTGGCTATGTCATGTGTCTATCTTAGCGTACTCTGGGAAGCAGGGGGTGACATGGTTTGTTTGGTATCAGAGCAATAGGATATAGGTTAATCGAATTTCATTCTTTTGTAGTTGGGTATTGGACCCAATACACGAATCAGAATACTCGTGATTAGGAACATGTCCTGCCACATTGCTATCATGATTCTTGAATCATATCTTCCTCTTATCCTTTGTCTTAACGATATACAAACCACTTTGCATCTCGACTTGAAACCTTTTGGTTCCCAATTTTTTCTCCCTGTTCTTTGATTCTGATACTAGGATTTGGGCGACTTGAGTGGAGTTAAGTAATTGTACCCATAAACTGCAGCATGGTTACAATGCGGTACTCTGTTTAAGCAACTTGGAGTCCTGGTCTTGATTCACTTCCTTGTTCCATGGACGTTATATTGCCTTGTTTCTCTTGCTTTCCAGTTCACGTTTTATCGCAAGCTTGAATCCTGTTTACCGTGCTTATCTTCTTCAGTGTTTGGCTTCAGCTGAAATCGTTTCAGGGATCATACTTGTTCATGTCTTTCCCGCATTAGAATTATTCAATTCTGGTGCATTCCTTGTTTGTTGTTGTCTTAGGAATGGATTTTCTCGGCATTTTCTATGCTCACATTGATTGTAGAGCAAAGAAAGCGAATTTCCAGATTCCCGGACATCCGGAGTTTGTTTTTGCTGGAGGAAGCAGTTCTGTCGGGCCAGTCGAGTTTAGGGCTAGGCCGACAACTAATGTTCTTTCGTCACTGGAGGTTGATAAAGATGAAGCGCCAACTGTAGTTCGAGATTTCATGGACGTGTTCGAGGAAATATCAGGTTTACCGCCGAAACGAGACGTGGAGTCCGCAATTGATCTTGTTTCTGGTGCAGAGCCAGTCTCAAAAGCGTGCTATCCAATGGCACCAGTGGAGTTGGAAGAAGTCAAGAAGCAGATTACTGAATTACTTGAGAAGGGTTGGATTCACAACAGTAACTCGCCTTGTGGAGCTCCAGTTCTTCTAGTAAAGAAGAAAGATGGCACAAGGAGGATGTGCATCGATTATCGAGAATTAAACCGGGTGACTATTAAGAATAAGTACCCGATCCCTCGCATTGGCGAATTGTTCGAGCAGCTTAGTGGCGCGAGGGTATTCTCGAAACTGGATTTGCGATCCGAATATCATCAGGTCCGAGTTAAATAAAAAGATATTTACAAGACTGCGTTCAGAACTCGGTATGGAAATTACGAGTAATTAGTGATGCGCTTCGGAGTAACAAATGCACCGGCGATATTTATGGACTTGATTAACCGAATCTTTTCACTATTCTTGGACCAGTTTATAGTGGTGTTCGTTGATGATATTCTGGTCTACTCAAAGGAGTATTGAAGAGCGTGCAGAACACTTGAAGATCGCACTGCAGACATTGAGGCAAGAAAGATTGTATGCAAAGATGAGCAAGTGCGAGTTTTGGCTTGAAGAATTGAAGTTTTTTGGGCATGTCGTATCCAGTGATGGAATCGCTGTTGATCCCGAGAAGATTGCAGCAGTTTGAGATTGGCCGATTCCGAAGAACGTTGCGTAGATCAGAAGCTTTCTTGGACTTACTGGATATTACAGAAGGTTCGTGGAAAATTTTGCTCGTTTGGCTGAGCCTTTGACTAAGCTTAAGCGCAATGAGGTACCATTAGTATGGACGGATAAGTGTGCATCAGCTTTTGAGGCGTTGAAGTAGAGGTTGATAACCGCACCTGTTTTAATCGTACTAGACGGTTCCGGAGAATTGGTGATTCACAGCGACGCATCTGGAAAAAGGTTTGGGGATGTGTTTTGATGCAGCATGGGAAGATTGTAGCTTACGCATCGAGACGGTTGAAGACCCATGAGAAGAATTACCCAACTCATGACTTGGAGCTAGCAGCTGTGATTTTCGCTTTGAAGATTTGGAGACACTACTTATTGGGCGAAAAGAGGCGAAGTATTCACCGATCACAAAAGCCTAAAGTACGTGCCCACTAAGAAGGAGCTAATTATGAGACAGTGTAGGTGGTTGGAGCTGATGGCTGACTACGATCTTGATCTTAAGAATCATCCGGGGAAAGTTAATGTTGTGCCAGATATGCTTGGTCGGTTGCCAGCAATTCAAATGTTGACTGCACTAAATGAACTTATCGAAGATTTCGGAGATTCGATTTGGAGGTTGTGCTACCACATTCTTCGAGATAGTTGATGCAGCTGCAAGTACAGTCGTCGTTGATCAAGAATATTAAAGCAGCGCAACTGCAGGACCCAAGATTGCAGAAGTTTCGAGAACAGGTTGAAGCTGGACTTTGAACGGACTTATTGGTTCATGAAGATGGTTCGTTGCGATATGGTAGTCATTCGTGTGTACCAAAGGGAGACATTCGCGAAGAAGTTATGAAAGAGGCGCACAGTTTGGCATATTCTGCACATCCAGGAGGCACAAAGATGTGCCGAGATCTACGACAGCATTTCTGGTGGGAAGGTATGAAACGGGAGATTGCCGCTTTGTGGCAAAGTGCTTGGTGTATCAGCAAGTTAAGGCTGAACATCAAAGGGTTGCTGATTTATTGCAACCACTTCCGGTTCCTCAATGGAAGTGGGAACATCTAACCATGGATTTCATGACGGCTTTACCGCGGAGTCCAAAAGGAGCAATAATGCAGTTTGGGTGATTGTTGATCGATTGACCAAGGCAACTCATTTTATACCATTTCGAGTTGGTCGATCGACAGGAGCTTTGGCAGAACGGTGCATGCAGGAGATTGTAAGATTTCATGGAGTACCGGTGAGTATCGTGTCCGACCGTGACACTCGTTTCTTAACACACTTTTGGAGGAGCTTACAGGAAAGTTTGGGAACTCGATTGAAGTTTAGCACGGCTTATCATTCTCAAACAGATGGCCAGTTGGAGAAAACGATCCAAACTCTTGAAGACAGGTTGAGAGCTTGCATGTTTGACTTCAAGGGTTCATGGGAGGATCATCTACACTTAGTGGAGTTTTCTTACAATAACAGTTTCCTGGCGACTATTCAGATGGCTCCATTCGAAGCATTATACGGTCGCAAGTGTCGTTCACCTGTTTGTTGGGATGATGTTGGAGAACGAAGATTGTTGGGACCGGACTTGATCGTGCAAACAGTTGAGAAGGTTAATACTATCCGGAATCATATGAAAGCAGCACAAGACCGACAAAAGAGTTGGGCAGATACATCGAGAAGACCTCTAGAGTTCGCCGTTGGTATTCTTGTAGATATCACCGATTAGAGGGGTGATTCGTTTTTGGGAATCGAGGATAGCTTAGTCCTCGATTCGTTGGACCTTTTGAAATTTTGGAGCGTGTTGGAGAAGTAGCGCATCGTTTGGCTTTACCACAATCCTTGGCGAATGTTCATGACGTGTTTCATGTATCTCAACTCCGTAATTATGTTCGAGATAAAACACATATGTTGGATCATTCGGAGCTGACTGTACGAGAAGATTTAACTTTTGAGGAGCGACCAATGTCGATTGTGGATCGAAGAGTAAAGGTTCTTAAGAACAATGCTATCCCTCTTGTGATTGTTTCTTGGGGAAATCGCTCGCATGGAGAATCAACTTGGGAATGAGAAGATGAAATCCGACAGAAGTTTCCATATCTATTCTTGTATTTTCTTGATTGTTTATCCTTTCTTGTTCTTGGAATTTCGAGGACGAAATTCTTTTTGTAGTTGGGTATAATGTAACAACCGAGTTCATTTATACCAATTTCAGTTCCCGTATTTACTTATCTATGGTATTTTCTTGATTTAACGGGTTTTTGGGTGCGAATGGTATTTTACTTTTTACATTGCGTTCGACCCGACCCGCTTGCTTGAACTTGTTGATCCATATTTATAGATTACCTTGACTTATTACGTAGATTGTGCATTTTCATGTTTAGTGCATACTGGCTTTTTATCTGGCATTGCATCTTTACCGTATAACATTTTAAGTCACAGAAAATATTTTAAAATTACATAACATGGCCTGCTGGATACCTCTAACCCCGTGGTAGCATCCATGCAACTTGTTCTCGTTCCGTTCAGTGAAACGGACGCGTTTGGATGGCTACGCGCACATGCATGCATCCGTTCTTGGGGGTATGCATTTTCGTTACCCGAGCATTCATTTTAAAGTTTGGAAGTTGCATTTATTTTTCGTAATTAAAATCTGAATTTTTGGACCAGATCCGGGCGCATTTTGAAATACTTTTGTATCTCGTCAAAATTCATTTATTTAAAATCTTTTAATGTTAGTCGAATATTTTTTCTGCTCAGAAGGTTTATCAAACAACTGAAAATCTTTTTAAAATTTTCGTTAAAAATCTTTTCTTAAACCGACTCCAGCCTCTCCCCAGCTCTTTCTTTTCCCTTGGCCCCACCTTCCAGCCAATCAAATCTTCCCTTTTTCTATTCACCGGGCCCCACTCCTTCTCTCGCCCTTTCTTTCCCTTTTTCTCTTTCCTTACCTTTCTCTCTCTCCTCACCGCTATCTCTTTCTCTCTCGCTCAAATAAAAACAAATTTCTCTCTCGTCACTATTCATCTCTCTCTCCCCTCTCTCGATCTCTCATTCTTTCTCTCTCTCCGCACTCTCTCTCTCCTCTCGATCTCTCTCTTCTCTTTCTCTCTCCCTCACTCTCCTCTCGCTCTCTTCTCTCTCTCTCTTATATTTATTAATCCCTTAATTACTGCACCTCTCTCTCTCCTTCTTCTCAAAAATTTCTCTCGCCTCGTGCCCGCACCCATCGCCTCGCCTCGCGTCGTCGTGGCCCCTCGTCGTCGCCGCCTCAACACCCTCGTCACCGTGACATCCTCCTCCCCTTCCTCCATCCATCTCCGGCGGTGCGGTCTTCTGCAAGAGCATCATAAGGACCTCCAAGGGGCCCACAACCCAACAAGAGCAAGAAGAAGAAGAAGAAGTGCGAGACGACAATTCTATTCTCATCGGAAGTCACCCAGATGGCCACATCGTGCTCGATCATCCGAGCATCGGCCGTTTCCATCTCAAAATCCAGAGCCTCTCCGTGACCGATCTCGATTTGGTTCATGGGACTGGGTTTCAGGAGAAAAGATTGGGGCTTAGGTTGCTGCTGTTGATTTAATGGGAGGATGATACGGTGAAGCTCAGGGCGTCTACGAGGGTTTATGAGCTGCATTGGGTGCCTTTGAGTAGTGCTTTTGAGATGGAGAATCCGTTGCCGGCGGTGCTTGAAGAGAACGAGGATACCCAACTGGCCGAGACATGGAACCCGTTCCTCTTCCACAAAAAGCATCAAAGAGTTAGATAGGTTGGCGGTTCGATTAACTGCTCTTTTAAATGATGCAAAAGATGTTGTGAAGTAGAACAATTTGTCCTTGGTAAATATACCAGCATGGTTATAGGGATGGAGATCTCCTTGGAAAGGAAGACAGAAAGATGGAGAGCTAATCAGCAAAGGAGAAATTGAGCTGTATCTGCTAGGAAAAAAGAACTAGGGAAAAGTTTTTGGAATTGTTTTATGAGGAATATGACCCAGATGTCTTTTCTATTAAGGCAACACAGCTCGCCGGAGCCGTGATGACGCCGACGATCCAGACGACCTAGCGAACGTGCCTTGACTGCATGATCACCTTCGTGCGTTATTTGGACCCGTTCCGTGTACCGTGTGCGCGTCGCGACTTTTCGCCGACGTAGGACGTTCCGTACACATCTGTTCTCGTTCCGTCTAGGCAAGTAAAACTTGCTACATGCTATTTAATTTATTTATACTTATTTAATTGCATATTAAATCTATAGTTTAAATCTAATGCCGCATGTTCCATTTAAACCTATCGATGTTCCATATATCATTTTAGACCTAGAACTTGAATCATATCATGTTGCATTTTTAGTTTACAATACGTGGTACCCACGTCCATATTTATATCACATAGTGCTTGGTTGCATAGCCCATAGTACCCTTTTAATAGTCTATACCCTATCGGACACCTGTTTGCAGGCATCTAGCCTAGTATATATACAATTTCATCCCTAGATCATTTAAAACATAATAACGAGATTTTAACATTCCATATTCGATAAAGTGTATTTAATTAGTGTTGGAACCGTAACCCTAACTCAAATCGATAACCGTGCATCCATATGTTTTAATCTGTACCTATTTGCATACCACACTACAATGTTCCATTTTTTTATTGTTCCATTAGTACCCCATACTTGTTTTGTATACCCATGCTTACTCTAGTTTGATTCTGAGCACCCATGTGACATTTGTGCACCATTGACATGACTTGATATACCATTACTTGACACAACGTGATACCGTGCACTTGTTGATATGATACAATACCTGTATACTACCTAACTTGACCTGATGTACCATGGATTTATCTGTTACCTGATCTTTTTACTAATACCAACAAACCTGACATGTTGTCCCTACGGAAATTTCTTGTTGTCTATTCAGACAAACATGTACCTACTTGATACTGTGTTGGCATTAGCTCCAGATTTATTAATATCTGACTTGAACACATAACTTGGGGGTATAGGGAAATCAATGATTAAACCTAACTTGTAACTCGACAGTTCGTCTACTTATACTGATCAGTTTTAGAGGCTGGGCCAGTCTTGGGATGATGCTGCTGACATCATTCATCTATACATATTTCCTATTTTAGAGGCTATTCCAGCCTTGGGGTGATACTGCTGACATCACTCATCGTTACATGCTACCTTTTAGTGCCTAGCGGAATGTCTCGGCTTCAACCCGAGAATCTTCACCGCGATCCCGGGCACGCACGGGATACTATTGAGTTACATCGATGATTCATCAAATTGATTTCAAAGACTTGAGAGTAGTTAACCTAGTAGACCGGTTTAGAATACTCACTGCACATCACCTGTGCCTTACCCTTCACTGTCGCTTTTATATTACTGTTATACCTGTTTTACTGTTCATACACATACCTGTATATCTTGCTGCCCCTGTTTATTTTTGTTGCTTGATATTATGACGCACTGACGTCTGGGTTTTGCATGGCCCAGATCCTCTACCTTTGTTGCGGACTGATCAGGAGTACTGCCGCTATTAAACCGAGCAGTGAGGATCCTGTTGGTATCCAGATTTACTTTCCAGGTGTCTAGTTTATTGGATCTTTTGCTTCCGCATATTATATTATTTCTTGACTCATTTATTCTGGCTCATTGACATGTATATGATAGTTTAGTTTACTTTACTGTTCTTGATATCTCTACACCCGTAATGTGACTGTGGAAGGATATTTCCCATCCACGGGTAGCATGGTTGGCTATGTCGCGTGCCTATCTTAGCATACTCTGGGAAGCGGGGCGTGACAGGTCCTCCAGCACTGTGCCCTCATCGCCAACATGGAGCACGAGGAGATTGCCCCGGTGATGCAGAAGGCTGGCGAGTCTTCCTTGCGGGAGGAGGATCTGCGGCAGGCGAAGGAGTGGATCGCCGCCCTCGAAACCCGGGTGGCCTCCGAGGAGGTGACGAACTCCAAATGCAAGGAGTCCACTCACCTTCTGAAGGAATCCAACAAGACCATCCAGGCTAAGTTGGAGGAGGCTAAGGTACTAAACGCCACGATGAAGAAGTCGCTTAACGGCTACAAGAGGGAAACCGAAGTGGCGAAAGAAGCGGCGAAGATCGCCGACCTCCGGGCTGTGAGGTTGGTGGAAAGGTACAAGACTTCGAAACAGTTCTACGCCGACCTTGCCGACGCCTCGGCCATTGTTTGGCCCCAGGCCCTCGGCGCTGTCAAGGCGTTAATGCCAGAGTCTGCCAATGGTGAGCTTCGGCTCGAGTACCCCCTCTCTAAGGATGAGCCACAGGGGGAGGCCGCCGGAAGTGCCGCCGGAAGAGAGGCCGCCGGTGGGAGTGCTGGAGATAAGGCTCCGGTAGGAGCGTCGACCCAAAGGCAGTCATCCTGGCTCCCTGCGCCGAAACTCCTGGTGGGAGCGCCGAACCTAAAGCCGTCACCCCGGCTCCCGACGCCAGTGCAGAGCACGTCGATATCCTCCCAGGTCCCAAGGCATGAGCCTTCCTGCCTTCTTCTTTTTTCTTTCTTTTTTTTTTGAATTTTGTAAGCCTTCGGTCAATTTTTGTAAGGCTGAGGAGCCCATGGTACCTTATAAAGACTTCAATTTTTCTTCGCGGCAATGTTTTCTTGTGCTCGTTGACGTGAGCTTGTTAATGTTTTCCTCATCCAAAGAGTCAAGCTGTAGATCTAGGACCAGTCTCTTAAATGCCGATCGCCCATCGAGTGTAAGCCAGTTAATCGCCAAGTGCAGGAAGGTCGGTCCCCTCTCGCCCCCGGAGTCGAGGTGGCGATCGTTTACTTAAGATACGTCGGTTGGCTCCTTAAAGTAGAAAGGTATAAATTTTCCCATTCCTTTGAGTTGGACCGGCGACCATTTCTCTTAGAGTAAGTTAGACAATAGCCAAGTTTGAATTGGTCGGCGTCGGCCGAGAAATAAAGCTGTTCGGCGGTACTTGAGCGAGGGCCTCGGATCCTTAGTGAGGGAAGCTGCTCGGTGGCCTCTTGATGAGGTCTTCGATCCTTAGCGTAGATGGGTAAGAAGTTACCCGCTAAGGATGGACCGAGAAGGGAAGCTTCTTGGTGGCCTCTTGGTGAGGGCTTTTGATCCTTGGCGTCGGTGGGTAGTAAGCTACCAACCAGGGATGGACCGAGCAGAGAAGCAACTTGGTGGCCTCTTGATGAGGGCTTCGATCCTTAGCGTATATAGGTAAGAAGTTACCCGCTCAGGATGGACCGAGCAGGAAAGCTTCTTGGTGGCCTCTTGGTGAGGGCTTTTGATCCTTGGCGTCAGTGGGTATTAAGCTACTAGCCATGGATGGACCAAGCAAAGAAGTAGCTTGGTGGCCTCTTGGTGAGGGCTTTTGATCCTTGGCGTCGGTGGGTAGTAATCTACCGGACAGGGATGGACTAAGCAGAGAAGCAGTTCGGTGGCCTCTTGATGAGGGCTTCGATCCTTAGCTTAAATGGGTAAGAAGTTACCCGCTAAGGATGGACCGAGCAGGGAAGCTGCTTGGTGGCCTCTTGGTGAGGGCTTTTGATCCTTGGCGTCGGTAGGTAATAAGCTACCAGCCAGGGATGAACTGAGCAGAGAAGCTACTCGGTAGCCTCTTGATGAGGGCCTCTATCCTTAGCGTAGATCGGTAAGAAGTTATCCGCTAAGGATGGGCCGAGCCGGGAAGCTGCTCTGTGGCCTTCTTCCGCGTCGGTCAGCTTCCTTGGACCCGTGAAACCTGGGGGAGAGAGACCGTCACAGACAATACCTGACATTAACGCATGGGAAGGCGTACCGATCCGTAGTTCGTGTCGTTCCGACTTTCGTTTGGCCACTTAAGGGCATGGACGCTACGTGGTGGCTCTATCATGGGAGGTATGAAAATATCCCCAGATTCACGGCCATGCACGCGTAAATTTCGGCCCCGGGGGATTCTATTAGGGGGGTATAAATAGCGAGGGTGGGTTGGTCCCTTTATCTTTGCGTTTCTACAAAATGGTGGGCCTCATCTACTTGATTGAAGAGATCATCACTCTCGATAACGTCTATTTGTACAACCAGTCCCTCTCCGAGGAGACGTACCAGGGGGTGGTCCAACGCATCGAAGACCATTTCAGCCGACTACTTCCTCGTCGGTCGTCCCTCCTCCAATTGCTGTTGTAAGCAATTTAGAGGAGGTCCCTGGGGCTGTATAACCCCATCTCCGAGGAACTGCAGGACAAAGCGCTCGATAAGATTCACACGCTCTATGTCCGCGGCCTCATCTCGAGGAACAAGCATGATCGATCGGCGGCCCTTCTTTTGGAGTGTTTCCAAAAGAGGCAGATCGCGAACTCTTGCTCGGCGGATGGAAGTTCCGGTGCTTCCGTGGCATCCCGGGTATATGGGCAGCATCAGAGGGAGCAGACTGAAGAGGCTATGGCTCGGCTGGCGGAGATCTCCACGGAATATCATCAGCAGTGCTTTCTTGATCCCCTACCCCCTTTGTTGTAATTTTAACTTTTGTGTAAGGCTGAGGAGCCCATAATACCCATGATAAATAAAATTCTCCTTTTGTGACATGCTGTTGTTTCCTTTTTGTCTTCTTCGCGTGTTTGAGTATGTTCATAAAACGAAACCTGTAACTTTTGAATCGAGGAAGAGGGAAACATATAGGAGAAGTTTCTTCTAATTCAGAAGACTTAGAAAAATTTACATCGCTTTGGAAAAGAAGAAACATATATTCACAGATACAAATTTTAAACTCACTTGTACAACTTGAGCTTCTCGGGGTTGTAAGGTCGAAGAAACTTACGACCCGCCGCGTCTTGCAAGCGATAGGCCCCGCCGGGCAATACCTCGGAGACGAGGAATGAGCTATCCCACTTTGGGGAAAACTTATGCAACTTGCCTTGGTCTACGAAGTCATTCCGCCTTAGGACCAGATCTCCAGTCTTGATGGTGCGATGCTTGACTCGTGCGTTATAGTAGCAAGCAGTTTGCTGTTGGTAAGCGGCGGCTTTGATCTGTACCCGGTCCCGTTTCTCTACCAAGATGTCCAAATTAGTTCGGAACGCCAAGGTATTAACTTCGTCATCGAAGTGCTCGACTCTCTAACTGGGCAGTCCGATCCCTGTTGGGACCATCGCCTCGGTGCCGACTCTCTAATTAGGGTTACAAAACTTAAAGATAATAAAATAAGGGTTTCGAGACTACAACCTTTGTAGCTCCCTTTTGCTGGACTCCTTGGTCTCTTGGGTGTTGGAAGAAGGTCCTCTTGGAGTCCTCTCACGTCCACGACGATCCACCCGGAGTTCGCCGTCCAAGCTCGCAACTTTGAAAATCGAAGAGAACACTCTAAACAAGTTGGCTAAAGTTGTGTAGAATGATGTTGTGGTTTAAATTCTCACTTCAAAAACCTTTCTTTATGTGTGTTTTACTCACTAGAAAAAACTAGAGAGCAAATGGTGAAGGAGGAAGAAGATGGAGGCTTTCTTTTTTAACAAGAGTAAAAAAGATCATCTTGAAAAGAAATGAAATATATCTTTATATATTTTATTTCTTCTCACTACAAACCATGGTTAAATGATGGAGACATTATTTAACTTGAGTTTTAAAACACAAAGAGAAGGATAACTCATGGTTATAAGTAGGTGAGCATGGTTAGGTTTAAAGAAGAATGTAGAAGCAAGCAAGAATTATCCTTATCTTTTCTATTTTGTTTTAAACAATAAATCAGATAATAATCCATATATTCAACCATGGTGTGAGTCTTATATTGCCACCATTTCCATGTGTAAACAACCATGATAGATGAGTGTATGTATGTATGTATGTATGCACATCCATATGTGCATGAAACTAGTAAGAAAGAAAGAAAGAAAAAACATACATGCATGCACACATCCATCATCCAAGAAAAGGGTTTTAAGTGAGAAAACTAATGGTTAAATGATAAATCAACACTTGATTTATCAATCCGGCCATATCACATATGACCCTACCAAAAGCAAGCCGCCCGATCAATGTACGGTATCATATACGCACATTTTAATCGGGTCCATGCGCATATCGCATACGCTCACCACAACGTTTCGCCTGGACTAGGTAACTCCTTTGTGGGACTCTAAGACTCGTCAATACTCCGGTAGAGGGTGATGATCATATCAAGCACCCCCAAGCCGCAAGCGGTCAGCTAAACGTAACGGCCACCCGGGTATTGAACGATCAGAAGAAAACAAGCGAACCTGTTACAACTCCCGTCGAGCCAACCGGCAACACTACCGTACAGTCCGGTCTCTTCGTCAATTATGCTGCATATCGAGCCTAGGGATGGTCACGTCGACCCCAATAACTCAATAAGTCGTGCCGGTGAATGGTCTATAACAGATCGAGAAACTACTGATAACACTTATCAGCAAATCTCAGCAGCCCTGGCCAGGGACTTACTGATATAACCAGTCGGGCACAGCACAGCATCAACTCCCAATACCGGGAGAGACGAAATCCCTCCTATCGCTCATTGTCTTCGTGTGTCTCGGGACTGTACCCAACGGCCACCTTTTTGCACGACTCAGTAGAGCCGTGGTAGGGTGGCAATCAAAGTACAGTGGGAGAACACACAAGACTCTATGACGATCTCGGGTCTACAGACTAACCTGTACCAGTGTCACCTGAGAACTGCTTTTCGACGATAGATATAATTCCATATAGGAGTTCTCGGCGAGTCCGTCCAGTGTACCCAGTCACCACTGAGCACCCGTATATGATCTTGATGTCAAACATCGATGAATGCGGGAACATTCATCGCCCATCGTATGGGTCTAGTATCATATACGCTAGTCTACTCTGGTATATCATTGCCCCGTCTCGATATACCTACGATTAAGGACTTTCCAGAATATGCTTATAGACTACAGATGTCCCACTAGTATGATCTCCATCATAATCAGAGTAGTCAAGCCGATATCCTCAGGGCTTTATCAGCATGTATGAATGAATAAAAGCATGATCAAATCAACATGTCAGATAAAGAAGAACCAGATAGCATACTGTAACCCTTCGAAAATCGTTCAGGCAGTTTTTCGGTAATCGGCAAAATTTTCGGCTTTTTCCGTAAAAAGTCAAAATTGATATTTTTCATTGTAGACCTAATTATACGAAATTTAGATAAGATATTACTATAATTTTGTCACTAAAATGTCACTTATAATTATCTAGTTAAATAAAAAAAATTCGTAATTAATTATTTTTTTATTATTTTAAGCCTTTTTAAATACATTTAATTAGGGATAAATACAAATTTAATTAGGTAAATTTCTTAATTAAGAGTCTTTATAAGCTAAAATATGGTGTTAATAAAATTATATCATGTCTTGCAAACTTTTAGATTTTTGGTGGGAAAATTATGAAAAAATGGCTTAAAAAGGGGGTTTTTTGGAAAAAGGTTGATATGAAAGCATGATATGATATCATATGATGTTGTAATTAGCTAGAAACTTCCCCAAAATTTCCCCATCTCCTTCCCTAGCTGCAGCCGACCCCCTTTGCTGCAGAATTTCCATTTTCCCACTTCATTCTTGCTTCTTTTTCTTGCTAAAAATCAATAAAAATTCACATTTTTCCATCTCCATTCAAAGCAAAACTCTAATCCCTTCTCTCTTCAACCCAAATTTGTTCAAAAACATGATGAAAGGAGGCTTCTTGGAGACTTGATCAAGCTAGGGTTCAAGCTTGAGAGGTGAAAATTCTAAACTAGTTGCAAATTGGTAGTTTGTTTATGCTAAATTAGATGTTTAAAGTATTAATTTAGTGTATATCCTTGTTCATGAAAAATTAAGAGAAGGTTTTGGATTTTTAAAAATTAGGGTTTGTAGCATAGTGGTTGGATTATGTTAGGGATGGTTATCTAATTGATTAGAATGGTTAATGGTGAAAAAATTATGCTTGCTAAATCGATAAATTTCGATGTTTGTAACGAATCGGTAAGAAAATCGCTTACTAGATTTTTGTAGAAAATAGAATGCGTTCAATTTGCGTTAGGTTAGAAATATTATTAGCTTCGTATAGGATTATTAGAATGCGCGAACGTGGGGTTTCTTCTAGTCGGGTGGTAGTTTGTCGATTTCCCCGAAATGACGATTTTTGTTAAAGGATTGCGATTTTCGTGCGTTTTTCCGCGCACTGAGTGCATGCTACAATTAATTTGAGAGCGTGGATAATTGTATGTTGTGACTTGCATTGTGTTGGGTTTTGTAATCTTATACTTGGTGTTGTGCGAATATAGGATCGGTCGGGGAAACTTCGGATACGGCGCGAAAAGGCAAAGCGGTGGCCGGATCAGATTAGCGGGGATTTCAGGTGAGTAGATATATTCATCTATGGGGGAATCGTCTGGATGGCGCGAGGCGCCCCCCCTAGTTAGGATTACCCTACTTTTTGCAAGATTATATTGTTAGTTAGCTTATCCATTCATGTACACTGCATACCCTTATAGCGAACAGTATGTTAAATTGCATGGACATTCATCTCTACCTATGCGATATCATTTCGTAGGACACGAACACCTTACCATTGGCATATGTTGCACGCGCACTATTCATGTGACACACACGCCTTTGGTAATTGACATGCCACGTGCACGATAGAACCTGTTTATCTTAATATCATCACCTGCATTCATACTTAATATATGAAACTGCATCGCATGCACATATCTCGCATCATCATCATATTTACATAGAACTCTAGCCAAAATTTACATCATACACATTGATATCATAGACATTTGTTATATATATATAACATGGGAACCTTATGATTTTTCTTGAGGATTTCAGTATTTCTGCGATTTCTGGATTTTTAGGGAAAACCGCAAGAATTTACCAAAAGCACTATTCATCATTTTTAAAACAAAGTTGCGGTTTTCTCGTGATGTATGTGTCGTCCACCATGAGTTTTCATGTTTTCTGTTGGATTTCAAGACCCGATTCGAGGAGTGGATGAACCGTCTCGGGTACATGGTGGGCCCGGTATGGTACCCCGGGGCAAGAAGATCGAGTTGTAGACGATGAGCCTGGCAGGGGAAGACTACCTACCGATGATGTCTGGCGCGGAGGATATCCGGAGGATACCGACCGTTGTCGTGAGATTTATGATATGGGCCGATCCGGACTGACGGAGCCCGATATTGAGACAGATATGATTCCTATTTGGTGTCGATGCTTGACACGGGTTTTCAGAGGATTTCTTGATGATATTTAGCTATTATGCAGACATTCATTTTCTAAAGTTAAGAACTCAATAACCTTAGCAGTTAAAACACTTAAAGACTTAATAATGACATTGCATACATGTGCATGCATACTAGAGATATCATAGCACATATGGACATGCATGTTGTGGTGCATTGCGTGCATTCTTATGATTGCCTTATTAGATGTTATATTTACTCACGAGCTGGTAACTCACCCCCGTTGTGCCACAGTGTCTTGCAAGTCGGACCCGTCAGTCTTGTAGCGGCGGGCTATCTTGTCATCAGTTCCTTTTGCTCAGACTCACGACATCGCCCGTAGGTGGGTTGCGAGTATACTTTATTTCTTTTTGCTTTATCATTGTATCTAGTATTCTCCATCTACCACTTGTTTTGTATATGCGACCTAGTGATGAGGATGAGAGATATGTATATTTGTGGTTTCTTTTGGGTCGAGCTCACTTGAGCCGACGTGTGTTTTCTGGTATTTTGCATTTCTTTTATGCTCTTTTTTCTTGATATTACTATTATATTGCATGTGGTTGTGATCCGCCTTGGGCGAAGAGCTAGCTCCCGCTTGGGGATGCCATTTTATGATTACAGGTTTATTATCTTGTTGTACCCATTTTGGGGGATAGAAAATACAGTGGAGACTCTGCCGAAATTTTCAGAAATTTTTGATGTTTTTTTTGGATTCTATGCAACTTAATTGATTTCAAAACCGTTTTCATTTAAGGTTTTCCTTCACTCTCTTTTGATTTTGGGTTAGATTTCTGGGCTTTGGCTGACTTAGGTTACGGTACGCCTTTAGACGTCTCGTAATCTAAGTGCCAGTCACGTTCCGTACTTTCGGGTCGTGACAAAGTTGGTATCAGAGCGTAGGTTTTACCTTTCTGAGTGTAGGACGACCTTGGTAGATGGAGTAGGTGACTTAAGCAGAGTGGCGTAGCGTGGGTATGATCCGCGGCATACTTACGATACGGTACTCCGCCTAAGTGACCTTAGGACATAATTGCTTGTATTTCCTTTCTTGATTCCTTGGATTCCTTGATTCAATTGCAATGTCCTTATCAGTCCTGTTTCTTATTCTAGCTTCGATGCCGCCAAAGACTACGAGAGCTCAGCGGGCTGCTGCTAGGGATGAGATTCGAGCGGGCCTGTCTGAGGCGAGGATCGAGCGGGAGGATACGCCTACCCCTCAGGGTCATACTGATCCGCCTTATCTTGATCGTATTGCCAGATTAGAGGCCGGCATGCAAGAGTTGCGGCAGATGATGGGATCTTTAGTTGAGTCCAGCCGGGCACAGAGATCCGAGGACGTTCCTTCCACCGCACAGACCACGATCGTACCTGCTGCACAGATGGTCACTCCTGCTGTTACTACGGAGACTATCCCTGTTTCACTACAGGAGTTCATGAGATTGAGACCTCCAGCTTTTACCGGTACAGATGCGACAGAGGACCCACAGCCTTTTCTTGATAGGATGGCTCGGATTTGCCGTTCGTTGAGGTGTTCTGATGATAGATTGGTGGAGTTTGCGAGTTTCCGTCTGGAGGGTCTTGCCCAGACATGGTACGACTCAGTAGAGAGAGACCGAGCTGCAGGTCTGCCTTCTATGACCTGGGATGAGTTTACATCTGCATTTCTTGCCCGTTTTCTTCCGGAGAGTGTCCGAGATGCTCGAGCCCGTAGTTTTGAGTCTTTGCGCAAGACTCCTGAGATGACAGTGTCGGAGTATGATATACAGTTTACCCAGTTGTCTCGATATGCTCCGTACCTAGTCGACACAGAAGAGAAGAGAATAAAGAGGTTTGTGCGAGGGCTTGATACACAGCTATTCCTTGCCATCGGCACCCAGCACTTTGACACATACGCAGCCGCGATGGATGCAGCCTTACTTTTGGAGGAGCGTATTTCTGAGACTCCGGTCATTTCAGGGCCGAAGAGGATCCATACTGATACGCCAGCTCAGCGGCAGATGGGCAGACATCGTGATAGATTATTTTCGGGAGATGGCGGAGGCAGAGGATTGAGACGAGGTCAGTTATTTGGTTCATATCCACAGACCCAGCAGCCGTCTCCAGGATGTTTTCGGTGCGGGAGTCAGTACCACCGTGTCAGAGACTGTACCATGGGACGCCAGGGCGCGGCGACAGTCCCGCATGTGACTTTACCACCCTCACCACCTTCTCAGAGAGCTTTACTCCTTCCTCCTGATGATGTTCCACACCAGCCAGATGCTTCTAGAGGCCGTGGGCGTGGCGGTCCGGTTCAGAGAGGACGAGGCGACAGAGGCAGAGGCAGAGGCCGAGGTAGAGGCAGAGCACAGCCAGCTATTAGTGGTGGACAGGCCCGAGTGTTCGCATTGACTCCTTAGGATGCACTGGCATCCAATGCCGTCATGACAGGTACTCTGCCAGTATGTTCTTTTGATGCACGGGTATTATTTGATCCAGGCTCCACACATTCCTATGTTTCCACGTATTTTGCACTGAGGTTGGGCAGAGAGTCATCTCCGTTAGATCAGCCGCTTGTCGTTATTACCCCGGTAGGCGAGTCTTTTGTTGCCCGTTTTGTGTACCGATCTTGTTCCGTTCGTATCGGGGAGAGAGATTCTTCAGTAGATTTGATTCTCCTCGATATGCTTGACTTTGACGTTCTTCTTGGTATGGACTGGCTAGCCACCTGTTATGCATCCGTGGACTGCCGTGAAAAGGCAGTCAGATTCAGTTTTCCTGGTGAGCCGGTTCTTATTATTCAGGGAGATCGTAGTGCTACCCTTCCCAGCTTGATTTCTTCTCTTCGCGCTGGTCAGCTCTTAAGGAAAGGGTGTCAGGGATTCTTAGCCTATGTTTGTGATACTAGCTCCACAGAGGTTCCGTTAGACCAGGTCCCTGTTGTGAGAGAGTTTCCTGATGTATTTCCTGACGAGCTGCCTGGTCTGCCACCAGAGCGCGAGATTGAGTTCTGTATTGACTTGATCCCTGGCACGGGGCCTATTTCTATACCTCCTTATCGGATGGCCCCGGCGGAGCTGAGAGAGCTAAAGGATCAGTTACAGGACTTGCTGGACAAAGGGTTTATCAGACCGAGTGTGTCACCTTAGGGTGCTCCCGTCTTGTTTGTTAAGAAGAAGGACGGAAGTATGCGTTTATGCATTGATTACCGTCAGCTAAACTGGGTTACTGTGCGGAACAGGTATCCCCTACCCCGCATTGATGACTTATTTGATCAGCTCCAGGGTGCAGGGTTTTTCTCGAAGGTTGATTTACGGTCAGGTTATCACCAGTTGCGGGTTCGGAAGGAGGATATTCCGAAGACCGCCTTCCGTACTCGTTATGGTCACTACGAGTTCTTGGTGATGTCGTTCGGGCTCACCAATGCCCCGGCAGCTTTTATGGATTTGATGAACCGTGTATTCAGGCCGTATCTCGATCAGTTCATCATTGTGTTCATTGACGACATCTTGGTTTATTCTCGGAGCCGGGAGGAGCATGAGCAGCACTTACGTATCACATTGCAGACTTTGAGGGAGCATCAGCTGTTCGCCAAATTCTCCAAGTGCGCATTCTGGCTATACAGTGTCGACTTCTTGGGTCATGTGGTGACGAGAGATGGTATTTGCATGGACCCGAAGAAGATCGAGGCAGTTCAGCGTTGGCCTAGACCGGTATCAGTCACAGAGGTTCGCAGTTTTCTAGGTCTGGCCGGCTATTATCGACGTTTTGTCCAGGATTTCTCCCGCATTGCTGCACCGTTGACCGGGTTGACCCGGAAGGGGGTTCCTTTTGATTGGACCCAGGCATGTGAGGATAGCTTCCAGCAGTTGAAGACTCGTCTGACTACTGCTCCAGTGTTAGCATTGCCTTCAGGATCAGGCGGGTTCGTGGTATATTGTGATGCTTCTAGAGTAGGGCTGGGATATGTATTGATGCAGCACGACAGAGTTATCGCGTATGCTTCTCGGCAGCTGAGGAAACACGAGCAGAACTACCCCACCCATGATTTAGAGATGGCTGCAGTGGTATTTGCACTTAAGATCTGGAGACATTACCTATACGGTGAGTCGTGCCAGATATTCACTGACCACAAGAGTTTGAAGTATATCTTCCAGCAGCGAGACCTGAACCTGAGACAGCGTCGTTGGATGGAGTTGGTGAAAGATTATGACTGCGAGATTCTATACCATCCGGGCAAGGCGAATGTGGTGGCAGATGCTTTGAGTAGGAGGCACGGAGGTAGCTTATCTTGTTTGAGCGCAGTACAGATGCAGTCGACGGCGGATTGGCAGGTTTTATGTGATAGCAGAGTGCAGTTCGAGTTCACTCCTATAGGGGGACAGCTGGCCCATTTCAGAGCACGCCCACAGTTACTTGACCGTATCCACGAGGCACAGTCCGGCGATGCCCGTACATTAGAGATCATTGAGCAAATTCGACAGGGCAGAGTTTCTGAGTTCGTGATTGATGATCAGGGGATACTTCGATTTGGGACTCGACTGTGTGTGCCAGATTCAGAGGGACTGAGGCGTGATATTCTCGAGGAGGCACATAGATCCGTATACAGTGTGCATCCAGGTTCCACCAAGATGTACCGTGATTTGAGAGAGGTTTACTGGTGGGACGGGATGAAGAAGGATATTACAGACTTTGTGTCGAGATGCCTGACTTGTCAGCAAGTCAAGGCTGAGCACCAGAAGCCAGCCGGCGAGTTACAGCCTTTGCCCATCCCTGAGTGGAAGTGGGAGCAGGTCTCCATGGACTTCGTTGTGGGTCTACCCAGGACCAGTCGAGGGTATGACTCTATTTGGGTGATTGTGGATCGACTGACGAAAGCGGCTCACTTTCTACCAGTGAAGACCACTTTTGGATTTTCTCAGTACGCCCAGGTTTATATTGATGAGATTGCGCGACTGCATGGTGTTCCGACTTGCATCGTGTCCGACCGTGGCACCCAGTTTACCAGCCGATTGTGGCAGAAACTCCAGGAAGCTTTGGGCACCCGATTGAGTTTTAGCACAGCCTTTCATCCTCAGACTGACGGTCAGTCGGAGCGTACGATTCAGACTCTTGAGGACATGCTCAGAGCTTGTGTTTTAGATTTCGGTGGTAGCTGGGATCGTCATTTGCCTTTGATCGAGTTTTCCTACAATAATAGCTTCCAGGAGACGATTCAGATGGCACCTTTCGAGGCTTTATATGGGAGGAGATGTCGATCGCCGGTATGTTGGACAGAGCTCAGGGAGAGCAGTATTTTGGGGCCGCAGATCGTACAGGAGATGACCGAGAAGATACAGCTGATTCGGGACAGGATGAGAGCGGCACAGAGCAGGCAGAAATCATATGCTGACAGGCGCCGTCGCCGACTCGAGTTCGCTGTTGGCGATCATGTTTTCCTGAAGGTCTCTCTGATGAAGGGTGTGATGAGATTTGGGCGGAAAGGGAAACTGAGTCCTAGATATGTTGGTCCTTTCGAGATCCTAGAGCGTGTTGGTCCAGTCGCTTATCGGTTAGCTCTTCCGTCCAGCTTCCCCGATGTTCACCCCGTATTCCATGTCTCGATGCTCCGCAAGTACCTTCATGATCCTTCCCAGGCAATTCAGCACCAGACGATCCAGTTAGAGCGTGATCTTTCTTTCACCGAGCAGCCGGTTGTCATCTTGGATCGGCAGGTGAAGAAATTGAGGTCGAAGGTCATGCCGTCCGTCAAGGTCCTTTGGCGTGGGCCAAACAGCGAGGAGGTCACCTGGGAGACCGAGGTCGAGATGAGGAAGAGATATCCCCATCTTTTTGAAGGTACGCGTAGTTAAATTCTAAATTCGGGGACCGAATTTTTTTTAGGGGGGAAGATTGTAACCCTTCGAAAATCGTTTAGGCAGTTTTTCGGTAATCGGCAAAATTTTCGGCTTTTTCCGTAAAAAGTCAAAATTGATATTTTTCATTGTAGACCTAATTATACGAAATTTAGATAAGATATTACTATAATTTTGTCACTAAAATGTCACTTATAATTATCTAGTTAAATAAAAAAAAATTCGTAATTAATTATTTTTTTATTATTTTAAGCCTTTTTAAATACATTTAATTAGGGATAAATACAAATTTAATTAGGTAAATTTCTTAATTAAGAGTCTTTATAAGCTAAAATATGGTGTTAATAAAATTATATCATGTCTTGCAAACTTTTAGATTTTTGGTGGGAAAATTATGAAAAAATGGCTTAAAAGGGGTTTTTTTGGAAAAAGGTTGATATGAAAGCATGATATGATATCATATGATGTTGTAATTAGCTAGAAACTTCCCCAAAATTTCCCCATCTCCTTCCCTAGCTGCAGCCGACCCCCTTTGCTGCAGAATTTCCATTTTCCCACTTCATTCTTGCTTCTTTTTCTTGCTAAAAATCAATAAAAATTCACATTTTTCTATCTCCATTCAAAGCAAAACCCTAATCCCTTCTCTCTTCAACCCAAATTTGTTCAAAAACATGATGAAAGGAGGCTTCTTGGAGACTTGATCAAGCTAGGGTTCAAGCTTGAGAGGTGAAAATTCTAAACTAGTTGCAAATTGGTAGTTTGTTTATGCTAAATTAGATGTTTAAAGTATTAATTTAGTGTATATCCTTGTTCATGAAAAATTAAGAGAAGGTTTTGGATTTTTAAAAATTAGGGTTTGTAGCATAGTGGTTGGATTATGTTAGGGATGGTTATCTAATTGATTAGAATGGTTAATGGTGAAAAAATTATGCTTGCTAAATCGATAAATTTCGATGTTTGTAACGAATCGGTAAGAAAATCGCTTACTAGATTTTTGTAGAAAATAGAATGCGCGAACGCGGGGTTTCGTCTAGTCGGGTGGTAGTTTGTCGATTTCCCCGAAATGACGATTTTTGTTAAAGGATTGCGATTTTCGTGCGTTTTTCCGCGCACTGAGTGCATGCTACAATTAATTTGAGAGCGTGGATAATTGTATGTTGTGACTTGCATTGTGTTGGGTTTTGTAATCTTATACTTGGTGTTGTGCGAATATAGGATCGGTCGGGGAAACTTCGGATACGGCGCGAAAAGGCAAAGCGGTGGCCGGATCAGATTAGTAGGGATTTCAGGTGAGTAGATATAATCATCTATGGGGGAATCGTCTGGATGGCGCGAGGCGCCCCCCCTAGTTAGGATTACCCTACTTTTTGCAAGATTATATTGTTAGTTAGCTTATCCATTCGTGTACACTGCATACCCTTATAGCGAACAGTATGTTAAATTGCATGGACATTCATCTCTACCTATGCGATATCATTTCGTAGGACACGAACACCTTACCATTGGCATATGTTGCACGCGCACTATTCATGTGACACACACGCCTTTGGTAATTGACATGCCACGTGCACGATAGAACCTGTTTATCTTAATATCATCACCTGCATTCATACTTAATATATGAAACTGCATCGCATGCACATATCTCGCATCATCATCATATTTACATAGAACTCTAGCCAAAATTTACATCATACACATTGATATCATAGACATTTGTTATATATATATAACATGGGAACCTTATGATTTTTCTTGAGGATTTCAGTATTTCTGCGATTTCTGGATTTTTGGGGAAAACCGCAAGAATTTACCAAAAGCACTATTCATCATTTTTAAAACAAAGTTGCGGTTTTCTCGTGATGTTTGTGTCGTCCACAATGAGTTTTCATGTTTTCTGTTGGATTTCGAGACCCGATTCGAGGAGTGGATGAACCGTCTCGGGTACATGGTGGGCCCGGTATGGTACCCCGGGGCAAGAAGATCGAGTTGTAGACGATGAGCCTGGCAGGGGAAGACTACCTACCGGTGATGTCTGGCGCGGCGGATATCCGGAGGATACCGACCGTTGTCGTGAGATTTATGATATGGGCCGATCCGGACTGACGGAGCCCGATATTGAGACAGATATGATTCCTATTTGGTGTCGATGCTTGACACGGGTTTTCAGAGGATTTCTTGATGATATTTAGCTATTATGCAGACATTCATTTTCTAAAGTTAAGAACTCAATAACCTTAGCAGTTAAAACACTTAAAGACTTAATAATGACATTGCATACATGTGCATGCATACTAGAGATATCATAGCACATATGGACATGCATGTTGTGGTGCATTGCGTGCATTCTTACGATTGCCTTATTAGATGTTATATTTACTCACGAGCTGGCAACTCACCCCCGTTGTGCCACAGTGTCTTGCAGGTCGGACCCGTCAGTCTTGTAGCGGCGGGCTATCTTGTCATCAGTTCCTTTTGCTCAGACTCGCGACATCGCCCGTAGGTGGGTTGCGAGTATACTTTATTTCTTTTTGCTTTATCATTGTATCTAGTATTCTCCATCTACCACTTGTTTTGTATATGCGACCTAGTGATGAGAATGAGAGATATGTATATTTGTGGTTTCTTTTGGGTCGAGCTCACTTGAGCCGACGTGTGTTTTCTGGTATTTTGCATTTCTTTTTTGCTCTTTTTTCTTGATATTAGTATTATATTGCATGTGGTTGTGATCCGCCTTGGGCGAAGAGCTAGCACCCGCTTGGGGATTCCATTTTATGATTACAGGTTTATTATCTTGTTGTACCCATTTTGGGGGATAGAAAATACAGGGGAGACTCTGCCGAAATTTTCAGAAATTTTTGATGTTTTTTTTGGATTCTATGCAACTTAATTGATTTCAAAACCGTTTTCATTTAAGGTTTTCCTTCACTCTCTTTTGATTTTGGGTTAGATTTCTGGGCTTTGGCTGACTTAGGTTACGGTACGCCTTTAGACGTCTCGTAATCTAAGTGCCAGTCACGTTCCGTACTTTCGGGTCGTGACACATACTATCATATCGAGCAAGAATGCATACTGAATATATATACATGTATAAATATATCCACTATCATATAATGGCCTCTAGGGCATACATATATCCAACAATCTCCCACTTGCACTAAGGCCAGTTATTGGCGTATCTCATACCCAACATCTCAAAAAGTCGCTCATGCTGCGGCTGAGGGAGGGCTTTGGTGAATGGATCCGCGGCGTTATTCTTTGTGTCTACTCTCCTAATCTCGTTCTCGCGGCGATCTACAATCTCCCAGATCAAATGAAAACGCCTCAGGATGTGTCTGGACCGCTGATGGGATCTAGGCTCCTTGGCTAACGCCATAGCCCCATTATTATCACAATACAAAGGTATTGGATCAATAATGGTTGGAACTACTCCTAGCTCCGAGACGAACTTCTTCATCCAGACGGCTTCCTCGGCAGCATCATTTACAGCAATGTACTCAGCTTCCATCGTAGAGTCTGCAACGGTATCTTGTTTGGAACTGTTCCAACTCACCGCCCCTCCATTGAGGGTAAATACAAACCCAGAGATAGGTTTGCTGTCGTCCTTATCGCTCTGGAAGCTCGAATCGGTAAAGGCCTCCATTTGGAGATCTTCATTACCATACACCAAGAACAATTCTTTAGTCCTTCGTAAGTACTTAAGAATGTTCTTCACAGCTGTCCAGTGGTTCTCCCCTGGGTTGGATTGATACCTGTTTACAACACTAAGTGCATAAGCTACATCTGGGCGTGTACATAACATTGCATACATTATAGATCCTACTGCCGAAGCATAGGGTATAATGCTCATGCGAGCTCTCTCTTCATCGGTCTTTGGACAAGAATCCTTGGAGAGAGTGACCCCATGGCAAGCGGGTAAGGCACCCCGCTTGGAGTCTTCCATACTAAACATTTTTAGGATGGTGTCAATGTACCTGGTTTGGGACAATCCCAATAACTTTTTGGATCTATCCCTATAGATCCTTATGCCCAGGATGTATGTGGCATCACCCAGGTCCTTCATGGAGAACCTTAGTGATAAGAAAGATTTGACCGACTGTAGCATAGGAATATCATTTCCTATCAGAAGAATGTCATCCATGTACAATACGAGGAATGTGACAACTCTTCCTACAGCCTTCTTATAAACACAAGGTTCATCTGGATTTTTGATGAAATCAAACTCTTTGATAACATCATCGAAACAGATGTTCCAACTCCGAGATGCCTGCTTTAACCCATATATGGATTTAAGAAATCTACATGCTTTCCCGCTGCTCCCACTGTCAATGAAACCCTCTGGCTGATCCATATTAACGCATTCTTCTAAATCTCCATTTAGAAATGTTGTTTTAACGTCCATCTGCCAGATTTCATAGTCGTAGTGAGCAGCAATAGCAAGTAGGATCCGAATGGATTTAAGCATGGCTACGGGCGAAAAAGTTTCGTCATAGTCCAAACCTGGTCTTTGACGAAAGCCTTTCGCCACAAGTCTTGCCTTATAGGTCTCTACCTGCCCATCTACACCAATCTTTCTTTTAAAGATCCATTTGCACCCCACAGGTTTTACCCCAGGGGGTACAACGTCCAAAGTCCATACTTTGTTGGTGTACATAGACTCCATTTCGGATCTCATGGCATCCAGCCACTTCACAGAGTCTCTACTCGTGATAGCTTGCTGAAAACTGGTAGGATCATCATCATCCATAATACAGCCTTCTCTGTCACCATCAATGAGGAAACCGTAGTACCTCTCCGGTGGGCGAGAAGTCCTACCAGACCTACGGAGTGGCCGAGGTTCTTCAGTTTCTGTTGCAACAGCAGGTTCAACCAAATCGTCATTTGTAGTTTGTATCTCTAGAACCTCTTCTAGATCCACCACCTTGCCATCATCTTTATCTGTGAAAAACTCTTTTTCCAAGAATGTGGCATATTGAGAAACAAACACCTTTTGTTCCTCTTTGTGGTAGAATAGATATCCATAAGAATTCTTTAGATATCCCACAAAGTTACACATGACTGACCGTGTCTCGAGTTTGTCCGGATTCTGCTTTTTAACATGGGCCGGGCAACCCCAAATCTTAATTCTCTTAAGAGATGGTCTCTTCCCATGCCATATCTCATATGGCGTGGTAGACACGGCTTTGGTTGGAACCCTGTTTAGCAGAAATGCTGCAGTCTCCAATGCATGCCCCCAAAACGAGACTGGTAACTCAGCGTCACTCATCATGGACCGGACCATATCTAATAGGGTCCTATTCCGTCGTTCTGACACACCGTTGTGCTGTGGTGTGTAAGGAGGAGTGAGCTGAGAGAGAATCCCATTCTCTTTTAGGAAGTTTGCAAATTCTGTACTGAGATACTCACCACCTCGATCTGATCGAAGCATTTTGATACTCAAGCCGGTTTTTTTTTTCTACTTCTTGTTTATATTCAACGAATTTCTCGAAAGCTTCGGACTTGTGCTTTAATAAAAATACATGACCGAGTCTTGAGAAATCGTCAGTGAATGTAATGAAGTATGAAAAACCGCCTCTAGCCTGTATAGACATTGGCCCACATACATCACTATGTATGAGGCCTAGGAGCTGAGTAGCTCTTTCTCCGTGTCCTGTGAACGGAGTTTTGGTCATTTTACCCTTGATACAAGACTGGCAAGTCGCATAAGATTTATATTCAAAAGAGTTTAAATATCCATCTTTGTGTAACTTGTTTAGTCTTGTTTCGTTAATATGACCAAGTCTACAGTGCCAAAGAAAAGCTTCATTAAATTCTGAGAGTTTTCTTTTATTAGTGTGTTGTATACTGAAAACTGTGTGTTGATTTAGGATATATATTCCGTTATTAAACGTACCATACCCAACCAACATTTGATTCAGGTGAATGTTCATAACATGGTTTTGCAATACAAAATTATATTCTTCATTGTCCAACAACGAAACAGATATTATATTACATAGCATATTTGGTACAAAATAACATGGATTCAAAACCAAAATACATCCAGATGGCAACCCCAAGTGATACTCTCCCACTGCGACTGTATGTACATTGGAACCATTTCCAACACGGAGAGTATGGTCACCTGTCTTCAAAACCTTGTTATTTCTCAGCCCCTGCATAGAATTGCAAATGTGAGAACCTGAACCGGTATCTAATACCCAGGAAGCAGAGTTTATTGAAAAACAGTTTTCTGTCACAGACGCACCTGAAGCAGAAGCATCACCATGCTTCTTCTTGAGACTTAAGTACTCCGTGCAGTTGCGCTTCCAATGTCCTGTCTTGTGGCAATGAAAACATTCGCCCTACCCCGAGTCTCCAGTCTTGGACTTTCCCTTTCCCTTCACCTTTTTAACTCCACCTTTAGGATTGGTGGGCTTCTTCTTTTTCTTTCCCTTGGCCTTAGCTTTCGGGCGAGAAGAAGAAGATTGTCCAATAGTCATAAGGGGAGTTCTTGCTGACTTCATAGTGCTCTCTGCACTCCTTAACATATTAAGGAGTTCAGGGAGTTCCTTCTCCATGCCATGCATGTTGAAGTTCACTATGAACTGAGCAAAGGTGGAGGGAAGGGACTGCAGAATAATATCTATATATTGTTCATTGTCCATCGTCCATCCAAGGTGCTCAAGCTCTTCTATAAGAGCTATCATCTTCAGAACATGGTCTCCTACTGGTGTGCCAGGGGCCATTCGCATCTGAAACAATTTCTTTGATGCTTCGTATCGTAATACGCGGGATTGCTCTCCATACAACTCCTTTGTATGGAGCAATATACCGTGAATGTCCATATCCTCGTGCTGCTTTTGATGTGTGTTGTCCATCGATGCAAGCGCGAGGCATTTGGCCGTGGCACAGTCAGTGTCCCATGTCTTGCGGACTTCAATGTCCGCAACTGAGGATTTTGGACCTGGGACGGGCGGGGCTGAGACATATGATACTTTATCATAAGTCAAGGCGATTTTCAGATTCCTCAGCCAGTCTTTATAGTTGGTCCCATTCAGTTTGTTTTTATCTAGTAGAAGCTTGAGTCCAGTCATGGGTATCTGCCATTAAGAGAGAGAAAAGAATACACTCAGCGAAAGCTCTTGCATAGATCAGATTGGTTATTATCTTGTCTAATCGATGTTTCCCACTGCTTTTATCGAGTTTTTCTTTCAAACCCTAAAAAGAAAAACTAGCCAGGATTAATTACAGTCTACAACTTCGCTAACCGTTCAGCCAGGCCAGTGTCGGTACTTGAGGGAGGTTCCCCGTGCTTTCGCACGGACCTAATTAGAGTAAACCTCATTTTCCCAGAGGCGGAGCCCCATTAACACCTTTCTAGACACCTAATGAGTTAGCTAATTGTAAACTGTAAAACTCTCCTAGGAGCAACTATTGCCCACAGTGGGATCGGTATCCAACCATCACATGGAAGGTATGCAATCTCATTGCAAATTTCAACTATTGAAATTCCCGATGTTGTTTTTACCCCTATTACTTATGACCTTAACTAAGGTCAACAAATCATAAGTACCAGTCAAGTTCTACCCGTCATTTCTTGATTAATTAGACCCACTCGTATGACCTTTAACTATGGTCAACAAAGTCATAAGAATGTCCTAATTAATCTGCATCATATGCAATGTAGGAAGACATCACTTAGCTACCGTACACTACACCTTAACTATAGTCAACAAACGTAGCACGAATACTAAGTACTCTACTTCCTAAAATGACGGAGGGTTGCGGATGATTTTTAAGAAAATCTTTAACGCTTTGAACTTGATATCGTTGTAGAATCAAATGGCTTTCAAAAGGAGTGGATTAAGCTCCGCAGTTTTGAAATATAGCTTTTTCATAAATAGCCGAGTGGTTTTCAAATCCGATTCTACAACATCTTTTTAGGTTTATTTTCATTACATTAATCACATTAATGTAATCCCATCATTTAAGTCCTTAAGCCAATCACAGAAAAGAAACGAAAATAACACGTAGGCTTATGCCATCCGCATTCGCCGCAATGTTCCGTTATGCACCGTTAGGTTACTTAACTAGCGGCATACCAGGACGGGACTAGCGCGGGTGTAAAACATAAGCAACTTCTACTATATATCATATATATAATATGTCATTCGTCTCAGATATCACAGAACACAGGCAGCAGAAACATAGATATAATGTGGGATATACTAGGACGTCCGTATTTAGTATTTTAGCCAAAATAGAAAATACGGATTCCACAGTCGCGATGAATAGCCAATCCCACACCCTGGACCCCTACGAGAGCGGCAAGTGACCCTACCAATTCTGGAGTTTAGGAGACCCGGTCTCGACTCCTCGAGATGGCCTCCCACTGAACCCCAGAACCCGGTCACCTGTGCTCCCCTCCTTGGGTCCATCCTAATGCGGAAAAGTAAATAATATACAACACTGGCGACACAACCTCAACCCGGAAGTGCCCCAAATAAAAGAATATTACATTTTAATTTACATGAATGAAAAAATAAAACTCTCATCTCACATAAAAAAAACCCGGCCATTCAATCGCGACAATCCTGCACATCATATCTCAGCAACACATAATATCTCATATCATCAACGTAAGTCAGTATGCATACCCCAATTGTCGTTGATGTATAGCAACGAAACCGGCGATATCGTACATACTACACTTACGGTCACAGAAAAGAAAGTGTAAAACTATAATATTTGGAATCCACATTCTCTTTAGACATCATAAATGCGAAATATCACATATTTCGTATTTCATACCTAAACTATATGAATTCCACATATTGTATCACATTCCAGATAAACAGACAGTATTAAAGTTTTCGAACGAACGATCAAGTACCCAAGATTCACTAAAGCTCAACACTTGAGCAGGGTTCAAAAATCCGGAGTGTGACACAGTAGTAGCGGTCCAGCCGTAGAAGGGTCAAGCCAACGCCTCACATGTGGCACGCCGTACTGCTCCAAACCCTAAACTTCAAAGGGAAGTTCAAGACGGTCACATAATCGAGTTAAGGTCTGTTGTCTTCTAGAGGGTCCACCACAAAAAGACTTGCACGTATCTCCAAAGTATTTAAACCCCGTGAATAGTGAGCAAATGACACCCATTCAAACACTTTAATACTTTCTAACTTACCCGGATAAACAACGAAATGAAAATTCCGATCGAATCTACGCGTCCAAAACCATCTCCAGAAAATATAGTACTATATTCAGATTAAACATACCTAAAACACTGTAAAAGCAGACATAAGAATTATAGTGTAATTTTCATGCAATGATACCACTGTACGGCCGCGGAGCCGCGGCCTAAGCAAGGAATTGCCGCGGTTCCGCGGCCATTTGAACTGTTCATGGCATCGAATTTCACCATATTTCTTAGTTTTCCCTGCTATATTTTTTAAGTATTTTTAATTCTGAAAAAGGTCAGATTTTAAAATTTGTCCAGAGAGGGTCTAAAAAAGGCGTATTTTTGTCCGATCGGGATTTTTACTTCGTAAAAGCATCGCCTAATGTTCTAGGTCGGCTCTGATACCAATGAAAGGTTTGTCTAGCACCCTATAATGAGTTTTGAAGCATCACATGCCTCAAAGTTTGGATTTTGATGGTGCTAAACAAGCATGCAAAGGAATCGATCCTAGAAAATTAGGGTTACAAAACTTAAAGCTAATAAAATAAGGGTTTCGAGACTACAACCTTTGTAGCTCCCTTTTGCTGGACTCCTCGGTCTCTTGGGTGTTGGAAGAAGGTCCTCTTGGAGTCATCTCACGTCCACGACGATCCACCCGGAGTTCCCCGTCCAAGCTCGCAACTTCGAGAATCGAAAAGAACACTCTAAACAAGTTGGCTAAACTTGTGTAGAATGATGTTGTGGTTTAAATTCTCACTTCAAAAACCTTTCTTTATGTGTGTTTTACTCACTAGAAAAAACTAGAGAGCAAATGGTGAAGGAGGAAGAAGATGGAGGCTTTCTTTTTTAACAAGAGTAAAAAAGATCATCTTGAAAAGAAATGAAATATATCTTTATATATTTTATTTCTTCTCACTACAAACCATGGTTAAATGATGGAGACATTATTTAACTTGAGTTTTAAAACACAAAGAGAAGGATAACTCATGGTTAGAAGTAGGTGAGCATGGTTAGGTTTAAAGAAGAATGTAGAAGCAAGCAAGAATTATCCTTATCTTTTCTATTTTGTTTTAAACAATAAATCAAATAATAATCCATATATTCAACCATGGTGTGAGTCTTATATTGCCACCATTTCCATGTGTAAACAACCATGATAGATGAGTGTATGTATGTATGTATGTATGCACATCCATATGTGCATGAAACTAGTAAGAAAGAAAGAAAGAAAAAACATACATGCATGCACACATCCATCATCCAAGAAAAGGGTTTTAAGTGAGAAAACTAATGGTTAAATGATAAATCAACACTTGATTTATCAATCCGGCCATATCACATATGACCCTACCAAAAGCAAGCCGCCCGATCAATGTACGGTATCATATACGCACATTTTAATCGGGTCCATGCGCATATCGCATACGCGCACCACAACGTTTCTCCTGGACTAGGTAACTCCTTTGTAGGACTCTAAGACTCGTCAATACTCCGGCAGTGGGTGATGATCATATCAAGCACCCCCAAGCCGCAAGCGGTCAGCTAAACGTAACGGCCACCCGGGTATTGAACGATCAGAAGAAAACAAGCGAACCTGTTACAACTCCCGTCGAGCCAACCGGCAACACTACCGTACAGTCCGGTCGCTTCGTCAATTATGCTGCATATCGAGCCTAGGGATGGTCACGTCGACCCCAATAACTCAATAAGTCGTGCCGGTGAATGGTCTATAACAGATCGAGAAACTACTGATAACACTTATCAGCAAATCTCAGCAGCCCTGGCCAGGGACTTACTGATATAACCAGTCGGGCACAGCACAGCATCAACTTCCAATACCGGGAGAGACGAAACCCCTCCTATCGCTCATTGTCTTCGTGTGTCTCGGGACTGTACCCAACGGCCACCTGTTTGCACGACTCAGTAGAGCCGTGGTAAGGTGGCAATCAAAGTACAGTGGGAGAACACACAAGACTCTATGACGATCTCGGGTCTACAGACTAACCTGTACTAGTGTCACCTGAGAACTGCTATCCGACGATAGATATAATTCCATATAGGAGTTCTCGGTGAGTCCGTCCAGTGTACCCAGTCACCACTGAGCACCCGTATATGATCTTGATGTCAAACATCGATGAATGCGGGAACATTCATCGCCCATCGTATGGGTCTAGTGTCATATACGCTAGTCTACTCTGGTATATCAATGCCCCGTCTCTATATACCTACGACTAGGGACTTTCCAGGATATGCTTATAGACTACAGATGTCCCACTAGTATGATCTCCATTATAATCAGAGTAGTCATGCCGATATCCTCAGGGCTTTATCAGCATGTATGAATGAATAACAGCATGATCAAATCAACATGTCAGATAAAGAAGAACCAAATAGCATACTATCATGTCGAGTAAGAATGCATACTGAATATATATACATGTATAAATACATCCACTATCATATAATGGCCTCTAGGGCATACATATATCCAACAATGGTGGTGTCCGGTTTTCTGATGGGGACGGACTCAATCCACTTTGTAAAGTAGTCTACCGCGACGAGAATGTATTTGTGCCCGCCCATACCAGTTGGGAGTTGGCCTACCATGTCCATTCCCCACTGGGCAAACGGCCATGAGGAGGCCAGGGCCGTTTGCTCGGTAGCCGGAAGGCAGGGTATGCTGCCATGGAGTTGACAGTTATTGCATCTCCTGACGAGCTTCTGAGCGTCCTGATGGATGGTCAGCCAATAGTACCCTTGGAGCAGCATTTTCTGGACTAAGGTGCGGGCCCCTTGATGAGCTCCACTGACCCCTTCGTGTGTCTCACGCAGGATGTAGTCGGCTTCGTAGGGGTCGACGCACCGAAGCAGAGGTTGCGTGAAAGACTTCTTGTAGAGATTTCCATTGCTCCAGATGAAATGGCGGGCTTTGGTCCGGAGGCAGCGTGCTTTCCCTCGATCTTCTGGGAGAGTACCTTCCTTCAGGAATTTTATGAGGGGCTTCCTCTAATCCCGGCCTTCCTCCTGAGTAGCTTATATTTGAAGTGTTGTCTCCTTGTCTTCCATGCTGGGCCGTGACAAGACCTCGAAGAGGATATTCTTCTTATTGTTAGCCATATAGGAAGAGGCTAGCTTGCTCAGAGCGTCTGCCTGGGCGTTTAGGTGCCGAGGAATCTGCTCCACTTGAACTTCGTCGAAGTCTTTTCATAGTCTTTTTACCTCGGCTAAATATTTCACCATTAGAGGCTCCCGGGCCTCAAAACGACCGGTCACTTGGCCTACGACCAGGGCGGAGTCACTACGAATTCAGATCTTCTTCATCCCCACTCCGAAGGCGATTCATAGCTCAGCTAGCCAGGCCTCGTACTCCGAGGCGTTGTTTGAAGCTTTGAACCAGAGCTTCAAAGAGTACTCCATCTCTGTCTCGTTCGGGCCTCGAATGATATGACCGGCACCGCTCCCATCCTCGGTAAAGGATCCATCGAAGTAAAGTATTCAATCGGGGACGGAGTCGAGCCTTTCTTCAATCGAGGGTTGAGACCCAGGGACTGACGCCGACACTGCCTCCTTGCTGGGGATAGTGCATTCGACAACAAAGTCTGCCAGGACTTGAGCTTTGATAGCTTGTCATGGGCAGTAGTTGATGTCGGATTGTGATAACTCCCACCTCCATTTCTCCAGAAGACCAGATGTCTCGGGTGAGGCGAGAATAGCCCCTAGGGGTCGCTCAGTGAGGACGAGGATGGTGTATGCCTGGAATTAGTGTCGTAGCTTCATTAAGGCCACGATAAGTGCCAAGACAATATTTTCTATGGCCGAGTACCTTGTTTCCACATCCTTAAAGACGTGACTTACGTAGTAGACCGGCTTCTAGACTCCTCCGACTTCTCGGATGAGCACAGAGCCTGCAGCATGGCCGGACACCGCTAGATACAGTGATAGCTCGTCTCGTTCAATTGGCCGGGTGAGTAGTGGGTGAGTTTCCAGGTGCACTTTCAATTGCCCGAAAGCTATCTGGCATTCATCCAACCATTCGAACCTTGGGATCTTTCTCAGGGCTTTGAAAAATGGGAGGCACTTTTCTCCGGACCTCGACATGAAGCGACTGAGAGCGGCCACTCTCCCCATGAGTCGCATGATTTCGACGTTGCTCTTTGGCATGGCCATGTTGAACATGACGATGATTTTCTCCGGGTTAGCTTCGATTCCTCGGTGGGTAACCATGAACCCGAGGAATTTTCCACTAGTGACCCGGAATGCGCACATGGCGGGATTCAGCTTCATTTTGTACTTGCGGAGGATGTCGAAATTCTTGCCAAGATCTTTAGCGTGCTCATCCGATAAGTTCGACTTAACGAGCATTTCGTCGACGTAAACCTCCATGTTCCTCCCGATCTGCGGTTTGAATATCCTGTTGACCAGGCGCTGGTATGTAGCTCCGGCATATTTTAGGCCGAAGGGCATCACTTTGTAGCATTATACCCCACGGTCCGTTGTGAATGCGGTAAGCTCTTCGTCTGCCGGGTTCATACGGATCTGGTTGTACCCGGAGAAAGCATCCATGAAGCTAAGCAATTCATGGCCAGCTGAGCTGTCGACAAGCTGAACTATCCGAGGAAGGGGTTAGTTGTCTTTCGGGCAGACCTTGTTGAGATCCGTGAAGTCGACGCATATGCGCCACTTCCCGATTGCATTTTTAACCATAACCACATTCGCTAGCCATTCCGAGTAGGCCACATTTCGGATGAAGTTGGCTGCAAGCAACCTATCGACCTTGTCCTCGATCGCTTTTTGTTTGATAGGGGCGAAGCTTCATTTCTTTTGCCTGATGGGTCGGACCGTCGGGTCGACCCCGAGCTTATGCGAGATTACTTTAGGGTCGATCCTAAGAATGTCGGCAGGCGCCCAAGCGAACACGTCCGAGTTTTCGGAGAAAGTGGATCAAGTCCTCGAGCCGGGCTCCCGTTAAAGATGACCCGATCTGAACAGTTCATTCATTGTTCCCCTCGATGAGGAGGACCTCTGTTAGCGCCGCCACCGGGGCTCCTCGGATTTCTTTTTGTTCGTCATGGGTGTCCAAGGACCCCTGGAAATCGCTCGTGCTTCCAAGGTCGTCGCTTCGTTCCTCAGGGGTGGATGTCGCTGTGAAGCAAATCTTTGCGATTTCCTGGTTCCCGTAGGCCCGGCATGTTCCCCCTTGATCCAGTGGAAACTTGATCGCGGGGTGGTAAGTCAAGATTTGGGCCCGAAGGGAGTTTAGCGTCGGACGTCCCAGGAGGATATTGTAGGACGAGGGAATTCTAGCGACGATGAACTCCAGTAGTACGGTTCTTGTGTGGCCCACCTCCCCAGTGTTAAGGATGTGGGTAACCACTCCCTCTACCAGGATGGAGTGGTTAGTAAACCCCGACAGAATGTGGGCAGTTGGCTTCAGGTTTGACGGGCCAAGCCCCATACGCAGGAAGCAGTCATAGAAGAGTATGTCCGCCGAGCTTCCCAAGTCGACCAGTATCCTTTGAACCTCATAGCGGCGAACCCGTGATGTAATCACGAGGGGGTCGTTGTGAGGCAAGGATATTCTGTGAAGGTCTTCGTCGGTGAAGGTGATGGGCTCGGCTGCTTTGTTTTTCTTCCGGGGCTGGCTGCTAGTTCCCTATACTGGCAGGAGACGTCGAATTTCACCGGCTCCAGGCGCACCCTCCGACGATACGACCATGATTTGGCTAATCGTCAATTCACCGGGAGGGGGAAGGTTCTCTTGCTCCCGGTCTGCCTATCGCTTTTCCCATAGGTACTTTGCCAAGAGCCCCGAGCGAATCAACTCCTCGATGTAGTCGTGGAGTTGTTTACAGTTCTCGGTAGGGTGTCCCTGCGACCTGTGGAAGGTGCAGTACGGGCCTCGAGTCCGTTTAGCCGCCCTGTTGGTGACCGAAGGGAGCTTGAAGAATCGCTCGCCCTTCGCCTCTTCCAACAGCTCAGTTTGAGAGATGTTGAGCCGAGTATACTCCTGGAACTTCGGGGAGTATGGCTTTAGCCGGTCAACCTTCTTCTTTTCTTCTCTACCACTCTTCTTTTGGTCGGATTGATCGCCCCGAGGTAGTTTCGCGTTCATCTCGGACTCGAGTTGGATTTTCCGCTCGGTCCAAGCCTTTACTTCAGCCATGGTATCAGGTTGCGCTAACATAAAGGAACGGAGCCACTCCTTATGCCTAAGAACCGACCTTAGAGCCGTGATGACAGTCTCGTCCTGATGCTCGGGAACCTCAAGAAGAGCGTTGTAGAAGAGAGTGACATATCCTTTAAAGGATTCCTTCTCCCCGCTCTTTAAAGTGAAGAAGTAATCGACGGTCCGCTTCTATCGTCTATTCCTGACGAAATGCCTGAGGAACTGGGCGGCCAGCTCATCAAAGGTAGAGATGGAGCGTGGCGTGAGTCCTTGGAACCAGTCCAGCACGGAAGAGAGTGGCGGGGAACGCTCGGCATTGGGCGGCGTCAGAGTTGTCCTGGAAGCTCATGCCCGCCGTGAACGCGTCCAAGTGGTCTTTCGGGTCGGACTTCCAGTCAAAGAGGGCAACTTTTAGAGGTTTATTCATGGACGAGACGCATACAGCTAGCAGCCCTTCAGTGTAGGGCTTCGTAAGCGAGTCGGCGGCATACCTAGCCCCCTCGTTTGAAGGACGACCCTCCCGATGTATACCCTTGATTTTCTTTTCGAGGACGTCAAGACGGTCATGGTACCCCAAGGATTCGGCGTATTCGGAGTTATGGCCCCTCCCGCTGGCAGCCTGTGCCTCGCTGCGGCTCCGTTCGCCCCGGTTCTGTTCTATCAGGTTTCTTAGGTTTCCTGGAGAGGTGGTTCGTGAGTAATCGCGGTGAGCGCCGTCCGCGCGACCCCGTCGAGGGAGAGGGTGTCGACCATGCCTGGGAGTAGGTGAGCCGACCAAAATCTCCACGGAATGGATAGGAGCACGATGGGCCTCGGGGCGGGGAGCACTTTCACGAGACCTCGGCGTGGAGCTGTGAGGCGCCCAGCGTGTCATTGAATCGGTCGCCGCAGGGGACCTGTGGCCGCCTGAGATAGCGAGACGCTGTTCAGTAGTGCCAGCGTGGACAATGTCGTCTCCCCCTCTGCGGAGGTCACAATCCCGAGGTGGGGGAACGACGACCTGGGGGGCTTGTCCCGCTGTTTGGACGCAGACAAGGGCATCCACAATGGATGCGAGCCTGTCGATCCGTGCAGGGCATGAACGACGTTAGGAGGAGGAGAGGATCCGTCCGCGCCTCCATTGTGGGGAGGGCGGCGGCTTGTGCTCGGATCGTCGCGGCGATCACTCGCCATGAATTCGTGATCAGAAGATCAACTTTCGATGAGTGGAATTTTCAAATTTCCGACAGACGGCGCCAACTGATGGAGGTCAGGATCTCCTTCAGATGTTTTCCTCCATCGATCTGTCGCAAGCGTTGATGAACGGCTGAGATTGGGTTTAAGGGTTGCCTCCTGGAGCGTGTGGATCTCAGTGGGCTTGATTTGGAGTGAAGTCGAGCAACCTGCAAAGAAGTCCTGGGGTGGTTGTGCCACCGTGGACCCTCCGACGATCAAGTTAGCCGAGGTATTTGAGCAGAGTAGCAGCCTATTGGAGTAAAATTGCCTTATCTTCGTTGTCTGAGAGAGGGGTTTATATAGCGGTCTCCATAAGCTAGCGGCGCAAGATCAACGCCGGCCGTTACGCCTGCGTGAATGACGGGATCCCCCATTAATGACGAGATACGTTCGTTAATGAGGGGATGCGACGGCGTGGAACGCAGGATCGTAGAGCGGCGGATATCTCGCGTCTGGCGAGATTCGCAGAGCCGTGACGGAGGTATCTGTGATCTGCGTTCTAGGTCGCTCGATAGAACCAAGGAGGCCTAGCTCGGTGAGTGGCCTAAAAGAGGACTGGAGGCCGAGCTAGTTCGGTTCTATGTAGCTCGGAGGCGAAGGGCCGAGGAGCTCGGCGTGTAGGAAAGCTCGGAGGCGAGCCAATGGTCGTTTACATGGCGAGCACAGGAATGTTCAGGGCATCCTCGGAGGTCGGGTCTAGGAAGCGGGGCGATAGCCCCGAGGACACCTCCAATGTATGGTGTCTGCCCTGTTTCCGTGTGCCTCGGGACACATCAGCTGCCACGTGTCACGATCTGGGAAGTTCCCAATTATGAGCATCATCAAGGTGAAAACCCCATACAGCTGTTGGATGTGTAGAGTACTTCACCACCAATGAACTCATCAACGGTCGGTGAAGACAATACCGTTGGATTTTCCGGGAAAGACGACCCTCTCTTTCTCTCTCTACCCTAATCACTGTATGTCAAGGGTAATTAATTTAGGAGGCCAAAATCACGTCCTACATGTGGCAACAATACCTTTGATTAAATAGCATTTGATTTGGGTTCATGGGCCGAGTGTCAACAAAATATATATGGCCTATTTGGGTGATAACATTGTCCTTGTACCCAACAAGACGAAGAATTTTTCCATGCGCCGGCCATATACATCTGGATAGAAGAGTGAAATAAATAGGAATGTGCACCCCACCAAGCAGTCTAGAAGGCGTTCGAAATTCTCCATCTTTTTCTCTTTCTTGTCCCGGTGTATACGACCGGCATATGGAAAAAATTTCCACAACATTATAAAAATATTAAATTAGCCCAAATGGTCATTTATTTTTAAAATTAATTTATGATGTGACTTCTTAGTTTTTTCAGAGAAACCAAATGAAAAAACATCATTGTTTTATGTGCAATGTATGTAATCAAATGTTACATCATTATTATTTTACACATGCGATGCACGTAAGTAAATTGCCACGTCATTATTATTTTACAAATACGGTGTGCGCAGTTAAATTAATAAGGAAATTTATTATAAAAATTCCTCTAATTACGAGCAAGGCAGATGCCAAAAACTCTAGTAATTATTAACCATTAATTATTAACCATAAGGGTTGGGTTAGGAGTGTTTGTAACCCTGTAGTTCAAGGAGTATGTGAAATTAAAAAACCCAATTTCAAAATAATGATAAAACTTCATTCGACAAGAGCCTCTGCTGGACAATTCACATGCACACAAGCACTCTCCCTTTCTCTGGCTTTTTCTTATAAAGAAAAATAAACAATAGACCGTAACCTATAATATAAGTATATTCCGGTGTGAATTATAAGGCTGGCCTTGTGTCCAACATCATTGCCAAAGTAATCGAATTTTTATTGGATGCAACCCTAAATTAGACGAACGAAAAGAAGAGATTTTTATCGCATAAGCTAACGAGACCATAGCTGTTTGATGGAGGTCTGAATCTTCCTCAGATGTTGTCGTCCGTCGATCTTACTGCCAGAGCTGCTGAACGGTTGAGATTTTTTGTGAGGGCTGAGTGTGTGGATCTCAATGGGTTGTTGGTTGTCGTTGATGCCGAGCAACCTGCAAGAGAAGTCCCGGGGTGGGAAACCACTGTGGGACCCTCCGACGATTAAGTAAGTACCGAAAAATAATGGCAGGGTAGCGCCTTATTGAAATGTATTCGAGTTACCTCAGACGTCTGGAAGAGGGAATTTATATAGCGGTCGCTTGGAGCGAACCGACACTAGATTCTCGCCGTCTGTTATACCCCTGCGTCACGTTCTCGTTGATGGCAAGGTACGCCCATTAATAACGGGATACGCTTATTAATGGAGAAATGCGCCAGCGTGGGACGCGGAACATGGAGCGGCGGAGCTCTCGTTATGGCAAGATATACAGAGCCGTTACGGGAGCGCTTGGGTTCCGGGCTCTCGGTTGAACAAGGAAGCCAAGGAACCCCTGCTCAGTGGATAGCTCGGAGGCGAGCAAGGAGGCCGAGAAAGCTCAGTTCTGTAACAGCTCGGAGACGAGAAAGGAGGTTGTGAAAGCTCGGCTGTAGAATTATTCGGGAGCGAGCTGTTGGCTGGTCGCTAGGCACATAGGGAAGGTACTATGGGAAGGTCTCCAAAATGTCTGATACAGCCTCGAAGACGAGGTCCCGAGGAAAGTCCTCAATGTATCATACCTATTCCAGCTCCGTAGCCTCCATAGAATCTAGCGGGCTTACGTGGAAAACACGTCATCCACTACATGCCGTGATCTGGAGAATTCCAACTTATGAGCCTCATCACTTGCCCGCCACTCTCGCTCTGAACTATTTATGGGTCGGGTCAAGAGTGACCTGCCCGGTTTTTAATGATTGTTGGGTTTCCCTTGCACCTTGTTTAGGTTTGAAAGCATCATACATGCCACTTTAAAATTTAGAGAGGTGCAAAGCAAACTAACCATGAATCGTTAACTAGAATATTTAGGGTAACAAGCAAAGTATCATATACAAATATGAAACTATCATTAAGTGAAGAGATTACAACCTTTGTAGACTTCCCTTGGTGACTCCTTGGACCTTTGAGAGTTTGGAATGGATCGCTAGAGGCCTTCCTTGTCCACGATGATCCACCCGAAGTCCCTTTGCCCAAAACTTCTTGCTTTACTTGATCTTTAGAAGAAGTATAGCAAACACCCTACACAAATGGGCTAGAAAAGTGTAGAATGATGAAGTGGTTTGTATTCTCTAATCAAAACCCTTTCTTTTTAACAACCTCACTCACTAGAAATCTCAAGAGAGCTTGGATTGAAAGAAAAATGATAATGGCAAATCTAGAACTCTTTTGTGATGATAATCACCAAGATAAATGAGAATAGAAAATATATATATATATATATATATATATATATTCACACTCTCATTTCTAACCATGGTAAATTAATATCTAGATATTTTGCATATGAGTTAAAATAACCTAGGAACATAAATCAAGAGTTAAACCCATGGTTAAGTGAAGGAAGTGAGTGGAAACTTTGACCATGAGATAATTCCATTTCATTTTCCTTTTCTTTAACTCAAAAACAAATATAAATAGATATTTATTCACCATGTGAGTCTTGCATTGCCATATCAAGTGTATCAACAACCATGATACAATGTATGTATGTATGTGTCCATGCACATCAACATGTGCATACATGCACGCATACACTTCATATTAGAAAAGGGTTTAAATAAAGAATTGATCTAAAAGTCAAATGTTAAATCAACACTTGATTTAATAAACCGGTCATATCGTATACCACCTGACCAATAGAAAAACACCCGATCAATATACGGTATCACATACATGTATTTAATCGGGTCCCCGCGCATATCTCATATGCACACCACATCATTTCACCTGAGCTAGGAAACTCCTGTGTAGGACTCTAAGACTCGTCAATACGCCGGCAGCAGATGATGACCATATCAAACACCCACAAACCGCAAGCGGTCAGCTAAACGTAGCGGCCACCCGGGTATTGAGCGATCAGAAGATCAACAAGCAAGCCCGCACATACTCCTGTGAATCCAATCAGTAACACTACCGTAAAGTCCGGTCTCTTCGCCTGATATGTCGTATATCCAGTCTAGGGGTGGTAAATGTCAGGCCCCAGTAACCGATAAGTCGTGTCGATGTGAGTCTCATAACGGGTCGAGAAACTACTGATAACACTTACCAGTAGGTCTTCATATCACCCCTGGCTAGGGACTTCCAATTATAGCCAATCGAACACAGCGCAATATCAACCCCCAATACCGGGAGAGACGAAACCCCTCCTATCGCTCATTGCCTCCATGTGATTCGGGACTATATCCAAAAGCCACCATTTTGCACGTTCTCATGAACGTAGTAAGGTGGAAATCAAATCACAGTGGGAATCACACAAGACTCTATGACGATCTTGGGTCTACAAACTAACCTATACCAGTATCACCAGAGAACTGCTATCTGACGATAGGTATAATACCAGCTAGGAGTTCTCGGCGAGTCCGTTCAGTGTACCCAGTCTCCACTGAGCACCCGTACACCATCTTTGATGTCAAACACCGATGGATATGGGATCATCCATCGCCCATCATATGGGTCAAGATGCGTATACGCTAGTCTATTCTGGAGTATCGATGCCCTGTCTCGATACACCCTCGACTAGGAAAAGTTATAGGATGTGCTCTTAGACTACCCTGGCCCCACTAGTATGATCTACATCATAGTCCTAGTAGTCGAGTACATATTCTAAGGGCTTTATCAACATTAGAGAGCAAGACAGTAAACCAATACAAATCAACATATTAAGACAAAGTGAAACCAGATAGCATACTATCATATCGAGCAAGAAATTCCTCTCTATATATATCCAAGCATCCACTATAATATACATCATATGTACAACAATGGCCTCTAGGGCATATACATAACTAACAATCTCCTACTTGTACTAAGGCCTGCTGTTGTAGTATCTCATACCCAACATCCCGAAGAGTCTCTCAAATTGTATATGGGGTATGGCCTTCGTAAGTGGATCCGCAGTGTTGTTCTTCGTGTCAACTCTCCCGGCCTTGATCTCTCGGTGATCAACTATCTCCTGGATCAGGTGGTACCGTCTCAGAATATGTCTGGATTTCTAATGGGATCTGGGTTCCTTAGACAAAGCCACAGCTCCATTGTTATCACAATACAAAGCTATTGGATGCTCAATGTACGGAACCACTCCAAGTTCAGTTATGAACTTCTTCATCCAGACAGCCACTTTGGCAGCATCGTTGACAGCGATGTATTCAGCCTCCATCGTCGAGTCTGCCACGGTTTCTTGCTTGGAACTCTTCCAACAAACCGTCCCTCCATTTAGGGTAAAGACAAATCCCGAGTGCGACTTAGAGTCATCCTTATCACTTTGGAAGCTCGAATCGGTAAAGGACTCCACCTGGAGTTCTCCGTTACCATACACCAAGAACATCCCCATAGTCCTTCTCAAGTACTTGAGAATGTTCTTCACAGCTGTCCAGTGATTCTCTTCTGGATCTGCTTGATACCTACTCACTACACTTGGTAAGTATGCTACATCGGATCTGGTACATAGTATCGCGTACATGATATAGCCTACTACCGAAGCATAGGGTATCCCTTGCATGAGAGCTCTCTCCAAATCGGTCTTAAGAGATATCTCTTTGGAGAGAGTGAGTCCAGAGATCATGGGTAAATACCCACGCTTGGATTCTTCCATATTAAACCTCTTTAGTATGGTGTCAATGTACATGGATTGGGACAATCCCAGTATCCGCTTAGATCTATCTCTAAAGATCCTAATCCCTAAAATGCAGGAGGTATCACCTAGATCTTTCATTGAGAATCTTTGTGATAAGAAGAGCTTGACTGAGTGCAGCATAGGAACATCATTTCCTATCAAGAGTATGTCATCTACGTACAATACGAGGAAGACAACCTTACTCTCTGCAACCTTCTTGTAAATACAAGGTTCATCTATGTTTTTGATGAAGTCAAACTCTTTGACTACAACATCAAAACAGATGTTCCAACTCCGCGATATCTGCTTTAACCCGTAGATGGATTTAAGCAACTTGCACACATTTCCGCTTCTCCCACTGTCTACGAAGCCCTCTGGCTGAGTCATGTACACGCACTCCTCTAAATCACCATTTAGAAAAACGATCTTAACATCCATTTGCCAGATTTCGTAGTCATGGTATGCAGCAATGGCAAGTAAGATCCGGATGGACTTAAGTATAGCCACTGGAGAAAAGGTTTCTTCATAATCCACACCTGGTCGTTGACGAAAACCCTTTGCAACAAGTCTAGTTTTGAAGTCTCAACTTTTCCATTTACACCAAGTTTCTTCTTAAAGATCCATTTGCTCCCAATGGGTTTTACCCCTTCAAGAGCAACATACAAAGTCCATACTTTATTAGTGTACATGGATTCCATCTCAGATCGCATTGCATCCAGCCATTCCACAGAGTCCCCACTCGTGATGGCCTGCTCGAAGCTGGTCAGGTCATCATCTTCCATGATGCAATCCTCGCTCTCACCATCTATGAGAAAACCGTAGTATCTCTCAGGTGGGTGAGGAACCCTACTAGATTGGCGGAGAGGCTGGGGTTCGTCGGGAACTACTTAATCTTCTGGTTCCACTAAATCTTCAGTTGCAGTTTGTGCTGCTGGAACTTCTTCCAGCTCTACCTTTTCTCCAATAATTTCTTTTGCAAGAAATTCCTTTTCTAAAAAGGTGGCATGTTGAGCAACAAACACCTTTTGTTCCTCACTGTGGTAGAAAATATATCCATATGAATTCTTTGGATATCCCACAAACTTGCAAAGAACTAATCGTGCCTCGAGTTTGTCCGGATTTTGCCTTTTGATATAGGCTGGACAACCCCATATCTTAACACGTTTAAGATATGGTCTCTTCCCACTCCATATCTCATTTAGTGTGGTAGGTACAGATTTAGATGGAACTTGATTCAATGGGTATGCTGCTGTCTCCAGCGCATAACCCCAAAAAAAAATAGGCAACTCAGCTGTGCTCATCATTGAGCGCACCATATCTAATAGGGTACGATTCCTCCGCTCCGATACACCGTTGTGATGTGGTGTATATGAAGAAGTAAGCTGAAAGAGAATCCTATTCTCTTTTAGATAGTCCAGGAACTCATTGCTCAAGTATTCTCCTCCTCGATCAAATCGAAGGATCTTAATACTTTTACCTGTTTGGTTCTCTACTTCGTGTTTATATTCTCTGTATTTCTTAAAAGCTCAGACTTTTGTTTCAATAGGAACGCATATCCATATCTTGAGAGATCGTCAGTGAATGTAATGAAGTAAGAAGAACCATTCCTGGCATGTGTAGACATGGGACCATATACATCACTATGTATCAGTCCCAAGAGTGTTGTAACTCTTTCTCCGTGCCCACTAAACGAATTTTTGGTCATCTTGCCTTTGAAACATGACTGGCAAGTATCATAAGATGATAATTCGAATCGATTCAAATATCCATCCTTATTTAACTTAGCTAGTCGTGTCGCATTGATATGACCTAGTCTACAATACCACAAGAAGGATTCGTTCATTTCTGAACTCTTCCTCTTGTGTGTTCTGCACATCAAGTACTATATTTTGATTAAGAACGTATATGCTATTATTTAACGAGCCTGATCCAATCAACTTTTGATTCAGGAAGATGTTCATAACATTATCCTGTACTACAAAATTAAATCCTTCTTTATTCAATAAAGAAACTGATATAACATTGCATAACAAGGTCGGAATGTAATAGCATTCGTTCAGAATCAATGTATTACCATTTGGCAACACAAGGTGATATTCGCCAACTGCTTTGGCTGCAACATTTGCACCATTCCCTACTCTTACGGAATGATCACCCTCTCCCAGTTCCCTACCTTTTCATAGCCCATGTAACATATTACATATGTGGGATCCCGATCTGGTATCTAATACTCAGGACGTAGAGTGAACTGAGAAACAGTTCTCGATAACAAACACACCCGAAGAAGATGCATTATTCTTCGTTTGAGCGGCGTGAGAATCCGAATATTCTCATATTCTTTGCTCGGACTTATAACAATTATAAGTTGGAGCGGGATCAACGTTCCCCTGCTCAGTATAACAAGCGGGTTCGGTCAATACATCCATATTATTATCTTGATTAAGACCTGATATGGTCGCTACCTGGAGAGAGAGAGAAGAAAACACTTTAGCGTATGCTCTTGCAAAATTAGATTGGTAATTATCTTATCTAATCAGGATGGCTCCCACTGTATTCATCAAATTTTCCTTCAAACCCTAAAAGGCAAGACTAGCCGGGATTAATTACACCTTACAAGTTCGTCATTCTTTCAGCCAGGTCAGTGTTGGTACTTTGAGGGAGGTTCCCTGTGTTTTTACACGGACCTAATTAAAATAAACCCAGAGGCATAACCCCGTTTTCCCAGAGGCATAACCCCGTTAACACCTTTCTAGACACCTACTTGATCGGCTAATTGTCATGTGTAACTCTTCCAGGAGTAACTCTTACTCGTAGTGGGTATCAGGATCCAACTATCTTATAGAAGGTATGCAATCTCATTGCAAATTTCAACACTTGAAATTCCCGATAATACTTTTGCCCCTAGCGATCTATGACCTTGACAAGGTTAACAAACCATAAATCGCAAGTCAAGTTCAACTTGTCATTTCCTGATTGAATTAAACCCACCCACATGACCCTTGACAAGTTCAACAAGGCCGTACGACTACCCTAATCCAATCACATCTCATACTTTAGCAGATAAACACTAATTAGCTACCGTACATTACGCCTTGACAAGGTCAACAAACGCAGCACGAATACCAAGTAGGACTTATCTGAAATGACGGAGGGCCACGACAGGTTTTTCTGAAAACCTATTGCGTAATGAACTTGATATCGTTGTAGAAACAAGTGATTTTGAAAAGGAGTGTTTTTGAGGCTTTTACTAGTTTCGCTAAAGAGGTCACTCCCGGTGAAGGGATCTCGGCTCTTTCTTATCGAATAAGGTGTTGGATATTTCACAAATACCACTATGTAAAGCAAGAACTATAAAATCAATTAAAACTAAACCGAGAGTTTGTAGCATCTGCTAGTTTCGTTAAAGAGGTCACTCCCGGTGAAGGGATCTCGGCTCTTTCCTTATCGAATAAGGTGCTGGATATTCTACAAGGAATACCGCTATGCAAAGCAAAAACTAGAGCTACCCTTTTTATAAATTTGATTCTACAATATCTTTTAGGTTTCTTTTTCTTTCATTAATCTCATTAATGAATCCCATCATTTAAGCTTCCTAAGCATCACAGAAGAAACGAAAATACAACGTACGCTTATACCATCCGCATTCGCCATTGTGTTCCGTTATGCACCGTTAGGTTACTTAACTAACGACATACCGGGACGGGACTAGCGCGGGTGCAAAACATAAGCAACGTTTAATATATATATCATATATATACAATAATAAAGAATTCGTCTCAGATACTAATTAATCTCATCACAGAATATCAACAGCAAAAGCATATATGAAAAATAGCATATCTAGGAGGTCAGTATTTTGTATATAGCCAACAATAGAAAATACAGATTCCACGGTCGCGATGAATAGCCAAGCCCACACCCTTAGATCCCTACGAGAGCGGCAAGTGACCCTGCTAATTCTAGAGTTTAAGAGACCCGGTCTCGACTCCTCGAGATGGCCTCCCACTAAACCCTAGAACCCGGTCATTTTTGCTCCCCTCCTTGGGTCTATCCTAATGCGGAAAAGTAAATAATATACAATAATGGTGACATCATCCTCAACCTGGAAGTGCCCCAAATAAAAGAATATTTCATACATTTAATCTTTACATGAATGAAAATAAAGACTCTCATCTCACATAAAACCCCTGGCTATTCGATCGCGACAATCCTGCACATCATATCTCAGCAACACATAATATCACATATCATCAACGTAAGTAGGTATGCGTACCCCGATTTCCGTTGATGTATAGCAACGAAACCGGCGATACACCATATACTACACTTACGGTCGCAGAAAAGAAAGTGAAAAACAACAATTGCAATTATCACATTCATATATATCAAGTCGATGATCAATGTTCGATCGAATCAACATACACCCATAAATTACCCCGAAAGCTCAACACTTGAGCAAAGTCAAAATACTCAAAAGCGTGCCACAGTGTCTATGGACCAGTCGTAGAAGGGGTTAACCAATGCCTCACCTATGGCACCACGGAACTACGGCAAACCCTAGGGTTCGATCGCGGTTCCGTGGGCATAGAATTGAGTTAAGGTTATTATATTCTTCTTGAGGGTCTATAGGGATACTTGCACGACTATTGAATATAAAATTAACTCAAGAAAATTACAGCACTTGAAAATTTCAGCGGGGTACAAGATGTGGTGTTCGAAGTTCGTTCGAACAGTTAAACGTCATCAAGTTACCAATACAATGCTAAAATTACGACTATGAATAACTCCGAATTAGTCCCACAGCAAATTAACATCTTATGAAATTTATGGACTAAACAAACAATACCTGAAACCCCAAAATAAACAGAGTAGAGCACAGTGTGAAAACGAGGAAGAGGGGAGACCACATGGCCGAGCTCGCCGGCCCTGGAGCTCATGTGCTCGGGTCATATCCGAGCTGGGAGCCCTGTGTTCACACTGTGTTCTACTAATATCATATGAAAGATTCTGCAACTGTTTAAATAATTTTTAAAAGACTTTTAAAAAAATTGACAGAGAGCAAATTAGGGTTTCATAATATCGTATTTTCTGGAGTTGATTTCGTTTTCGTAACTGTTTTAACATCATGTCTAAAATTCTAGCTTGGCTCTGATACCACTGTTGGGTTTCCCTTACACCTTGTCTAGGGTTTGGAAGTATCACACATGCCACTTTAAAATTTAGAGAGGTGCAAAGCAAACTAACCATGAATCATTAACTAGAATATTTAGGGTAACAAGCAAAGTATCATATACAAATAAGAAACTATCACTAAGTGAGAGATTACAACCTTTGTAGACCTCCCTTGGTGACTCCTTGGACCTTTGAGAGTTTGAAACGGATCGCTAGAGGCCTTCCTTGTCCACGATGATCCACCCGAAATCCCTTTGCCCAAAGCTTCTTGCTTTACTTGATCTTTAGAAGAAGTGTAGCAAACAGCTTATACAAATAGGCTAGAGAAGTGTAGAATGATGAAGTGGTTTGTATTCTCTAATCAAAACCCTTTCTTTTTAACAATCTCACTCACTAGAATCTCAAGAGAGCTTGGAGGAAGATGAAGATGATAATGGCAAAGCAAGAACTCTTTTGTGATGATAATCACCAAGATAAATGAGAATAGAATATATATATATATATATATATATATATATATATATATATATATATTCACTCTCTCATTTCTAATCATGGTAAATTAATATCTAGATATTTTGCATATGAGTTAAAACAACAAAGGAAAAAAAATCAAGAGTTAAACCAATGGTTAAGTGAAGGAAGCGTGTGGAAACTTTGACCATGAGATAATTCCATTTCATTTTCCTTTTCTTTAACACAAAAACAAATATAAATAGATATTTATTCACCATGTGAGTCTTGCATTACCATATCAAGTGTATCAACAACCATGATACAATGTATGTATGTATGTGTCCATGTACATCAACATGTGCATACATGCTTGCATACACTTCATATTAGAAAAGGGTTTAAATAAAGAATTGAACTAAAAGTCAAATGTTAAATCAACACTTGATTTAACAAACCGGTCATATCATATACCACCTGACCAATAGAAAATCGCCTGATCAATATACGGTATCACATACATGTATTTAATCGGGTCCCCGCGCATATCTCATATGCACACCACATCGTTTCGCTTGAGCTACGAAACTCCTGTGTGGGACTCTAAGACTCGTCAATATGCCGGCAGTAGATGATGATCATGTCAAACACCCACAAGCCGCAAGCGGTCAGCTAAACGTAACGGCCACCCGGGTATTGAGCGATCAGAAAATCAATAAGCAAGCCTGCACACACTCCTGTGAATCCAATCAATAGCACTACCGTACAGTCCGGTCTCTTCGCCTGATAGATCGCATATCCAGTCTAGGGGTGGTAAACGTCAGACCCCAGTAATCGATAAGTCGTGTCAATGTGAGGCTCATAACGGGTCGAGAAACTACTGATAACACTTACCAGTAGGTCTCCATACCAGCCCTGGCCAGGGACTTCCAGTTATAGCCAATCGAACACAGCGCAACATCAACTCCCAATACCGGGAGAGACGAAACCCCTTCTATCGCTCATTGCCTCCATGTGATTCGAGACAGTACCCAAAAGACACCGTTTTGCACGTTCTCATGAACGTGGTAAGGTGGAAATCAAAGCACAATGGGAATCACACAAGACTCTATGACGATCTCGGTTCTACAGACTAACCTATACCAGTGTCACCAGAGAACTGCTATCTGACGATAGGTATAATACCAGTTAGGAGTTCTCGGCGAGTCCGTTCAGTGTACCCAGTCTCCACTGAGCACCCGTACACCATCTTTGATGTCAGACACCGATGGATATGGGATCATCCATTGCCCATCATATGGGTCAAGATACGTATACGCTAGTCTACTCTGGAGTATCGATGCCCTGTCTCGATACACCCTCGACTAGGAACAGTTATAGGATGTACTCTTGGACTACCCTGGCCCCACTAGTATGGTCTACATCATAGTCCTAGTAGTCGAGTACATATCCTAAGGGCTTTATCAACATGTGAGAGCAAGACAGTAAACCAATACAAGTCAACATGTTAAGACAAAGTGAAACCAGATGGCATACTATCATATCGAGCAAGAAAGTCCTCTCTATATATATCCAAGAATCCACTATAATATACATCATATGTACAACAATGGCCTTTAGGGCATATACATAACTAACAATGATTCAGCTGAGGATTCTCCGTAATGGGTTGTCCTAGGATGATGCGACATTTGGCGGCTACGCCTCTTGGACTGTTGGATCCACGTGACGATTCACGAAGTGCCTTCATTCCGGCGCGTATCTTTGGTGACGTCAGCGGATCAATGAAATGATTGCTCTTTAAATGGAGTGCCGCTTCGCTCGCTCGGTCTGTTGGCCTTCGTGCCACGTGTCCGCCACAGGGTGGCGGGACGCGAGGGGTTGTCATCCGAATCCGAGTGAGGGGGACGTGTCCAATGGTCAGTCTCCACCCGGAGTCTCTGTGGCCGTTTGGTGTGACGCTTCGTTTCGGCGGGAATGGATTTAAGCTATTGGATGCTTTCGTACCGAGTGGCAGATACTTCACCCTAGTCGTCTCTTGCTATCTGAAGATTTCCTGGTGAATGTTTACTTAGGTAGGAACTTCAGCTTAAAAAAAACTTTTTTCGGCCAATCCTTTTTTGAATCAGGTTAGTTGTCTTCCTCCGAAATATCTATTAATGTAGTTGGGGTCGAGTCGGGCGATGAAGCTTAAGCTTCTGAAGCTGAGTCCAGCGGGTCTTCTTCCTCCTCGGCTTCCAATAGCCGAGAGAGTTCTTCTTCCTCTTCATCTTCAGCTTCTGTGTCGGGATCGCCCCCAGGGGGAACGATGCCCTTGTTCTTCATCGTCAGGGGGCGAAAAGGGCCCCCAAGGCACGCATAGGAAATATCCACGATGCGCCCTCAGTTTTGAACCGCTTGGTTGAGCTTTTCGATATCCGGGCTCGTTTCCACATTCCCCATGGCTATTCACTTCTTCTTGCCAGGGAAGGCGAGCAGGCAGACCAGGTGCATGGCAATGAGATTGCTCTGTACTTGAAATCATTCCGGGCAGGGATGCTGATTAGTCAAAAATAGTGCACATTTGTATGAACATTTTCCCTACTATTATTAACTGCTAAAAGGTGTTAATTGTAAATATAAAATATATGTGGGTTTATTTGTAAAAACTTATTATCATATATTTCTTCATTTATAATTAATATAATTAGGGAAAATATATGCATATAATATTCAAATGAAATATTAGTAATTAAAATATGTATATCATATCAAATATTCATAATCAATATTCTTAAGATATTATATCATATAAATGGTTGGAATAATATCTCAAAAATACCAAATACTACTAACAATTTGATTTGAGATATTGTGCAGGTATTAGCTCAGATCTGAAATCCAAGTAAGAGATTCAAGTCAAATCAGGATATCAAAACCGAATCTGCTAAATTTGAGAAGCAAATCGAGAAACCTAACAACGGCAGAGACTCAAAGCAATATTTTAAGAAGCTATATATCAAGAAGATCTCCAAATATCAACACAAAAAGCCAGAAAAAATCTCAAGACCCAATCCCACTAGGAGGCGGCGGATCTGCGGTCATACGTGGCATTAGGCGGCAGAACCGCGGTTCTTTAGTGGCAGTTGGATGTAGGATTTTAGGGCATGATCTTAACTATATCTACTCGCGTATGGCATCTAGGGTTTATGGTTTCAGAGACTATATAAAGGACCGAGAGCTTTGCATTTAAAGATCATTTCACATCTAATCATCTATCCATCGCAAAATTCTAGAGAAAGATTTAGCGAGCAATTAGGGTTCTTGTAATCTACTTTTTAAGAAGAAAATTGTAATGCAATAGTTGATAAATAAAGGTAGTTTTTGTTTTAATTCTTTTTCCATTTACATTTCCGCATTTACTTTACGCATTACTTTTCCGCATTAATTTTACGCATTACTTTTCTACATTTTAATTATGGTTTCATTCTTTTCAACCTTTCTTCTAAATCGCTACTAACCATGAACGAGTAATTTCTTGCTTGCTCGGGTTTATAGGATAGGATAGAATAATAGATGAAATATTTTTTAATTTCTTTTGAAATTTTGATGTTTATAAACTTTAGCAAAATAAATGTTAACTTTCTTATCGGGCGCACTATCAATTTATTGATAGTCACTACCATGATTTGAGATTAGTTAAACACATGTTTTGTTAAGGGCTTGAGATTAATAGAGATCAATGGAAGGACAAAATTAGTAGTGGGAAACCCTAATTCCCTCCAAGAACTCTAATCCACATTCATCGCTATCTCTATAGTTTTAAACTATTAAAAGAAAAAAAGAGTCATTCTTAAAACATTCATCCATTAACTACTAAGTCCTATAAACCCTACAAGCCCTTATATTATAAATTTTATATCCATATTAAAATAAAATGACAACAAACTATCATCTCTTTTATCAACTCGTCTAAAGCAAGAAAAGAAGTTCGTGTTCCCTGCGGATGACCCGTACTCATCGCGGCTAGCTATTAGCGACACTATTTTGATTGCGATTATTTACAAAACACTTTTTCGCACAACCAATCAAATGGCGCCGTTGCCGGGGAGACGGTCGTAATTACTTTTCTTTTTATTCGGCTTGATTTCTTATAAAAACCAGAAACATAAAATAAACGACCTCATCTTGAGTTTTTAACGATTATTGTGTGAGTTTTGCAAAAGAATCTGGAGTAACTGGAGCAAGACAACAGAGATTCAGAGATTTAAACTTGGACCAAAGGAGAATAGGCGTGCCCTGAAGAAATTTCAGCAGAATTTCTTGTGAAACGGCGGCAGAACCGCGGTTTTTGGGTCCATTTGGCAGCGGAAATGTGGTCCCTTGGAAGAATTGGGCCCCCAAAATCCTTAAGTACTCTCCTATTATCTTTCTCTCTGCTCTAAACCTCCAATAAATTGTTTTTACCTGCAGCATTCTTTGCAAACATCTCCGCTCAAAAATCATTTTGCGTGTTCTGATTTCGCTTTGTTTTACATATCTAAACCGGACTTTAAGGGGCAATAAACCCAAACTCAGATTATGTGGGGATTTAATCACCCTTTCTAGGCCCCACAAATCACAAACGAGTATACCATCACCCTACATTAATAAAAAAATATCTAGACCAAGGCTCTAAGAACTGTCACGCTCAATTAGAACAAAAGAGGGTCGTGGGTAATATATTGCTTATCCGCATTTCTCTTGTGGTGTCTAGGCAAATGTGACTAAGGAAAGTGGTTACTTAATTAGACCCGCTATTTCGGTGATTCGTATAGCGGATACCTCCCACTTACCTGGTACTTACCTGGCCGCAAGATTGATAAGAAGGTAGTTGAGGATTGATCCTATGACTTGTCTTTTGGAAGTCTAGGAGAGGTCTAGTGACTTAACCTAGGTGACCTTAGCTTTAGGGATTGATTGTGCATTTTGTGATTTGTTGAGTTATGCCTCATGTCCGACATTTTTTCAAAACAAGCCTTCTTAAAATCTTTCTCACACATATCACACACTGCCACGTGCACTAAACCCGCTTAGTGCATGATCGGCTGGACACGGGATTCTAGTGCCTATCTAGTCCGCGTTTTTGCTGTCGACTCTGAAGTCGATACTTCTTCAACCTCTATTTCTCCTCCACCTACCACATCTCCCGAGATGGACGGATCTCTATTGGGCTTTAACGACACCACCTTGCCACCATCCGTAGCGCAAAATCCACCATGCATCACTCTACAAGACAGATGTTATCCCGTACGCGGACCCCTTCCTACGTGTCTGTCTTTTCCACCAGCCAATGGAAATAATTTCGAAATTAAACCACACTTCATCAACTTGTTGCCCAAATTTCACAGGCTTGAATCTGAAGATGCATACGTTTTTATAACAAAATTCAAAAACGTATGTGCAATGATGAGCACCACCCAACTTTCAAGAAATGCTATGCGATTACTTCTTCTCCCTTTTACCTTGTGCGATCTCGCAGAAAAGTGGCTTTATAGCACCGCCACACATTCTATCGCTAAATAGGATGAATTCGTCAAAGCATTCCTTAAGAAATTTTATCCTCATCACAAGACCGCCCGTATTCGGAGTCAGATTAACCAGTTTGCCCAACTTCCCAACGAACCCTTTTGGAAATACTTTGAACAGTTTAAAGATTTTCTTGTCCAATGCCCTCATCACAGAATTGACAGATGGAAACTTTGCCGAATTATGTATGAGGGTATTAATCCAGCTACAAAATAAATACTAAAAACCATTTGTCAATATCATTTCATGTCAAAAGAAGACGGCGAAGCATGGAAATTTCTGGCAGATCTCGCCGAACAAACATTACAGTGGGAGAGCACTAGACCAATATCGTCTTCATCTAGGGCAGGTATCCATCAGCTCGACACTTCCATCGCAATGAAAGCCAAAATGGCTGCGATGCAAAAGAAACTCAAAGCAATAGAAAGTAAATTCTCTTCAGCCTCCCTAAACCAAGTTACGCTCCCCAAAACCGTGTGTGGTTACTGTTTTGACCCATCACATTTAACGGAAGAATGTCCTTTGAATTCTCCGACTCAAGGTCATGAACAAACCAATACTGCTTTTCAGTAACGACCTACAAATGATCCTTATTCATCCATATATAATCAGGGATGAAGGAATCATCCTAATTTTGCTTGGAACCAAAACCAATCTCAAAATCAAAATCAGTTCCCAAGACAAAATAACTATCAAAGGCTTGCCCCACAGCAACAACATCCACCGCAACAAATTTAGCAGCCCCTTCAACCGCAATCTTTCCAAAATCTGGCCAACAACTTTGCCCCTTATAATAATTCTTTCCAACCACAGGCAAATATTCCGACAGCCGGTACCGATAAAATCTCTGCACTCAAAAGAAGCTTAGAAACGTTTATTAAACAATCCACGCAAATGACGGCTAATTTAACGTTTTCTATCCAAATGCTGATGCAACACACTGCATCTCACGGTGAAAGCATAAAATTGATCGAAGCACAGATTGCACGGTTGAATGCCGCAATGAGTGAGAGAGAGAAAGGGAAACTTCCATCTCAATCTCTACCAAATCATGGCCACTCACAAAGTGCAAATATTGTCCTTCACCCACAAAATCATAACGTGAGTGTCGTAACTATGTTGAGATCGGAAAGAGTGCTGAATAACCAGGTGGGTGAACAAGTTGATGATTCAGATGATACTCTGGCTACTACTTCTACTCCTATTTCGTCTAGTCCACCATCTTCTTCTGAGTCTATTCTCCGTTCTTCACTAGGCTCGAACCTTCAACACACCTCCTTAAATGAATTACCATCTACGATCATTCTAAATCCAATTTCGGGATCCATTCCATCTCCACAACCTTCTCCACAAGAGTTGGACCCAACCCTTATTAATAAAGCTCCTTTTCCAAACCGGTTGAGGCCCAACAGACCAAGTGCACAAATGGAGAAGATTGTAGAAATTTTTAAGTAAGTAAACATAAATATTCCTCTCTCAGATGTTATCCAAATGGTTCCGTCCTATGCCAAAATTCTTAAGGACTTGTGCACTAGAAACAGAAAAAATCAAGTGCCTAAAAAGATTTTCTTAGCGAGTAATATGAGCAATGCTCTTACCCAACATGTGTCCAAGAAACATAAGGACCCCGGTTATCCTACAATATCTATTGCTACTGGGGTAAAAACATCAATCGCGCCCTACTCGATTTAGATGCTAGTGTTAACTTGCTCTCATATTCTGTTTATGAGCAATTAGGCATAGGAGAGTTGAAACCTGCACACTGCACTCTCCAGATGGCCGATCGATCTATCACCCATCCTAGGGGTGATGTAGAGGACGTGTTGATCAAAGTCGGGGAATTTATATTCCCTGTGAACTTTATAGTTTTAGATACATAACCTGTAGCAAACCCACGGAACCAAATTCCGGTGATTCTAGGTCTTCCTTTTCTAACAACTTCCAACACAATAATCAATTGTCGTAACGGTTCCATGAACATGTCCTTTGGGAAGATGAAAATTGAGCTTAACATTTACATGGTAGGAAGTCAACCCTCCGAACCTTTGCTCATATAATTGATATATTTTCTGTCGACAAGATTGCTTCTGACAGTTGTGAATTTAAGGAGTTCTTGCTTTCCGATAATGATCTCGATGCCACTAGTGAGTTATTGTTTGATCCAACTATTTAATATATGAGTGAAGACCCTTCTGACAACAATTCTACCCTCGAGTCCGAATCCTTTGACTTGTCGAATAACTTAATCGAGCTATCTGAGTCAGTCTCTTACACTAGATATGAACCTCTTATAGAGTCTGAATATTTCTTTCCGATGAGATTATTGTTTCCCCCAATCAGAGCAAAACTCTGTTCAAATTTTGAAATTTGAAATAATGTGGCACTTCATAAAAGCGCTAACGCCAAGGGCGCCAGTGCTAAGAGTCAAAGACTCTGAGACAGCGCTCACGTGCAAAGCACGAGAGCGCTCGCGCCAAGTGCGCCAGTGTTAAGAGTCAAAGACTCTGAAGCAGCGCTCACGTGCAAAGCACGAGAGCGCTCGTGCCAAGTGCGCCAGCGACAAGAGTCAAAGACTCTGAAGCAGCGCTCACGTGGAAAAGCACGAAAGCGCTCGCGCCAAGTGCGCCAGTGCTAAGAGTCAAAGACTCTGAGGCAGCGCTCACGTTCAAAGCATGAGAACGCCAGCGCTAGAACTCAATGTTCTCCACCGTTGGATCAAATATCCAACGAAGATGATAAATCATCATATTACCAGAATAAAATTCTGTTAAGGAAATACTTCTCAAATCTTTCCAAACAGGAAAGATTGTGCTCTGTAAATCAGAGCACCATTGGATCAATGATCCAATCGTGATTAAAAATCACCATGATACAGAATAAGCTCTGTATGGGAAAAAAATTTCCCAATCTTGTTAAAAACGAGAAGATTGCCTTCTGTAAAACAGAAGCCCTTGGATCAAAGATCCAACGATGGGAAACATCCCAAATCAATCAGAGGAAAGATTTCCTTAACTGATTTAACAAATCAACCTCCACTACATAAAGGCCCAAAGACTTCAAGTCTTGCAGAGAGGAACCCCCCCCCCCCACAAACTCTGAGAAATTTCAAAGAGAAGAGCAAGCTCGGAAGAAGAATTTCTTCAAGGTAAATAAAAACAGAGAGATAAAATCATCTCATAAAAAGAAGAAGAACCCAGTTCATTTCCTAAGATCATAGATCTATAAGACAGACGTCTTTCACAAAAAAGATCATAGCATCCCATCATAAAAAGTGAGGGGGAAGAACTTAATTTTCTTCAGATCATAGATCTGTAAAATAAAGACGAAGTCTTTCACAAGAATAGAAGAGATTGTAAAATATTTTATTAAAATAAGAACTTAATTCTTAGATATATTAGACAAAGTCTCCTATGAACAAGAATTTAATTCTCAGAACGCAGAACTGATCATAGTTGCTTAAAAAGAGCCTTAGCGCTCCAAATTAAAAGAAGCGCCTTAGCGCTCCAAGACAGGCGCACAGCGCCGCAGCGTTCCAAGCGCTATTTTAAAAGAAGCGCCCAGCGCTTCATGGTTGGCGCTCAGCGCCAAGCGCACGACGTGCTCATCACGTGTGCGCTCTTTCACAATGAGCGCTCTGTACTCATTTACTGGCATTCAGTGCCAAGCGCACCACATGCTCATCATGTGTGCGCTCTTTCATAAGGAGCGCTCTGCACTTATTGACTGGCGCTCAGCGCCAAGCACACCACGTGCTCCTCATGTGTGCACTATTTCATAAGAAGCGTCTTAGCGCTCTAAGTCTGGCGCTCAGCGCCAAGCGCACCACGTGCTCCTCACGTGTGCGCTATCCCACAGGAAGCGCCTTAGTGCTCTAAATCTGGCGCTCAGCGCCAAGCGCACCACGTACTCCTCACGTGTGCGCTGAGATAACATAAACTGTTCTCTAAATAATGCCCCAGAGCTATAATGAGTGTTCAACACTCAATAAAAGACATAAAAGTTGTCAGAACCCAAAACCAATGCTCAGCATTGTTAAATGAAAAAGGACTGAGCCCAATTAAATGTCCAACATTTTAACTGAGTGGGCCGAGCCCAAGTTGGCCACAGATCCCTAATTGAGCTCATATGTTCATAAATCTTTGATCTTAGTCCCAAACATGACTACAGATCTCCCAAACAACATTGGTTCAAGGGTACATCTCTTCATACCTCTGATATACGTCGTTGTAATTTCTCAACGTCTTCAGAGAGATGGAGGGTCCCAATAACCAATAACTTTGGTGCATCCCCAAATTGTTGAACCAAAACCACACAGACTATGACGTTTTTAAACTGGACTATGATGTCCTTAAACTTTATGGACTGTGGGGTCCTTAAACTCATAAACTATGTCCTTAAACTTTACAGACTATGACGTCTTTAAACTGTCACGGACTATGATGTCCTTAAACTTTATGGACTGTGAGGTCCTTAAACTCTTAGACTATGATATCTTTAAACTGGACTATGATGTAGTTAAACTTTACGGACTATGATGTCCTTAAACTTTTGGACCGCAATGTCCCTAAACTAAAACAATAGAGCCCAAATGTTCATTTGTTGGATCTAAATGATCCTGTTAAGTATATCTTAGTCTAAAATTAGACTAACGTATCCTTAACAAACGTTTAAGTTGATATTGAACTCAATGTGATTAACGATCCTTAAACCCAAAACAAACCTAAATCTAAGAAAATACGGATTTGGACCTATCCACGCTGTACGGGAGACAACATAAATTAGTCTCCATATACAATCCACGGGCAACCAAAAATAAAACAAACACACACGATACGAAGTGACCATCTAAAGAAGGAGAAAGTTTTTGCCGCGATGCGGTAGCGTAATTAACTGCAGGGGCTTGCGCCTGCAGGGAAGAGCGTCCCCACAATCAAAAAACCCTCACAATAAGGAGGAATCTGACGAAATCTGCTACATCGGTCGCATCCGTCTAAACCTTCGATACATGGCGCCATAAATCAACTTGGCATCTTCGGAAAAATGGACGGATAAAACCAAATAGCATCTGCCCCCAAATTCAGGCAAGACGTTTGTCTTCCCGGCTTTCGACGGAGAACAGATTCTGGCATGCCCGGTGGGACCTTTTTCTCTTTCCACTCCACACTTCGTGTGTCGTGTTTCGCGAACGAATCACGGTTTGCTATGGTTGCCCCTGGATTGGAGGTACTAAGATTTGGTGTCTTGATCCGTGCAGAAAACAGAAGATCAATGGCTTTCAACTGCACTAACTGCAACAACTCCCACTCCGTCCTTACTGGAGGAGTGACCTATGGGCCTCAAGCGGTTTCCCTTTTTACGATGCCAGTGAAACAGGTGACTCAGGCCACCACTGGACTGTTCTTTCGGAACATGCTCCCACCCATGAGCTTCAATGCCCCATTGCCGTTGCAAGAAGCTCCGAAGAAATCGGTCTTTGATCGGCTTACAACTACCGTGGCCCCTCTCAACGGGTCGCCCATATCCAACGCCTCAGTCTTTAATAGACTGGGCCAAAACTCCAGTGGGCCTGTGAAGAAGCCTACCATACCTGAAGGGGTTATCCCAAAACGAATCGTCGTTCCTGTTTCTGAAGTCGCCAAAGCGGCTTCTCTTACTAAGGGGTCGGTCTTCACAAGACTGGCCGCTCCAGCTCTCGCTCCAGGTGAAGTAACCAGGGCTGCTTCCCCTGCCAAAAAGTTGGTCTTTTCAAGAATGATCATTCCCTCACAGCGGACATCAGTCATCGATAGGCTGGCACCAACAGCAACCTTTCACCAGATTGGGGGCATGAGGGAGCCACCCCTATAGCTGAATCAATACCGTCTACAAGGCATGCTCGACGTTGTCATTGGAGCCAAGTGAGGAAAGCTGGGGGCAGTTCCCCTTCTGGACTGACTCCGCCAGCTCCAACGGTAGAAGTCGATGATGTTGTTCCAACTGGGAACAGCTTCGAACCACTCAGGAGGGTGCGCAAAAACTCTCCAACTGCTGTATTGAAAAGAGCTCCTCCACCTGTGGAGAATGTTACAAAGTCAAAGCCGGAGCAGCCCCCTCAGCGGCTGTCTTCCAAAATCCACATGGCCTGGTGGAGAGTCCAAGATTCTGTGATCTACAAATACTATTCCTGCCAACAGAAGAAGACGAAGACTCAACAGGAAGAGGACCATCCCTTTGCCATGCCACGCAAAATATCGTCTGCTCAGGTGCCTACTGCAACAGCCCCCTCAACTTCAATCATCCATAAAAAGAGGAGGCCGGAGAAAATCCCCGTGTCTGCGATGAATCTCAAGGGCACTAAACCTAAACGCCCCAAGTCTAGAGGCATGGTAGTACACACCATTTACATGGCTTCCGGTAAAGAGGATAGCCATATCTCCACGGGCCATCGACCGCTCACACGGTCTGTGACAAAGGCTCGGGAGCAACAGTACAAGCTTCAGGAGATGCTAATGAAGATGGCCGCACTCACTGGGCCAAAAGAAAGCCCAGAGACGTCGTCGGAGCAGCGATAAGAATAGGAAACTGGTGCCGAATTCCTCCGAAGAATGCTCGAGGGTAAAGACAAAGAGGCCGCGGAACAAGCGGCCAACATAAAACAAATGGCGCTTTTATTCCAAGACATGGTCGGCATGATGATCCAGCCGGACCCTCCAGTCGAAGAGCCTCCAGCAATAATCGAAGACGACATAGAGGAGACGTCAAACCCTCTTCCGGCCTTTTCAACAGCAAAGGAGGAAACAATCTCGAAACATGCACTCGAACTCATAGTATAATAAAACGACAACAAACCATCTTTTCTTTTACCAACTCGTATAAAGTAAGAAAAGAAGTTCATGTTTCCCTGCAGATGACCCGTACTCATCGCGGCTAGCTATTAGCGACACCGTTTTGATTGCGGTTATTTACAAAATACTTTTTCACGATCAATCAAATGCGTTTGCCCTTTCTTATCCTTTTTATAAATAAACAGGTACTCTTGACGCACGTTTGTTGCATATTACAGGATACAGGTTTCTGGAGCAAATACAGTGAAAAAGACACAAAACAACAGAAAAAGGGACTTTTGACCAACAAGTAGACGGATCCTAGTCAAGCCTAGTCGAAGAACAGTGCAAGATCCAAAAAGTCAAGTGAACGGTTAAAAGATCGCTACAAGTGTTCACTGAAACATCTGGAGAAGAACCAGAAGCCCAAAAGAGAAAATAAGTGAAGAAACAGAAGCCCAAAGAGCCACTGAACCAAGCCCAAAACGTACAGAGCCCAATTCCCTAGTTTGGCAGCGGATCCGCGGCCAAACCCAGCCTGGCGCCGCGGATCCGCGACCATACAAGGCCCGTGTCGGTGCATATTTTATAAGTCGGCGCGTCGGTGCAGATGTTAGGATTTTACGTGGGCAAATCTGTAATTTTGCAGGTGCGAGAGTCTGTAGCCCTAGGTTTCCTATTTTCCTATAAATTGTAATTTTAGATCTGTAAAATGCTATGCCTCTTTTCAATCAATAAAATTCAGATTTTCTGGGAGCTAAATTCAGAACTGTTCTTTATCGCTTGGAGGGAGCCGTCAAATTAGTAAGTTTTTCTTTTATTCTTTTAATGTTTTATCATCCTCTAATGAGCGAGTAGTCTCCTCGCTTGTTAGGGTTAGCCTTAGGGAAAGGTTTGAGAGATGATATCTCTCACCCCTTTCATGCCATCCACACCTAATAGTTAGCACTCCATGCATGCGCGCACAACCGCTCCCTGCGGCACCCTATCCCTCGAGGTAACGGTGAACCGCAGTATAAAGGGCCGGTTGCGCGCGTTTTCCATGGGGGTTAGGATAATTAATGATAAAGGAAGGATGCGAATCTAGAGGAAGAAACATCTTCCCAAAAGATTCGGATCCACTTTATCGATAATTATCATAACATCTAACAGATCTAAAAATATGGCAATGAAAGCGGTGAGGAAAACGTGAATCTCCAAAATTTTCCCGAAGCCTAACCCTAGCAAGAATTTTAATTAGATAAAACTAGATCAGTTTTAATAGATTTTTATAAAACCAACCAAAACCACAAATAGAATCAACTCGTTAAAACACATAAAAGGAATTTACCCGTCTCTGTGGATCGACCCGCACTCACCGGCTAGCTGCGAAGCGACGCCGTTTCTTGATTGCGGTAAATACAGTTTTTGAACTATAATCAAATGGCGCCGTTGCCGGGGACGGCGTAATATTTCTTTTTGTGAATTTTCGGGTTGATATAAATTTTAAAAATTATAAAAATCTGAAAATACAAAAAAAATATAAAAAAATAAAAAAAAATTTATCAAATTTGATCTGTTTGAAGGGTGTATCTTTTGAATATTGCAGGAACAGCGAAGAATTGAGGATCTGGAATTTTACAGAGGGCAAATAAAAATTTGGAATATAAGAACAGAGAGGAATTGCAATCAAAGAACAGCAAAAAAAAAATTTTCCAGAGGCTGAACCCACCAAGGCGCCGCGCTTCCGCCGCAACAAACGTGCGTCAAGAGTACCTGTTTATTTATAAAAAGGATAAGAATAGGGGAATGATAAATGCAATATTATGGTCTGAACAAATACCCCCAAACTTACCTTTTGCTCGTCCTCGAGCAAACTTATTATTTTATTCTCTAAAATCCTAACCGCACTTTCGCAGGGAAACGCGATTGCACTGAACATGTGCAACAAGCCGTTAAACCTCTAGGTGTCCCTAGTAGGAGGAGTGTTGTCTCCTGAGGGTTTTCAGCGGATTACACCCACAAAATCCTATCAACTTGGCCCATTGACTTTTGTTTTCCAATTAGGTTTTCTAACAAGGAATTCTATTATCTTTGACTCGTAAATTGTCCACCCATATTCTTCACGCTTCCTCATTATTTAACTTAAGATTATATATGTTATGTAGATCTACTTAGCTTTCGGCATTTCTTAAGTCTTCCTTCTAGGGTTCAATCTCTACTTAGAAATTTTTGTCAATTCTACTAAAGATACAAGTTCTATCTTTCATTCATCTCTCTTATCTAAATTCCAATCACATACCCCTACGTGTGTGTATAGATCACCCCTACACTTGGAGATTCAAATCAAGCAATCATGCCCTTGTCCGTTGTCCAAAGCACTTATTAGTGAATTTTTAAATGAAATTTGCTTACACATCATTCATGCGACCGTTAATACTTCTTGAGGTACCACCGACCGATTACAAAATGCGTTTGCACTTTAAAGCGTACTTCCTAGTCTTTGCAACACCCAAGTCTTTAGCAGTGACTCCCAAACCAGTTGGTCTAAGGCACTAGGTGATAAGGCACCCTCGCTAAATATTTTTCTATTTTTTACAGCCTTAGGTAATCACAAAAACCAGTGTCCATTTTTTTTATTCACACCCTTTTTTTTATTTTCTTTGTACTAAGGACTTTAGACAAGAGCATTTCAAGGTCTCTTCTACTATTCCAAGTTTCAAGGTGCGTGATTGTGTAAATTGTAGGGTATACATTTTCAGAATCTAAACTTAAGCTAGGAACTATTTTTCAAACTTATACTCTAATAAGAACATCAATACTCTTCCCTTGTTTTAACTTAGCCCAAGAAGTGAACCCAAAATATGCCTATTTCTAAATAAACTACAAGGCATATACTTTCTACCGTTAAACTTTAAGGAAGGTTATCTTTAGGGTTTTTAACTTGCTAAGTCTAAGATCTAGTTGTTCCTAGCTAGTTGACCTATTTGTCAAACTCAAGTCAGTTAGCCAAAATTGAATACATTTATTTTTATAATTTTTGAAATTTTTTAAATTTTTATGGGTTTTCAAATAAGTATGCAAATGCAAAAATATGTACACATGAATACGAAGGAAGAAGACGTACCGAGCATACCTCCAAACTTGAACTTGACAGTGTCCTTACTGTCATGCTAAACCAAGAGGGTCAAAATACCGATACTCCCCTGTTTATTTATTTATAATTTTTTTTTAATTGTTAAGAAAAACAAAAATATATACAAAAAGACCCTCCCCCAAACTTCATTTAAACTATGTTAGACATTACTGCCAAACTTTGCATCGGCCAAAAGTTAACACCAACCAGTTGAAAAATTTATCAGTAAAGAATATTGGTTGGTGGAAAAATAAGTTGTGGTGGTCCGCAAAGAATTGGGGAAGATAGAAGTAGTGGTATGGGAGGTGTGGAAGTAAATATACAGGTGATGGTGATGCATCGAAACGAGAATGTAAATGATCAGCAATCAGTGGAATGTTGGCATTCTCGTACCTTATTAAAAGAAATGGGGGTATTTCAACTTCTAAGGGAGGAAGTTGACTCACCACAATACCCCCAAGATGTTCCTGTGGGTCCTCTATTGACATGGCATCATCCATCAATTGTGTATGATATTCACATATGAGGGAACTGATCTCCTCGATGTCCGCCATAGTCCAACTGAAAACTTGCCGCCTATCTTGTAAGACTTTTAAAATAGCGTTCTCTTGCTCGAAGGCTAAAGAGGCTGATATGATAATGGGAAGAGTCTCATTCTCACCTATGTAGGCATATCTAAGGTGAGACGGCAAGGGCGTGAGTTCGAATTTCTGAGGCGAAAGAATTATTGCGGAATCTACCTCGAACTCAAAGGACTCTAACACAGGTTCGAAATCACTGCAAACAACCGATTCGGATGGTTCGACTAACTCATCCAAAAATTCAAACGACTCATATTCGGGCTGTGAGTCGTCATCATCCAAAAAAGTGAAACATTCATAATCAACATCGGTTGTGTCAACGGTAGTAGGCTCAAGGAGGGACGCACTAGTGGCGTCAAAACTGTTTTCATCAAATAGAAATCTTTCAAGCTCGCATTCCTCCTGCGTGATTTCGTGAATAGAGCAAACTTCTCGTGTACTAGTTTTAGGTACGGGGGGCAGACTTCCCATCTTATAAATATTGAACTCACTAGACCTCTTTCCGAAAGATAGAGTCATGGAGCCATTGCGACAATTTATTACGGCATTGGAAGTGGCCAAAAATGGTCGACCAAGAATCACCGGAATTTGGTTTCTTGGGTTAGCAACAGGTTGTGTATCCATAACGATAAAATCAACGGGGAATATGAATTCCCCGACTTTGATCAACACATCCTCTAGTTGACCCCTTAGATAGGTGATTGATCGATCAGCCATTTGGAGAGTGCAACGAGTGGGTTTCAACTCTCCAACCCCTAATTGTTCGTACACGGAGTAAGGAATCAGGTAAACACTAGACCCAAGATCTAAAAGTGCTCGATTAATTTTCTTATCCCCAATTGTGATTGAAATAGTAGGACAGCCGGGGTCCTTTCGTTTTTTGGGTAAGGTTTGATGGTGGTTAATAGCATTGCTCACTGCACTAGCCACTAGCACTTTCTTGGGTACTTGAGATGCCTTTCTCTTCGAGATGCACAAGCCTTTTAAGATTTTCGCATATGAAGGGACTTGTTGGATAGCATCCAAGAGAGGTATATTTATGCTAACCTGCTTAAATATCTCCACAATCTTTTCCACTTGTGTATTTGGTTTATTAGGACTCAACCTGTTTGGGAATGGAGCGTTCTGAAAATTTGTTGAGTCAAAAGTCTGTGGAGTAGAATGTGGAGTAGGAACGGATCCCAGTATGGATGTGTTCGTGTTGTGAGAAATGGGTCCATTCGAGTCAGAAGAAGTAGAGCCGTGTGAAGGGTGGAGAATAGGCTCTAAAGAAAAAGGTGACGAAGGAAGTGAAGAAAATGAAGAAGGGGAAGAAGAACCACCGGCGGGGATGTCATCACTAGTTTCCACATTATTTTGCAACTCTCTTCCGGATCTCGACGTGGTCACCGCATTTATATTGTGATTGTGATATGCGTTTTGTGTGTGACCGGGATTGGGCATTGGTTGAGATGGAAGCTTTCCCTTTTCTCTCTCGCTCAACGCAGCAGTTACTTGTGCAATTTGTACCTCAATAGATTTGATACTTTGATCGTGTGAGGCATTGTTATTCATTAAAGATTGAACATAACTTTCAAATCTTGCTGCGGATTCCGTAGATTGCTTAATAAATGCATCTAGACTTTTCTCAAGCGAGCTAACCTTATCATCATTTGGTTGAACTAAGTTGTTCGTTTGATTTGTATAAGGTTGTTGTTGGAAAGGTTGCTGATTTTGAGTTTGTGAGGGTGCTTGTTGTTGTTGTGGAGGAGGTCTTTGAAAATTATTATTCCCTTGGAACTGTTGATTTGGGTGACTCCTCTACCCCTGATTGTATGTCGAAGAGTACGAATCATTTCTTTGTCGTTGCTAAAATGCAGCGTTGACTTGATCCTGTCCTTGAATGGGTGCATTATAAGGACACTCTTCGGTTAGGTGCGACGGGTTCGAACAACAAGCACAAACAGTTCGTGTGGGTGGAGTAGGGGCAGGAGAAGTCGATGAGATTTTTGTCTCAATGGCTTCTAGCTTTTTCATAAGTGAGGCCATCTCGGCCTTCATGGCTATCGACATATCTACTTGATGTATGCCTGCTCTAGATTGACCACTAGAAGATGATGTGGTCTTGGTACTCTCCCACTGAATTGTTTGCTCACTAAGATCCTCAAGAAACTGCCAAGCTTCGTCGCTAGACTTGGAGAGAAAATGACCTTGACATATTGTTTCTAGCAACTGCTTCGTTGCTGCGTTCAATCCCTCGTATAAAGTTTGGCAAAGTTGCCAATTTTCTATCCCATGATGAGGGCATTGAACAAGTAGGTCTTTAAATCTCTCGAAACACTTCCAGAATGGTTCGGACGGAAGCTATGAAAATTGTATAATCTCGTTTCGGATTCTAGCAGTTTTATGATGAGGGTAGAACTTTTTCAGAAAAGCTCTCACAAACTCGTCCCAATTTCCAATAGAATGTTATGCGGTGCTGTATAGCCACTTCTCGGCTAGGTCACATAAGGTAAAAGGAATGACCCTTAGCCTTATTGCGTCATCACTTAATTGGGTTGTCTACATCATGGCGCAAACGTTTTGGAATTTATTAATGAAAATATATGCATCTTCGGATTCCAAACCATGAAACTTAGGCAGCATATTGATGAAGTGTGGTTTTATTTCAAAATTATCCCCATTCGCCGGTGGGGGTGAAAGACATGTAGGTAAGGAAGTGCGGACGGGGTAGAAGAGATCCTGGAGCGCGACTCGTGCGGGCGCTACAACAGGCGAAAGATTCGGGTTATTCGCACCTGGCGGAGGTGGAATCATTCCCGTCGGTAAGGTATAGTTGGGGTCGTGTCCCGACATACCTTCGAAAGAATTTGAGGGTGGAGGTAAAGAAATGGACGGAATGTCGACGAAGGGCTCGTCGAAGGGTTCGTTGGTCGGTACCAACGAAACACGGACTAATCGGGCGTTAGTATCCCTAGTCCAAAATGACATACACTAAAGGGTAGTGCAGTCAGAAAAAAAAAGAAAAATAGAATGTGGGGGTAAGATAACGTCAGTGAGAAGAAGTGGTGGAAGTGAGTTTGCAAGTTTTCTTTAGCGGCAAGTTGCAAGTTTTTTAAAAGATTTTTCTTTTTCTTTTTCTTTTATTTATGTGAAGGTTTTGCAAAGAGGTTTTAGGAAAGGGACTCGTGACACCAATGTGTCAACCACACATGCACAATCAGGCCTAGATCTAGGGTCGCCTAGGTCTGCTAGACAGCTCCTAAGTAGGGCTAAAAATAGACCTCAAACCGCCTCTTCACGGACAAGTACGGCCAGGTAAGTGGGAAGGAACCACCACTACAGTGGGCCTAATTAATAACCATTAGCCTAGACACCGCAATGTCGGTTAGGATAAACGGCTGATGCCTACCCTAGTCCTTTTCCTATTGAGCTCACTGTCCTTAGGTCTGAGTCTAATCTTTTTTAATTAATTGTGGTCGATGCAAAATGCTTTAGGTGTTTTCTGGGGTCCTGGGAAGGGTGATGAAATCCCCACCCAATCTGAGTTTGGTCAAATAGCCCCTTAGAGTCCGGTTAAATTATGCAAAACAAATAAAATTTCACTTGCATTCAATTTTAGCGCGGCGCAAAGAAACCTGCAGAAAATCTGTTATTTAGAAGGGGGAGAAAGACTCTTTACGCAAAGAATTCCTGCAGAAAATTTTCACAGACAGAGATATGGAGGTTGCAGAGGAGAGGGAGAGAAAACAAACCACACAAATTTTTAGGGCTGACGTGGCAATGCAAGCGCGGAACCGCGGCGGAATGCCTCTTAATGCGGCGGAAGCGCGGCTGAGAATAGAGATCGTGCTCTGGAAAAATTTCTGTGGTTCTGTACTTTCAATTCCTCTCTGTTCTTATGTACCAAATTTTTATTTGCCCTCTGTAAAATTCCAGATCCGCGATTCGACGCTGTTCCTGCAAGATTCAAAAATATACACCCTTCAAACAGATCAAATTTGATAATTTTTTTTTTATTTTTTATATTTTCAGATTTTTATAATTTTTAAAATTTATATCATCCCGAAAATTCACAAAAAGAAAGATTACGCCGTCCCCGGCAACGGCGCCATTTGATTTTGGTGTCAAAAATTGTAAGTTTACCGCAATCAAGAAACGGCGTCGCTTCGCAGCTAGCCGGTGAGTGCGGGTCGATCCACAGAGACGGGTAAATTCCTTTAGTGTGTTTTAACGAGTTGATTCTATTTGTCGTTTTGGTTGGTTTATAAAAATCTATAAAAACTGGATCTAATTAATCTAATTAAGAGTCTTGCTAGGGTCAGGCTTAGGGGAAGTTTTGGAGATTAATGTTTCCTTCACCGCTTTCAATACCTTCTTTTTTTAGATCTATTAGATGTTACGTTAATTATCAATAAAGTGGATACGAATCTTTTGGGAAGATGTTTCTTCCTCTAGATTTGTATCCTTCCTTTGTTGATAATTACCCTAACCCCCATGGAAAACGCGCACAACCGGCCCTTTATACTACGGTTCACCGTTACCTCGAGGGGTAGGGTGCCGTAGGGAGCGGATGTGTGCGTATGCATGGAGTTCTAACTCTAAAGTGAAGATGGCAATGAAAGGGGTGAGAGATCTCATCTCTCAACCCTTTCGCTAAGGCTAACCCTAACAAGCGAGGAGACTACTCGCTCATTAGGGGATGATAAATTATACTAGAAAATAAAAGCAAGGAAATAAATTACCTACAGATTTGATGGCTCCCTCCAAGTAGAAGACAGAATAGATCTGAATGTCACTCCCAGAAATTCTGAATTTTATTTATTGAAAAGAGGCATACATTTTTCAGATTTCAAATTACAATTTATAGGAAAATAGGAAACCTAGGGTTACAGACTCTCGCGCATACGCAATTACAGATTTGCCCACGAAAAATCCCAACACCCGCACCGATGCAACAGCACAAAATCTTTGTGCCGACACGGGCATTAGACGGCCGCGGATCCGCGGCAATTGATGGCTTGGGCCGCGGATCCGCGGCCCATTGATGGTCTTGGGCTTCCAAACTTCTGGGGTCCTTTTGTGGTTGTCTGGGCTTCTTATTTTTATACTTCTTTTTCTCTGTTTGCTTCTCACTCTTCTCCAGATCTTCAGTGAAGACTTGTATTGGGCTTTTTAACCGTTTCACCTTGACATTCGTTGCCTTGCACCTAAGTGAACTAGGCTTGACTAGGATTCGTCTAATTGTTGGTCAAAAGTCCCTTTTCTGTTGTTTTGTGTCTTTTTCACTGTATTTGCTCCAGAAACCTGTATCCTGTAATATGCAACAAACGTGCATCAAGAGTACCTGTTTATTTATAAAACGGATAAGAATAGAGGAATGAAAAATGCAATATTATGGTCTAAACACCCTTCTCGCCTGAAGTTTGCGCCGTGCTCCATTGTTTCCGTCTCGCTTCGGGCCAGCTAGCACCAAATTCGTGGAGAATCCTCCTTGGGTTTCTGGTCCAGTTGAAGATTGATCAGATCCCTTTCGACCTGAGCCTTCTCCTCTCCTTTCTTTGTTATAAAAATCACTTGCAAGGATGAACCGAGCTAGGTGTACCTTTCTTTTAAAAAATATAAGGGTAAGGCGGCCGGGTCTAGGATACTGGTCGTCCCTTCTTCCATCTACGAATGGAAGGAGAAGTTTATCTTCATCGGGCCTCCAGAGGGTGAAGATTGGCCCGTGCCCATCAAGTGGCATAGTGCCGATTGCCCTAGGATTAGACAGTCGAATGTCCCAGAGGCGAGGGTGGTGTCACAGTTGGAACCGATTCAACGAGCCGATATCCTGCTTTCCGAGCAGGCTTTAAGCTGGGCGGGACTTAGTCCCCCACGCTTTGTGGGTAAGTTAGGACTTTGTCGATCTATTTAGACTTGGCATGATTTTTTTATAATTTTGCTATTTTTGGTCGCTGATCTTTTTCTTATGTGTATCTCACACAGTCGATGGATCGATCGAAGATCATGGCTGCCATGGCCGCCAAGGCTCAGGGGAGGAAGGGTAGTGGCGTAAGTTCATCCCAACCTGCAAAGAGCACGACCCTTCGGCAAGCCACTTCGGCCAGGGCTTCTGCAGCCCCTCACGTTCCGGAGGAACGCCGCGGAGGAAGGCAGAAGCATGCGCGGGATCCGACGTCCCGGGCTAGGACGGAAGTGCCGCCCTCTGCTGAATCTCCACCTAAGAGGCAGAAGAGAGCGGTTTCCCAGCCACCCCCGGCTGGGATACAGATGCATGAAGGTGACTTCTACATCGAGGTGCCTTCAGGGCTCTCTATGGCCGACAGTTTACTGGCAGATATGGAGAAGGTGGCGGGAGCCAAGATTCCCCGAGGCACCATGAAGGCTCAAGTGGCGACGATAGCTCAGGAGGCCGTTCAGGTCGGTAAATTTTCCAAAAATTTCTCGGTAAATTTTCCAAAAATTTCTCGGTAAAATTTCCAAAAATTTCTCTCAGTGTTTTTCCCTCTGTTTTAGCTCCTAACACAGTTTTTGTTTTCCGCAGGTCCTATAGCATTGTGCCCTTCTCGCCGCCATGGAGGCCGAGGAGGTGGCCCCAGCGATGAAGAAGGCCGGTGAATCTTCCTCGCGAGAAGAAGATCTCCTCGCTCAACTGCAACAGGTGGAGGAAAAAGCGGCCCTCCTCGACTCGAGGTTGGTCATGGAGGGCCTGACGGTTGCAAAACTGAAGGAGTCCCATCGACTCCTAACCGACTCTAACCGGGTTATTCAGACCCAGATGGAGGAACTCAACGGGCTCTTTGACGCCATGAAGAGGCAGAGGGAATCATTCAAGAGGGATGCCCGGGCGCCCTACGAGGCAGCGAACCTTGCCAAGGGCAGAGCGAAAAAGGTCATGGAGGGGTACAAGGCTTCCGATCAGTTCTACATCGACCTTGCCGACTCTAGGGCCGTCGGGTGGCACAACGCCCTTGACGCCATCAAAGAAGCCCTGCCCGCGTTCGATGACCAGGAGCTTCATGCAAGGTATCCCCTTGCCGAGGAAGTGCCCCAGGGAGGCAACGTCAAGCCAGCAGGGGAAGGCGAGGTGTCGGGCGGAAGCACCAAGCCGGAGGTCGCCATCGTAGCTTCTGACGGAAGCGCTGGGCAGGGAGAAGTGGCGGCCGAGAAGGCATCTTGAGCTACCCCCGCTTTTGTTATTAAATTTTTGTAAGCATCTGGGCATCTTGTATGGTTGGGGAGCCCATAATACCTTGTACACAGTGTTGAACATAAATAAAGTATTTTTAGCCTGCCTATAGAATATTTTTATTTTTTTCAAGTGTGGATAGGCCGGTGTCTCATGGATGCCAAGTATACATAGAGTCGAGTGTCGAGCGAGCGTGACTTTCGAATGAGCGAACATCAAGTATAGGTGGGTTGGCGCCATTCCTCGTCCCAGAGTCAAGGTGACGATCGAGCGCGACGTACGAACAAGCGAACTCCAAGTATAGGTAGGTCGACGCCCTTCCTCACCCCAGGAGTCGAGGTGATGAGCGAGCGCGATGTACGAACGAGCGGACGCCAAGTATAGGTTGGTCGTAGCCCTTCCTTACCTTAGAGTCGAGGTAACGATCGAGTGCGACGTACGAACGAGCAAACGCTAAGTATAGGTAGGTTGGCACCTCTGGATTCATCCTTGGATAAGCCGAGCAGGAAACTACTCAGTCGCCTCATGATGAGGGCTTTTGATCCACAGAGTGGTTGGGCAAGAAGCTGCCCTCAATGGATGAGCCGAGCAGGAAACTACTCGGCTGCCTCGTGACGAGAGCTTTGGATCCGTAAAGTGGCCGGGCAGGAAGCCGCCCTCAGTGGATGAGCCGAGCAGGAAACTACTCGGTTGCCTCATGACGAGGGCTTTGGATCCGCAGAGTGGCCGGGCAGGAAGCTGCCCTCAGCGGATAAGCCGGGCAGGAAACTACTCGGCCGCTTAGTGAAGAGGGCTTTCGTATCTTGGCCTCCTTGATTCTTGGGATTTCCTGGGGATGTCGTTCAACCTTCCTTGACCTACATGGGGGGAGTGTTCATACTATAATATTGCATTATGGTACTCCCCATTTTCATTCATTTTATAAATAAACAGGTACTCTTGACGCACGTTTATTGCATATTACAGGATACAGGCTCTTGGAGCGAATACAGTGAAAAAGACGAAAGTTGATACAGAAAAGGGACTTTTGACCAACAAGTAGACGGATCCTAGTCAAGCCCAGGCTAATAACAGTTCACATAGGTACAAGACGACGCAAGGTCCAAACATGTCAAAGTGAAACGGTTAAAAGACCAATACGAATTTTCACTGAAGATCTGGAGAAGAATAATGAGCCAAACAGAGAAAAGGAGTGAATAATAAAGAAGCCCTAATACCCAAGATTTAGCCCAAGAAGTTTGGTGAGCTGAGCTCACCAAAGGGCCGTGGAACTGCGGCCCAAGGCCTACATTTGCCGCGGTTCCGCGGCCGTATAGTGCCCGTGTCGGTGTATTTTTCTCGTGTCGGTGCGTCGGTGCGGGGGTTTGGATTTTACGTGGGCATATCTGTAATTGCACATGCGCGAGACTCTGTAACCCTAATTTTCCCTGTTTACTTATAAATTGTAATCACAAATTTGTAAACCCTATGCCTCTTTTCATTTTCACAAATTCAGATCTGTTCTGTATTCTTGCTTGGAGAGAGCCATCAACAAAAATTAGTAAGTTACTTTTAATTCTTTGTTTTAATTCTCTTTTAATTTGAATGTCTTTTAATTCCCTAATGAGCGAGTAATCTCCTCGCTTGTTAGGGTTAGCCTTAGGGAAAAGTTTGAGAGATGAGATCTCTCACCCCTTTCATGCAATTTCATACCTAAGAATTAGAACTCCATGCATGCACGCACACCCCGCTCCCTACGGCACCTTATCCCTCGAGGTAAAGGTGACATCGTAGTGTAAAGGACCGGTTGCGCGTGTTTTCCATGGAGGTTAGGGTAAGTATCGATAAATGAAGGATAAGAATCTAGAGGAAGAAACATCTTCCCAAAAGATTCTAATCCACTTTATTGATAATTACTATAACATCTAATAGATCTAAAATAAGGCATTGAAAGCGGTGAGGGAACCTTTAATCTCCCAACTTCCCCTAAGCCTAACCCTAGCAAGACTTTAATTTAGATTAATTTAGTTTATTGATAGATCTAGGTTTTTTAGATTTAATAAATCAATCCAAACAACATTTGGAATCAACTCGTAAAAACACATTAAGAAAATTACACATCTCTGTGGATCAACCCGTATTCACCGGCTAGCTGCAAACCGACGCCGTTTCTGATTACGGTTAACAAGTATTTTTTGGACTAAATCAAATAGCGCCGTTGCAGGGATGGCGTAAAATTTATTTTGTGTAATTTCGGGTTGATATAAATTTTAAAAAAAATTATAAAAATCTGAAAATAAAAAAAAAGAAATAAAAATTATCAATTTTGATCTGTTTGAAGGGTGTATGTTTTGAATCTTGCAGGAACAGCGAAGAATAGCGAATCTGGAAATTTACAGAGAGGAAAACAGAAAGTTGTACATCATAACATAGGAGGATTTGGACAAAGGAGCAGTACAATTTTTCCCAGAGCCTGATCCCGTCACCAGACCGTGAAACCGCGGCAAAAGTGGGCCCCAGACCGCGGAACCGCGGCGGTTTAGCCTTCTCTCTGCGCGAAATTTGCTCGGTTTGTCTTCTCCTTCTCCCCTCTGCAACCTACAATATATCCATTATGAAATTTTCTGCAGGAATTCTTTGCGCTAAAAATTCTTCCTCCCCCTTCTAAATAACAGATTTTCTGCAGGTTTCTTTGCGCCGCGCTAAAAATTTGATTGCAAGTGAATTTATTGTTTTGCATAATTTAATCGGACTTTAAGGGGCTAATTGACCAAACTCAGACTGGGTGGGGATTTCATCACCCTTCTCAGGACCCCAGAAAACACTTAAAGCATTTGCATTGACCACAATTAATTAAAAAATACTAGACTCAGCCCTAAGGACATCAAGCTCAATAGGAAAAGGACTAGTATAGGCATCGACCGTTTATCCTAACTGACCTTGCGGTGTCTAGGCAAGTGTGTCTAGGCTAGTGGTTATTAATTAGGCCCACTATTATGGTTCCTTCCCACTTACCTGGCACTTACCTGGCCGCAAGTGTCGGTGAAGAGGCGGTTTGAGGTCCTATTTCTAGCCCTAGTTAGGAGCTGTCTAGCAGATCTAGGTGACCCTAGATCTAGGCCTGATTGTGCATGTGTGGTTGATACATTTGTGTCATAAGTCCCTTTTCAAAAACCTCTTTGCAAACATTCTCACATAAAAAAAAAGAAAAATCTTTTCAAAACTTATAACTTGTCGCTAAAGAAAACTTGCAACTCACTTCCATCACTTCTTCTCATTGACGTTATCTTACCTCCACATTCTGTTTTTCAATTTTTTTTCTGACTACACTACCCTTTTAGTGTATGTCACTTTGGACTAGGGATACTAATGCCCGATTAGTCCGTGTTTCGTTGGTACCGACCGACGAACCTTTCGACACCGAAGTCGAAATTCCCTCCATTTCCTTACCTCCACCTTCAAATTCTTCTTTTAAAGGTATGTCGGGACACGACCCCAACGATACCTTACCGACGGGAATGATTCCACCTCCGTTAGGTGCGAATAACCCGAATCTTCCGCCTGTTGTAGCGCCCCAACGAATCGCGCTCCAGGATCTCTTCTACCCCGTCCGCACTTCTTTACCTACATGTCTTTCACCCCCACCGGCAAATGGGGACAACTTTGAAATAAAACCACATTTCATCAATATGCTGCCAAAATTTCATGGTTTGGAATCTGAAGATGCGTATATTTTTATCAATAAATTCCAAAATGTATGCGCTATGATGAAAACGACCCAATTAAGTGATGACGCTATAAGGCTAAGGGTCATTCCTTTCACCTTATGTGACCTAGCCGAGAAGTAGCTATACAGCACCGCATCACATTCCATTAGAAATTAGGACGAGTTTGTGAAAGCTTTTCTAAAAAAGTTCTATCCTCATCACAAAACTACTAGAATCCGTAACGAGATTATACAATTTTCACAGCTTCCTTCCGAACCATTTTGGAAGTGCTTCGAGAGATTTAAAGACCTACTCGTTCAATGCCCTCATCATAGGATCGAAAGTTGGCAACTTTGCCAAACATTATACGAGGGATTGAACTCGGCAACGAAGCAGTTGCTAGAAACCATATGTCAAAGTCATTTTCTCTCCAAGTCTAGCAACGAAGCGTGGCAGTTTCTTGAGGATCTTAGTGAGCAAACAATTCAGTGGGAGAGCTCCAACACCACATCATCTTCTTCTATTGGTCAATCTAGGGAAGGCATACATCAAGTAGATTTGTCGATTGCTATGAAGGCCGAGATGGCCGCACTTATGAAAAAGCTAGAAGCCATTGAGACCAGAATCTCATTGCCTTCTCATGCCCCTGCTTTACCCACACGAACTGTTTTTGCTTGTTGTTCGGATCCATCGCATCTAACCGAAGAGTGTCCTTATAATGCATCTACTCAAGGACAGGATCAAGTCAATGCTGCATTTCAGCAACGACAAAGAAACGATCCGTACTCTTCAACATACAATCCGGGGTGGAGGAGTCACCCAAATTTCACTTGGAACCAAAATCAACAATTCTATGGAAATAACAATTTTCAAAGACCTCCTCCTCCACAACAACAACAAGCACCTTCGCAAACTCAAAACCAGCAACCTTTCCAACAACAACCTTATACAAATCAAACGAACAATTTGGTTCAACCAAATGATGATCAGGTTATCTCGCTAGAAAAAAGTCTAGATGCGTTTCTCAAGCAATCTACAAAATCCGCAACAAGATTTGAAAATTATGTTCAGTCTTTGATGCATAACAATGCTTCACACGATCAAAGTATCAAATCTATTGAGGCACAAATTGCACAATTAACTGCTGCATTGAGCGAGAGAGAAAAGGGAAAGCTTCCATCTCAACCATTGCCAAATCCCGGTCACACACAAAACGCATATCACAATCACAATGTAAATGCGGTGACCACGTTGAGATCCGGAAGAGTGTTGCAGAATAATGTGGGTACTAGTGATGACATCCCCGCCGGTGGATCTTCTTCTTCTTCTTCTCCATCGTCACCTTCTCCTTCTTCTCCTCCTCCTTTTTCACCCTCATCTCCTCCGCTAGAGCCTATTCTCTATTCTTCAAAAGGATCTTCTTCTTCTAATCCGAACGGACCCACACTGGGATCCGTTCCTACTCCACATTCTACTCCACAGACATTTGACTCAACAAATTTTCAAAATGCTCCATTTCCAAACAGGTTGAGTCCCAATAAACCAACTGCACAAGTGGAGAAGATTGTGGAGTTTTTTAAGCAGGTTAGCATAAATATACCTCTCTTGGATGCAATCCAACAAGTCCCTTCATACGCGAAAATCTTAAAGGGCTTATGCACCTCGAAAAGAAAGTCATCTCAAGTACCCAAGAAAGTGCTAGTGGCTAGTGCAGTGAGCAATGCTATTAACCACCCTCAAAGCTTACCCCAAAAACGAAAGGACCCCGGCTGTCCTACGATTTCAATCACAATTGGGGATAAGAAAATTAATCGAGCACTTTTAGATCTTGGGTCTAGTGTTAACCTGCTTCCCTACTCCGTGTACGAACAATTAGGGGTTAGAGAGTTGAAACCCACTCGTTGTACTCTCCAAATGGCTGATCGATCAATCACCCATCCAAGGGGTGAGCTAGAGGATGTGTTGATCAAAGTTGGGGAGTTCATATTCCACGTTGATTTTATTGTTATGGATACACAACCTGTTGCTAACCCACGGAACCAAATTCCGGTGATCCTCGGTCGACCATTTTTGGCCACTTCCAATGCTGTAATAAACTGTCGCAATGGCTCCATGACTCTATCCTTTGGGAAGATGTCTAGTGAGTTCAATATTTATAAGATGGGAAGTCTGCCCCCCCCCGTGCCTAAAACTAGTACACGAGAAGTTTGCTCTGTTCATGAAATCACGCAGGAGGACTGCGAGCTTGAAAGATTCTTGTTTGATGAAAACAGTTTTGATGCCACTAGTGCGTTCCTCCTTGAGCCTACCACCGTTGACACAACCGATATGGATTATGAATGTTTCACTTTTTCGTATGATGATGACTCACAGCCCGAATATGAGTCTTTTGAATTTTTGGATGAGTTAGTCGAACCATCCGAATCGGTTGTTTGCAGTGATTTCGAACCTGTGTTGGAGTCCTTTGAGTTCGAGGTAGATTCCGCAATGATTCTTTCGCCTCCGAAACTCGAACTCATATCCTTACCGCCTCACCTTAAATATGCTTACATAGGTGAGAATGAGACTTTTCCCATTATAATATCAGCCTCTCTAGCCTTCGAGCAAGAGAACGCTATTTTAAAGATCTTACAAGATAGGCGGCAAGTTTTCGGTTGGACTATGGCGGACATCGAGGAGATCAGTTCCCTTATAATTGAATATCATATGCAATTGATGGATGATGCCAAGTCAATAGAGGACCCACAGAAACATTTTGGGGGTATTGTGGTGAGTCAACCTCCGCATTTAGAAGTTGAACCACCCCCATTTCTTTTAATAAGCTACGAGAATGCCAACATTCCACTGATTGCTGATCATTCGCATTCTCGTTTTGATTCATCACCACCTCCTGTCTATTCACCTCTATACATTCCATACCACCACTTCTATCTTCCCTAATTCTTTATGGATCGCTACGACTTATTCTTCCACCAACTGATACTCTTTACTGATAAATTTTTCAACTGGTTGGTGTTAACGTTTGGTCTATGCAAGGTTTGGCAGTAATGTCTAACATAGTTTAAATGGAGTTTAGGGGAGGGCCTTTCTGTATATATTTTTGTTTTCGTTAACAATAAAAAAAATTATAAATAAATAAACAGGGAAGTGCCGGTATTTTGACCCTCTTGGTTTAGCATGACAGTGAGGACACTGTCAAGTTCAAGTTTGGGGGTATGCTCGGTACGTCTTCTTCCTTCGTATTCATTTGTATATTTTTTTTTTTGCATTTGCATATTTATTTGAAAACCCATTCCTTCGCATTCATTTGTATATATTTTTTTTGCATTTGCATATTTGTTTGAAAACCCATAAAAATTTGAAAAATTTCAAAAATTATAAAAATTATTGTATTCAATTTTGGCTAATTGACTTGGGTTTGAAAAATAGGTTAACTGGCTAGGAACAACTAGATCTTAGACTTAGTAAATTAAAAACCCTAAAAATAGCTTTCCTTAGAGTTTAACGGTAGAAAGTATATGCCTTGTAGTTTATTTAGAAATAGGCAAATTTTGGGTTCACTTCTTGGGCTAAGTCAAAATGAGGGAAGAGTATTGATATTCTTATTAGAGTATAAGTTTGAAAAATAGTTCCTACCTTAAGTCTAGATTCTGAAAATGTATACCCCACAATTTGCACACTCACGCACCTTGAAACTTGGAATAGTAGAAGAAACCTTGAAATGCTCTTGTCTAAAGTCCTTAGTACGAAGAAAATAAAAGAAAAAAAATACAAGTGTGAATAAAGAATAAAAAAAATGGACACTGGTTTTTGTGATTACTTAAGGCTGCAAAAATAGAAAAAAAATATTTAGCGAGGGTGCTTCATCACCTAGTGCCTTAGACCAACTAGTTTGGGAGTCACTGCTAAAGCCTTGGGTGTTGCAAAACTAGGAAGTACGCTTTAAAGTGCTAACGCATCTTGTAATCGGTCGTTGGTACCTCAAGAAGTATTAACGGTCGCATGAAGAATGTGTAAGCGAAATTCAATTAAAAATTCACTAATTAATAAGTGCTTTGGACAATGGACGAGAGTACGATTGCTTGATTTGAATTTCCAAGTGTAGGGGTGATCTATACACACACGTGGGGATATGTGATTAGAGTTTAGATAAGAGAAAGGAATGAAAGATAGAACTTGTATCTTTAATAGAGTTGATAGAAATTCCTAAGTGAAGATGAAACCCTAGAAGGAAGACTTAAGAGATGCCGAAAGCTATGTAGGTCTACATAACATATATAATCTTAAGTTAAATAATGAGGAAGCGTGAAGAATGTGGGTGGATAATTTGCGAGTCAAAAGATAATAGAATTCCTTGTTAGAAAACCTTATTGGAGAACAAAAGTCAATGGGCCGAGTTGATAGGATTTTGTGGGTGTAATCCGCTGAAAACCCTCAGGAGACAACACTCCTCCTACTAGGGACACCTAGAGGTTTAACGGCTTGTTGCACGTGCTCAGTACAATCGCGTTTCCCTGCGAAAGTGCGGTTAGGTTTTATTGGAAATAAAATAATAAGTTTGCTCGAGGACGAGCAAAAGATAAGTTTGGGGGTATTTGTTCATACTATAATATTGCATTATGGTACTCCCCATTTTCATTCATTTTATAAATAAACAGGTACTCTTGACGCACGTTTGTTGCATATTATAGGATACAGGCTCTTGGAGCGAATACAGTGAAAAAGACGAAAGTTGATACAGAAAAGAAACTTTTGACCAACAAGTAGACGGATCCTAGTCAAGCCCAGGCTAATAACAGTTCACATAGGTACAAGGCGACGCAAGGTCCAAACATGTCAAAGTGAAATGGTTAAAAGACCAATACGAATTTTTACTGAAGATCTGGAGAAGAATAATGAGCCAAACAGAGAAAAGGAGTGAATAATAAAGAAGCCCTAATACCCAAGATTCAGCCCAAGAAGTTTGGTGAGCTGAGCTCACCAAAGGGCCGCGGAACCGCGGCCCAAGGCCTACATTTGCCGCGGTTCCGCGGCCGTATAGTGCCCGTGTCTGTGTATTTTTCTCGTGTCGGTGCGTCGGTGCGGGGGTTTGGATTTTACGTGGGCATATCTGTAATTGCACATGCGCGAGACTCTGTAACCCTAATTTTCCCTGTTTACTTATAAATTGTAATCACAAATTTGTAAACCCTATGCCTCTTTTCATTTTCACAAATTCAGATCTGTTCTGTATTCTTGCTTGGAGAGAGCCATCAATAAAAATTAGTAAGTTACTTTTAATTCTTTGTTTTAATTCTCTTTTAATCCCCTAATGAGCGAGTAATCTCCTCGCTTGTTAGGGTTAGCCTTAGGGAAAGGTTTGAGAGATGAGATCTCTCACCCCTTTCATGCCATTTCATACCTAAGAATTAGAACTCCATGCATGCATGCACACCCCGCTCCCTACGGCACCTTATCCCTCGAGGTAATGGTGACACCGTAGTGTAAAGGACCGGTTGCTCGTGTTTTCCATGGAGGTTAGGGTAAGTATCGATAAAGGAAGGATAAGAATCTAGAGGAAGAAACATCTTCCCAAAAGATTCTAATCCACTTTATTGATAATTACTATAACATCTAATAGATCTAAAATAAGGCATTGAAAGTGGTGAGGGAACTTTTAATCTCCCAACTTCCCCTAAGCCTAACCCTAGCAAGACTTTAATTTAGATTAATTTAGTTTATTGATAGATCTAGGTTTTTTAGATTTAATAAATCAATCCAAACAACATTTGGAATAAACTCGTAAAAACACATTAAGAAAATTACACATCTCTGTGGATCGACCCGTATTCACCGGCTAGCTGCAAAGCGACGCCGTTTCTGATTACGGTTAACAAGTATTTTTTGGACTAAATCAGGGAGCGAGCCAGTAATCGGACGCCACGTCGCCGCGCCTTATCAGGAAGATGCGATATTCCATGATTCGCGTTGTGGGGTGAGAAGATCTCAACCATTGGAAGACTTTTGTTGAGGCTATAAATATCGAAGGTATGGCCTTACCTTCAAACACCCACATTGATTTCCTCCTAACCGTTTTGTTTCTTCCTGACGACGGGCCGCACATACACCATCATGGAGATCGTATCTCGGGACGACATATATTTCTATGGTCTCGATCGTTCCGAGGCGACGTATGAGGCTGTGATAGGTCGTTTGGACGGCCATTGTAGGCTTCTACTTCCCCGTCGTTCTCCTCTTCTGCAGGTGCTAATCTATGCGATATGGAGGTCTTCCCCGGGTCTTTATAATGCTCTGTCCCCACAAGCAATGGATGAGGCATTTGACAAGATGCATACGGCCCACGAGCTGGGTCTGATCTCGAAGAGCAGGCGGGATCGCTCGGTGGATATTCTTCTCGAATGTTTCCAGTAGAAGTTGGTCGTGGCGTCGTTTTCGGCGGCGGGGACCCCGGCAAATCCGTAGCTTCCAGGGTCTATGGATACCGACAGAAGGAGCGGGCGGAGGTTGCCTGGGCTTGTCTAGAGGAACTCTCTTCCGAGTATCATCGTCAATGTTTTCTTAACCCACTTCCCATTTTGTTATAATAGTTTAGGGGTTATGAGTTTTTTCCTTTTCTTTGTAAGGCTGAAGAGTCAAGAATACCACCGAATAAATTCTTAATAAATTTTCTTTGGCCAAAAGACCTCACTTTGCTCGTGATTACGGAATATTATCTCACTCTCCCCCCTTTCTTTTTTTTGCGTTGGCTGATCTTTGCTTTCTCCCCACCCCTTATCTTGAAGCCGAGGAAAGAAAGGAAGAGTTAGAACCCTAGGTCAGTGCAAGAGTCTACTTGCGTGAAAGCTCAGCTTGGAAATTTTAGTCGAAACGAAAGGGAATTGTATTATTCAAAAAGGGGTACAAGTTTATCTATACAATTTAAGTTTTTCGGCGTTATATAGCCGAGGAAAATCACACCCTCCGAAGCCTTGGAGATGGTAGGCTCCACCGGGTAATGCCTCTGTCACGAGAAATGGACCGTCCCACTTCGGGGAGAACTTGTGTAGTTTCTCTTGGTCAACGAATTCATTTCGTCGTAAGACCAAATCTCCTGTCTTGAAGGCTCGACGTTTAACTCAGGCGTTGTAGTAGCGGGCAGTCTGCTATTGATAGGCGGCCATCCTGATTTGTGCCCGATCTCTTTTTTCCAACAAGATGTCCAGGTTACTTTGTAGCGCCAAGGTGTTAGCCTCGTCGTCGAATTGCTCGACCCGATAACTGGGCAATCCAATTTCTGCGGGGACCATTACCTCAGTACCGTAGTAGATGCTAAATGGGGTTTCTTCTGTAGGTGTTTTTCTTGACGTCCGTAGCGCCTACAGTACCCAAATTAGTTTCTCAACCCAGCTGCCTTGTCTTCCTTCCAGGCGGGCTCTAAGCCCACGGATAACACCTCGGTTCGCTATTTCGGCTTACCCGTTGCATTGGGGATGCGCGACCGTAGAGAACTTCATCAATATGTGATAGTCATTGCAGAATTCATTAACTTTGTCATTTCGAAGTTGGTTCCATAGTCAGTGACGATGCACCTCGGGATTCCGAATCGGGAGATTATATTATTCTGCAGGAATTTTATCGTAGAGGTAGCGTCAGGTTTTCTGATCGGCACGGTTTCTATCCATTTTGTAAAGTAGTCTACAGCAATAAGGATGTATTTGTGTCCACTCGTGCCGGTGGGGAGCTAGCCCACCATATCCATCCCCCACTGTGCAAATGGCCAAAAGGAGCTCAGTGGCGTTAGTTCGGTGGCGGGGAGCCGAGAGATGTTTCCAAAGAGTTGGCAGTTCTTACATCTTCTAACCAGCTTTCCGACATCTTGGTGTATTCCCGTCCAGTAATACCCTTGCAGCATTGTCTTTTGAACCAGGCTGCGGTCCCCTTGATGTGCCCCTCCGGCCCCTTTATGTATTTCTCGAAAGACATAATCTGCTTCATAGGGGTCGACGCATAAAAGGAAAGGTTGAGTGTACGACTTCTTGTATAGGTTTCCTTTGCTCCATACGAATTGGCGAGCTTTTGCTCGAAGCCGGCAAGCCTTGGCCCGGTCTATTGGGAGTACTTCATCCTTTAGAAATTCTAAAATGAGCTTTCTCCATCCGGGGCATCCCCTCGAGTCATGTAGATTTGTAGTGTTGCATCTTCAACTTCTATGCTGGGTCGCGGCAGGACTTCGAAGAGGGTATTTCTTTTGTGATTGGACGAATAGGAAGAGGCGAGTTTGCTCAGGGCATTGGCCTCGATGTTCCAGTTTCTGGGAATCTGCTCAACTTGGACCTCGTCGAAATTTCTCCGAAGCCTTCTTACCTTCGCCAAGTACTTTATCATTAGTGGTTTCTGGGCTTCGAAACGCCCAGTCAGTTGGCCGACGACTAGCGCGGAGTCGCTGCGTATCCTGATCATCTTTAGCACTACTCTGGAGGCGATTCGTAGCCCGTCCAATAAGGCCTCGTATTTTACTACGTTGTTCAACGCCTTAAAACCAAGCATCAGAGAGTACTCCATCTCCGCCTCATTCGGGCCACAGATGATTAGGCCGGCCCCACTCCCTTCCTCTGTGGAGGATCCGTCCACATAGAATACCCAATCCGGGATCGGGCCGAGCACCTCCTTGACTGAGGGTCATGGGTTAAGGCTGTTAGTTATCTATATGCCCTAGAGGCCATTGTTGTACATATGATGTATATTATGATGGATGCTTGGATATATACGGAGAGGACTTTCTTGCTCTTCATGATAGTATTCTATTTGGTTTCACTTTATCTTAACATGTTGACTTGTATTGGTTTACTGTCTTACTCTCACATGTTGATAAAGCCCTTAGGATCTGTACTCGACTACTGGGATTATGATGAGATCATACTAGTGGGGCCATAGTAGTCGATGAGTACATCCTATAACTGTTCCTAGTCGAGTGTATATCGAGACAGGTAATCGATACACCAGAGTAGACTAGCGTATACGCATCTTGACCCATATGATGGGCAATGGATGATCCCATATCCATCGGTGTTTGACATCAGAGATGGTGTACGGGTGCTGATTGTTAAGAGATTCTCGTTGTGTAGTAAAAGCAAGTATCGAATCAATTGTTTCCCTATAACGGTTTCATTTGATCGATAACAGTATCTTGTATCGGTATTTAGAAAATTGTATAAAGAAATTACAACCAAAAAATTATATTTGACCGCAATCAACTACGGTGTCAGTTGTAGATCGTAAGCGAGTGCGGATCGTCCATAGGGATTGTGCAATTCGTTTCAATGTTTGATTTGTTTGAATTGAAAAGTTAATCGAAAAGAAAAGAAAGCATGATTCAAGATTTATCAATTGTTTCAAGTGTCACTATTCTATTCAAGAATCAAGAAAATGATAAACAATCGAGAATCGGGTTTCGATGATATTTCCAACCAAATGTCAAGAATCTAAATGAGGCTCGTAGGAATCGATCGGATCTATAGATGTGATGTAATCTTAAGATAGCGTGTTCTTGTCCTTCGAAGAATTGATACTAGATCGATGATGATCGACGAGAGTTAGGGCTTTCTCGTGAAACTGGGGTTTCATCTTTTAACCCTTGTTCTTTCGTCGATATCATTCACATTCTAGCCTCTAGCAATTTCAAGAAACGATCGTAACTCCGCAATTTCGAGCGATATCAATCAAGAAAGCATCGCAACAAAATTGGGTCGTCGATTCTTGAACTTGCTAGGGTTTACAAAACTCGTAGGAATCAAGAATCGTTTTCAGATATATTACATCATCATTCTATTGATCGTCTCGACTCCTCGACGAGCGGAGTTTATTCACACATCACCACACAGAAAGCATTCAAGAATTGAAAAGATATCATGATGCAAGAATTTAAAGAAAACAAGATAAAAGAATTTCACCTTTTATTTATATCAAAATTTTGATTACAGTCGCTCAAGAACTACAAGAGGAAGAACTAAATTGTCAATCTGGCGTCGCTTTTCTCCGTGAGTCGTGGATCGGCTTGGACCACTTGCTCTGTTGAAGATCGGTTCCGCTCATAAAAGGTTGACGGGCTTCTTGCTTGATTTGGTACTCGGGATCTTGGCTTTTGATTGGAATTAGGGTTAGGGTTTCACACAAGCCTTCTCACTAGACTTGTGGAAGAAGATGAAGAAAGAGAGTGAATGGATCAATCAATTTCAATGAATGAATAATCCCCTTTACAAGTGAGCCTAGGGTCCTATTTATAGATCTCCCAAACCCTAAGTCTTGAGTTTAAAATAGAAATTCCCTCCAAAAGTTTGTTGAAAGACTTCTAGAAGTAGTTAGTTAGGATTAGCTTAGGGTTTAAGCTAGGGTTTAGGGAGAACATTCTAAAATACAAGGCTAGTTTAGTGTAGATCCAAGGGTTTGCTGATCTGGCAGAAGCTTCTGGGGCTCTCTGGAAATTGTTGTGTCATTCTGAGCTGTACACACCGAGGGAGGAGTTATGGTGCAAAATTGGAGTGATGAAGAGTCAAGACCACCGCGGAACCGCGGCACAAGGCGGCTTAGGCCGCAGTTCCGCGGCCAAGTAGGTGACTTAGGGCTTCAAACTTCATGTATTAGCTTCTGATGTCCTCCTATGTATTTTCTGATATGTTGAATTGCTGAATGCCTTTTAGATCAATACCAGATTCTAAATCCTTGAGTTGGCGTATCTTTTAGCGGTGTAAATCTGAGCAAGCTTCTCATTTTCCTGCACAGACTTCGAAACACAGGTTGCGATATATAGAAATGATGCCATGCTATAAAATGCAGTCAATTTCCCTAGAAATGCTGGTTTTAAGGTCTAACACATGTAATCTGATAATTTGCGACAGATTTACTAATATGTGAAATATGAATGCCGAACACTTCTATATGAATGTAAATGATAGGGAAATTGCCGGTTAAAAGATGTAATATTTTCGACTAATCAAATTCCCCCAAACTTAATTTCGATCGTCTCGAGCGGACTTTTTATTAAAAAGAGAAGGAGAAAATAAAGAAAGAGAAAAACTAACTAGCACACTTTCGTAGGCAACACGATTGCACCGAGCACGTGCAACAAGCCTTTAAACCTCTAGGTGTCCCTAGTAGAAGGAGTGTTGTCTCCTGAGAGTTTTCAGCGGATTGCACCCACAAAATCCAATAATAAAAGAAAGATCATGAATATTACATTTAAAGAAAAGAATTGTAAAAGAAAAGCCTTGAAAATTAGGGTTTCCAACTAAGCTAGCTTTTCGGTTGTCATGAGCCCTATCTTAATGGTCATGAAAAGATGTCAGAAATCACGTCCTCCCTCAATAAAACATCGTCTTATTTTTCATTCCTATCTTTCTTCCAAAACATCGATCATATAACCCTGCGTGTGTGTAAAGACATCCCTACACCCGGAGAATTCAATTCAAGCTATCATACTCTTGCCCATCAGCCTCAGTACTTTTTAATTAATGAATATTTAGATGAGATTGCTCACACACTTTCATGCGACCATTAATACTTCTTGAGGTACTAACCGACCGATTACTCATGTACTTGCTTATTTAGTGTATTTTCCTCGTCTTGCACCACCTCAGGCATAGCAATGACTCCCAGACCAGTTGGCCTTAGGGCACTAGGTGAAGAGGCACCCTCGCTATACATTTTTATTGCCCTCGGCGATAACAAAACCAGTGTCCATTTTTCTCACCACTTTATATATTTTTTTATTCACTTTTTTTTTATTTCCTTCATACATCGGCTTTAAGACAAGAGCATTTCAAGGTATCCTCTACTATCCAAGGCTTCAAGACGTGTGTAAGTGCGAATAGCAGGGTAGCAACGTTCAAAATGTTTGGCTTCCAGAATAGAAACTATTTTTCAGACTTATTTTTATCCTCAGATTAGTGACGTCTTTCATCTTACTAACCCTTGGGACAACGGCTCATAACTACTTATTACTAGTTCCTATAAGAAAACTTCTAATTTTCTTAGTTTTCTTAAATTTTTCTAATCTCATGGATGTAATTGTTCATTATCTAAACATTTATTATCTTATTTATGTACAAAAAAGTTTAAATATTAAAATATTTTTATATTTGAAAATTTTTTAAATTTTTGTGGGTTTTGAAAATTTTTAAATTTTTATAGATTTTTAAAAGAAATGTTTTGTGCTTATGCAGATGATGCAGATGATATGCAAATGATGCAAAAATAAGCACAAACCTCCCCCAAACTTGATTTCAACAGTGTCCTCACTGTTGCCAATCGCTATACCTACAAAAACTGTAAGCCTGGGGGGAATTATTAGTGGGGGCAAAATATATAAGTGAAGAACTTCCCCCAAACTTATTCTTTTCACTCACCTTCATTCAAAAGATGATGCAATGATATATAGGATATGAAGGTGAGACGGAGGAATTTTAATCCAAATAAACTGGCTCTTGTAAGAACAAGAGCTCCTCCATGGGGTCAGTGGAAAAATACGGCTTTAGTCTATGTCCATTCACTTTGAAAAATGTGTCGTTTTTAACATTTTCTACTTCTAATGCCCCATGCGAGTATACAGACCGCACAATAAAAGGTCCCTTCCACCGAGATCGGAGCTTACCCGCGTGAAAGTGTAATCGTGAATCATAAAGAAGGACTTATTGACCAGGTGAAAATGTTTTCCTCAAAATGTTTTTATCGTGAAAAAACTTAGTCCTATTCTTTACAATTACAGCGTTATCATAAGCTTCATCGCGGAGTTTGCTTAGCTCATTTAGTTGCAGCTTCCGAAAGTTGAAGGCTTCTTTTAGATCAAAGTTTATTTCCTTTATAGCCCACAATGCTTTATGCTCTATCTCGACGGGTAAGTGACATGCCTTCCCAAACACTATCCTATATGGAGACATCCCTAGGTCGGTTTTATATGCAGTCCTGAATGCCCAAAGAGCATCCGTCAATTTGGTCGACCAGTCTTTTCTATTCTTAGCAACAGTTTTCTCCAAGATAAGTTTGATCTGTCTATTCGAAATTTCAGCCTGCCCGCTCGTTTGGGGATGATAGGGTGTAGAAAGTCGGTGGTTGATTCCGTATTTCCGCATCAGAGTCTCGAAAGATCTGTTGCAGAAATGTCTCCCATTATCGCTAATGATAGCGCGTGGGTGTCCAAATCGCGAAAAGATATTTTCTTTTAAGAACTTAATGACAACTTTCTTGTCATTAGTGTAACATGGAATGGCTTCTACCCACTTTGAGACGTAATCAACCGCCAGCAGTATGTACAAATTCCCAAAGGAGTTGGGAAAAGGACCCATAAAATCAATGTCCCAAACATCGAATATTTCAACAACCAGAATGGGTTGCTGAGGCATTTCATTTCTCCGGGAGATTCTACCCATGTACTGACACTGTGTACATGTTTTGCAATAGTCAAATGCGTCCTTGAATAAGGTCGGCCAATAAAAACCACATTGCAAAACCTTTTCCGCCGTCTTTTTAGGACCGAAGTGACCCCCACAGGCCTGATCATGACAAAAAGAAAGAACACTCTTGAACTCTTCTTTCGGGACACACCGGCGAATGATCTGATCAGGACAATATTTAAACAAATATGGATCATCCCGGTAAAAGTGTTTTACTTGGGATAAAAAACGGTATTTGTCCTGTTTTGACCAATCGCTCGGTATAAGTCCCATAACAAGATAGTTCACAATATCCCTGAACCAAGGTTCATTGGATACGCTCAAGAGTTGTTCGTCAGGAAACGAATCATTGATCGGTAGGGTCAGAGGGGAAGAAGAGATGCGTAAAAGATGGCCGGCTACTACGTTTTCACATCATTTCTTATCTTTGATAACAAGATCAAATTCTTATAACAGAAGGATTCAACGTATTAATCGACCTTTTGCATCTTTTTTCGCCAAAAGATGTTTTAAGGCGGAATGGTCAGTGTACACAACTATAGATGAGCCAATTAAGTAAGGCCTGAATTTTTCTAATGCAAATACAACCGCTAAAAGTTCTTTCTCGGTGGTTGTATAGTTGATTTGTGCATCGTTCAGGGTCTTACTTGCATAGTATATCACGTGTGGCATCTTTTCAATGTGCTGTCCTAAGACTGCACCTACTGCAAAGTCGGATGCGTCACACATCAGCTCAAAGGGGTAGTTCCAGTTTGGTGATGATAGCACGGGGGCTGAAGTGAGTGAGTGTTTAAGTGAGTCGAAAGCTATCTCACAGTCCGAGTCAAAGTGGAAGGTCGTATCCTTGGCCAGGAGAAGAGTTAAAAGTCTAGCAATTTTGCTAAAGTCCTAAATGAATCTCCTATAAAAGCCCGCATGGCCAAGGAAAGATCGAATATCTTTGACACTTTTGGGATGAGGTAGGTTTTGAATGACATCTATCTTAGCTCTGTCAACCTTAATGCCTTTCTGTGAAATAACATGTCCAAGTACAATTCCTTCTTGGACCATGAAATGGCATTTTTCCCAGTTTAAAGTTAAGTTCTTCTCTTTGCAACGAGTAAGAACTACGTCAAGATTCGATAGGCAATCAGAAAAGGTGTCTCCAAAAATCGAGAAATCGTCCATAAAGATCTCCAGAAAATTCTCTACCCCATCATACACCGCTGAAAGGTAGCGGGAGCATTGCATAACCCAAAGGGCATGCGACTGTAAGCAAAGGTACCAAAAGGACAAGTAAAAGTGGTTTTATCTTGATCCTTTTTGGCAATAGGGACCTGATTATAGCCTGAGTATCCGTCCATAAAACAATAATACTCTCGTCCCGCTAAGCGTTCCAGCATTTGATCAATGAATGGTAGAGGAAAGTGGTCTTTCCTCGTGGCAGCATTGAGTTTTCTATAATCAATACATACACGCCACCCAGTTTGGGTGCGCGTCTGAATCAACTCATTTGCCTCATTGGTTATAACAATGATGCCGGATTTCTTAGGAACGACATGTATAGGACTCACCCATTGGCTATCGGAGATGGGGTATATAATACCATTATCTAGGCATTTGACGATCTCTTTCATCACCACTTCCTTCATGACGGGATTTAACCGTTTCTGTGGTTCTCGGGTTGGCCTGGCATCATCCATCACATGTATATGATGTTCAACTATCAAGGGACTAATCCCTTTGATGTCCGCCATACTCCAACCGAACGCCTCTTTATTAGATCTTAATACCGATAAAAGTGCATTCTCTTGCTCTGATGCAAGAGAAGCGGAAATGATAACCGGTAAGGACTCATTCTCACCTAAATATGCATATTTAAGGTGAGAAGGTAAAATTTTGAGATCTAATGTGGGCGGAGAAATAATAGAAGGTGGGATCATCAAATGATTTTTGGAGTTACAAAGAAGCTCAGAGCCTGTGAAAGATACAGACTCGGGTAGAGAAAGGTCAGGAGTGCAGGACTCAAGTGTAGGAAAAGTGTCCTCACTAAGATCATGTGTGAAATTAAACAGAGATGTGGTAATGTCGTCGAGATCAGTAAAGCATAGTTCCTCAGCTCCGAAACTATCGGGAGCGATCTCGTGGACAGAGCACACATCTAGAATATGAGCAGAGGGTTCTGATGGCTAACTTCCAACTTTGTAGATGTTTAGTTCAATGGTCATATTTCCAAATGATAAATTCATTGAACCATTTCTACAGTTTATAACAGCGTTGGAAGTGGCAAGGAAAGGACGACCTAGAATCATCGGAATTTGGCCCCGGGGGTTTGCCACAGGCTGTGTATCGAGTACAATGAAGTCTACAGGGAAAACAAATTCCCCGACCTTTATCAACACATCCTCTAGTTCACCCCTTGGTTTGGTGATTGAACGGTCTGCCATTTGGAGAGTGCAGTGAGCAGGTTTCAACTCTCCAATCCCTAATTGCTCATATACAGAATATGGAAGTAGGTTAACACTTGCGCCAAGGTCTAAAAGAGCACGATTTATGTTTTTACCCCCAATAGAAATCGATATTGTAGGACATCCTGGGTCCTTACGTTTCTTTGGTAGCTGGGGGATAAAAGCAGTGCTAATATTATTAGACATAAAGACCTTCTTCGGCACTTGAGTCTTCCTCTTCCTAGTGCACAAGTCCTTAAGAATTTTCGCATAAGCGGAGACTTCTTCGGCACTTGAGTCTTCCTCTTCCTAGTGCACAAGTCCTTAAGAATTTTCGCATAAGCGGAGACTTGTTGAATCACGTCTAGGAGAGATATGTTGATGTTAACCTGTTTGAACATATCTATAATTTTCTCCATATGTGGACTCGTTTTATTACCCCTTAACCTATTCGGGTAAGGTGCTTTCGCAATGAGCGTCGGGTCCATCATAGGAGAAGGAAGAGGGGGTAGACGAGATCCCAAAAGAGGTGTGGGGACCGTCTGTGGAGAACTAGAAGGGCTATACTGAGGTGTCGAGCCTAGTGGGAAATGGAGAATAGGCTCGCGAGAAGGTGGTGGGGTAGAAGAACAAGGATCAGAAGAAGAAGTGTGTGTGTGTGGAAAGGTCTCAGCCGGGGCATTGATATGATTTTCAGTATCATCAACTTCTTCCCCAACGTGGTTGTTCAGCACTCTTCCCGATCTCAACGTTGTGACGGCATTTAAATTGTAATGCCCAGGATTCTGTAGGGGTTGAGAGGGAAGTTTCCCTTTTTCTCTCGCACTCATTTCGGCTTTAAGTCGTGCGATTTCAGCTTCCATCGTTATGATACTCTCAGCTTGGGACGCTGACTTTTTCTTTATCTCACCGACGGAAGATCTAACCTCAGCCGAAACCTCTATGAAATTTGACAAAAGTGATTTCATGGTTTGAGTGAATTGAGAGAACTCGTCAAAACAGGTCATAGGATTAGACTGTGCAGGAGTGTTGACCTGATTTTGGAAGTTTTGTGACTGGTAGGGGTGCTGAGTGAGTTGAAGGGGTTGATGTGGTGGAGGAAGAGCCCTTTGAAATTGATTCGTGTTTGGAACCGTGTTTTGAGATTGGTTTTGGTTCCAAGCGAAATTCGGGTGATTCCTCCAACCCTGATTGTACGTGGAAGAATATGGATCGTTTCGAGGTCTTTGAAATGTGGCATTAGAATGCTCGTGACCTTGAAACACAGAGTTTAATGGACATTCTTCCGTTAAATGAGACGGATCAGAACAGCACCCACAAAAAGTTTTGGGGAGCGACATTGGGTTTAGGGAGGCTGCTGCAAATTTGTGTTCCATAGCGTCGAGCTTCTTATGCATTGCTGCCATTTCAGCTCGAACACCTATGGACACATCTATTTGGTGTACGCCACCCCTATTCAATGGTTGGGTTCCACTCTCCCACTGTAGTGATTTTTCAGCGAACTCTTCTAAATACTTCCAAGCTTCCCCATCATCTTTGGTCATAAAAGTACCTTGACACATGTTTTCAAGGCTCTGTTTAGTGTTTGGGTTAATGCCCTCATAAATGATTCGGCACAATTCCCATCTCGGGATGCCGTGATGAGGACACTGAACCAATAGATCCTTGAAACGTTCAAAGCATTTTGAAAATGGTTCAGTAGGGAGCTGGGCAAATTGATTCAGTTCGCTACGGATTCGAGCTGTCTTTTGTATTGGGTAAAATTTCTGAAGGAATGCAGTGACGAATTCTTCCCAATTCGTAATAGAGTGTGCGGTAGTGTTATATAGCCACTTCTCGGCTTTATCGCACAAAGTAAATGGAAGAAGTCGTAGACGCATCGCATCCACTGAAAGTTGTGACGTACCCATCATTGCACATACGTTTTCAAATTTGGTAATGAAAACGTAAGCGTCCTCAGTCTCGAGTCCGTGGAATTTAGGCAAAAGATTGATATACTAGGGCTTAATCTCAAAGTTATCCCCGTTGGCTGGTGGTGTGGATAAGCAGGTCGAAAGAGGACCTCGAATAGGGTAGCACCTCTCCTGGAGAGAGATGCGGGGTGGATTCTGCGCACCAACGGACGGCGGCAGATTAGGGTTAAAGAAGTTTGATGGAGGTGGATCCATCGAAGTGGGTGTAGTAGTGGGTAAAGGAAAGGTAAATGGAGAAATATCGACTTCGGAGTCGATAAAGGGTACGCGGACTAAACGGGCACTAGAATCCCGTGTCCAGCCTATCTTGCACTAAAATGGGTTAGTACAAGTGGCAGCGTTGACTTATAATTAGAGGTAAATGAATGCGGTGTTTGCTTTGAAAAAGGGACGGATTTTTGAAAAAATGATGCTACAAAACAAATGCAACAACAAAAAACCCTAGAATCTAGTGGCCACCTAGGTCCGGCTCTAGACCGCTCCTAACTGCCAAAAGACAAGTCGCAGGATAAATCCTCCACTGCCTCCTTGTCCCCCTGTGGCCAGATAAGTGCCAGGTAAGTGGGAAGGTACTCCACTACGTAAGTAGTGGGCCTAATTAAAAACCACTAGCCTTAGACACACTTGCCTTAGACACCACAAGAAAACGCGGATAAGCAATGAATTACCCGCGGCCTTCTTCTATCCTAAGTGAGCGCGACGGTCCTTAGAGTCATCTCTAGATATTTTTTAGTTAATGTGGGTCAATGCGGATGCAAGTTTTGCGATTTTTGGGGCCTAGGAAGGGTAATGAAATCCCCACCTAATTTGGATTTGGCCGTGCCCCTTAATATCCGTATTTAGAATGCAAACAACCAAGAAACAAAATCACGCACAAATTTAATTTTGCAATTTGCGAGCTGCGATTATTTGCAAAGAATCCTGCAGAAAATTATTAGTTGGAGCTAAAAAGAGGAGAGATGAGAAGGTAAGAAATTACCTGAAGCAAAAATTTTACATAGAACCCTCCAAGATGCCGCGGTTCCCCCGCATATGGGTACTTAAACCGCGGAAACGCGGTTGAATGGTGAGATCACTCTACCAAAATTCAGCAGAGAGCTTCTGTAGACACTCTCTGCTCTCTGGTATATCCCAAAAAAAATTTCAAATTTCCAGCAATCTCCAGATCTCCTTGCAATAAACCACAACAAATCGTTTAGGGTTTGCACGAATTTTGATCTCAAAAATCACAATGGAATAAATCTTTCAATTCAAACTTTAATATGAAATGAATTAGCGGACGATCCCCGGCAACGGCGCCATTTGATTGTTAAGAGATTCTCGTTGTGTAGTAAAAGCAAGTATCGAATCAATTATTTTCCGATAACGGTTTCATTTGATCGATAACAGTATCTTGTATCGGTATTTAGAAAATTGTATAAAGAAATCACAACCAAAGAATTATATTTGACCGCAATCAACTACGGTATCAGTTGTAGATCGTAAGCGAGTGCGGATCGTCCACAGGGATTGTGCGATTCGTTTCAATGTTTGATTTGTTTGAATTGAAAAGTTAATCGAAAAGAAAAGAAAGCATGATTCAAGATTTATCAATTGTTTCAAGTGTCACTATTCTATTCAAGAATCAAGAAAATGATAAACAATCGAGAATCGGGTTTCGATGATATTTCCAACCAAATGTCAAGAATCTAAATGAGGCTCGTAGGAATCGATCGGATCTATAGATGTGATGTAATCTTAAGATAGCGTGTTCTTGTCCTTCGAAGAATTGATACTAGATCGATGATGATCGACGAGAGTTAGGGCTTTCTCGTGAAACTAGGGTTTCATCTTTTAACCCTTGTTCTTTCGTCGATATCATTCACATTCTAGCCTCTAGCAATTTCAAGAAAAAATCGTAACTCCCCAATTTCGAGCGATATCAATCAAGAAAGCATCGCAACAAAATTGGGTCGTCGATTCTTGAACTTGCTAGGGTTTACAAAACTCGTAGGAATCAAGAATCGTTTTCAGATATATTACATCATCATTCTATTGATCGTCTCGACTCCTCGACGAGCGGAGTTTATTCACACATCACCACACAGAAAGCATTCAAGAATTGAAAAGATATCATGATGAAAGAATTTAAAGAAAACAAGATAAAAGAATTTCACCTTTTATTTATATCAACAATTTGATTACAGTCGCTCAAGAACTACAAGAGGAAGAACTAAATTGTCGATCTGGTGTCGCTTTTCTCCTTGAGTCGTGGATCAGCTTGGACCACTTGCTCTGTTGAAGATCGGTTCCGCTCATAAAAGGTTGACGGGCTTCTTGCTTGATTTGGTACTCGGGATCTTGGCTTTTGATTGGAATTAGGGTTAGGGTTTCACACAAGCCTTCTCACTAGACTTGTGGAAGAAGATGAAGAAAGAGAGTGAATGGATCAATCAATTTCAATGAATGAATAATCCCCTTTACAAGTGAGCCTAGGGTCCTATTTATAGATCTCCCAAACCCTAAGCCTTAAGTTTAAAATAGAAATTCCCTCCAAAAGTTTGTTGAAAGACTTCTAGAAGTAGTTAATTAGGCTTAGCTTAGGGTTTAAGCTTGGGTTTAGGGAGAACATTCTAGAATACAAGGCTAGTTTAGTGTAGATCCAAGGGTTTGCTGATCTGGCAGAAACTTCTGGGGCTTTCTAGAAATTGTTGTGTCATTCTGAGCTGTACACACTGAGGGAGGAGTTATGTGTCACGCCCCGCTTCCCAGTGTACGGCGAAGGGGACGCGACGAGGTCCGCTACGTATGTACTCAGAAGTACATACGCTAAGCGTAGCTAAGCAATATAAAATAAATACACAAGAGACAAGAGTATAAAAAGAACAGCAACTTTATTTATTAACATTCTTTGTACAATACATGGAAAGGAAAATACAACTGAAATAAAGATGCCTAAACAGTGGCATAACAGGAAAAGGAAAGTACTGAAAAGAAAAGTGTACAATGAAATTATACTGCAGGGTCTTCGGCAAATTGCTCCAAGTCTTCTTGTGTTGGCTCAACTTCTGCCGGGTCCAGATCACCTGACGACATTCAAAGAAAAGAGATACAGAATGTCGTCAGCGAACAAATCGCTCGGTAAGTCCTAAAGATAAGAGGAGAAGTAGAAAAGAAGAAAGAGAGAGAGTAGCTTTTATAGTTGAATTATATTGTTATATTGTTGTAGTATTGTGTTAACGCTGTTGTTTGTAGTTTGGTACAGAAGGATGCCAGTGTATACGAGAGGGGTCTCAGTATGCCAGAGACCAGGGCAAATGGAAGTACAGGGCAAACGGAAGTACAGGGCTCCGTTATACAACCCGGAACAACGGCAATTGGATTCATGTTAGGTGTCTTAATCTTACCGTCTCGTGCCACCTTTAACACCTTCCGTACCAATCTACCTCTTAAACCCCGCGATGTCTTGTTTGTATTGTTATCTTGTAAAATTGTATTGATTGTAAGATTGATTAACTGACTGACCGAAACCATGATATCAAGAAACGGTTATAACCGTAGAGTCATGTAAATGGAATACTGGGAAACATGTAAAAGGAATATATATCCATAGTTCGGTTCAGTCAAGTTGTATAAACTGGTAATTGTATTCATGTATTCATGTGTTCATATTGAATTGGAATATTGAAGATTTATATGGTACTTGAATCATATTCAAGTCGGATTATGATCAGACTCAAACCCGAGTCAGACCGTAGAAATGTAAATCGAAGTCCTATAATTGCTAGGGTCCTTAGGGTAATTTATAAAACTTGAGGGGGTTTTATGTAAAAATACTTTTGTATAGTTTTCAAAATACAACTCAAGTATTTAATTATTGTCTTTATGTACATACAACAATTTAATGATCAAGATAAATATGTATACATGTTCGAATAACATGAAATGAGTCAAGTATATTATTCGAGCAACTACCATAAACAATGCTGTAAAGAAATATTATGTACGACTAATTAATCAAGTTGAACGGATGTGGAATATAAACAGAGATATGGCTCTAAACGTTTTGCATGCGTGAGTTCCAGTTTCACCTAAATACGACTACCGGTTTGAGAGAAATATATGTTTTCGTATCGTCGCGCAAAACAGATCAGAATCTATTCGGCACCGTCACATATTTTTAAAACGCAGTTTGAGTTAATTTCTATCGGGTTTCAGGTTACGAAAATTATTAGAAAATTGTAGGTATTCGATGAACTTATCGAAAACACCAAGATTCACATGATTTGGATTTCTTAAGCTCTAGTTATGATCATTTTAATATCAGCATTTAAAACAGAAATTCAGATTTCTGGACAGCAACTATATATTCTATTGCAAAGCCTATATCAGGTTGTTTCATGCATTCCTACGCAATATAATATACAGAAAATTATAGTTCTATCAATGGTGCATCTACACATCTAAATTTTGTCACAAACGGACATCGGGTGTTCGAGTTATGTCCAATTTAAAAACAGTGTGCGAATCGGAACAGATTCTGTCCAGATCCGTCACTTAATATTGTAACGCAGTTTTCTTTATCTTAGATGGGTTTTCAGTAAAACTATAAAACAAAGAAAATCTATATCATTCGATGTAGATATCAAAAACACCTGAGTTTGCTCAATTTGGATACCGGTATACCAAGTTATATGTCCTAAAAATTGACCGATAACTGCAGTTTTCTGTTTTACGATCAGTGAATAAATACGATGTAATTCCTAAACCGTTATGCGGATCGATCTAAAATTTTTACAGCATGTATAAAATAATATAATCTATCATATGTAAATTCCTTGAAATTTTCAGAAGTAAAAATTAATTTCTAAAAATTATTTTAAAGCTAAAGGTATTGATGTGTATACTAAAATCGGCAGAAAGGTTAACTAGTATTTTATGCAGGCTTCTATTTTTCTTTTAATAAACAAACCGATTTCATGTGACATTATAGATATATTGTGGCATGAAATTTGTGTTCTCACAACTTGTAATAAACATTCCTAGTCATGAACAAAGAATTAAAATACTTTAATTTGAACAAGAGATAATAAGATATTATTAAACCATATAGAATCATATATATCTAAACTTATGTATATGTATATGTATATGTTTATGTGTATCTTCTCTTATGGATTATGATATGAAAAGAATAGGGGGTTCACGATGCATGACAAGAGGAAAATAAGAGGTGGGGGGAAAGGAGAGAGAATGGACTTACATACACAAGCCGGTATTGTCACCAGGCTTGTCTATCCGCCGATAGCCTCTCATTACTAGCGAGACCTTCTTGAAGACTTCTTCATGTTCTTCTTCTTGGACTCTAGGTGAAGAGGGAGAAGTGAGAGATAAAAAATGTGAGGAAGGAAAAGATAGAGGAGGACAAATAAAAATGGTGTAATGGTGAATAATAATATATGCATTTAACATGAAAATTAAAGGAGAAATGAAAGGTCACCATTCATTTTGGAAATGAAAGGTCTCATTTGTAGGTTATGAGAAGAATAAAAAATGATAAAAAATAATTGCAAGAATGGGGATTTGAACGTGTGACTTATGGAATAACAATGCAAGGGCTTAACCAATGAGCTATAAGGTTGTTCATGCACATATTTAATTAGAATTAAATATATGATGTTGTTTAAAAAGAAAATGGGCTTTTTAAATGGGCTGTAGAGAATAAGAATAATGGATTTGGGTTAAATATTTATGAAAGGAAAAATAAGAATGAGAAGTTAAAAACTTAAATATAAGAAAAAGAAATTGTACCTAGAAAAATATATATAATAGATTGAGAAATAAAATAATAATAAATTTAATAGAAAAAGGAAAATACCAAGTACAAATAAATACGGTATATTATTGAAGAGGGATAATACAAATGTATAAAGATTTTAGGGTCATTACATTATAGTGCAAAATTAGGGTGATGAAGAGTCAAGACCACCGCGGAACCGCGGCACAAGGCGGCTTAGGCCGCAGTTCCGCGGCCAAGTAGGTGACTTCGGTCTTCAAACTTCATGTATTAGCTTCTGATGTCCTCCTATGTATTTTCTGATATGTTGAATTGCTGAATGCCTTTTAGATCAATACCAGATTCCAAATCCTTGAGTTGGCGTATCTTTTAGCGGTGTAAATCTGAGCAAGCTTCTGATTTTCCTGCACAGACTTCGAAACACGGGTTGCGATATATAGGAATGATACCATGCTATAAAATGAAGTCAATTTCCTTAGAAATGCCGGTTTTAAGGTCTAACACATGTAATCTGATATTTTGCGACAGATTTGCTAATATGTGAAATATGAATGCCGAACACTTCTATATGAATGCAAATGATAGGGAAATTGCCGGTTAAAAGATGCAATATTTTCGACTAATCAGGTGCTCAGTGGAGACTGGGTACACTGGACGGACTCGCCGAGAACTCCCAGATGGTGATATACCACACGTCAGATGGCAGTTCTCCGGTGACACTGGTACAGGATAGTCTATAGACCCGAGATCGTCATAGAGTCTTGTGTGATTCCCACTGTGCTTTGTTTTCCACCGTACCATGTCCAAGAGGGCGTGCAAAACGGTGGCTTTTGGGTACAGTCCCGAATCACATGAAGGCAATGAGCGATAGGAGGGGATTCGTCTCTCCCGGTATAGGGAGTTGATGTTGTGCTATGTTCGATTGGCTATAACTGGAAGTCCCTGGCCAGGGTTGATATAGAGATATACTGGTAAGTGTTACTAGTAGTTTCTCGACCTGTTATGAGCCTCACATCAACACGACTTATCGGTTACTGGGGTCTGACGTATACCACCCCTAGACTTGATATGCGACATATCAGACGAACAGACCGGACTGTACGGGAGTGTTACTGATTGGATTCACAGGAGAACGGACAGGCTAGCTTGTTGATCTTCTGATCGCTCAATACCTGGGTGGCTGTTACGTTTAGCTGACTGCTTGCAGCTTGTGGGTGTTTGATATGATCATCACCTGCTACCGGCGTATTGACGATTCTTTAGAGTCCTACACAGAGGTTTCTTGGCTCAGGCAAAACGGAGTAGAGGCACATATGTGATATATGCAGGACCGAGGATAATGCGATATGAGATACCGTATTATATTCTCGCGATATTTAGATATGAACCGGGACATCAAATCAAGTGTTGATTCGATGAATCGGTACATGATATATTAGTCGGTTATATTCGATATAGCCGGATCGTTGGATCAAATGTTGATTCGATAATTTAATGTATAATGATATATATGATATATTGTATTACATTATCTAATATTGGCTCGCTTTATTATTTCATTTTCTTACCGGATTAATACATTGATATATATGCGATATATGTTAATTGTATTATTTTCTTTTGTTGCAAATATATAATATATATGTGATATATATTATTGTGACATGTAATGATTTATTATGAAACATGTTTAAGGATGATAAAAAGGGATTAGGGTTTGATTAGGGTTAGCTCATTCTTGTTCATTCTAGAAGGATTCTATTTTGTCTTGGTTAAGATATTATGGTTAATACTTATCCTTAACCTAACCAAACCCTAACTCTAGTTTATTCTCTACAAACTTTTAGCCTTTCATCCTTGACCATGGTTCCATAATCAATCATATACATTTATCTACTATTCATCACAAAAGGATTATTCTCTTCATTCTTCATCTTCTTCTCTCTTTAGTTTTTAAGAGAGAGCTCACTAGAATTTCCTTTTGTGTTGATTTCTTGTGAGAAAGTGAATTAAAAAGAAAGCATAAATACTACTCCATCATCCTCATCTAATCTAGCCCATTAGATTAGAGTGTTCATCTCTTTAGAGTGAGAAAGCTTGGGTTATAACCACTTCGACGTAGATCATCGGAGAATCGGAACACTTCAACCTAGCATGGATCGTTCGAGTCGTGGAGCCTCTCTTTAGTCTGGGAGATCGTGGATCGGGGCGAAGGGACTTCTACTCGGAGCTTGTGAAGCGAAGGAGCGGACTACAAAGGTTGTAACCCCTCACACTTAGTTTTAAAGATGTTATCTTGCATGTTAAACCCTAATAATCTAGCAAAGATCCCGGTTTTGGGTTGTTCGGCACATCTCAAATTTTATTTGGGCATGTTTGATGCTTTAAGAACCTTCACAAGAGTGCCGAGGAACCCTACAGTGGTATCAGAGCCTAGCTAGAGTATTAGGCGACGTGTTTACGAAGTTAAAACTCCGATCGAACCCGAACCGACGAAAATGAACCCCTCTCTGGATATTTTTCAAAAATGTGATATTTTCTGAAATAAAAATACCTGAAAAATTCAGCATAGAGAAATAAGAATAACTGTGAAATACGAACACTTGATCCGTACAGACGACCGCGGAATCGCGGCCGTACCCTGCTTAGGCCGCGGTTCCACGGCTGAACTGTTTGATGTGACACATTTTTTTTCACAGTAATTCTTTTTGTATGCTTGTAAGTTTTCTGGTATTTTTTATTTTTACTCAAGTGTTGAGTATTCTGGGGTTTATTTTGTAATCGTAGATTCGATCGGAAAAATTTAAATTCGTTATTATTTCCGGATATTTAGAAACTGTTAAAATGTTCGAACGGATATCATTAACTCAATTTTTCCCGGCACAAAAAATTTTCAAGTGTTGAATCTTTTCTCGAGTTTAAATCTTTCGGAAAAATATGCAAGTAATACGGTGGACCCTCTAGAAGACAACAAACCTTAACTCGATTATGTGACCGTCTTGAACTGCCTTTTGAACCTTCGGGTTTGGGGCAGTACGGCGTGCCACATGTGAGGCGTTGGCTTGACCCTTCTACGGCTGGATCACTGGTACTGTGTCATATTCTGGGATTATTTGAACTCCGCTCAAGTGTTGAGCACTTTAGGAAATTTTGGGTATTTGACTATCTGTTCGAAAAGTTTAATACTGTCTATTTATCTGGAATGTGATACAATATATGGAATTCATTGTGTTAGGCATGAAATGCGAAGTATGTGATATTTCGGATTTACGATGTCTAAAGTGATTGTGGATTCCAAATATTGTAGTTTTACACTTTCTTTTCTGTGACCGTAAGTGTAGTATGTAATTGTATTGCCGGTTGTCGTTGCTATACATCGACGACGATCGGTGTATGCATACTTACTTACGTTGATGATATGAGATATTATGTGTTGCTGAGATATGATGTGCAGGATTGTCGCGATTGAATAGCCAGGGGTTTTATGTGAGATGAGAGTTTTATATTTTCATTCATGTAAATTCAAATGTAATGTAATATTCTTTTATTTGGGGCACTTCCAGGTTGAGGTTGATACCACCAGTGTTGTATATTATTTACTTTTCCGCATTAGGATGGACCCAAGGAGGGGAGCACAGGTGACCGGGTTCTGGGGTTCAGTGGGAGGCCATCTCGAGGAGTCGAGACCGGGTCTCCTAAACTCCAGAATTGGTAGGGTCGCTTACCGCTCTCGTAGGGGTCCAGGGTGTGTGCTTGGGTATTCATCGCGACTGTGGAATCCGTATTTTCTATTGTTGGCTAAATACTAAATACGGACGTCCTAGTATATCCCACATTATATCTATGTTTCTGCTGCGATATCTGTGATGTGATCATTTGATATGTTGTGATTGATACAGTATATAGTATATATGATATATTATATAGACATTACTTATGTTTTACACCCGCACTAGCCCTGCCCTGCTCTGTCGTTAGTTACCTAACCTAACGGTGCACGAGGGGACATCGAGGCGAATGCGGATGGCATAAGTGTACGTCGTATTTATCTGTGATGCTGAAGAAGCATAAGCTGATTGGATTTTTATTAATGAGATTAATAAAAAGAAAAGAAACCTAAAAGATGTTGTAAAATCAAAACTTTATAAAAAGGGTAGCTACAGTTTTGCTTTGCATAGCGGTATATATGATATACCCTGCACCTTATTCGATGAGGAAAGAGCCGAGATCCCTTCACCGGGAGTGACCTCTTTAGCGAAACTGGCAGATGCTACAAAACTCGGTTTGTCTTTTGATTGCTTTTAGAGTTTTGCTTTGCACAGTGATATATATGATATGTCCTGCACCTTATTCGATGAGCAAAGAGCCGAGATCCCTTCACCGGGAATGACCTCTTTAGCAAAACTAATGAAAGCCTCAAAAACACTCCATTTCAAAATTTCACTTGATTCTACGACGATATCAAGTTCATTACGCTCATGGTTTTTATGAAAAACCTGCGTAGCCCTCCGTCATTTCAGATAGATATTATTTAGTATTCGTGCTATGTTTGTTGACTTAGTCAAGGCGTAGGGTAGCTAAGTAGTGTTTATCTGCTAAAACATGAAATGTGATTGGATTAGGGTATTCGCACGGCCTTGTTGACTCAGTCAAGAGTCGTACGGGTGGGTTTAATTAATCGGAAAATGTACGGGTTGAACTTGACTTGCGATTTATGGTTTGTTGACTTAGTCAAGGTCATAGATCGCTAGGGGCAAAATATTATCGAGAATTTCAAGTGTTGAAATTTGCAATGAGATTGCATATCTTCTATGAGATAGTTGGATCCCGATACCCACTGCGAGTAAGAGTTACTCCTGGGAGAGTTTTACACAGGATAATTAGTCGATCAAGTAGATATCTAGAAAAGTGTTAACGAGGTTACGCCTCTGGGAAAACGAGGTTTACTTTAATTAGGTCCGTGCGAAAGCATGGGGAACCTCCCTCAAGTACAGACACTGATCTGGTTGAAAGATTGACGAAATTGTAGGGTGTAATTAATCCCGGCTAATCTTACCTTTTAGGGTTTGAAGGTAGATTTGATAAAAACAGTGGGAGACATCCTGATTAGATAAGATAATAACCAATCTAATCTTGCAAGAGCATACGCTAAAGTGTTTTCTTCTCTCTCTCCAGGTAGCGACCATGTCAGGCCATAATCAAGATAATAATATGGATGTATTGACTGAACCCACTTATTATACTGAGCAGGGGAACGTTGGACCCGTTCTTTCTTATAAAAGTTATAAGACTGAACAGGAAATAGGAGAATATCTGGATTCTCAAGCCGCCCAAAAGAACATGCATGCTGATGCATCTTCTTCAGGTGTGTTAGTTATTGAAAACTGTTTCTCAGTTCACCCTACGTCCTGGGTATTAGATACCGGATCAGGATCCCACATATGTAAATTGTTACATGGGCTACGAAAAGGTAGAGAACTGGGAAAAGGTGATCATTCCGTTCAAGTAGGGAACGGTGCAAGTATTGCAGCCAAAGCAGTTGGCGAATATCACCTTGTATTGCCAAGTCGTAATACACTGATTCTAAATGAGTGCTATTATATACCGAACATGATGTGCAACATTATATCAGTTTCTTTATTAAGTAAAGAAGGATATAATTTTGTAGTAAAGGATAATGTTATGAACATATTCCTAGATCAAAAGTTGATTGCATCAGGCTCGTTACATAATGGCATATTCATTCTAAATCAGAATACAGTCCTCAATATACAAAACACACACAAGAGGAAAAGATCAGAAATGAACGAATCTTTCTTGTGGTATTGTAGACTTGGCCATATCAATGAGACACGGCTAGCTAAGTTATATAAAAATGGATATTTGAATTCATTCGAATTTTCATCTTATGATACTTGTCATTCATATCTCAAAGGAAAAATGACCAAAGCTCCATTTAGTGGACACGGAGAAAGAGTTACCGAACTCTTAGGACTGGTACATAGTGATGTATGCGGTCCCATGTCTACGCATGCCAGGAACGGTTCTTCCTACTTCATTACATTCACTGACGATCTCTCTAGATACGGGCATGTGTTCCTGTTAAAACACAAGTCTGAAGCTTTGGAGAAATTCAGAGAATATAAGAACGAAGTAGAAAAACAAACGGGCAAAAGTATTAAGATCCTTCGATCTAATCGAGGAGGAGAATACTTAAGCAATGAGTTCCTAGATTATCTAAAAGAGAATGGGATTCTCTCTCAGCTTACTCCTCCTTATACACCACAGCACAACGGTGTATCGGAACGAAGGAATCGGACCCTATTAGATATGGTGCGATCTATGATGAGCGATGCTGAGTTACCTATTTCCTTTTGGGGGTATGCGCTTGAGACAGCCATATACATATTGAATCTAGTTCCGTCTAAATCTGTACCTACCACACCATATGAGATATGGAGTGGGAAGAGACCATATTTTAAACGAGTTAAGATATGGGGTTGTCCGGCCTATGTCAAAAGACAAAATCCGGACAAACTCGAGGCACGATCAGTTCTTTGCAAATTTATGGGATATCCAAAGAATTCTTAAGGATATTTTTTCTACCACGCTGAGGAACAAAAAGTGTTTGTTGCTCAACATGCCACCTTTTTGGAAAATGAATTTCTTGCAAAAGAAATTAGTGGCAAAGAGGTAGAGCTGGAAGAGGTTCCAGAAACACAAATTACAACTGAAGATTTAGTAGAACCAGAGGATTCAGTAGTACCCGACGAACCCCAGCCTCTCCGCCGATCTAGTAGGGTTTCTCGTCCACCTGAGAGATACTACGGTTTTCTCATTGATGGTGGAAGTGAGGATTGCATCATGGAAGATGATGACCCGACTAGTTTCGAGCAGGCCATCACGAGTGGTGACTCTGTGAAATGGCTGGATGCAATGCGATCTGAGATGGAATCCATGTACACCAATAAAGTATGGATTTTGGAAAATGCTCCTGAAGGGGTAAAACCCATTGGGAGCAAGTGGATTTTTAAAAAGAAATTTGGTGTAGATGGAAAAGTTGAGACTTTCAAAGCTAGACTTGTAGCAAAGGGATTTCGTCAATGACCAGGTATGGATTATGACGAAACCTTTACTCCAGTGGTTATGCTTAAGTCCATCCGGATCTTACTTGCCATTGCTGCATACCACGACTACGAAATCTGGCAAATGGATGTTAAGACCGCCTTTCTAAATGGTGATTTAGAAGTGTGCGTGTACATGACTCAGCCAGAGGGCTTCGTAGATAGTGGGAGCAGCAGAAAGGTGTGCAAACTGCTTAAATCCATTTATGGGTTAAAGCAAGTATCGCGGAGTTGGAACATCTGTTTTGATGTAGTAGTCAAAGAGTTTGACTTCATCAAAAACATAGATGAACCTTATATCTATAAGAAGGTAGCAGAGAGTAAGGTTGTCTTTCTCGTATTGTACGTGGATGACATACTCTTGATAGGAAATGATATTCCTATGCTGCAATCAGTCAAGCTCTTCTTATCACAAAGATTCTCAATGAAAGATCTAGGTGATGCCTCCTACATATTGGGGATTAGGATCTATAGAGATAGATCCAAAAGGATACTGGGATTGTCCCAATCCAGGTACATTGACACCATACTAAAGAGGTTTAATATGGAAGAATCCAAGCGTAGGAACCAACCCATGATCTCTGGACTCACTCTCTCCAAAGAGATGTCTCCCAAGACTGATTTGGAAAGAGCTCGCATGCAAGGGATACCCTATGCTTCGGCAGTAGGCTCTATCATGTATGCGATGCTATGTACCAGACCCGATGTAGCATACTCACTGAGTGTAGTGAGTCGGTATCAAGCAGATCATGGAGAGAGTCACTGGACAGCTGTGAAGAACATTCTCAAGTACTTACGAAGGACTAGAGACATGTTCTTGGTGTATGGTAACGGAGAGCTCCGGGTGGAGTCCTTTACCGATTCCAGCTTCTAAAGTGATAAGGACGACTCTAAGTCGTACTCGGGATTTGTCTTTACCCTCAATGGAGGGGCGGTATGTTGGAAGAGTTCCAAACAGGATACCGTTGCAGACTCGACGATGGAGGCTGAATACATCGCTGCCAACGATGCTGCCAAAGAGGCTGTCTGGATGAAGAAGTTCATCACTGAGCTTGGTGTGGTTCCATCCATTGAACATCCAATACCTCGGTATTGCGATAACAATGGAGCTGTGGCTTTGGCCAAGGAACCCAGATCCCATCAGAAATCCAGACATATTCTGAGGCGGTATCACCTGATCAGGGAGATAGTTGATCGCCGGGAGATCGAGGTCAGGAGAGTAGATACGAAGGACAACACTGCGGATCCACTCACGAAGGCCATTTCCCAGATACAGTTTGAGAGATTATTCGGGATGCTAGGTATGAGATACTACAGCAGCTGGCCTTAGTGCAAGTGGGAGATTGTTAGTTATGTATATGCCCTAGAGGCCATTGTTGTACATATGATGTATATTATGATGGATGCTTGGATATATACAGATAGGACTTTCTTGCTCGTCATGATAGTATGCTATTTGGTTTCACTTTATCTTAACATGTTGACTTGTATTGGTTTACTGTCTTACTCTCACATGTTGATAAAGCCCTTAGGATCTGTACTCGACTACTGGGATTATGATGAGATCATACTAGTGGGGCCATAGTAGTCGATGAGTACATCCTATAACTGTTCCTAGTCGAGGGTATATCGAGACAGGGCATCGATACACCAGAGTAGACTAGCGTATACGCATCTTGACCCATATGATGGGCGATGGATGATCCTATATCCATCGGTGTTTGACATCAGAGATGGTGTACGAGTGCTCAGTGGAGACTGGGTACACTTGACGGACTCGCCGAGAACTCCCAGATGGTGATATACCACACGTCAGATGGCAGTTCTCCGGTGACACTGGTACAGGGTAGTCTTTAGACCCGAGATCGTCATAGAGTCTTGTGTGATTCCCACTGTGCTTTGATTTCCACCTTACCACGTCCAAGAGGGCGTGCAAAATGGTGGCTTTTGGGTACAGTCCCGAATCACATGGAGGCAATGAGAGATAGGAGGGGATTCATCTCTCCCGGTATAGGGAGTTGATGTTGTGCTGTGTTCGATTGGCTATAACTGGAAGTCTCTGGCCAGGGCTGATATAGAGATATACTGGTAAGTGTTACTAGTAGTTTCTCGACCTGTTATGAGCGTCACATCGACAAGACTTATCGGTTACTGGGGTCTGACGTATACCACCCCTAGACTTGATATGCGACATATCAGACGAACAGACCGGACTGTACGGGAGTGTTACTGATTGGATTCACAGGAGAACGGACAGGCTAGCTTGTTGATCTTCTGATCGCTCAATACCTGGGTGGCTGTTACGTTTAGCTGACCGCTTGCAGCTTGTGGGTGTTTGATATGATCATCACCTGCTACCGGCGTATTGACGATTCTTTAGAGTCCTACACAGAGGTTTCTTGGCTCAGGCAAAACGGAGTAGAGGCACATATGTGATATGTACAGGACCGAGGATAATGCGATATGAGATACCGTACTATATTCTCGCGATATTTAGATATGAAACGGGACATCAAATCAAGTGTTGATTCGATGAATCGGTACATGATATATTAGTCGGTTATATTCGATATAGCCGGATCGTTGGATCAAGTGTTGATTCGATGATTTAATATATAATGATATATATGATATATTGTATTGCATTATCTAATATTGGCTCGCTTTATTATTTCATTTTCTCACCGGATTAATACATTGATATATATGCAATATATGTTAATTGTATTATTTTCTTTTGTTGCAAATATATAATATATGTGTGATATATATTATTGTGACATGTATTGATTTATTATGAAACATGTTTAAGGATGATAAAAAGGGATTAGGGTTTGATTAGGGTTAGCTCATTCTTGTTCATTCTAGAAGGATTCTATTTTGTCTTGGTTAAGATATTATGGTTGATACTTATCCTTAACCTAACCAAACCCTAACTCTAGTTTATTCTCTACAAACTTTTAGCCTTTCATCCTTGACCATGGTTCCATAATCAATCATATACATTTATCTACTATTCATCATAAAAGGATTATTCTCTTCATTCTTCATCTTCTTCTCTCTTTAGTTTTTGAGAGAGAGCTCACTAGAATTTCCTTTTGTGTTGATTTCTTGTGAGAAAGTGAATTAAAAAGAAAGCATAAATACTACTCCATCATCCTCATATAATCTAGCCCGTTAGATTAGGGTGTTCATCTCTTTAGAGTGAGAAAGCTTGGGTTATAGCCACTTCGACGTAGATCATCGGAGAATCGGAACACTTCAACCTAGCATGGATCGTTCGAGTCGTGGACCCTCTCTTGAGTCCGGGAGATCGTGGATCGCGGCGAAGGGACTTCTACTCGGAGCTTGTGAAGCGAAGGAGAGGACTACAAAGGTTGTAATCCCTCACACTTAGTTTTAAAGATGTTATCTTACATGTTAAACCCTAATAATCTAGCAAAGATCCCGGCTTTGGGTTGTTCGGCACATCTAAAATTTTATTTGGGCATGTTTGATTCTTTAAGAACCTTCACAAGAGTGCCGAGGAACCCTACAAAGGCCCTGCTCTGCCGCTCCTTCCTTAGTGGGAATAGTGCATTCGGCCACAAAATCGGCTAAGGCATGTACTTTGATAGCCTATCTAAGTCGGTATTTGATGTCGAATTGGCACAACTCGCACCTCCATTTCTCTAAGCGGCCCGACGATTCGGGGGAGGAGAGGATATTCCCTAAGGGTCATTCAGTGAGGACGAGGATCGTGTGTGCCTAAAAATAGTGTCATAGTTTCCTGGAGGTGACGACAAGCGCAAGAACAATTTTTTCTATAGCCCGGTATCTGGTCTCTGCTTCCTTAAAAACATGGCTGACGTAGTAGACCGGTCTCTATATACCTTCGATTCTCTGACAAGCACTGAGCCGGCGGCATGGTTGGAGACGGCTAGATATAGTAACAGCTCGTCCCCCTCGACCGGTCGAGTGAGAAGCGGTGGGATCGTCAAGTGCGCCTTGAGTTGTTCGAAAGCGTTTTGGCACTTCTCGGACCATTCAAACCTGGGGATTTTCCTTAAGGCTCTGAAGAAAGGCATGCACTTTTCTCCGGATCTAGACATAAAGAGACTCAAAGCAGCCACCCTTCTGGTAAGTCGCATGATATCAACATTGCTCTTGGGCGTCTCCATGTTGACGATGGCCCTGATTTTCTCTGGGTTTGTTTCGATTCCTTGGTGGGTAACTATGAATCCAAAAAAATTTCCACTTGTGACACCGAGCGCACATTTAGATAGATTCGGCTTCATCTTTTACTTCCGCAGGACGCTGAATGTTTCGCTGAAGTCTGTAGTGTGCCCGGCTGATGAGGCGGATTTTACGAGCATGTCGTCGATGTAGACTTCCATATTTTTCCCAATTTGTGGTTTGAACAGCTTGTTGACCAGTCTCTGGTACGTGGCCCCGGCATTCTTGAGTCCGAAGGGCATTACCCTGTAGCAGTAGACTCCCCGATCAGTGGTGAAAGCGGTTAGCTCTTCGTCGGCCGGGTTCATCTAGATCTGATTATAACCGGAGAAGGCATCCATGAAGCTTAGTAATTCGTGACCGTTCGAGCTGTCAACTAGCTGATCTATTCGAGGGAGTAGGTAGTTGTCTTTAGGGCATGCCTTGTTTAGATCAGCGAAATCGACGCACATGTGCCATTTCCCATTCGCTTTCTTAAGTATGACCACGTTCACTAACCAATCCAAGTAGTCCAGGTTCCTAATGAAGTCGGTCGCGAGCAGTCGATCAACTTCCTCCTCTATCGCTTTTTGTTTCATTGGCGTGAAACTTCGTTTCTTTTGTCAGATTGGCCGGGCTTTCGAGTCGACCCCGAGCTTATGGAAGATTACCTTGGAGTCGATTCCGGGGATATCTGCTAGTGTCCAAGCGAGCACATCGGAGTTATTCTGGAGGAACTGGATCAGGTCGTCGCGAACGCTTCCTGTCAAGAAAGAGCCGATCTGGATATTCCGGCCGTCAACTCCCTCCATGAGGGGAACTTCTACTAAAGCTTCCACCGGGGCGTCTCGAATTTCTTTTCGGTCGTCGCATGTGTCCAGGGACCCCTGAGAATTGTGCGTGTCTTCAAAATTGTCACCTTGTTCCTCGGCAGGATATGTTGAGGTGAGACAGATCCTGGCGGTTTGCTGGTCTCCGTAGGCCCGGCCTATCCCCCCGTTGTCCGAAAGGAACTTGAGCGCTAGGTGGTAAGTTAAGATCTGAGCTCGGAGGGCGTTTAGGGTAGGGCGTCCCAAGAGGATGTTATAGGACAACGAGATCTTAGCAACGAGAAAGTTCACCGGTATGGTTCGTGTTCTGCCTACTTCCCCGATATTGAGAAGGAGGGTGATCGATCCATCGGCCAAGACGGAATGGTTGGTGAACCCGGAAAGGATGTAGGAGAACGGTTGGAGATCGGACGGATTTAATCCCATACGTTGGAAACAGTCTTAAAATAGGATATCCACTGAGCTCCCTGAATCGTCCAATATTCTTCGGACCACGTATCGGTTAACCCGGGCTATTATCACAAGGGGGTCATTGTGCGGGAGTGATATGCCATGAAGGTCTTCGTCGGTGAATGTGATCAGATCGTCCTTCTTGCACTTCTTGTAGAGCGGATCACTCATGGTCATGACCGGTCGGAGGCGGCGGTCCCCCCGCTGTCCGGAGCCGAACCTACCGAGACGACCATGATCTGCCCGATGGTCAACTCCCCGGGAGGGGGTTGGTCCGTTTGCTCCCGCTCTGCCTGCCGCTTGTCTCGCAAGTATTTCGCCAGGTGACCAAAGCGAATTAGTTCCTTAATATAGTCACGGAGTTATTTGCATCTCTCAATCGGGTGTTCCTGCGACCTATGGTAGGCACAGTACAGGCCGCGGAGTCACTTTCCCAGTCTTTGAGTAGCCGGTAGGAGTTTGAAAAACCTTTTGCCCTTAGCCTCCTCTAGCAGCTCGATCTGGGAGACGTTCAAAGGAGTGTGCTCATGAAACCTTAGAGAATAAGGCTTTAGACGATCGGCCTTCTTTTTCTCCTCTCTGTCCCGTCTTTTTCGGTCTGTTGGGTAGCCCCGGGGTAGGTTGGCGTTCACCTCCGACTCGAGTTGGATTTCTCGCTCGGTCCATACTTTTACTTCGGCCATGGTCTTAGGTTGCGCTAATGCAAAAGAGCGAAGCCACTCTTTGTTCCTAAGAACCGACCTCAGGACGGTGATAACCGTTTCTTCGCGGTGCTCAGGGACTTCTAGGAAGGCATTATAGAAGCGGGCGACGTATCCCTTGAAGGATTCCCTGTCTCCGCCCTTAATGGTGAACAGATAGTCGACCGTCCTTTTCTGTTGTCGGTTGCCGATGAAATGACCAAGGAATTAGGTTGCCGGCTCGTCAAAAGTTGAGATCGTGCGTGGCGCAAGCCCATGGAACCAATCCCGGCCGGGCCGGATAAGGGTGGTGGGGAAAGCTCGACACTGAGCCGCATCTGAGTTGTCTTGGAAGCTTATGCCCGCCATAAACGCGTCCAAGTGGTCCTTCGAGTCGGACTCCCCGTCGAAGAGGACCACTTTGGGCAGTTTGTTCTTAGACGAGACCCGCTCAGCTAGTAGCTACTCTGTAAAGGGTCTTGTGAGAAAATCAACGGAGTACTTCGCCCCCCCCCCCCCCCCGCTGACCGAACGGGCATCATGTCGTATGTCTTCAATTTTCTTTTCGAGGGCCTCGATTCCCTGTTGATACCCCGAAGATTCTTCATAGTCGGAGTGCATGCTATCTCTGCTCCGGGCTTGCGTGGTGGAGCGGTTTCGGCTTCGCTTTATCACGTTCCTCAAATCTTCGGGGTAGACCCTTCGTGGATAGTTCCGACGTTCGCCATATGCGTGGCCTCGATGGGCGTGGTGACGTTGGTCTTGGCTGGAGTCAGGTGATCTAACCGACATCTCTTCAAGAGGCGAGAAAGCGCGGCGGGCTTTGAAGTGATAGCCTGGTCTCTCCTGAGATCTAGGTGTTAAGCTGTCCGGCGCCCAACGGGTCATGGAATCATTCCTCGCATGTAGGTCATGACTGCCGGAATCGGCACACCGGTGTTCGGTGACATCAAGATGAGCGTGAGCGGGGTCGAGGGCCTGAACGTGCCCCTCCGCCTTCTTGCGTACGTCGTCATTCTGGGGTGGGGACCGCGGTTTGGCGGGCATGGCCGGATTTTTGAACAAGAGCGAGCACATTGACCATCTCCGTGAGCCTATCGATCCGTACAGATAAGGCGCTGACGATGTTAGGAGGTGGAGTAGGTTCGCTCCAGCTTCCGTTGTGGAGGGCGAGGCGGCTTATGCTGGGATCGTCGCGGTTATCACTAACCATTGTATCGAAGGCGAAAGATGGCGTGGTACGTCCATTAACAACGGGATACGCTCATTAATGGAGAGATGCGCGAGCGTGGGACGTGGGACGTGGAGCAGCGGAGATCTCGTTTTGGCGAGATATACGAAGTCGTTACGGGGTGCTTGGGTTCCGGGCTCTCGGTTGAACAGGGAAGCCGAGGAACCCCAGCTCAGTGGATAGCTCGGAGGCGAACGAGGAGGCCGAGAAAGCTCAGCTCTATAACAACTCGGAGATGAGCAAGAAGGCTGTGAAAACTCGGCTGTAGGATTGTTCGGGGGGCGAGCTGTAGGCTGGTCGCTAGGCATATAGGAAAGGTACTCCGGGGAGGTTTCTAAAAGGTCGGATACAGCCTCAGAGATGAGGTCTAGAGGAAAGTCCCCAATGTATCATATTTATTCTAGCTCCGTAACCCCCAGGAATCTAACGGGCTTACATGGACGACACGTCATCTGCTACGTATCGTGATCTGGATAATTTCCACTTATGGGCATCATCACTGTGAAAGTTTTAGGTAGTAAAATACTTGTAATAGTTGTGTGTGTGTGTGAAGTGAGGTGTGAAGTGGGGTGTGCAAAGTGTATTGTGTATATTGTAAGTTAGGGCTCATGAGTCATTAGCAAAAAAAAAAAAATTTACTTGTAATTAAGGGAGATAGTTTTTGTTATTATTACATATCTAAAGTCAGTTAATTTTGGCGTAAATTGTCAAAAACCCGCCAAGCATTTTTTCTGTCGTCAAAAACTCTCCAGTCTCGAAACGTTAGTCAAAACCCCTTTACAAAAGTTTTTAGTTGTAAAAAAATCCTTATCTGTGATATTTAATAGTTGTCTGCTATATCTAATTTCATGTGATATCTATACGGTAACCAGCAGCATCTAAACGGCTGCCTGTGATATTTAAACCGTTTCCTGCGATATTTAAATAGTTTATATGAATTGGTTAGATATAACATGCTACTATGTGGATACTACACGAAAAAATTTCAAGGGTTTTTTCTACTACCGTTTCTAGCAGAGGGTTTTTTAGAGTGGAAAAATGTGCTTGGGTAGGTTTTTTTGACAGTTTACCCTTTAATTTATAATAGTTAAATTGAAAAATATAAAGAATATTATTATGGATTATAAAGCAGAGTTCAAAAAAGATTGTAAGGTCGGTTGTTTAGGTTGATCATTAGCTGAACCAATCACGTGATGCTTTGTGAAAGAGCGTGAGGCAGCAAATTTGTACGGACAAAGCAATAACTAGCTTCCATGTACTTAAGTATTCTCTTTTTTTATTTTAAAAAAAAAACAAATTGTTTGCAGATTGATGCACAAAGTCCCTTTTTCTTTTGCTTTTTGAGCTTTTTTGTCTGCTTATGATTCGATTCCATGAATAAAGCATACCATACGTAATTAATGTTTTCGGAAGCGGCGCCGATTGATACAGAAAATCTCATTATACCTCTCTATTTTATTTTTATTTTTTATTACCGTTTTTTCTCTATATAAATATATGTTTATGAAGTATATGAACTTAAGCTAAATTGTAAAAAAACCTCTCATTTTTTTTCCAAAAGCGGAAAACCCTTGAACCGTGAACACCGCTATTTTTGGCAAAATGCCTCTCTATCCATTTTTATCGGTAAATTTGAGCGGTCCAAAAGGGAATTGACTAAACATATTTTCGAAGAAAGAAAAACTTAAAGATTAACGACATTAAAATAAAAGAGGCAAATTGCATTTCTGATTTTTTTTCCTTTTTCTGTAAGCCAGAGTCCATAGTTAGATTTGCAAGCTATGTGGATATAGCATTCATATAAATCTTTAGCATTAATAGCCATATAATCCGTTGCACCGATTACATGCTTGCATGATGTGAGAAATGTTATACTCATTAAGCACTACAAGACACCACCTTCTTTATGTCTTTGAGTAGCTTTATGTCTTTGAGTAGCGGAGTTATGTATCTTCTATAATTATGCCCAGCGTATCATCTTCTACGGAAATGCGTTTTGCCTCGGGTTCCAATAAAATACATTTTGGCATTTACCTATGCTTCAATAAAGTGTCAGAGATGGGGATAGCTATCACTATAAATAGATAACCGATATACTCCCTCATCACAAATCCAGTCCCAAACGAAGATAATTTTGACAGTTGTTTTGATTCAGAATAGATTTTCGTGCTAATTGTTGCATGAAAGTAACCAAAAAAAATACCCCTAGTAAGCCTATTTCAAGTATTTTAGGAGTTGTTTGGTTGAGTGTAGTTGGAGTCCCATGCGGTTCCAACTATACGGAATCATAAAATCAAGTATTTGGTTCAAATATTTGCTACTTCAATTTATAGTTGGAAAAATCATAAAATCAACGATTTGGTTCAAATATTTGTTACTTCGATTTATAGTTGGAAAAACAAATTGTGTTAAAAATCATGTAGTTGCAACTATGCTTAAATTGAGCACTTTTGCAATTACATAAGTTGGAATGCAAAATAGAACATAAAAGCTTGTTATTTTGTTGCAATTACATCCAAGCAAACACATGTTTTGCAAATCATATATTTGCAACTACATTCTAACCAAACAAAGAAATGAAATTGCAATTGCGTTATTCGCATCTACATGTAGCTGTAAATACATTGTTTTTCCAACTACAATCAACCAAACGGTTAGTTGTTTGTTTGCACAACAATAAAACTTGGAGGTTATTTCAAAGTGATGATGTGGACCTATGTGGCATGATTATTTCCGAAATTTTTTTACTCTCATTTTGGATGGGAAGTAAGCATGGAGCACAAGGAAAAAGAAAAAAATTAATTATTTAATGCATCTTTTTATTACTTTCAAAAAGAAATAATTTACAAGTATTGAAAAAGTAATTTTTGTTTGTTTGTTTTGCTTATGAAAGAAACATAGAAAATTGTTTTATTTTTTTTCCTTTTTCAAAAAATATATTATAAAACACAAGAAGAATGATTTAAGTATAATTTCAGGACAACTTTTTTTTTAGCTACTTCAAGATTTCAGGGCTGTTTGGTTGTTAGGAAATGGAGATGCATGCAACATTTGTTGCAAAAAAATTTTCATTTCCGATATTTGGTTAGGAGCAAACTTAAGTTGGAAATCGAAATAGATGCAAAAAGCAACAAATTCTTGCAACATTTGTTGCACTCATTTTGGTTGTAATAAGAGTTGCAACTTTAGAAATGATAAGCATATATAGTAATTATTATGGGGCGATTTGTATGCATCACATGTGTAGATTTGCAACAAGTGTTGCATTTCCTATTGTTTTTTGCTAGACCAAACACAAAAAATGGTTTGGATTAACTTGAAGATAACCAACAAAGGATTTGGGCCTTTTTTTTTTGCAACAAATGCCACATGCAACATTTGTTACATGAAAGCATGATACAAATTTTTTTTTGTTGCTGACCAAACATGCCTTTACGGTTTTTCTGTTACTTACGGACAACCAAACGGGCCAAAAAATGAGGAGTTCTTCTTGTAATTTCGGCCATGAAATTATGAGTTATCATTGCCTTTTGAAAAAATGAAATGAAAAGAGGAAGAGAAATAATTGATAATAAGGGCATGCGTGTGTGATGGCACAGGGGGCTAAAGGTGTTCCTCCTTAATTACTTGCGATAAACCCTCGACAACTTCATTGGGGAGTTCGCTATTGTCCTTCCTTTGTTGGGCTTTTGGGGGTTGGGCTTTTGGTCTCTCTCTCTCATCTGTCTCTCATCAATGGCTGTCCAGTGTAAGCATTGACTGAGCCTGACCTAATATAACCGTTCTCCATTAAGGTTTTAACATTTCTTGTTTTTCTCCTTCTTGTTTTTCCTTTTGAAGTGACGGTTTTCAGTTTACACATGTTATGTTTGTTAACGGACCCCTCGCACGACGCCACTCTCCTGGACGGAGGAGCGGGTTCATGACAGCGGCGACGTTTTCCAACACTCCTTGGAATCGGTGGGAAAAGCTATTAATGAATAGCTTTTTCCACGGCTCCTGAGTAGCGGTGGACAAGAAGGAAAGGGCGCTGGTGGGCTCTCCTCATAATTTTGTTTTTTTCTTGTTTTTAAAAATTATGGTGGAACCCATCTGTTTAAATTTTGTTTTTATAATGCATTTTTAATATATATAGACACGCACGCACGCACGCACGTCTTTCGGTAGTCTGAAAAATGATAAATTCGATCGTACGTGCTAGAGATATAGGAATCTCATAAAAATTGATATGTAGGGTATGCATGACTTGCAGATCACGGTGAACGGTCTGGATCGGTGGAATACATAGGGTGGGGGGTTATAGAGTGCGTCTCATTTGTGTGTGTGTGTGTGTCTCGCTGTGTGTGTGTGTATAGATAGATAGAGAGAGAGAGAGAGAGGAAAGATGCCATAGGAGGGAATTTCCTCCTATGGCATCGAAAAAATACACGCTCTCTCATTTTTTCCGACGATTGGCATCCAGCATCTTCATCATTATCATCTAAGATGTGTGTACACCAAATTCCATGTGATTCTACAACCTTTTCACCTTTGATTTAGCAATATAAAAAGTTCCATTGTCGGTAAACCGTTAATTTTGAACCCACTAAATCAACGGTGAAAAGGTTTTGTAGAATCACATGAAATTTGGTGTACCCACATCTTAGATGATAACGTTAAAGATGGTGGATGCCGATCGTCGGAAAAAATGAGGATGGGTGTATTTTTTCGACACCGTAGGAGCAACCTCTTTCCTCCATTTAACTCATATATATATATATATATATATATATATATATATATATATATATATATAATGGAAAAAATGTGCCATAGGAGGGAATTTCCTCATATGGCTTCGGAAAAAATACACACACCATTTTTTCCAACGATCGGCATATATCATCTTCATCTTTATCATCTAGGATGTGGATACACCAAATTGTATGCGATTCTACCACATTTTCACCGTTGATTTAGTGGGTGCAAAACTAACGGTTTACCGATAATAGAACTTTTTACATTGCTAATCCAACAGTGAAAAAGTTGAAAAATCACGTGAAATTTGGTGTATGCCCATCTTAGATGATAAAAATGATGATGGATGCCGATCGTTGAATAAAATGTTGGAAGGTGTATTTTTTCTACGCCGTCATATGAAAATCCCTCCTAGGGCCTGTTTTCTCCATTATTCTCTCTCTCTCTCTCTCTCTCTGTATTTATATATATATATATAGATAGATAGATAGATATATAAATTTATGGTTACAAAACCAATGTTCAGGTTATCCAAACATTCCATGATTACAAAATCATAGTTTTACACCACTCTTCCGAACACATCCCAAAATATGATTTGATTATAAAGCCATGGTTTCACAATCATTTTTCTGAATAATGGTTTCACACCGTTCATCAGATCTAGCCCTACATGACATTTGACAAATAATTATCATATTCTCTTCAAATTAAGGAAAATGACGATGGTTCTTGCAATATGTGTAACGAAAATCAGTTAGATATTTTAAATCATATAAAATGTGAAACAAACAGGCGATATAATGGTGAGCGAGACGAAAGAAGGATAGACGACGACTTAGGCACAACGTTGAAAACAAGACGGGCTTGATTACAATTAAGAGTAGAAATGACAAGGTCAAATGAAAGCATGGGTGAAGGGTGCTCGTGCCTGCGGCAAACCGCACGACATGGAGAACTGATGATACAACTGCAAGAAATGTCGACTACAGAAAGGGTCAATGACAGCGGCATTGAGGTGATGTCTTCTACTTATAGAGAAATTGTTCGCTGAAGGAGCACTTTAGATTTTTTGGTCCTTCAAAGGCCAGTTCTTTCCACCGACAGTCCATAAATTTAAGCGATCTTGGGTTGTATTCGATCTTTTTATCGGATATGTTATGCTTAAAAGATTAGTCTTCAGAGGGTCCATAAAAATATAAAGAGGTAGCAATCTTAACCTGAGAAAGAGAGCCAATTAGAGAGATTGACATTATGGTAAAGATCATTTTTTTTTCATACTGGATGCAAGTGTTTTTGCTGTTTAATCTGGTATATGATTGTTTTCCTTTTTCTTCTTTGGTTTTGTAGTCTTTTTTTTAAATTTTCATTGATTATATGTTTCTAAACCGTAGAGGCTCAGTTTAAATGGTGGGGGTCCTTTTGTCCGGATCCGGAGTGGCTGCTATTAGAACCATAACAACATTCATGCTATAAGATCAAATGGTTCAGATTTATCCAAAATCGCAATCAATGGTCGTGATTTGTGTAAAACAGAGGTTTCAGTATTGGTGTATTCTTCGTGTTTTGCACGTAAGATGTGTGGTCAAAATGAGAGCATAGCATAAATGCTATTATTTTATAATTACAGTCACTCTTTTCCCTTGACGATCCTGGTGCCAGTAGGATTCTTGGTCTGGTAGGTAAATCTCTTCTTCTATGTAATGAAATTCATTGAACACAAGCTCTAGCTCATTTCTTTTTTCTTTTTCTCTGTCAAGTTTGGGATGTTGATTATACGTTTTTCAAGTGACTATTAATAGTACATGTTGTACTGGATTGGCTATCTAGGGTTTATGGTCTGAGCAGTTGATGGGGTAAGTGAAGATGTAGATGTAGCTAGAGTGGCAGCAATCATGACCTAGAGCTTTGGTAGGTTGTTTTCTGGGCCCATAGGACTTTTAGGATGATGACATCTTGGGAGATTTTGTAGGATTCACTGCTCATTAAATTACGTTAATAAATAAAACAGGTAAGGTACGTCACATATTTTAATTTATCCAATAAATCTGGACCGGGCTAACTCAACCGCTATTTCAAGAAACGGTTAAAATGAAACGGCTCTTATTTAACCGTCACTTTAAATAGCGGTTAAAATAAATATCAAACCGCTATTTAAGTAATTTTTTTCTAGCGGTTGGGGAATATATCACCTATCGATTTTAGAATCTTAACTTGCGCCAGAACACGTCTATGTTTTTCTCAACGAAGTTTTTCAAAATGATCATGGTAAAATTTTTACTTCTACGTTTGTCACGCCCCGCTTCCCAAAATACGGAAAACGAGGGATGACTAGGCCAGCCATGCTCCTACGGTCAAGGAATCATCCCGCCGTAGTCACACTTCGGCTTTTAGCATTACATGGTAATCAGTAAATAAAGCACAGTAGTCAAGGAATCACATCACTAATTTATTACATTAAAATCCATTGTTCACAAATTACAAATAACAAGAACAGTTACTAACCAAGTTCAATCTCACGATCACTTTTATGGAAAGCAGTAAAGAAAGAAAGTACACCAGACTATATCTCCGTGAACTCGAAAGGTAGATCCGTCTCCTGCGCTGGTCCTTCCACGGAATCTGAGCATGCATACTCAGGTCGTCAGAGCGACACAATAACAATATTATTATAGTAAGATGAAACAGGTAAAAGAGGTAATACTAGTGAAAGTACAATGCGAGTAATCACTATGTCACTATATGATGCAGAATATGATCTGTGTCCCTATCGGTATCTAGGTCATGTTTGAAATCGCATAGTGGAAGGAGGATCATGTTTAACAGGAGTCTCGTACATACCCGAGACAACGGCCCACATGCCCAGGACATAACCCTGTCAGCCTGATCGCTAGATCCTATCTAATATATATATCGCTGCTCGAATGATCATCCTCTAAAACACGGTCCCGCTAAATACGATTCTCTTTCTACTTCGATTTCCCCTTTATCCCCAGGTTTACACTATTTATGATCTTGGTTTAGTCGTGTACAAGTATATCAATGGCACGTTTTTATCACTGTTCATTGTATCAATCACTGTCACGAATATTCACTCCCCATTGGTGTACTCATCACTCCTAAACCAACATCAATCACGTACGATAATGCAATGTCCACTGACTCTAACACACACTAACACCAAGTATATGGCAAATGGGGTATGATATATGTATGTATGCTATCCATAAGCTAAGTATATTATGAATCAATGTGCACGTCATTAACTTTACAAAAATTGCATAAATTCATATGTTTAGAATTTAACAAAATGATACAAATACGATAAATAGAACACTCAGTCAGCAATTCATCAAAATTAGTTTCAGTTCAATCGGGTTTTCGGTATTCAAGATACAGCTGTTTCATTTTAAGTGCTCGCGGTTGGAAATTCAGTTTCAGAACTGAACGTCCGTTTCGCGACATGAATTGCACCCAGTTGGGTTAAGAATTTAGCGATGCTACAGTTGAATAAAATCTAGGGTTTTCGATAGAGTATTCAACGCAACAGATGGATCCTCAATCGCGTCTGTACTTCGAAAGTTATACACAGTTTAACATTAGTATGTCACTTCTGAATCCATTCTGGACAGTTATACGTTCTGCCCTTTTATTTACAATTTAAATAGCAAACGGCAATGAAACGGAATGAAACCACTTGTTTTGTTTAGCTAACAGATCCATCTTTAATCTACTGCAGAGTTCCGTAACATACGAATTCAGAAAACAAAGTGACACACATTTTGGGACAGTATACAGTAATCAGACTCGCTCTGGACTGCAGTCCAGAGTCGCACTCCGATCTAAATATCATCGCAGTTACAGTACAGAAAACATTAGAATTTTACATAGAGTTAAAGTTCGTCGAGTCGGCTTCAATTTAAGCCCTCGAACGCATCATTCCAGTATGTACGTAATTTATAGTGATTTTAATCATTTTCAGATACGGGAAATTTCTAGTTTTATCGCTATATTTGGGGGTATCAATTTTAGTCACTAACAGTCGTATTTTCCAGTGAGATTTATACACGATATTCTTCATTATATGGGCCAACATAAAACATCTATTTCCGTCAAATTAAGCAAGTATTTTCATTGGGGCCTAGCATCGAACACATATGTCACTAAGTTTTATCGGGAAAAGTAATTTCATAACTTATCCGTTTGAATTTGAAATAAGTGTAGATTAGCATGCAGCAAGTAAATTACTTGCCTGGAAACATCTTGGGGTTGCACGGTAGCAGCGGCGTCACGAACGCGCGATGTACGTCGTGAAGCGATTTGCGCGAGCTTGGCTCGCGATACGGAATTGGTGTCGGAATGGCCCGGAGACTTCTTGTGCTTGCTGGAAGCGGAGGGGTGCTCTGTGGTTCGCCTGAGAAGTGTTGGGGTCGCCGACGGTCGGCGGCGTCGCTCCGGCGATGTGCACAGTGGGCGTTTGGATGGTGGTCGTGGGTTTTGGTATGGTTTTGGAGAAAGAGATAATGGGGCTCGGGTTTGGAGTGATGATGACGATGCTAAGGGTGAGGATGAAAGGGTGTCGACTGAGGCGGTTCAAGTTCGCCGGCGTCGAGGGTAGGTGGCCGAGCTCGGGTGTGCAGGGGGTTTGGTGTGCAGGGGATTGGTGTGCAGGGGAGCTCGGGTGTATTGGGTCGGGTGGAATCGTAGAGGGCGAGGGAGGATGAATGAGGGGTCGCCGAGGGGGTTGTCGTCGTCGGAGGGGTCGAGCGAAGTTGGGTTGATGTGGGTTCGTGAGTTTTCGAGAGGGAGGGAGATGAGGGATTTTTGGAAAACGAGAGGGGAGCGAGGTGTGAAGGAGATAAGGGAGACGAAGGGTGCGCGTCGCGGGTGTAAGTCGCAAGAGCGGGGGCGTGGGCGTGGGCACGAGGCGCGGCGGAGAAGGCGGATCGCGAGCGGGAAATAAGGAAAGAGCCGTTGGAGAAGGAAGATGAATAGGAGCGGGTCGGGTCGGGTCGGGTCTGCTGAGTAGGCGGGCTGGGCTTGGGGGTTTTTAGAAATTCAAATTAATTAATTTTTGTGGGCTGAGGATTGAAACGGGCCGGGGTTATAATAAAGAATTTATTTTAAATTTAAAATATGGTGTGTGGGCTGAGGAGGGGGAACGGGTTGGGGGAATTAGGTTTAATGATTTCCATTTTTTTTTAAAGGGAAAAAAACTATGGGCCTAGGGTCTTAAATAGGGAATTCATTTTAACTTTAAATTTTGGGTGGGCTGAGGATTTAGTATAGTTTGGGTTAGGATTTTATTAGTAAAATTTTGGTTTTAGTTTAATTTAGCTTTGATTTTAAATCTTGGGTTTTGACTTTTAGGGTTTGGGAAAAATATAAATATTGGAAATCAAGCAGCCACCTTCTTACAAAAATATACGAGGAAAAAGAAAGGAAATCTCTGGGATTTAGAAAAATAGAAAACTTTTATTAAGATGGGAACGGGGATTTACATCATACCCCCCTTACAAAAATTTCGTCCTCGAAATTTAACAAGGATACAAGGAAACAATGTACTAAATAAAGAGATGTGGATAACTATCACGGATATCTTCCTCCCGCTCCCAGGTGGATTCTCCTGGGGAACGACCGCCCCAAGACACTCTGACTAATGGAATGACCTTATTCTTCAGCACTTTCTCTCTGCGGTCGAGAATGGTAGTGGGCTGCTCCTCGTACGATAGATCGGTACCCAAAACCAGCTCCGAATGGTCCAGGACATAGCTCTCATCCCGAACATAACGCCGCAACTGTGACACGTGGAAGGTATTGTGCACACCAGCTAGCGATGGAGGCAAGGCAAGCCGATATGCCACCTCTCCTACTCGCTCTAGCACCTCAAAAGGTCCGATAAAACGGGGATTGAGCTTTCCCCGGCCTCCGAACCTGATAACTCTACGGGTAGGGGAAATCTTCAAGAACACGTGATCTCCGACTTCGAATTCTAGTGCCCTCCTGCTGGTATCTGCCCAACTCATCTGTCGATCCTGAGCCGTCTTGATACGCTTCCTGATCATTTGGACCTTGTCAACTGTCTGAACAATGAGTTCGGGGCCTAGTAATCTTTGTTCTCCCACATCATCCCAACATACTGGGGATCGACACTTCCGCCCGTATAGTGCTTCAAAAGGAGCCATCTGAATACTAGCCTGATACTATTGTTATAAGAGAACTCGACTAGATGCAGATGGTCCTCCCAGGAACCCTGAAAGTCCAACATACAGGCTCTCAACATATCCTCGAGCGTCTGAATCGTATGCTCAGATTGTCCATCCATCTGCGGGTGATACGCTGTGCTGAATTTAAGGCGGGTACCCAAGCTCTCCTGTAAGCTCTTCCAAAAGTACGACAAGAATCTGGTGTCCCGGTCTGACACAATGCTGACTGGAACACCGTGAAGTCGTACAATCTCCTGCATATATCTTTCTGCCAGTGATTTTGTCGACTAACCCACTCGGAATGGTAGGAAGTGTGCAGCTTTTGTGAGGTGGTCGACGATAACCCAAATGGCGTTATTGCCCCTAGGGCTCCGTGGTAAGGCTGTCACGAAATCCATAGTAATGTGCTCCCACTTCCATTCAGGTATCGGCAGTGGTTGTAACAATCCCGCTGTCATCTGATGCTCCGCCTTCACCTGCTGGCATACCAAACACCTGGATACGAACCTCGCAATTTCCCGCTTCATCCCGTTCCACCAAAAATGCTGCTTTAGGTCCTGATACATTTTTATACCTCCCGGATGCACAGAATAAGTTGAACTGTGTGCTTCAGCTAAAACTTCTTCTCGAACATCTCCCTTGGGTACGCAGAGTCTGCTACCAAATCTCAGAGAGCCATCTTCATGTATAATCAAGTCCGTTCTCAGCCCGGCTTCCACTTGCTCTGTGAACTTTTGCAATCGGGGATCATCCGCTTGTGCAATCTTGATGCGATCTACCAGGGAGGATTGCACTTGTAGTTGCCAAAGTTGACTGAGTGCGTTCGGCGTAACTACTTCAAGTTCGAGTCTCTGAAAGTCCTCAATAATGCTTCTATGATCGGTCAACATCATGACCGCTGGCTTGCGACTGAGCGCATCTGGTACAACATTCACTTTCCCCGGGTGATACTGTAGGTCCAAGTCATAATCTGCCATCAGTTCTAGCCATCGGCGCTGCCTCATGTTTAGTTCCTTCTGAGTGAAAATATACTTCAAACTTTTGTGATCTGTGTACACCTCCACTTTCTCACCCAATAGATAGTGCCTCCAAATCTTCAACGCAAAGACTACCGCAGCTAACTCCAAGTCATGTGTAGGGTAGTTCTTCTCGCGGTTTCTCAGTTGTCGAGAGGCGTAAGCAACCACTCGGCCGTGCTGCATCAGAACACAACCTAATCCCTTTCCTGAGGCATCACTGTGTATCACCAAACCACCAGAATCATCTGGCACTATAAGAATAGGCACCGTGGTTAACTTCTGCTTCAGTATGTCAAATGCCTGAGTGCACTCCGCTGTCCACGTAAACGGTACGTCCTTCCGTGTTAGCTTCGTCAAAGGTTCAGCGATTCTTGAGAAATCTTGGACGAATCTCCAATAATAACCTGCCAATCCCAGAAAACTCCTGATCTCGGCCACTGACATCGGCGTTGGCCAATCTCTAACAGATTCTATTTTTGCCGGGTCCACCGAGATGCCTTCGCCCGAAACAATGTCCCAAAAACTGAACCTTATCGAGCCAGAATTCACACTTGCTTAGCTTCGCATACAGCTTCTCTTCCCGAAGAATTTGTAGGACTGTGCATAAATGTTCAGCGTGCTCTTCCCGGGTCTTCGAGTAGACAAGTATGTCGTCGATAAACACAACGACAAACGTGTCCAAGTATTTTGCAAACACCCTGATCATCAAGTCCATGAATATTGCTGGGGCATTGGTAACACCGAATGGCATCACAAGGAACTCGTAATGTCCGTATCGGGTCCTGAAAGCCGTCTTGCATACATCCTCGGCTGCTACTCTGATTTGATGATATCCAGAATGGAGGTCCAACTTTGAGAATACCTTGGCTCCACTTAGCTGATCGAATAAGTCGTCAATGCGCTGGATTGGGTACTTGTTCTTTATTGTGACTTTGTTCAACTCCCGATAATCTATACACATTCGCAGCGATCCATCCTTCTTCTTTACTAATAAAACTGGTGCACCCCACGGTGAAGCGCTTGGCCGAATAAATCCCTTCTTCAATAGTTCTTCAATCTGCTTCTTCAATTCCGCCAATTCAACTGGTGCCATTCTGTATGGGACTTTGGATACTGGGGCTGTACCTGGAGTCAAATCGATCGAGAACTCCAAGATTCGAGGAGGTGGTAGACCTGGTAGATCTTCGGGAAATACGTCCAGAAAATCCCGAACAATTACTGGGTCTGGGCTCTCATCAATCTCCATAGCTGTCAGCTCATTGGGCTTGGCTCTGTACTTAGCTGGCTCCAAAGATTCGCTTCCGCCCTCGAAAGTAAACTCCGGGTGATTGGGAATGCGGAAGATCACCTTCCTTGTACGACAATCGATAACTGCATGGAAAGTGCTCATCCAATCCATCCCGAGAATTGCGTCGTAACTGCCTGTCCCAATCAGAAGGAAATTCGCGTAGAATTCCCTGCCACACACTACAACTGGGCATGATCTACATTCTCGACTAGATATTATAATGCCATTACCCGTATGTATTTCCCATCCCTTGGTTAGTGGTTCATGTGGTATGGAGTGTGTATCAGTGAAATGCTCAGACAAGAAACAATGCGATGCTCCAGAATCAAATAGTACTCTAGCTGGCAAGGAATGTATAAGTAGAGTACCTGTAACAACGTCTCCTGACGCCTCTGCCTGCTCGGCGGTCAAGGTGAAAGCCCGTCCCTGACCGCGACCTGTAAAGTGTGGCCTCTGCTCCTGTGGCCTCTGCTGTAGCGGTCCAGAACCTCCCTGTATCTCTGCTTGCTCAGGGCAACTGCTAATCTTATGCTGACTGGATCCGCAAATCAAGCACTGCCCCTTGGCACGACGACAGTCCTTCTGGGTATGCCCACCTCTACCGCAATAGCCGCAAACTACGCTCTGTCTCTGGGGGCGATGCTGTGGTACGAACGTGCGTTTCATTTGTGTCGTTCCAGGCCTGTGAACCGGTATGGCTCCTCGAGAAGGCACGTGGGTACGTGCTGGAACGACTGGGGGTCTCCTGAACTTGTTAATCAATTGTTCCTGAACTCTCGCCGCGTTGAGTACCTGTGCGAAAGTCTGCAAATCCAGCGATGCAATCAACTGTTGCAACTCGAAATCTAGCCCCTGAAGGAAACGTCTGGCCCTGGTGGCCTCTGAGACGACCATGTATGGAGCAAAACAGCTCAGACGGTTGAACTCTGCCGTATAAACGTCCACTGGGCATCCATTCTGCTTTAAAAGAATAAATCTTTCCTCCATTTCTGCCTTGGCTGTGGAAGGAAAATAATGATCTAGGAAACATTCCTTAAATTTGCCCCATTCAATCGGCCCGTCTAGCCTGCTTTCTTCCACCGACCACCATGTACGGGCTTCATCTTCTAATTGAATCTTTATCACGTCCACCCTATCTTCCTCTGGAACCCTGGCAGCTGTCAGTAAGTTCTCCATGTTCACCAGCCATTGCACGGCCTCAAGGGGTTCAGCTAGCCCTGTAAATGCAGCTGGATGTAACCGTCGGAAGTCTGATACGGTACCAGCCCTAGCATGATAAGCTGGTGGAGTAGCGCCATCGGGGGCTGTAATGAGTGCGGAGGGTCCTCCTGCGGCGGTAATCGCCCTGAGTCCCTTAGCGAGTAAATCTGTCTTCCTTTCCTGAGCTTCCGCGAGAGAGGTCAGTACACTAAGTATTCTTTCCGTGCGGTCCTGAGTGCTGGAGTCCGAGGAGGGGTCGTTCGGGGACGTCATATGACTGGAAGATTCAAAAGGATAAGATCAGATTCAAGGATGAAAATCAAGAGTAGTGAAACAAGAATAACGTAAAACAGTATAGTTAATGTTACCCCTTGATACTAAACCTGGCTCTGATACCAACTAAACCATGTCACGCCCAGCTTCCCAAAATACGGAAAATGATGGATGACTGGCCAGCCATGCTCCTACGGTCAAGGAATCATCCCGCCGTAGTCACACTTCGGCTTCTAGCATTACATGGTAATCAGTAAATAAAGCACAGTAGTAAAGGAATCACATCACTAATTTATTACATTAAAATCCATTGTTCACAAATTACAAATAACAAGAATAGTTACTAACCAAGTTCAATCTCACGATCACTTTTATGGAAAGCAGTAAAGAAAGAAAGCACACCAGACTATATCTCCGTGAACTCGAAAGGTAGATCCGTCTCCTGCGCTGGTCCTTCCACGGAATCTGAGCATGCATACTCAGGTCGTCAGAGCGACACAATAACAATATTATTATAGTAAGATGAAACAGGTAAAAGAGGTAATACTAGTGAAAGTACAATGCGAGTAATCACTATGTCACTATATGATGCAGAATATGATCTGTGTCCCTATCGGTATCTAGGTCATGTTTGAAATCGCATAGTGGAAGGAGGATCATGTTTAACAGGAGTCTCGTACATACCCGAGACAACGGCCCACATGCCCAGGACATAACCTTGTCAGCCGGATCGCTAGATCCTATCTAATATATATATCGCTGCTCGAATGATCATCCTCTAAAACACGGTCCCGCTAAATACGATTCTCTTTCCACTTCGATTTCCCCTTTATCCCCAGGTTTACACTATTTATGATCTTGGTTTAGTCGTGTACAAGTATACCAATGGCACGGTTTTATCACTGTTCATTGTATCAATCACTGTCACGAATATTCACTCCCCATTGGTGTACTCGTCACTCCTAAACCAACATCAATCACGTACGATAATGCAATGTCCACTGACTCTAACACGCACTAACACCAAGTATATGGCAAATGGGGTATGATATATGTATGTATGCCATCCATAAGCTAAGTATATTATGAATCAATGTGCACGTCATTAATTTTACAAAAATTGCATAAATTCATATGTTTAGAATTTGACAAAATGATACAAATACAATAAATAGAAAACTCAGTCAGCAATTCATCAAAATTAGTTTCAGTTCAATCGGGTTTCCGGTATTCAAGATACAGCTGTTTCATTTTAAGTGCTCGCGGCTGGAAATTCAGTTTCAGAACTGAACGTCCGTTTCGCGACATGAATTGTACCCAGTTGGGTTAAGAATTTAGCGATGCTACAGTTGAATAAAATCTAGAGTTTTCGATAGAGTATTCAACGCAACAGATGGATCCTCAATCGCGTCTGTACGTCGAAAGTTATACATAGTTTAACATTAGTATGTCACTTCTGAATCCATTCTGGACAGTTATACGTTCTGCCCTTTTATTTACAATTTAAATAGCAAACGGCAATGAAACGGAATGAAACCACTTGTTTTGTTTAGCTAACAGATCCATATTTAATCCACTGCAGAGTTCCGTAACATAAGAATTCAGAAAACAAAGTGACACACATTTTAGGACAGTATACAGTAATCAGAGTCGCTCTGGACTGCAGTCCAGAGTCGCACTCCGATCTAAATATCATCGCAGCTACAGTACAGAAAACATTAGAATTTTACATAGAGTTAAATTTCGTCGAGTCGGCTTCGATTTAAGCCCTCGAACGCATCATTCCAGTATGTACGTAATTTACAGTGATTTTAATCATTTTCAGATACGGGAAATTTCTAGTTTTATCGGTATATTTGGGGGTATCAATTTTAGTCACTAACAGTCGTATTTTCCAGTGAGATTTATACACGATATTCGTCATTATATGGGCCAACATAAAACATCTATTTCCGTCAAATTAAGCAAGTATTTTCATTGGGGCCTAGCATCGAACACATATGTCACTAAGTTTTATCGGGAAAAGTAATTTCATAACTTATCCGTTTGAATTTGAAATAAGTGTAGATTAGCATGTAGCAAGTAAATTACTTTCCTAGAAACGTCTCGGGGTTGCACGGTAGCAGCGGCGTCACGAACGCGCGATGTACGTCGTGAAGCGATTTGCGCGAGCTTGGCTCGCGATACGGAATTGGTGTCGGAATTGCCCGGAGACTTCTTGTGCTTGCTGGAAGCGGAGGGGTGCTCTGTGGTTCGCCTGAGAAGTGTTGGGGTCGCCGACGGTCGGCGGCGTCGCTCCGGCGATGTGCACAGTGGGCGTTTGGATGGTGGTCGTGGGTTTTGGTATGGTTTTGGAGAAAGAGATAATGGGGCTCGGGTTTGGAGTGATGATGACGATGCTAAGGGTGAGGATGAAAGGGTGTCGACTGAGGCGGTTCAAGTTCGCCGGCGTCGAGGGTAGGTGGCCGAGCTCGGGTGTGCAGGGGGTTTGGTGTGTAGGGGATTGGTGTGCAGGGGAGCTCGGGTGTACTGGGTCGAGTGGAGTCGTAGAGGGCGAGGGAGGATGAATGAGGGGTCGCCGAGGGGGTCGTCGTCGTCGGAGGGGTCGAGCGAAGTTGGGTTGATGTGGGTTCGTGAGTTTTCGAGAGGGAGGGAGATGAGGGATTTTTGGAAAACGAGAGGGGAGCGAGGTGTGAAGGAGATAAGGGAGACGAGGGGTGCGCGTCGCGGGTACAACGTCGCAAAAGCGGGGCGTGGGCGTGGGCGCGAGGCGCGGCGGAGAAGGCGGATCGCGAGCGGGAAATAAGGAAAGAGCCGTTGGAGAAGGAAGATGAATAGGAGCGGGTCGGGTCGGGTCTGCTGAGTAGGCGGGCTAGGCTTGGGGGTTTTTAGAAATTCAAATTAATTAATTTTTGTGGGCTGAGGATTGAAACGGGCCAGGGTTATAATGAAGAATTTATTTTAAATTTAAAATATGGTGTGTGGGCTGAGGAGGGGGAACGGGCTGGGGGAATTAGGTTTAATGATTTCCATTTTTTTTTAAAGGGAAAAAACTATGGGCCTAGGGTCTTAAATAGGGAATTCATTTTAACTTTAAATTTTGGGTGGGTTGAGGATTTAGTATAGTTTGGGTTAGGATTTTATTAGTAAAATTTTGGTTTTAGTTTAATTTAGCTTTGATTTTAAATCTTGGGTTTTGACTTTTAGGGTTTGGGAAAAATATAAATATTGGAAATCAAGCAACCACCTTCTTACAAAAATATACGAGGAAAAAGAAAGGAAATCTATGGGATTTAGAAAAATAGAAAACTTTTATTAAGATGGGAACGGGGATTTACAACGTTTAAGTATGCTAGCATGTCGATTGATCTAGCTTATTAGTGTGCTATCCCTGAATTAGAAGAAGAAGAAGAAATATTAGTGGAAACAGACAAAAATCGATACTTGAAAAAACCTATTATTCCTATTGATTTAATAACTCCTGAAAGAAAAAAATATTGAGTTTACATCGTCAACCAGCGGAAGCAAATGTAAAAATGTTCCGTCTCCTAAAATCAGCCCTGATGAGAATAACGAAGGAAGTAAAACAAGTGATTCAAAATATGAAAATTTTAAGAATACTACATGCGGTTTGGTAGAACCTGAAATTGGCATGATATTCAATTCACCGGATGATACTTATAGATATTATTTCACTTATGCCCGAAATATCGGGTTTGCTATCAGAATTCGTTCTACTCGTCATGCCGTTCGTAGTAATTTTGTAATGTCTAGACTATATGAATGTAACAATGCCGCAAAACCTAAACAGTTCAAAATCGATATAAAACCTAAAATATCTTTTTCGGCGTACCAGAGATATAATTATATTGGTTCCAACTGCGAAAATCGTATGTTTGTTATTAAAAGGAAATATCGATGGATAATAACTTCTTAGAAGAGAGCACAACCATCTATTTGTACCGCAGTCAATGGTGACATACCAATCTTGTCACAAAGAATTTCCAAATTTGACGGAAGTCAAATTCATAATTTTAAGGAGAATGGGGTTGGTTTAAGCAAAACATATAAAATACTAGGAAAAGGTTATGGCAGGATAGAGAATCTTGGTTATGGGCTAAACGATGTAAAGAGTGTACTAAGAAAAATATGTTATCAATCTATCGATGTAACGGACTGTAACGACCGTGTACTATAAATACGTAATAAAAAACGTTTTATAATTTTTCTCGAGATCCAAAAAATTATTTTACGGCTTCTATTGGTAAAAAAAAACACTCTAAAAATATTTTTCCATGATTAAAATGAATTAATATGATTTTTAGGGATTTTTATGAATTTTTAAGAATTTAAATGGATTTTTTATCGAAGGGAAAAGTTTTTAAAACAGACAAGGGGAGCTATTTTTGACCAAATTTGGTTGCAAAGGATAGAAAACATCAAAATATATTTTCTATAATTTTCCCAGATTTTTATAACATTTTTAACTATTTTTAAATAATTTTTAGAAACCAAAAACAATTTTTAAATATTAAAAACAAATTTTATTTAATTTTAAGAGCGGGAATGAATCTGGACCATCGGATCTTAAAACCAACGACCCGGATCTGCCGACGGTTAAAATAAAAGAGAAAATAAAATAAAAAAATATATATAGACGTATTTGATCTGGACCGTTGGATCAACGATCGCCAGTGCCAACTCGAGCCGGGACCCATGCCAGCTCACGCATGATGGGATGTGGGTCATTAGATCTGGTCGAGCGACGGTCCTGATCTTTTCGGCTCGTGGGGTCGACTCATGTAGCGGCTGGGGAAAATAATAGGGATTTTTTATCCCAGAAAATCCTTATAAATAGCCCTGAACTTCTAAAATCCCCCAAAAAATATATGTTTGACAAAAAAATATAAAAATATTTTCAGAGCTTTCTCTTTGAGTCTTCTACACTCTAGACCAAGTCTCAAAGGCAAAAAAAATTCTTGGCTTCAAGATATATCTTTTCTCGTACAACCCGATGCTCACCGACTTTTATTTTCCTAACTCATTTCAGGTAGGATCTCTCAACAATTTACCTTCTGTTATCTTCATTATAAAAATATCTATCTGTGAAAAAAATTTTAGGACCTAATTATGACGTTTTAACTACATTATCTATTTTACGGGTTTTGACGATTAAAAACGATATTAAACCCTAATAAAATAACGAACATTTAGCAGTTATCCTTCACGATAAAATCACGGGGTAACGGACAACCCCAGATTCATGCTTGGACATATGGAACTAAGTTGTAAAGCGACTATCATGACCGGAACAACTTTTACAGGAATAAATATAATTATTCTACGGTATTAAATTAAAGGCTATTGATAATTAGTTCCTTAATTATTACAACATGGAAAAATTATAGTAAATTTTTATATATTGGTTATTTTAAATAAAATTGATGGTAAACATGTAAAACCATATTTTCACTAAAATGGGTATTTCACAAAATACCATCTACTATTTATATTTTCAGTAAAATACCACGAATTTTGGAAAAATAGTACTTTCCTTAAAATACCCTAAACCTTTCCAAGTGATATTTTTATTAAAATATCACGAACTTTTCTGAATCATAATTTTTACGAAAATACCATGAACTTGGTAAAGTAATTAGTTTTATTAAAATACTCTGAACTTTTAAAAACTAGGGTTTTCTTATAAAAATCAATAATAATCCTAAAACTAGATTTTTACTAAATACCTTTAAAAAGTGAAACCTTACCAAAAGCATCCCTAATTTCGAAAGTTAAGTTTTTAGAATTTCACTAAAATACTCTTATCTTTTTATAAAGGAAATTCTTTTATTAAAATATCATAACCTCTGTAATAAAAGATAATTTATGTTAATATACCATATAAATACCATTGTTTTTATATAAAAAATAATTACGATAAAATGCCATAGTCCATTATAAATTAAGATTCTATAAAATACTATATTTACCTTACAACTATAATGGAACGAGATATAACCCACGACTGTGGAAGTCCATATCGACTGAGATATCATCTACTTAAATCCAACTTTTGACACATCACACGATATGACCTACAATGCGGTTAGGGTTAGAATGCGCAAAGCTAGGTATGGAATACTATTACAAATGAAAATCGCTGCAGGCAGGGTGAACAGTCTCAACATGGACTACTACTATGAATGAATTGAACAGTCCAACATGGACTATTACTACGAATGAATTGAACAGTCCCAACATGGACAACTACTACGAATGAATTGAACAGTCCCAACATGGACAAATAACATTCCATGCCTAAATGATATATACACTAACTCTAATTCGCAAAACCTTCATACTGAATAAAACGGAGCTAAATAGTTTGATTTGACAAGGTAGTATACGGACTCGGATTCCCTATTACTCGATCAGATCCTAGAAAGTGAAACAATACATTTCACCTTCCCCAACCGTGTTCCATGGTTAGAACGGAATAATCTAGAGAACCCGCTACCCTTATCTAACAAACTAAATGAACATATTATATGTAGTTGCCGTACGCAATATACCTTAATTTACCAAATACCTACAATACATATTTCATATCTCCGCACACATATGTTATCATATATTACACACACTTGTTCTCTTTACTATTATTTTATGTTGAGAAAATCCTACCCGAGTGTAACTCGTTGACAGACTTCCTTTCCCTTTCTCTATCTTGGGAATGTCCATTGGATGAGGACGAGGTTGATGAAGAAAGAGACGATAGAATGGAGCCCACTAATGAAGACTATGCAGAGTTGACACAAGAGTATTAGGATAGCTCTTCTAATTCCCATATATTTAGAGCTTGCTTTCTTTTAATCAATATAATCAAACTATTTAGTTTGCTTTCAGTATTTGTGATGTAATAATTTTAGTTAATGGAAATAAATGCTTCTGCCTTTATTATCAGTTTTGGTACATTTCCTGCATGATTTATTTATACGCTTAATGTAACTGTATCGAGAAAAGAACACTATCGACACAGTTAGGTTGCGGACCTTGGGAAGCGGGACGTGACAAGTTTTGGTGGTGGTGTTCCCGCCAAAATTTTGGCTCAAAACCCTCTCCCTTATAAAATAATAACAATAAAATGAAAAAATAAAGGGAAAAACTCCACATGCAAAGAATGTAACAAATGCCTCAAAACCAAGAGTTAAAACATTCTGAAGCAGCGCTTCATAGCAGCGCCAGCGCTGAGAGTCAAAGACTCTGAGGCAGCGCTCACGTGCAAAACACGTGTGCGCTAGCGCTAAAAGCGTTGTACTATAAGGAGCGCACCACGTGCAAAGCACATGTGCGCTGGCGCTAAGTGCGCTGCACTCTAGGCAGCGCACCACGTGCAAAGCACGGGTGCGCTGGCGCTAAGTGCGTTGTTCTCTAAGCAGTGCACCACGTGAAAAGCACAGGTGCACTAGCGTTGGAACTAAAAGCTCCCCACCGTCAGATCAAAGATTCAATAATAATGATAAATCATTAATTAATCAGAATTAAATTCTGTTAAGGAAAGATTCTTCAAAATCTTTCTAAACAAGAAGATTGTGATCTGTAAATCAGAGCACCGTTGGATCAATGATCCAAGGGTGATTAAAAACCACCAAAATACAGAATAAATTCTGTTTGGAAAGATTTCCCAATCTTGTTAAAAACAAGAAAATTGTCTTCTGTAAATCAGAAGCCCTTGGATCAAAGATCCAACGATGGGAAATTCCCCAAATCAATTGGAGAAAAGATCTCCTTAACTGATTGAACTGATCAGCTTGCCCTATATAAAGGACCCAAGACTTCAAGTCTCACAGAGAAGAACCCCCTCATAAGCTTGGAGATTTCAAAAAGAGAAGTATAGCTCTCAGCAAAAGAAGATTTCTTCTTCAAGGTAAAAAGAATGGTGATGAACATGTTAGTGTTTATGCCTTAGAGGCCATTACTGTATCATACTAGTTTGTATATTACTTAATAGAAGCTTGGGATATTCACAGTTGTATTGACAGTCTTGCTAAAAATGGTAGTATGCTACTTGGTTTGCTTCTACTTTAATATGTGCATGTGTTTCTTTTAACATATCGCTTATACATATTAGTAGAGCCCTTAGGATCTTTACTTGATTACCAGCGTTATGATGGCAGTCACACTAGTGGGGGCTGGGTAGTCTATAAGCAACATCCTATACAGGTCCCTGGTCGTAGGATTATCAAAACAGGGCATCGATACTCCGGAGTAGACTGGTGTATACGCTTCTCATCCCAGCTGGGGAGATGGTCAGTCCCACAACCATCAGTACGTCGTACTGGAGATAGTATGCAGGTGCTCGTTAGGTTACAAGTACACCGGACATGACTCGCCGGGAACTGCAGGTTGGTTTTATACCCATCGTCAGATAGCAGTTCCCAGGTGACATGAGTACAGCTTAGTCCGTCGACTTGACGCTGCTACTTCGCCTCGGGTGTGTACCCACTGTACTTATATTACTATCCTACCATGGCTCAAAGGAGTCGTGCAAACAGGTAGTAGTTGGGTGCAGTCCCGAAGCACTTGGAGGCAGTGGCGGTTAGACAGGATTCGTCTCTCCCGGTATTGGGGGTTGATATCGCGCTGTGTATGGAGAGGCATTACGCAAAGTCCCTGGCCAGGGCAAGTGAGATTTACTGGTAGGTTCCAATAGTTTCTCAAGGTGTAATGGGCTTCACTCCGACACGACTTATACCGGTATTAGGGGTCTGACGTTTACCGCCCCCTAGGCCCGATATGCGATAGTCCTAGACGAACAGACCGGACTGTACGGAGATTGTCACATACAGGCTCAGTAGGAGTTCGGATGGGTTTCCTCATCGTCCTTCTTATCGACATCTAACTGGGACCGTTACGTACAGCTAGTACCGCTTGCGGCCTATGGTTAAACCCACTGCCAGCGTAGTGTCAAGTCTTTAGAGTCCCACACAGAGAGTTTCCCTGCACCGGGCAAAAGGTGTAGAGGCCGTATGGTTTTACGGCAGGGCCACGATCACATACGTACACTTGTGCACGTAATATGATCGGGCAGATAATACTAGCGGGCTTTGGTTTAATCCAGATTCTAGTATTATACATATGGATTTATTCAGTCAAAGATTATCCGTGTTTTTTGGAAATACGGATGGAAGGGGCAGTCTCGTAATTTGTCGGGAAGCTTCTACAAGAAGGTGACTCATTTGTATTTATTTCCTTTTAGGATTTAAACTAAATGAGGTGGAGGATGATGTGTAGCTTTTCATTAAATGGATGATGACTCATGAGATGATTCATCTCAAATGAATTAAATGAAGCATGGTTGATATTATGATAGATTTTTGTTATGATATTTTCATGCTTCATATTATTCTAAATGAGACATTATTCATTTGATAATCAAAAAACACTTCTCTCTCCTCAAGTCTTCATCTTCTTCCTCAAACCCTAATAGCTCTCATGAGTTGAGAATCCTAGGGTTTAAGTGACTAAGTAATCCATCTAAATACTCTACACCTCTAGGACTTCTAGATTAGCAAACTAGAAGCCGTAGTTATCTTAGATTCGAGATAGGAGCTCGGACTATAGACTCTCGGGTGGATCGTCTTTGACTCGAGGAGGCCGTTGAGGTGCCCACGTTCCATAGAGCCTACGAGGTGTGAGGACAGCGATGAAAACCCGAAGGACAAGTAACGTGAGGTATAACTTCGAATCAGAGTAGTTAAACCTCTCATAGTTTGCTAGTAATGGTTTAGACACGATCCGTGTGCTCAATTCCGTGTTACAAAGCTTTGATAATTGTTTTTCATATATTCCGCCTCCCCGCGAACACGTGGGGTGCGTGATATGGACTTATAGTTGTATCAGAGCCTACTAAACCTTTACTAGCTTGTTAGCAACTAATTAGAACTTCGATCATCGGAAAAACACGAAAACATAACCCCGCTTCCCTAAAGTTTCTGTCGATTTTAAACTTGTCGAAAAAATTATTTCAGAGGTATGAAAATTCACAGCAGGGAGTTGACTCGTATTTACTAATTGTGTTTCAGAGTTCCTAACTCGGTGAGACGACCGCGGAAGAGCGGCGGATTAGTGCAATGCGCCGCGGATCCGCGGCCGAGTCAACTCCGAGTTGACTCGTATTTATACAGTAACTCTTATTTTTGGGTGTTCTGTTTTTCTGTATATTTTGTTTCTGCCCAGGTTATTTCAGTGCTGGCTTGCATTTGGGGTAGACACGGAAAAATGTTGTCGATCGAAATTCTAAATTATTTGCTAATTGTGTTTATATGCGTTCGTAAACCTCCGCTAATTGCTAGTATGTCAGTTAGTTGGGGGTTGCATATTTCTGTAATGGTTACTTGGTATGTGGATATGAACTTCATTCGATTGTCGTGGATGAATAGCCGGGGATGTGAGATGAGAGTTTTTATCTTTCATTCGATGTAAATTGTAAATCTATTGTAATATTCTTTTGCGGGGCACATCCGGGTTGAGGTTGTAGCCACCGTTGTATTATTTCATTTACTGTTTTCTGCTCCTAGGATAGACCCAAGATGGGGTGCACAAACTACCGGGTACTTTGAAGTGTTTAATGGCCTATTCACGTCGTTGACGGAGACTGTTTCACTTCTGGTACTAGGCGGGTAGTTTGCCGTACCCGTAGGGGTCTAGGGTGGGGTTTGGCTATTCATCACGACCGTGTAATCCGTCTTTTGTTGCAGGCTCAAACGAAACGCGGATTCTTAGTATATCCAATATGTTCATCTGTGATCTGGAATGCCTATTATTGCGTCTGACGAATGTACAATATATATATATATATGTATATATGTATATATATATATATGTATATATATATGATATCTAGTAGGCGTTGCTTATGTTTTGCATCCGTGCTAGCCCAGCCCCCGCTCTGTCGTTAGTTAAGTAACCTAACGGGTGAATGACGGGACCCAGTGGCGAATGCGGATGGCATAAGCGGACGTTTTGTATTTTCGTTGTTTTCTGCAATGATAGGATAAATGATGGGACGCATTATATTAATGCAAAGAAAATAAACCAATGCTTAATCGTTGGAACAAATTTAAAAGAAACCACTCGGTTATTTTAAAAGAGCAGAATTTTTAATTGTGGAGCTTTAACCACTCCTTTTAAAAATCTATCAGGTTCCTTCGGTTATATCAAGTTCACTACGTTCACAGTTTCACCAAAACCAGTCGTAGCCCTCCGTCATTTCATATGGATGGTCAGTAGTATTCAAGCTATGTTTGTTGGCCTTCGTCAAGGCATAGTGTTTGGTAGCTGCTGGGGTATTCACATGTTGCATAGATAGATGAGTTGGTTTGGGACAGTCGTACTGCCATTTGGCTAACGTCAGGTGTATGTACGGGTGGGTTCAAATTAACAAGATAATGATGGGAAGAACTTGACATGTGACTTATGATTTGTTGACCTTCGTCAAGGTCATAAGAGTATGGGGCAAAAATCCACATCGGGAGTTTCTAAAGAAACTGAAACTTGCTAGTGTTGCATACCATTTGGAGTTTGATAATGTTGGTAGGATTCCTTCAGCATTATCAGACGATGATATTTGGATCCCGATCCTACTGTGAGTATATGCTACTTATCGGGAGATTCGTCACTTAACGATCAATGCTATAAACCAAGTAGGTGTCTAGAACAGTGTTAGCGGGGCTACACCTCCAGGGAAAAGAGGTTATTTAATTAAGGAAGTTCGCGAAAGCGTCGTAAAACCTCCCTCGAAGTAACAACACTAGCCTGGCTGAACTGTTAAGCAAGTATTGTATGGTGAGATAAGTCCTGACTAATTCTTCTTTTATGGCTTGAGGAAGAATTCGAGAAACAGTCGGAGCCATCCAGTTTAGATAAATTAAAAACCAATCTAAACTTGCAAGAGTATCATGCTAAAGTGTTTTCTTCTCTCTCTCTTAATTGCAGCGACCATGTGACCATGACTAGGTTACATCAAGATAACAAGTTGACTGAATCTGACTTTTATGACTGACAAAGGTCTGTCCAGATGTCCATTGCCTATGACAAGCTGGACCACCCTATTACTACTCAAGCCCCTGCCGTCCCAGGTCCAGTTTCTGTTGGATATATGTATGCCCTAGAGGCCATTATATGATAGTGGATGTATTCATACATATGTGTGTATGTATATATATATATATTCAGTGTACATTCTTGCTCGACATGATAGTATGCTATCTGATTCTTCTTTATCTGACATGTTGATTTGATCATGCTTTTATTCATTCACACATGTTGATAAAGCCCTGAGGATATAGGCTTGACTACTGTGATTATGATAGAGATCATACTAGTGGGACATCTGTAGTTTATAAGCATATCCTGGAATGTCCCTAGTCGTAGGTGTTTCGAGACGGGGCATCGATACACCAGAGTAGACTGGCGTATATGATACTAGACCCATATGATAGGCGATGGACGTTCCCACATTCATCGATGTTTGACATCGAGATCATATACGGGTGCTCAGTGGTGACTGGGTACACTGGACGGACTCACCGAGAACTCCTATATGGAATTATATCTATCGTCGGATAGCAGTTCTCAGGTGACACTGGTGCAGGTTAGTCTGTAGACCCGAGATCGTCATAGAGTCTTGTGTGTTCTCCCACTGTACTTTGATTACCACCCTACCACGGCTCTACTGAGTCATGCAAACAGGTGGCCGTTGGGTACAGTCCCGAGACACACGAAGGCGATGAGCGATAGGAGGGGTTTCGTCTCTCCCGATATTGGGAGTTGATGCCGTGCTATGCTCGACTGGCTATATCAGTAAGTTCCTGTCCAGGGCTGTTGAGATTTACTGATAAGTGTTATCAGTAGTTTCTCGATCTGTTATAGACCATTCATTGGCATGACTTATTGAGTTATTGGGGTCGACGTTACCATCCCTAGACTCAATATGCAGCATATCTGACGAAGAGACCGGACTGTACGGTAGTGTTGCCGGTTGGCTCGACGGGAGTTGTGACAGGTTCGCTTGTTTTCTTCTGATCGCTCAATACCCGGGTGGCCGTTACGTTTAGCTGACCACTTGCGGCTTGAAGGTATTTGATATGATCATTGTCTACTGCTGGCGTATTGACGAGTCTTAGAGTCCCACAATGAAGTTTCCTGGCTCAGACGAAAAGATGTGGTGTGCATATGAGATATGCGCGGGGACTCGATTAAATACGGATATATGATATCGTATATTAATCGAGCATTTTCTATTCGTCGGGTCGTATGTGATATGACCGGTTTGCAAAATCAAGTGTTGATTTAACAAATGACTTTTAGATCAATTCTTTAGTTAAACTCTTTTTCTATTTTTGTATACATACATGTATGCACATGATGATGTGCATGGATACATACATACATACATACATAGTATCATGGTTGTTGATACATATTTGGTGGCAATGCAAGACTTATATTGTAGAATTATCTATTTATTTATCATTTATTTATCATTTTTTAAAAAGGAAAGGATAATTCATAAGAGGTTAATGTTTATCATCTTTGACTATGCTTCAACCACTTATTAACCTTGAGTTAATTATCCTTTTACCTTTTAACTTATTTTGAAAAAGATCTAGATAATTCTAATCATGGTTAAAGTGAGAAAGATTAATATAGATTATTCTTTTCTCATTTTCATTATTCACTCTCATATCATTTTCTTTATGTGAGAAAGCTTAGCCACCATCTTCTTCTTCCTCTCTTGATAATTTCTTTGAGTGAGGTTGATTAAAAGAAAGAGTTTTGATTATAGAAAACAAACCACATCATCATACTACACATATCTAGCCCATTTGTGTAGGGTGTTTGCTCTACTTCATTCACATATCGGGTAAAGCAAGGAGTTTTGGGCAAAGGAGCTTCGGGTGGATCGTCGTGGACCTAAAAGATCTTAAGCCAACCTTTTTCCAACTCTCAAGTAGCCGAGGAGTCTAGCGTAGGGAGCTACAAAGGTTATGCTCTCAAAACCCTAGTTTTTCTGCTTGTGATGATGTATATGTAATGAAACCCTAAATTTTCTAGCATGATTCTTTGTATGTTCACTTAGCACCTTAAAAATTTGATTTTGGCACATGTGATACTTCCAAACCCTTCATTAGGTGCTAGGTAAACCTAACATTGGTATCAGAGCCAAGCTAGAGCTTTAGGCGACTCTTTAACGAAGTTAAAACTCCGATCGAATCAAAAATACGGTTTTTTGAGCCTTCTCTGGACATTTTTTCAAAACTGTGTTTTTTCAGTATTAAAAATCCTTAAAAAATTCAGCAAGGAAATCTAAGCACCACTGTAAAAAACGAAGCCATAAACTGTAAATTCCACCGTGGAACCGCGGCCAGAGCTTGCTTGGGCCGCGGCTCCGCGGCCGTACAGATGAGTCATTGCCTCAGTTTTGTACAATAATGCTTAGAACTGCTTGTATATATTTTTGGGTATTTTTAATCTGATTCAAGTATTGTATGTTCTGGGGATTGTTTTGGATTCGGTGATTCGATCGGAATTTTAATTTCGTGACTTTTTTGGATAATTTAGAAAGTATTAAAATGTTTGAATGAATATCATTAACTCACTTTTTCCCGGCACGAAAAACTTTCAAGTGTTGATTTTTTCTCGGGTTTAAATTTTTCGGAAATACATGCAAGTTAAGTGGTGGACCCTCTAGAAGAACACAAACCTTAACTTGATTATGTGACCGTCTGAATTGCCTCTGAATCTTAGGGTTTGGGGCAGTACGGCGTGCCACATGTGAGGCGTTGGCTTGACCCTTCTACGGCTGGACCGCTGCTACTGTGACACGTTCCGGGACTTTTGAACTCCGCTCAAGTGTTGAGCTTTATGAAATTTTGGGTATTTGATCATTCGATCGAAAAGTTTAATACTGTCTATTTATCTGAAATGTGATACAATATGTGGATTTCAAATATTGTAGTTTTACATTTTCTTTTCTGTGACCGTAAGTGTAGTATGTAGTTTGTATTGCCGGTTTTCATTGCTATACATCAACGACGATCGGTGTATGCATACTTACTTACGTTGATGATATATGATATTATGTGTTGCTGAGATATGATGTGCAGGATTGTCGCGATTGAATAGCCGGGGTTTTTTTTGTGTGAGATGAGAGTTTTATTTTCATTCATGTAAAAATCAAATGTAATGTAATATTCTTTTATTTGGGGCACTTCCGGGTTGAGCTTGATGTCACCAGTGTTGTATATTATTTACTTTTCCGCATTAGGATGGACCCAAGGAGGGGAGCACATGTGACCGGGTTCTGGGGTTCAGTGGGAGGCCATCTCGAGGAGTCGAGACCGGGTCTCCTAAACTCCAGAATTGGTATGGTCGCTTGCCGCTTTCGTAGGGGTCCAGGGTGTGGGCTTAGCTATTCATCACGACTGTGGAATCCGTATTTTCTATTGTTGGCTAAATACTAAATACGAACGTCCTAGTATATCCCATCATATCTGTGTTTCTGCTGCCTGTATTCTGTGATGTGATATCTGAGACGAATGATATATTATATATGAGATATATAGTAGACGTTGCTTATGTTTTACACCCGCGCTAGTCCCGTCCCGGTATGCCGTTAGTTAAGTAACCTAACGGTGCATAACGGAACATTGCGGCGAATGCGGATGGCATAAGCGTACGTTGTATTTTCGTTTCTTTTCTGTGATTGGCTTAAGGACTTAAATTATGGGACTACATTAATATGATTAATGTAAAGAAAATAAACCTAAAAAGATGTTGTAGAATCGGATTTGAAAACCACTCGGCTTTTTATGAAAAAGCTACATTTCAAAACTGCGGAGCTTAAGCCACTCCTTTTGAAAACCATTTGATTCTACGACGATATCAAGTTCAAAGCGTTAAAGATTTTCTTAAAAATCATCCGCAACCCTTCGTCATTTTAGGAAGTATAGTACTTAATATTCGTGCTACGTTTGTTGACTATAGTTAAGACGTAGTGTACGGTAGCTAAGTGATGTCTTCCTACACTGCATATAATGCAGATTAATTAGGACATTCATGCGACTTTGTTGACCATAGTTAAGGGTCATATGAGTGGGTCTAATTAATCAAGAAATGATGGGTAGAACTTGACTGGTACTTATGATTTGTTGACCATAGTTAAGGTCATAGGTATTAGGGGTAAAAACTGCATCGGGAATTTCAAGTGTTGAGATTTGCAATGAGATTGCATACCTTCCATATGATGGTTGGATCCCGATCCCACTGTGGACAATAGTTGCTCCCAGGAGAGTTTTGCAGTTCACAATTAGCTAACTCATTAGGTGTCTAGAAAGGTGTTAACGGGGCTACGCCTCTGGGAAAATGAGGTTTACTTTAATTAGGTCCGTGCGAAAGCACGGGGAACCTCCCTCAAGTACCGACACTGGCCTGGCTGAACGGTTAGCGAAGTTGTAGACTGTAATTAATCCTGGCTAGTTTTCTTTTTAAGGTTTGAAAGAAAAACTTGATTAAAGCAGTAGGAAATATCGATTAGACAAGATAATAACCAATCTGATCTTTGCAAGAGCTTTCGCTGAGTGTATTCTTTTCTCTCTCTTAATGGCTGATACCAATGACTGGACTCAAGCTTCTACTAGATAAAAATAAACTAAATGGGACCAATTATAAAGACTGGCTGAGGAATCTGAAAATAGCCTTGACTTATGATAAAGTATCATATGTCCTCACGGCTCCAGCCCCGTCCGTCCCAGGTCCAAAATCCTCAGTTGCGGATAATGAAATCCGCAAGACATAGGACGCTGACTGTGCCACGGCCAAATGCCTCACGCTTGCATCGATGGATAACACAAATCAAAAGCAGCACGAGAATATGGACGTTCACGCCATATTCCTGCATACAAAGGAGTTGTATGGAGAGCAATCCCGCGTATTACGATACGAAGTATCAAGAAAATTGTTTCAGATGCGAATGGCCCCTGGCACACCAGTAGGAGACCTGTTCTGAAGATGATAGCTCTCATAGAAGAGCTTGAGGACCTTGGATGGACAATGGACAATGAACAATATACGGATATTATTCTGCAGTCCCTTCCCTCCACCTTTGCTCAATTCATAATTAACTTCAACATGCACAACATGGAGAAGGAACTACCTGAACTCCTTAATATGTTAAGGAGTGCAGAGAGCACACTGAAATCAGTGAAAACTCCCATTTTAAGTGTTGGGCAATCTTCTTCTTCTCGCCCAAAGGCTAAGGCCAAGGAAAAGCTCAAGAAGAAGCCCACCAAGCCTAGGGGTGGAGTTAAAAAGGTTAAGGGGAAGGACAAGTCCAAAGCTGGAGAATCGGGGAAAGGGGAATGTTTTCATTGCCACAAAATAGGACATTGGAAGCGCAACTGTACGGAGAACTTAAATCTCAAGAAGAAGCATAGGGATGCTTCCGCTTCAGGTGTGTTTGTGACAGAAAACTGTTTTTCAATAAACTCTGCTTCCTGGGTATTAGATACCGGTTCAGGCTCTCACATTTGCAATTCTATGCAGATGCTGAGAAATAGCAAGGTTTTGAAGACAGGTGACCATACTCTCCGCATTGGAAATGGTTCCAATGTACATACAGTCGCAGTGGGAGAGTATCACTTGGGGTTGCCATCTGGGTGTATATTGGTTTTAAACCCATGTTATTTTATACCAAGTATGCTTTGTAATATAATATCTGTTTCTTTGTTAGACAATGAAGGATATAATTTTATATTGCAGAACAATGTTATGAACATTCACCTGAATCAAATGTTGGTTGTGTATGGTACGCTTAATAACGGGATATACGTCCTAAATCAACACACAGTTTTCAGCATACAACACACTAATAAAAGAAAACTTTCAGAAATAAATGAAGCTTTTCTTTGGCACTGTTGACTTGGTCATATTAACGAAACAAGACTAAACAAGTTACACAAAGATGGATATTTAAACTATTTTGAATATAAATCTTATGCGACTTTCCAGTCTTGTATCAAGGGTAAAATAACCAAAACTCCGTTTACCGGATACGGAGAAAGAGCTACCGAGCTCCTAGGACTCATTGATTATGTCAAAAATTATGAGTTTACCGCAATCAGAAACGGCGTCGCTTCGCAGCTAGCCGGTGAGTACGGGTCGATCCACAGAGACGGGTAAATTCCTTTTATGTGTTTTAACGAGTTGATTATATTTGTAGTTTTTGGTTTTATAAAAATCTAGATCTAAAACTTAATTAACCTAATTTAAATTCTTGCTAGGGTTAGGCTTAGAGGAAGTTTTGGAGATTGATGTTTCCTCACCGCTTTCAATGCCGTAGATCCATTAGGTGTTATAGTAATTATCGATAAAGTGGATAGACTCTTTTGGGAAGATGTTTTCTTCCTCTAGATTCGTATCCTTACTTTATCGTTAATTACCCTAACCCCCATGGAAAACGCGCGCAACCGGCCCTTTATACTGCGGTTCACCGTTACCTCGAGGGGTAGGGTGCCGCAGGGAGCGGTTGTGCGCGCATGCATGGAGTTCTTAATGGTTACGCATTGAAAGGGGTGAGAGATCTCATCTCTCAACCTTTCCCTAAGGCTAACCCTAACAAGCGAGGAGACTACTCGCTCATTAGGGGATGAAATAACATTATAATTAAAAGAACTAAAAGCAATGAAATAAATTACCTAAGATTTGATGGCTCCCTCCAAACGATAAAGAACAGATCTGAATGTCACCTCCAGAATTTCTGAATTTTATTTATTGAAAAGAGGCATACAATTTTTAGATCTAAAGTTACAATTTATAGGAAATTAGAAACCTAGGGTTACAGGCTCTCGCACACGTGAATTTACAGATTTGACCCCTTAGAATCCCAACAACAGAACAGTCGCGCCGACTCAGAAAAGATCCACCGACATGCTCTCTGTAAGGCCGCGGAAGCACGGCACTAGGCTAGGTTTGGCCGCGCTTCCGCGGCCAAAGTGTGGACTCGGGATTTGTGCTCTTTGGGCTTGGTTCAGTGGCTCTTTGGACTTCTTATTCCATATATAGTTTCTCTGTTGGGCTTTTGGGTCTTCTCCAGATTTTTAGTGAAGACTTGTATTGGGCTTTTTAACCGTTTCACTTGACTTTTTGGACCTTGCACTGTTCTTCGACTAGGCTCGACTGAGATCCGTCTAATTGTTGGTCAAAAGTCCCTTTTTCTGTTGTTTTGTGTCTTTCTCACTGTATTTGCTCCAGAAACCTGTAACCTGTAATATGCAACAAACGTGCGTCAAGAGTACCTGTTTACTTATAAAAAGGATAAGAATAGGGGAATGATAAATGCAATATTATGGTCTGAACAAATACCCCCAAACTTACCTTTTGCTCGTCCTCGAGCAAACTTATTATTTTATTCTCTACAAAAAACCTAACCGCACTTTCGCAGGGAAACGCGATTGCACTGAGCTCGTGCAATAAGCCGTTAAACCTCTAGGTGTCCCTAGTAGGAGGAGCGTTGTCTCCTGAGGGTTTTCAGCGGATTACACCCACAAAATCCTATCAATTTGGCCTTTCGACTTTTGTTCTCCAATTAGGTTTTCTAACTAAGAATTCTATTATCGTCGACCCGCAAATTATCCACCCATATTCTTCACACTTTCTCATTATTTAACTTAAGATTATATATGTTATGTAGAATTACTTAGCTTTCGGCATTTCTTAAGTCTTCCTTCTAGGGTTACATCTCCACTCAAGAATTTCTATCAACTCTATTAAAGATACAAATTTTATCTTTCATTCCTCTCTCTTATCTAAATTCCAATCCCGTACCCCTACGTGTGTGTATAGATCACCCCTACACTTGGAAATTCAATTCAAGCAATCATGTCCTTGTCCATTGTCCAAAGTACTAATTAGTTGGTGAATGAAATTTGCTTACACATCCTTCGTGCGACCGTTAATACTTCTTGAGGTACCAACGACCGATTACAAAATGCGTTTGCACTTTAAAGCGTACTTCCTAGTCCTTGCAACACCCAAGGCTTTAGCAGTGACTCCCAAACCAGTTGGTCTAAGGCACTAGGTGATGAAGCACCCTCGCTAAATATTTTTCTATTTTTACAGCCTTAAGTAATCACAAAAACCAGTGTCCATTTTTTTCTTTTTATTTTCATTGTACTAAGGACTTTAGACAAGAGCATTTCAAGGTCTCTTCTACTATTCCAAGTTTCAAGGTGCGTGAATGTGCAAATTGTAGGGTATACATTTTCAGAATTTAGACTTAAGCTAGGAACTATCTTTCAAATTTATACTCTAATAAGAATATCAATATTCTTCCCTTGTTTCGACTTAGCCCAAGAAGTGAACCCAAAATTTGCCTATTTCTAAATAAACTACAAGGCATATACTTTCTACCGTTAAACTGTAAGGAATGTTATTTTTAGGGTTTTTAATTTACTAAGTCTAAGATCTAGTTGTTCCTAACCAGTTAACCTATTTGTCAAACTCAATCAATTAGCCAAAATTGAATACAATAATTTTTATAATTTTTGAAATTTTTTTTCAATTTTTATGGGTTTTCAAATAGGTATGCAAATGCAAAGAATATGTACATATGAATGCGAAGGAAGAAGACGTACCGAGCGTACCCCCAAACTTGAACTTGACAGTGTCCTCACTGTCATGCTAAACCCAGAGGGTCAAAATACCGGCACTCCCCTGTTTATTTAAAAAATTTTTTTTATATTTTTTATGTTTTGAATTTTTTTTTTTTATTTTATAGAAAAAGAAAACAAAAGGATATATACATATATACAAAGGTTCCCCCCAAACTTAAGCTTGGCCTTACACAAGCCAAAGGTTAGCACCAACCATTCAAAGATCTTATCGTGGTAATGGTACAGTTGGTGCAAGAATAGGGTGCGGAGGAAAGAAATGAGAGACACGCGAGACCGTGTGGGAAGAGGGGTAGAATACGGTCTCGGTGGGGGAGAAGAAAGATGGAAAGAAGAAAGAAGTGAAGTGCGATCTTGAGGGTGTAAATTGAGTGAATAAATTAGCGCAATATGTGATGACCGATGTGTTAAAAGAGATTGTGCTAACCTATCAACTCGTCGTGCAATGGGGTCAAATACCTCAAGATTCGCAAGAAAACATGGGTACGCCGAACTTGGTATAGGAGATGAAAGCGTGACAGTCATTTGTTCGGTCGGAACAGTAGGAAGGAGGGAGGGTGATATAACAGTCAAAGGTTCAGGAGGCTGAACTGGAAAATCCGACACATCAACTAAAAATGGTTCAACCTCGATATTATCCTCAAGACTCTCCTCAATATTTAATCCATCCATGCCATTATCATCAAAATCTAGACGCATATGAGATTCGGGGGAAACATTTAATAACTCAGGATGATGATTTGAACATAAAATTTCTATTAAATCGACAGGTTCATCATCCGAAATATTCCCGGCGTCTATATTCTCAATCAAGTGAAAATTAATTTCTTTAGACACTTCATCCACAGCATGGATATTTATCAATGTAGGTTCTAGAGTGGAGGTGTAAAGATCGAAAGGATTAGGTGCAGTTTCACTCGAAAGGGGTTCCTCACAATTTGGCAAATCAAACACTACAAAATCACACAACTCATTTTTATTTTCAACTGGTGAATCATTTGGAACAATCGATGGAAAACCGGAGTTGTGGGTTTCAATTTGGTAAGGGTAGGTTTGATTTGAAAATCCTCTCTCATTCTCACTCTGTCCAACTGCCGCCTTACACATTGAAAAATTCGGAGCTAGCGGGACACTAGCTACCGGTTCACTAGGTTGCGTAAGGGCGGCCATGGATGCTTCCATTGTCCTCATCATTTTATTTGTTGCAGCAATATATGCTTCCAACGACTCTTCCAAACTAGACTTAGGTGGTGAGGGGGTTTCAGTAAAAGGTTCAAAATTGGTTGGATATGTGAAACTCCCTAATGGCTGTGAAGAAACAGTGTCTAGTGAAGATGGAAAAGTCGGGTAGGACTGATAGGAAGTGGGTGGTAGGACAGGAGTAGGGTCAACATATGGATAAGAAGGTGAATAATCGTGTGGATCCCTAAAACTAAATGAGTGGAGAGGGGTGAAAGATCGACTGCGAGATTGAGCAATATGCTCAGCAATGGACATCGGCCTAGGAGTGACAGAAGGACTTGAAGAAGTGGTGTCAACATATGTAGGTTGTAAAGGTTGACTCGGTTGACACAAAGTGGGTTGAAAAGTCAAACTATTTCTCCTAGACTCCTCTATGTGATCTTTCAAAGATTTTTTTGGCAAGGAGGGATCATTTTTAAATTGACCGAAACAATTGACGAACGACGCAAAGTTAGGTTCGGGATACCAAGATTCGGCAAGAGATTTATGATGTGGGGTACCCATGATGCAAGGATTTCTCAGCGACAAAATTTTTGCAAGTTTTTAAAAGATTTTTTCTTTAATTTTTTTTTATTGAAGAGTTTTGCAAGACGGTTTTAGAAAACGGACTCGTGACACAACTGACTCAACCACACATGCACAATCAGACCTAGATCTAGGGTTGCCTAGGTCTACTAGACAGCTCCTAACTAGGGCTAGAAATAGACCTCGAACCGCCTCTTCACGGACAAATACGGCCAGGTAAGTGGGAAGGAACCACCACTACAGTGGGCCTAATTAAAAACCACTAGCCTAGACACCGCAATGTCGGTTAGGATAAACGGCCGATACCTACCCTAGTCCTTTTCCTATTGAGCTCGCTGTCCTTAGGTCTGAGTCTAATCTTTTTTAATTAAAGGTGGTCAATGCAAAATGCGTAGGTGTTTTCTGGGGTCCTGGGAAGGGTGATGAAATCCCCACCCAATCTGGATTTGGTCAATTAGCCCCTTAGAGTCCGATTAAAATATGCAAAACAACAAAATCACTTGCAATCAATTTTAGCGCAGCGCAAAGAAACCTGCAGAAAATCTGTTATCGAGAAGGGGTAGAAGATTTTAAATTTTTTTTTAGCGCAAGAACCCTGCAGAAGATTTTTACAGAGAAATATATGGGAGGTTGCATAGGGGAGAGAAAGATATCAAACCAGAAAAATTTTCACGTGCTGACGTGACCATAGGAGCGCGGATCCGCGGCGGATGAGGCAATGTTGCGGCGGAAGAGCGGTCTACTGTTGGGATCGCGCACTGAAAAAATTCCTGTGGTTCTGCACTTTGAATTCCTCTCTGTTTATATGTACCAAATTTTGATTTGCCCTCTGCAAAATTCCAGATCCACTTTTCTTCGCTGTTCTGCAAGATTCAAATAATACACCCTTCAAACAGATCAAGTTTGATAATTTTTTTTTATTTTTTATATTTTCAGATTTTTATAATTTTTAAAATTTATATCAACCCGAAAATTCACAAAAAAGAAAAATTACGCCGTCCCCGGCAACGGCGCCATTTGATTATGTCAAAAATTATGAGTTTACCGCAATCAGAAACGGCGTCGCTTCGCAGCTAGCCGGTGAGTACGGGTCGATCCACAGAGACGGGTAAATTCCTTTTATGTGTTTTAACGAGTTGATTATATTTGTAGTTTTTGGTTTTATAAAAATCTAGATCTAAAACTTAATTAACCTAATTTAAATTCTTGCTAGGGTTAGGCTTAGAGGAAGTTTTGGAGATTGATGTTTCCTCACCGCTTTCAATGCCGTAGATCCATTAGGTGTTATAGTAATTATCGATAAAGTGGATACGACTCTTTTGGGAAGATGTTTTCTTCCTCTAGATTCGTATCCTTACTTTATCGTTAATTACCCTAACCCCCATGGAAAACGCGCGCAACCGGCCCTTTATACTGCGGTTCACCGTTACCTCGAGGGGTAGGGTGCCGCAGGGAGCGGTTGTGCGCGCATGCATGGAGTTCTTAATGGTTACGTATTGAAAGGGGTGAGAGATCTCATCTCTCAACCCTTTCCCTAAGGCTAACCCTAACAAGCGAGGAGACTACTCGCTCATTAGGGGATGAAATAACATTATAATTAAAAGAACTAAAAGCAATAAAATAAATTACCTAAGATTTGATGGCTCCCTCCAAACGATAAAGAACAGATCTGAATGTCACCTCCAGAATTTCTGAATTTTATTTATTGAAAAGAGGCATACAATTTTTAGATCTAAAGTTACAATTTATAGGAAATTAGAAACCTAGGGTTACAGGCTCTCGCACACGTGAATTTACAGATTTGACCCCTTAGAATCCCAACAACAGAACAGTCGCGCCGACTCAGAAAAGATCCACCGACATGCTCTCTGTAAGGCCGCGGAAGCGCGGCACTAGGCTAGGTTTGGCCGCGCTTCCGCGGCCAAAGTGTGGACTCGGGATTTGTGCTCTTTGGGCTTGGTTCAGTGGCTCTTTGGACTTCTTATTCCATATATAGTTTCTCTGTTGGGCTTTTGGGTCTTCTCCAGATTTTTAGTGAAGACTTGTATTGGGCTTTTTAACCGTTTCACTTGACTTTTTGGACCTTGCACTGTTCTTCGACTAGGCTCGACTGAGATCCGTCTAATTGTTGGTCAAAAGTCCCTTTTTCTGTTGTTTTGTGTCTTTCTCACTGTATTTGCTCCAGAAACCTGTAACCTGTAATATGCAACAAACGTGCGTCAAGAGTACCTGTTTATTTATAAAAAGGATAAGAATAGGGGAATGATAAATGCAATATTATGGTCTGAACACTCATACATAGTGATGTATGTGGGCCAATGTCTACACAGGCTAGAGGCGGTTTTTCATACTTCATTACTTTCACTGACGATTTCTCAAGATTCGGTCATGTATTTTTATTAAAGCACAAATCCGAAGCTTTCGAGAAATTCACTGAATATAAACAAGAAGTAGAAAAACAAACCGGCTTAAGTATCAAGATGCTTCGATCAGATCGAGGTGGAGAGTATCTCAGTACAGAATTTTCAAACTTTCTAAAAGAGAATGGGATTCTCTCTCAGCTCACTCCTCCTTACACACCACAGCATAACGGTGTGTCAGAACGACGGAATTGGACCCTATTAGATATGGTCCGTTCCATGATAAGTGATGCTGAGTTACCCGTCTCATTTTGAGGGCATGCATTGGAAACTGCAGCGTTTCTACTGAACAGGGTCCCAACCAAAACTGTGTCTACCACACCATATGAGATATGGCATGGGAAGAGACCATCTCTTAAAAGAATTAAGATTTGGGGTTGCCCGGCCTATGTTAAAAAGCAGAATCCGGACAAACTCGAGACACGGTCGGTTATGTGTAACTTTGTGGGATATCCAATGAACTCTTATGGATATCTATTCTACCACAAGGAGGAACAAAAGGTGTTTGTTTCTCAGTATGCCACATTCTTAGAAAAAGAGTTTTTCACAGATAAAGATGATGGCAAAGTGGTGGATCTAGAAGAGGTTCTAGAGACATAAACTACAAATGACGACTTGGTTGAACCGGTTGTTGCAATAGAAACTGAGGAACCTTGGCCACTCCGTAGGTCTGGTAGGACTTCTCGCCCACCGGAGAGGTATTACGGTTTCCTCATTGATAGTGACAGAGAAGACTGCATCATGGAGGATGATGATCCTACCAGTTTTCAGCAAGCTATCATGAGTGGAGACTCTGTGAAGTGGCTGGATGCCATGATATCCGAAATGGAATCTATGTACACCAACAAAGTATGGACTTTGGACGTTGTACCCCCTGGGGTAAAACCTGTGGGGTGCAAATGGATCTTTAAAAGAAAGATTGGTGTAGATGGGCAGGTGGAGACCTATAAGGCAAGACTTGTGGCGAAGGGTTTTCGTCAAAGACCAGGTTTGGACTATGACGAGACTTTTTCTCCCGTAACTATACTTAAATCCATTCAGATCCTACTTGTTATTGCTGCTCACTACGACTATGAAGTCTGGCAGATGGACGTTAAAACAGCATTTTTAAATGGAAATTAGAAGAATGCATTTATATGGATCAGCCAGAGGGCTTCATTGACAGTGGGAGCAGCGGGAAAGCATGTAAATTGCTTAAATCCATATATGGGTTAAAGCAGGCATCACGGAGTTGGAACTTCTGTTTCGATGATGTTATCAAAGAGTTTGATTTCATCAAAAATCCAGATGAACCTTGTGTTTATAAGAAGGCTGTAGGGAGAGCTGTCACATTTCTCGTATTGTACGTGGACGACATTCTTCTGATAGGAAATGATATTTCTATGCTACAGTCGGTCAAATCTTTCTTATCACTAAGGTTCTCCATGAAGGACCTGGGTGATGCCATATACATTCTGGGCAATAGGATCTATAGGGATAGATCCAAGAGGTTATTGGGATTGTCCCAAACCAGGTACATCAACACCATCCTAAAAAGGTTTAGTATGGAAGACTCCAAGCGGGGTGCCTTACCCGCTTGCCATGGGGTCATTCTCTCCAAGGACTCTTGTCCAAAGACCGATGAAGAGAGAGCTCGCATGAGCATTATACCCTATGTTTCGGCAGTAGGATCTATAATGTATGCGATGTTATGTACACGCCCAGATGTAGCTTATGCACTTAGTGTTGTAAGCAGGTATCAATCCAACCCAGGGGAGAATCACTGGACAGCTGTGAAGAACATTCTTAAGTACTTGCGAAGAACTAAAGAATTGTTCTTGGTGTATGGTAATGGAGATCTCCAAATGGAGACCTTTACCAATTCGAGCTTCCAGAGCGATAAGGACGACAGCAAATCTATCTCTTGGTTTGTATTTACCCTCAATGGAGGGGCGGTAAGTTGGAAGAGTTCCAAACAAGATACCGTTGCAGACTCTACGATGGAGGCTGAGTACATTGCTGCGAATGATGCCGCCAAGGAAGCCGTCTGGACAAGGAAGTTCGTCTCGGAGCTAGGAGTAGTTCCAACCATTATTGATCCAATACCATTGTATTGTGATAATAATGGGGCTATGGCGTTAGCCAAGGAGCCCAGGTCCCATCAGCGATCCAGACACATCTTGAGGCGTTTTCATTTGATTCGGGAGATTGTAGATCGCCGCGAGATCGAGATTAAGAGAGTTGACACAAAGAATAACACCGCGGATCCATTCACCAAGGCTCTCCCTCAGCCGCAGCATGAGCGACTTTTTGAGATGTTGGGTATGAGATACGCCAATAACTGGCCTTAGTGCAAGTGGGAGATTGTTGGATATATGTATGCCCTAGAGGCCATTATATGATAGTGGATGTATTCATACATGTATATATATATATATATATATATATATATATATATATATTCAGTGTACATTCTTGCTCGACATGATAGTATGCTATCTGATTCTTCTTTATCTGACATGTTGATTTGATCATGGTTTTATTCATTACACATGTTGATAAAGCCCTAAGGATATAGGCTTGACTACTGTGATTATGATAGAGATCATACTAGTGGGACATCTGTAATTTATAAGCATATCCTGGAATGTCCCTAGTCGTAGGTGTATCGAGAAGGGGCATCGATACACCAGAGTAGACTGGCGTATATGATACTAGACCCATATAATGGGCGATGGATGTTCCCACATTCATCGATGTTTGACATCGAGATCGTATACGGGTGCTCAGTGGTGACTGGGTACACTGGACGGACTCAGCGAGAACTCCTATATAGAATTATATCTATCGTCGGATAGCAGTTCTCAGGTGACACTGGTGCAGGTTAGTCTGTAGACCCGAGATCGTCATAGAGTCTTGTGTGTTCTCCCACTGTACTTTGATTACCACCATACCACGGCTCTACTGAGTCATGCAAACAGGTGGCCGTTGGGTACAGTCCCGAGACACACGAAGGCGATGAGCGATAGGAGGGGTTTCGTCTCTCCCGGTATTGGGAGTTGATGCTGTGCTGTGCTCGACTGGCTATATCAGTAAGTCCCTGGCCAGGGCTGTTGAGATTTACTGATAAGTGTTATCAGTAGTTTCTCGATCTGTTATAGACCATTCATTTGCACGACTTATTGAGTTATTGGGGTCGACATTACCATCCCTAGACTCGATATGCAGCATATCTGACGAAGAGACCGGACTGTACGGTAGTGTTGCCGGTTGGCTCGACGGGAGTTGTGACAGGTTCGCTTGTTTTCTTCTGATCGCTCAATACCCGGGTGGCCGTTACGTTTAGCTGACCGCTTGCGGCTTGTAGGTATTTGATATGATCATTGCCTACTGCCGGCGTATTGACGAGTCTTAGAGTCCCACAATGAAGTTTCCTGGCTCAGGCGAAAAGATGTGGTGTGCATATGAGATATGCGCGGGGAGCCGATTAAATACGGATATATGATACCGTATATTAATCGGGCATTCTCTATTCGTCGGGTCATATATGATATGATCGGTTTGCAAAATCAAGTGTTGATTTAACAAATGACTTTTAGATCAATTCTTTAGTTAAATTCTTTTTCTATTTTTGTATGCATACATGTAAGCACATGATAATGTGCATGGATACATACATACATACATAGTATCATGGTTGTTGATACATATTTGGTGGCAATGCAAGACTTATATTGTAGAATTATCTATTTATTTATCATTTTGTAAAAAGGAAAGGAAAATTCACAAGAGGTTAATGTTTATCGTCTTTGACTATGCTTCAACCACTTCTTAACCTTGAGTTAATTATCCTTTTACCTTTTAACTCATTTTGAAAAAGATCTAGATAATTCTAACCATGGTTGAAGTGAGAAAGATTAATATAGATTATTCTTTTCTCATTTTCATTATTCACTCTCATATCATTTTCTTTATGTGAGAAAGCTTAGCCACCATCTTCTTCTTCCTCTCTTGATAATTTCTTTGAGTGAGGTTGATTAAAAGAAAGAGTTTTGATTATAGAAAACAAACCGCATCATCATACTACACACATCTAGCCCATTTGTGTAGGGTGTTTGCTCTACTTCATTCACATATCGGGTAAAGCAAGGAGCTTTGGGCAAAGGAGCTTCGGGTGGATCGTCGTGGACCTAGAAGATCTCAAGCCAACCTTTTTCCAACCCTCAAGTAGCCGAGGAATCTAGCGTAGGGACCTACAAAGGTTGTGCTCTCAAAATCCTAGTTTTTCTACTTGTGATGATGTATATGTAATGAAACCCTAAATTTTCTAGCATGATTCTTTGTATGTTCACTTAGCACCTTAAAATTTGATTTTGGCACATGTGATGCTTCCAAACCCTTCATTAGGTGCTAGGTAAACCTAACAGTTTCCAAAGTCACGGATATGGATATCCGTCAGACTAGGGAAAAGGACGGTGCGAAAGCCAAGTGCCTCGTGTTGGCTTCAGTTGATGGGGTATACCTGAAGCATCACGAGAAGATGGACTTAGTCTTCATCTTCCTCCATAACAAAGATTTATATGGAGAGCAATCTCGTATTGCAAGATATGAGATCTCGAACGAATTGCTTCAAGCGAGGTTGGCTGTCGGGTCATATGTAGGGGACAACGTCCTTACGATGACTAGCTATATTGATGAGCTCGAGGACCTGAGGATCACGTTGGGAAACAGGTCATATGCTGATTTATTTCCACAGTCCCTATCCTCTACTTACACCCTGAAAGAAACCAGGGAGACACCCATTCTGCTTAATGGGGGACCTTCTTCTTCTGCATCCAGGGCGGAAGTAAAGGGTGAAAAGAAGAAGACCTCCACAAATCCGATATACGGTGTCAGTGAAGTAGAAGGAAAGGGAAGAGCAAAAGTTTCGGGACTTGGTGTAGGGAAGGAGGGATGTTCCTATTGTTATGGGAACGGGCATTGGCAGAAGGATTGCAGGGCTTTGGAAGTCAGTAGCCAGGATACGAAGCATGTTGTGGCTTCGGCCTAGAGTGTGTTTGTAATTGAGAACTGTTTGTCAATTAACTCTACTTCCTGGGTACTAGATACCGGAGCAGGATCTCATATCTGTAATTTATTACATGCTTTGAGAAACCGTAGAGTTATCAAGGTAGGCGATTTGTCTCTCAGAGTTGCGAATGGAATGAGCGTGGACGCTGAATCCGTGGGAGAATATCGCCTAGGTTTGACAAGTGGGCAAATATTGATTCTATGTAACTGTTTGTATGTATCTAGTTTGAGTTGTAATATCATATCAGTGTCCTCACTTTCAAGAGAGGGATATGATTTTACATTCGCAAGCGATGTAGTAAACATCCACCTAAATCAAGTTCTGATTAGGTCCGGTACATTAGATAACGGTATATACGTATTAAATCAAGCTCAGGTTTTCAATGTCCAGAACACACTTAAAAGAAAGTCTCCAGAAATAAATCGGGCTTTCTTATGGCATTATAGACTAGGTCACATCAATGAAACATGGTTGACTAAGTTACATAGAGAAGGATATTTGAATCCGTTCGAATATCAATCTTATATTACTTGTGAATCTTGTCTCATGGGAAAGATGACAAAGACTCCGTTTACTGGATACGGAGTAAGAGCGAGCGAGCTCTTGGGACTCATACACAGCGATGTATGTGGTCCAATGTCTACACATGCGCGAGATGGTTATTCCTACTTCATTACTTTTACGGATGATTTCTCTAGGTATGGACATATCTTCTTGATGAAGCATAAATCCGAGGCCTTTGAGAAATTCCGGGAATACAAGAATGAAGTGGAAAACCAAACAGGCAAAAGTATCAAGACACTGAGATCTGATCGAGGTGGTGAATACTTAAGTGTCGAGTTCCTGGGTTACTTAAAAAAGAATGGAATTTTCTCTCAACTTACTCCTCTATACACACCATAACAAAATGGTGTATCGGAAAGGCGAAATCGAACCCTATTGGATATGGTTCGTTCCATGATGAGTAAGGCTGAGTTACCGCGATCCTTCTGGGGTTATGCACTAGAATCAGCTGCATATCTTTTGAACAAGGTTCCAACGAAGACTGTGCCTACCACACCATATCAGATGTGGAGTGGGAAGAAACCCTATCTTCAGTACCTGAAGACATGGGGATGTCCAGCTTTTGTAAAAAAAAGCAGCATCCGGACAAGCTCGAGGCACGCTCAGTACAGTGTAAGTTTGTAGGATATCCAAAGAACTCCAAGGGATATTATTTCTATTACGCAGTGGAACAAAAGGTTTTTGTTTCTCGTCATGCCCACTTCTTGGAAGCTGAATTTTTAGAAAATCAGAAGAATGGGAGCGCAATAGAACTGGAAGAAATTCCAGAACCACAAGCTGTTACTGAAAGTTTGGTAGAATAAGAAGGTTCAGAAGAAAGGGACATCCCAGCGCCTATCCACAGAAGTAGTAGGCAGTCTCATCCTCCCGAGAGATACTACGGTTTTCCCATAGACGGGGATTGAGAAGATTGCTTCATTAAAAATGATGATCCTACTAGCTTCCCGCAAGCCATTCAGAGCGGAGACTCGGTAAAATGGCTGGATGCAATGCGGACCGAAATGGAGTCCATGTACACCAACAAATTATGGACTTTGGACATTGTTCCAGATGGGGTAAAACCCGTACGATGCAAATGGATCTTTAGAAAGAAGATTGGTGTGGATGGACAGGTTGAAACCTATAAGGCTACACTTGTTGCAATGGGTTTTTGTCAAAGACCTGGTTTGGACTATGACGAAACTTTTTCTCCAGTGGCTATGCTTAAATCCATTCGGGTCCTTCTTGCCATTGCTGCCTTCCACAATTATGAGATCTGGAAGATGGACGTAAAGACGACTTTTCTAAATGGTAAGTTGGAAGAATGCGTCTATATGGATCAGCCAGAGGGATTCATTCAGAGTAGGAGCAGCAGTAAAGTGTGCAAGTTACTTAAGTCCATTTATGGACTAAAGCAGGCATCACGGAGTTGGAACATCTGTTTTGATGATACTGTCAAAGAATTCGACTTTATCAAGAATCCAGATGAACCATGCATATACAGTAAGATTGTAGGGAGAGCTGTAGTATTCCTCGTCTTGTACGTGGATGGCATTCTCCTAATAAGAAATGATATTCCTATGCTACAGTCAGTCAAAGAATTCTTGTCACAGAAGTTCTCCATGAAGGACCTGGGTGATGCCACCTACATTCTGGGGATCCAGATCTATCGTGATAGATCAAAAAGGATGTTGGGACTTTCGCAGTCCAGGTACATAGACACCATATTGAAAAGATTCAATATGGAAGATTTTAAACGCGGTAACCTGTCGGCTTGTCACGGAATCACCCTCTCCAAAGAGATGTCTCCCAAGACTGATTTGGAAAGGGCTCGCATGTCGATTATACCCTACGCTTCTACGGTAGGCTCTATAATGTATGCGATGTTATGTACCAGACCAGATGTAGCATATGCATTGAGCGTTGTAAGCCGGTATTAGGCAAACCCAGGGGAGAAGTACTGGATAGCAGTAAAGAACATTCTCAAGTACCTGAGGAGGACTAAGGAGATATTCTTGGTGTATGGCGGAAAGGACCTCCAGATCGAGGCCTTTGCCTACTCCAGCTTCCAGAGTGACAAGGATGACTCCAAGTCCATGTCTGGTTATGTCTTTACCCTCAATGGGGGGCGGTCTGTTGGAAGAGTTCCAAGCAGGACACCGTTGCTGACTCAACGATGGAAGCGGAGTACATAGCTGCTTGCAATGCCGCAAAGAAGCTGTCTGGATGAAGAAGTTCCTCACAGAACTTCAGGTGGTTCCTACCAGTGTTGATCCAATACCTCTGTATTGCGACAACAACGGCGATATAGCTTTAGCGAAGGAACCCAGGTCCTATCAGAAGTCCAGACACATCTTAAGGCGGTATCACCTGATCGGGGAGATCGTAGATCGCCGGGTGATCGAGGTGAAGAGAGTAGATACGGAGAATAACACTGCTAATCCATTCACAAAGGCCATTCCTCAGACGCAGTTCGAGAGGCTATTCGAGATGATAGGTCTGCGATATGCCAGCATATGGCCCTAGTGCAAGTGGGAGATTGTTAGTGTTTATGCCGTAGAGGCCATTACTGTATCATACTAGTTTGTATATTACTTAATGGAAGCTTGGGATATTCACAGTTGTATTGAAAGTCTTGCTAAAAATGATAGTATACTACTTGGTTTGCTTCTACTTTAATATGTGCATGTATTTCTTTTAACATATCGCTTATACATATTAGTAGAGCCCTTTGGATCTTTACTTGATTACCAGCGTTGTGATGGCAGTCACACTAGTGGGGGCTGGGTAGTCTATAAGCAACATCCTATACAGGTCCCTGGTCATAGGATTATCGAAACAGGGCATCGATACTCCGGAGTAGACTGGTGTATACGCTTCTCATCCCAGCTGGGGAGATGGTCTATCCTACAGCCATCAGTATGTCGTAATGGAGATAGTATGCAGGTGCTCGTTAGGTTACGAGTACACCGGACAGGACTCGCCTGGAACTGCAGGTTGGTTTTATACCCATCGTCAGATAGCAGTTCCCAGATGACATGAGTACAGCTTAGTCCGTCAACTTGACACTGTAACTTCGCCTCGGGTGTGTTCCCACTGTACTTAGATTACTACCCTACCACGGCTTAAAGAAGTCGTGCAAATAGGTAGTAGTTGGGTGCAGTCCCGAAGCACTTGGAGCCAGTGGCAGTTAGACAGGATTCGTCTCTCCCAGTATTGGGGGTTGATATCACGCTGTGTATGGAGAGTCATTACGCAAAGTCCCTGGCCAGGGCAAGCGAGATTTACTGGTAGGTTCCAGTAGTTTCTCAAGGTGTAATGGGCTTCACTCCGACATGACTTATACCGCTATTAGTGGTCTGACGTTTACCGCACCCTAGGCCCGTTATGTGATAGTCCTAGACGAACAGACCGGACTGTACGGAGATTGTCATATACAGGCTCAGTAGGAGTTCGGATGGGTTTCCTCATCGTCCTTCTTATCGACATCGAACTGGGACCGTTACGTACAGCTAGTACCGCTTGCGGCCTATGGTTAAACCCACTGCCAGCGTAGTGTCGAGTCTTTAGAGTCCCACACAGAGTGTATCCCTGCACCGGGCAAAAGGTGTAGAGGCCGTATGGTTTTACGGCAGGGCCGTGATCATATACGTACACTTGTGCACGTACTATGATCGGGCAGATAATACTAGCGGGCTTTGGTTTAAGCAAGATTCTAGTATTATACAGATGGATTTATTCAGTCAAAGATTATCCGTGTTTTTCGGAATTACGGATGGGAGGGGCAGTCTCGTAATTTGTCGGGAAACTTCTAGAAGAAGGTGACTCATTTGTGTTTATTTCCTTTTAGGATTTAAACTAAATGAGGTGGAGGATGATGTGTAGCTTTTCATTAAATGAATGATGACTCATGAGATGATTCATCTCAAATGAATTAAATGAAGTATAGTTGATATTATGATAGATTTTTGTTATGATATTTTCATGCTTCATATTATTCTAAATGAGACATTATTCATTTGATAATCAAAAAACACTTCTCTCTCCTCAAGTCTTCATCTTCTTCCTCAAACCCTAATAGCTCTCATGAGTTGAGAATCCTAGGGTTTAAGTGACTAAGTAATCCATCTAAATACTCTACACCCTCTAGGACTTCTAGATTAGCAAACTAGAAGCCGTAGTTATCTTAGATTCGAGATAGGAGCTCGGACTATAGACTCTCGGGTGGATCGTCTTTGACTCGAGGAGGTCGTTGAGGTCCCCACGTTCCATAGAGCCTACGATGTGTGGAGGACAGCAATGAAGACCCGAAGGACAAGTAACATGAGGTATAACTTCGAATCAGAGTAGTTAAACCTCTCATAGTTTGCTAGTAATGGTTTAGACACGATCCGTGTGCTCAAGTCCGTGTTACGAAGCTTTGATAATTGTTTTTCATATATTCCGCCTCCCCGCGAACACGTGGGGTGCGTGACATGGACTTACAGAACAAAGTGATGAAATCATTTCGTAATTAAAAAGAAGAATTCTCTTCTTAAAAGATCATAGATCTACAAAGACCAAGGTCTTTTATAAAAAGATCAAAAGATCTCGTCATAAAACAAAGAAGAACTTTCTTCTCACGGATCATAGATCTATAAGACAACCTGTCTTTATGAGATTATGAACATCTCATTATAAAAAAGGGGAGAATAATTCGATTCTCTTAAGGATCATAGATCCATAAAGGCAAAGCCTTTCATCAATATAAGAGATTGAAACAAAATAAGAATGGTTGTTCTTAGAGCCTGAGACAAAGTCTCTTTTAATAGAACATAAATTGTTACTCAGATCATAAAATTGATCAGATGTGCTTTGCGCTCTTGAACTGCACTTCTGTGCTTTCTGGACTGGCGCTCAGCGCCAAATGTGCCACGTGTCAATTGCGCATGTGCTGTTCAACAACTAGCACTTTGCGCTCTTGAAATAGCGCACTGCGGTCATGGGCTTGCGCTCAGCGCCAAGCGCACCACGCGTCACTCACGTGTGCGCCACTAAACTAGAAGCGCAATGCGCTCATGAACCAGCGCTCTGTGCTCATAAACTGGCGCAATGCGCCTATCATCTGGCGCTTAGCGACAAGCGCGACACGTGTCTTGCACGTATGCGCCACGTGGCAGAAGCGCACTGCGCTCTTTGGTTGGCGCAAAGCGCACCATGTGTTACGCTGACAGAACATAAAATGTTCTCTAATAAATCCCAGAGCTCTGATGAATGCTCAGCATTCAATAAAAGACAAACATCGTCGGAATTTGAATCAATGCTCAGCATTGTTAAAAGGGCCAAGCCCAAATAAATGCTTAACAGCCCAAAATAAATGTCTTGATTGGACTTAGCCCAAGACTGGCCATAAGTCCTCAATTCGGATTTAACTGAGTCCATGCGCTCATAATCTAATTAATTAATCTTAGTCCCAAATTGGACTACAGATTTCCTAATCAACATTGGTTCAAGGGTACATCTCTGAACCCCTCTGATATATGTCGTTGTAATCCTTCAACGTCTTCAAAGAGGTGACGGGTCCCGACAACCATACATTCCATAGCCTATGACGTCTTTAACCTCGGACTGTGGGGTCCCTTTAAACTCACGGACTACAATGTCCTTAACCTCGGACTGTGGGGTCCCTTTAAACCCACAGACTATGATGTCCTTAACCTTGGACTGAGATGTCTTTAAACTAACATTGGACCACTATGTCCTTAAACTGGTATTGGACCACTATGTCCTTAAACTGGTCATCGACCGCAATGTCCCTAAACTAAACAATTGAGTCCAAATGCTCTCTTGCTGGATCTAAACGATCCCGTTAAGTTGATCTTAGTCTAAAATTAGACTAACGTATTCTTAACAAACGTTTAAGTTGATCTTAGTCTCAAATGAGACTAACGTATCCTTAAACCAACCCCCAAACCCAAATCTAAGAAAATACGGATTTGGACTAATCCACGTCCTACGGGCGACAACATAAATTAGTCTCCGTATACAATCCACGGGCAACCAAAAACAAAACAAACACCCACGACACGAAGTGACCATCTGGAGAAGGAGAAAGTGGTTACCGCGATACGGTAGCGTAATTAACTGCAGGGGCTTGAGCCTGCAGGGAAGAGCGTCCCCACAATCAAAAACCCCTCAAATGAGGGGGAATCTGACGAAGTCTGCTACATCGGCCGCATCCGTTTAAACCTTCGATACATGGTGTCATAAATTAACTTGGCATCTTCGGAGAAGTGGACGGATAGCACCAATTAGCGTCTGTCCTCGAATTTCAGGCCCCGACGTCCCAACGTCCCGGTCGCGTCTTTCGGCGGAGAACAGGTAGCCCATGCAGGTCCTCAATGTACTAAAACGAAACCATTAACTGACGTTATTATGTTTATGAATGTTATCCACTTACACCGTCTTCATACATCTTCCATTGTTCTTTCTATCTTCCTTCACATTCTGTATTCTGACTATGGCCTTTTCCTTTCAGGTCATGGCCAATCTAGGAGCTGTACCCCTTCCCGACGAGAACAACATCTTAGATATTAGCTTCGAGGCTACACTTGGTTATTCAGACGAGAAGGTCGTAGGACCACCAACGGTTATCTCCAACAGTGACTCAGAGGAACCTACCGAGGAAGAGCCAGAGGAAGAGGAACCCATCGAGGAAGAACCATAGGAAGAGGAACCTATTGAAGAGGCTCCAGCTGAAGAAGAGGCCTCAGCTGAAGAGGAGGCTCCCGTTGGGGCAGAGGAATCGGAAGAATACGGTCCTCACATATGGTTTATTAGGAAGACACTTTATATTTGAGGACATGCTTATCGATGAGTGCGCCGTACTCCTCTACGCCTCTATCGTCGTAACATACCAAGCTCACCCTTCTACTATAGCTTTGCGAGGAGGGTCAACAACCGATGCGCTAGAGCTGAGCGGTTCCATCCATTTGTTTAATGGACAATGATCGAGACGATCCGTATTAGTTTTAGTTTGTACTACTTGGCCAAATAAAGCTATGTATAGCAGTAGGTCTACGTTTATCTTTAGTTGTATCTCTTTTTAACTTTTATTAATGAAATCTTCTTTTCGAGCAAAACTATCTTGTGTCTCGTGCCTTTTCCTTTCTTAGTTTATTTCTTGCATTAATTGTTATTCTTTCATATAAATTACTATCCGGTCTCATCCTCAAATCTGTGTGTAACCTAACCCTCCTTCTTATTCAGTTAACGATGGCTGGCTGTAACCATAACCACAACAGGAGAGGAAATAGGATCCATGAGGCCGTGGCTCAGCAAGCAGCCATGATGAAAATGATGCAAGGGCTGTTAGACCACCACCAACAGTCCGTCGCCCTTCACCAAGAGCTGCGAGAAAGTAGGCAGCAACAGGCTGAGCTATTGGAGAAGGCATTATCCCCAACTCCCCAAGGATCCACGGGAGTTAAACAATTCTAATCATTACATCCGAAGACTTTTGCTGGGAAAGGGACTCCATTAGAAGCCGAGGAATGGCTTCGGGGAACTGTCAATGACCTTGGGGCTGCTCAGGTCCCAAAGGATGCGTGGGTCAGCATTGCTAAGCTGTAACTCACGGACAATGCCCGAATATGGTGGGAAGCCGAGGAAAGTAGAAGCCTATCACTTGGGAAACCTTCAAAGTACATTTCGATACTTAGTACTTTCCACTAGTAGCACATATGTGTTGGGTTTTGCCGGCGCCCTGGCCATCTACTGTGGCCGATGTGGAACAAAAACCGGTGTTTAAAAAATTTGGCGCAAACAAAACCTGATTTAGAAATGTTATACTGAATGAACCAAGTCCTTCGGTCTTCTACAACCTTCATTAGCTTCTAGAGATCGAGGATCGAACTTGGTTGCCGGTCTTCCTCCATCGATGATGATCCATCCGAGGGAAAACAACGCAGGCTCCAGCCTCGCCAAGCGAGGCAACCGACGCTCCAAGGTTGCTAGCAATGGAGAGTGGAGGTGTAGGAATGTCTCACTATATTTTTCTCTCATCACATGAGCTCAAATGAGCAACCTAAGAACATGAAGAAGGAGGTGAGGATAACTAGTGGCATGAGCAACTCAATAAAATGGCTAAGTCTCTCCAAGAAAGAGTGAGAGTAAATCAATGAATCAATAATAATGGATGGCATGTAGAGAATATGGCTAAATCATTTATTACCATCCAATGAAAATATCTCCTTTCATTTTCCAAATAAAATATCAAGAGCCATGCCTCTCTGCATGCCAAACCATGCTTATGCCAACTCACCCCTCCACCTCATTTTCCTTAATGATTTTCTAAAATGAAAATCAAATAATGAGGTGTCCATCTTCTAAAAGCTATTCCGTATAAATACGGAATACAACCTGGTATACGTATCGAAATACATATACGCGTATTCGTACAAAAATATGAATAACCAAAAGAGAAAATGAATAGTGAACAATAATACTAGAATACATAATATATATATATATATACAAATTATTAAATTAAAACCTGATTTAATAATCCAGCTTAATCCTAAGTCGCTAGTATTATCAACCGTTCGATTAAAGTCTGTGTAGCCTGTATACATATTTAATCGGACACCTATATGTACCAATATACGTCATCTACACCATATCGCCTAAACCGTGAAAACCCTGTTGGAGATAGTGCCCTCAGAGTCAATTATTGGATCACAGGCACGTGATTGCAATGATTGAGGGAGGACCTATCCCGGTAGGACAGTCTTACTCAAGATGATAGTATGCTATCTGGTTTATCTTTATCATCGTGTACTGTTTTAGGTGACCTTACAAGTCACTATTGCACGTTGATAGAGCCCCTAGGATTCTTGCTTGACCACCAACAGTATGAGGGCGATCATATAAGTGGGAGCTGGGGTCTATAAGCACATCCTTAAAAGGTCCCTAGTCGTGGGAGTTTCGAGACAGGGCATCGATACTCCAGAGTAGACTAGTGTATACAGTCGAGACCCCGACGAGGGGTGGTGGCCGGTCTCACAAGCCACTGGTGTCAGTTGGTTCACCTAAGATGTATACAGGCGCTCATTGGGTTATGAGTACACCGGACAGGACTCGCCGGGAACATGCTAGTTGGTCTTATACCTGACGTCAGATAGCAGTTCCCTGGTGACATGTGTACAGGTTAGTTCATCGACCTGAGGATCGTCATTTGTCTCGTGTGAGTTCCCACTGTACTTTAATTACTACCTTACCATGCTCAAAGGAGACGTGCAAACAGGTTTTAGTTGGGTACAGTCCCGAGCCACATGGAGGCAGTGAGTGGATCTTCAGGGGTTCGTCTCTCCCGGTATTGGGGGTGAGGTCGCGCTGTGTTTAGGAGAGCCAGAACATGAAAAGTCCTTGGCCAAGGCAGGAGATTTACTGGTAGGTATTCCAGTAGTATCTCAGGGTGTTCTGGGCTGATCTCTGACACGACTTGTACCGCTTTTGGGGGTCTGACTTTTACCAACCCCCTAGGCCCGCCATGCGATGCTCATAGACGAACGGACCGGACTGTACGGATATTGTCACTGACAGGCTCAGTAGGGTGTCAGGATGAGTTCGCTCATCGACGTCCCTTTTGGTCAATAGCTGGTGGCCCGTCACGTATGGCTAATACCTCTGACGTGCTAGTGGTTAAATCCACAGCAATAGTATTGACGAGTCTTTAGAGTCCCCCACATTTAGTTGCTCAAGTTTTCGGGCGAAACGCTGTAGAGACCGTATGGACATATGGCAGGGTTCGATCAGATGCGTGCGGTATTGCACTGATCAGAATCGGACGGTTAATACTAGCGGGCTTTGGTTTAAGCCGGATCCTAGTATTGTACAGTGTAGATTTTGTCTCATTGCATTTGTATTCGGTCGGAATACAGATGTGGGTGTGTATACACAGTATCGGGATTTTCCTGTAATTTATTACGGGACCAGTTTTCTGGAGTTGCCAGTTTGCTTTCCATTTCGGCCATATTTCTTTGTATCTTTCATTGACCGAAGATTGGTGAAGGAGGGCTTATTTACATTTGTGCAAATAAGCATTTTAGAGGGTTGTCTTTGCATATTGTTGCAACATGATGGTGCACCATCCATTGATATCACTTGACTTTCTTTTTCCATGATGGCTTGACTTTTGGAAGTAATGATTAGGTGATGGAGTGGGGTTTTGATTGTTATCATTATTCTTCATCATAACCTTTTCTCTCTCTTGCTTTTCTTTTTGACTCACTCATTTTTGATATACACATACACACTCTCATTCCTCTCCTCTCCATTGTTTTGGCCGGCCAAAGAGAAGAGGTGGGCTATCCAAAAATTTAGTATGGGGATTTTGGTTCTTTACATGTTAGAAAAATCCCTAAGTTCATCTAGAAAAAGTCTTAGTTCCTTTCCTCCACCAAAGGCAACATCCACTACCCCAAAATGAGACATGAGTTCTACACACATTCTACAGAAAATCTTTGGCACGTCGACTCGCCAACTTCATGCCCGAGTTGCCTCGGTCCAGAGGCGGGAGCCCGTAAAAGAAGCCGGCGACGTGGTGCCCTTCCGACGAGGAGATGGAGACCGGACATTCCGCGAGAGATCGGGACGACGATGAGAAGACCGGAGGACACGGATCGCTCGGTATATCTCTCTTCCCCATCTTGTAGTTAGCTAGGACTAGATTAATGGCACGATCCGGGTTTTATAGTGCGCGGTGGTGCCGGTTTGAAAAGTTAAAGTAAATCACCGCTTCCGCATTCCGGCGTCGGATTGACGGCCGGGGCACCGCCGTGCACTTACACTGGTATCAGAGCCTCGCCATTAATATAGTCTAGCTTTGTCTAATGTGTTTTACATTTCCGATCGAATAAAATTTCAAAAACCCGCGTTTTCTTTGCATCAGTTTTCTGTCGATTTTTTTCTGGCTCGAAAATTTTTTGAGGGTGTTGCAGAATGATGCTCAGGGAAGTATAAGCCTCCTGTAAAAATTTGGTCGCACGATCTCATTATCTCACCACGGAACCGCGGCCAAACCCATGCTTGGGCAGCGGTTCCGCCGCTGTTTAAACTGTTCAGTGCACCAATTTTTTATAGAGGCCTCCTGACTTGAAAATATGGGTTTTGGAATATTATTATTGGGCCCAGAATTTCTTTATATGCTACAGTAGTGCTTTGGGGCCCACTTGGTAAATTTGATCGATCGGAAAATTTTAAATACATTAGTTCACAGTATTTACATTATATCTGCGACCGTGAATGTCACTTGATCGGTAAATCCAGTCTAACTGCTATAGCCCAGTTAGACGGATTTGCGAACGTGACATTCACGTTGATGTTCTGTGTATTGCTGTGATGTTGCGGATTGGCCGTGGGGGATAGCCTGGATGCAATGCTAGTACAGTTTTTGTTGTATTATGTACATTTGATATTGCGGGGCGATCGTCCGACATGTGGACTGCCGTCACTGCCTGTTTGTATTATTATTTTGGGGCACGACTAGGTTGCGGTCGATGTACCCGTTGTATGTATATTTTACTTTCTGTACTAGGATTACCCCAAGGTGGGGTGCACGGATAGCCGGGTTCTAGAGGGCAACGGGCCCGCATCTCATGGCATTGAGACGGAGGGGGCTTGACTCTAGAATTGGCGGGCTATTTGCAGCACTCGTAGGGGGTACATGTTGACCCAGGAGGGGTGCCCAAGTTACCGGATTCGGTGAAGTGCCGGGTGGTCCATTCACGTTGCTGAAGGGGGCTGTCTCGCTTCAGGTTTTGGCGGGTAACTTGCCGCGCCCGTAGGGGTCTAGGATTTCATTGCGCAGGCTATCCACACGACCAGGGGAACGTCGGGTTTCAGTAGCGGCTCTGTGAAACCCGGGGATCCCAGATATTTGTATTGTTCTGTGATGCTGTACATTTCTGTGATGTTGCATTTTATCACGCCTTGAGCGAAATATTATATACTGATATATATTAGTAGATGTTGTATATGTTTTGCATCCGCGCTAGTCCAGTCCCCGCTCTGTCGTTAGTTAGCTAACCTAACGGGTAATGACGGGACCCAGTGGCGAATGCGGATGGCATATACGTACATCATTATATTTTCGTTCTTTGTGGTGTGATCAATTGATGGGACTGCGTTGATTCGGATCAATGCAAGTTAAACAAACCTAATTTGATGTTGTTGGAACACTTTTTAAAAAGCTGTTGTTGCAAGGACGTTCTCTTTTGTTTTGCATCGTGGTATTCAGTTGGAATATCCTGCTCCTCAGTCGACGAGGCAAGGGCCGAGATCTCTTCACCGGGAGTGACCCCCTGGACAAAAAGTTTGCGTCAGGGCAATAACTTCACTATACCCGATTACTTTTGCTTTGCACCGTGGTATTCAGTTGGAATATCCTGCACCTCATTCTACAGGGAAAGAGCCGAGATCCCTTCACCGGGAGTGACCTCTTTAGCAAAGGTTTTCGTTACTATATTTTTCTAAAAAGCTATCCGTTCCTTCAACGATATCAAGTTTATTACGTTAAAGGTTTTCGCCAGAAACCATTCGTAGCCCTCCGTCGTTTCATATGGATGGTCAATAGTATTCAAGCTGTGTTTGTTGGCCAAAGTCAAGGCACAGTGTTTGGTAGCTGTTGGGTATTCATATGCAGCATAGATAGATGCGTTGGTTTGAGACAGTCGTACTACCTTGTTGGCCAAAGTCAAGGGTATGTACGGGTGGGTTCAAATTAACCTGGAGAATGACGGGTAGAACTTGACATGTGACTTATGATTTGTTGGCCAAAGTCAAGGTCATAAGAGCATGGGGCAGAAATCACATCGGGAGTTTCTAAAGAAACTGAAACTTGCCAGATATGCGCATACCTTCTGGAGTGTGATGACGTGAGTGGATTCCGTCACGTTATCATGCGATGATAGTTGGATCCCGATTCCCACTGATGAGTTGGTTTACTCCTCGGGTGATCCCGACTAATTCTTCTTTCAGGTTTGGAGGAGAGTTTGACGGTACAGTGGGAGGTTTCCAGATTAGATAAATTGGTAACCATTCTGATCTAGGTTAGAGTGCACGCTGAGTGTTTCTTTTCTCTCTCTCTTTGGCAGCGACCATTGACCCGACCCTAAGACTTTGACTCAGTGACCAAAATTAACCGAACCTTCTTAAACACTGGCTTTTGGATTGTCAGAGTTGCAAACCTCATTGCCACTCCTACTTTTACCCTTTTTTCCAGGACACCCCGTATTACTACGAACGTCCACTTCCATTGGACAAAACCATCGTATGGTTATATACGAACTCGAAGGAATTTATTCGAGGATGGTTTCCGGTTCTGGAGAAAACGGATAGGACTATTCAGTTGTCTTTTCCTTTTACCTTCTCTCAGGTTGCGAGTGCTCCTTGGTTTAGGAGACAGTACACCTATTACGCAAATTGGATAGTCTTCTTCTAAACCATAGGCATGTGCCGACCGGTAGGAAATGAAGAAAACCAATTAGCCTAACGATGGTGTACAGAAGGTATTAAGTTAAGACAAAGCAAGGGATTAGTAAGAGGGCAAAGTAAATTGCAACTGATATTCACGACCAAACCAGGTATTTCATTACCACTCCCACTTCACCTTTGTATTTCTCCAGGACACTCCGTATTACTACGAAGATCCACAATTTATTGGATACTCCATCGTATGGTTATATACGAACTCGAAAGGAACTTGTTCCAGTTCGGGGATGGATTCTGGTTCAGGAGAAATAAGAATAAGGTTTATTTTACTCTTTTATCTTCACATTCTATCGCATTGCGAGTGCTCCTGGGATTAAGACAGTACACCCATTATACTTATTGGATAGTCTTCTTCCAAACCATAGGCTGGTGCCGAACGGTAGGGAAGGAAGAAAACCATTTGGCCTAAGGGGTGTGCAGAAGGTAATGACTAAAGACATATAAAGGGATTTGGAGAGGTGGCAAAGAATTATACGGTTACAGTCGTGAATCTGGAAGAGGCATTACCGGGATACCGGGATACCCCATCGAAACATTTCAATGTTTCAGTTTCACTATGTACTGTTAAAGGAAAACTGATTTCCCAATTAGTCCTTACTCCAGGGTATGTATTTACCAGGTATGATTCTCACATCTGTATGGTTTTACAGATGATGAGTGGGAGTAGGTTAGTGGGAATTAGGTGATCATCCTTATTATATCGGGATTCGTTGTAATCGGTGATATTTGAGGAAGTCACCTGGACTGTTTGCCGGTCGGCAAATATTTGGTTTTGAATATCCGCTGTCATGCACCAATTTCAAATTGATATATATGTACGTCTATTTTTATAGAGTGAGATATACCTTTTTGAAATTATGTCGATGGCATTTACCTATATCAGTGGATGGTTAGGTAAGGAGTATTAAACAGCGGTGTAATTCTTCTTAACCATAAGTACAGTTTTCAGCCTACGACACACAGGGATTGAGTTGTTTGACTCAAGGGACTTATACAAAGTATTGTATGTTGTCCAGTGTCCATTAGGACAGAGGGGTTGGTCCTCGTATTAGATTCTGTTTACTTGTGACTTCTCTGGTTCTTAGACATGTGTTTCGTAGAAACACAAGGTCTGAGTTTTGAGAAGTTATAGGTATAAGAATAGAGTAGAGAACCAGGTGTTGCAAGTATCGGAATTCTTCACGGTGATCGAAGATGTAGATACTTGTGTGTGGTATTCAGTTGATAGTGATGGTTAAGAGAACTTGCTTCTCTTTCAGGTTACTCATAATTGGAAGCATTCCTAAGTTGAGTAACGCTGATCGGCCTCCTTCCATTTAGTTGACATGCACTGGAGATAGCTGCATGATTTGAATCTGGTTCAATTAAATCAGTGCATCTGGTTCTATATTAGATATAGAACAGTTCATATCTTAACGATGTTAAGGTACGGGGAGTTGTCCGGAATATGCTTAAAACCAGACTCTGGATAACTCAAGGCACGTTTCTGTAATGGCTGCTTGTGGGTTGACCCAGGCTATGATGGGGGTTGACTTTCTACCATCTGGAAGATCAATAGTGATATTGTTCTAAACTCGCCACAGTTTTAATAAAAATGGATTTTTTCAGAAAACAGTAGTGGGAGTATGGTAGAACAGGAAGTGATTCCAGAACCACAAACGATTACTGAAGATTTGATAGGAACCTAAAGATTCAATCTGATTTGACATTCCATTGGCCACTCCACAGATAAGGTGTAAGTCCACGGTAGCGCCCCGGCCGTCTAACAGACGCCAAATGCGGAACAAAAACTTTTAACGAAACTGGCGCTATCGTGTACCGTAACCTGGATCTGCCATTAAAGCTAAACTAACAAACTACAAAGGGGTAGAAACGTTATACCGAATGATCCGAGTCCTTCGGTCTTTAACCATCATCCCACGCTTTGTTGCGGCTGCTCCGATCTCCTTGATCTCCAATCTTGTCGTCTGGGTGGCACCACGTCGACGGATCTTTAAACGGGCTCCCGCCTCTGAACCGAGGCAACTCGATCGTCAAGTTTGCTAAAAAAGACGACCAAGATGAAATAGAGAATGAGTAGAACACTTTGTCTCGTTACGTCCAAGGCTATGGACGAACGGTTATGGAAGTTGCCTTTTGGATCGGGTTAAATGAGAAAGAGGCTATCTATTTTTCGTGAACCCGAATCTATCATAATCTTTTTCTAGTGAACAACAACCATGAACTATGAGAGGGGGGGAGGCCGGCCACTTATAGATGAGGAGGAGGGTGAGTGTAGGAGAGGAGAGGGGTTACCACAAGGATATGAAGCTTATCATAACCTAAACACAAAGAATGAGTCAAACAAAACATTAAATGCTAACCAATGAACATTAACCCGGTCACAAAAAGCATTTAATACAATAATCAATGCACTAATGACTCACCAAGATGCATGAACCTAGTCACCACCTTCTAGAAGCTTCTACACTCATCCAAAGAAAAGATAAATCCGTATTTAACCGACAGTCAAAATACGGCTGATAGAAAACTGGAAACTGGCAACTTCCAAAAGTGATCCTGAAACGAATTTCAGGATAACCCCGTATCAGTATAAACATACCCATATTTGTATTACGACTGAATACAAATGCAACTGAGACAAAGATATTATATCTACACAGTATAATACTGGGTTCCGGCTTAAACCAAAGCCTACCAGTATTATCTGCCCGAAAAACGACACGTGCGAAAACGCACGTGCTTTTTCCGAACCTTGCCATATCACTATACGGCCTCTACAACGTTTCGTCCGAACTTGGGAAAGTGTCTGTGGGGGACTCTAATAACTCATCAACACACTGGCACTGGGTATAACCACTAGCACGTCAGAGGTACAAGCTGCACGTAACGTTTTGCCTATGTATTGATTGGAAAGGAAGCTGATGAGCGAACTCATCTATAAACCCTACTGAGCCTGACAGTGACAATGTATATACAGTCCGGTCCATTCGTCTAAAGAATATCGCATATCGAGTCTAGAGGGGTGGATAAAGTCAGACCCCTAATAACGCGATAAATCGTGTCGGCATGAAGCCCATCACCACCTGAGAAACTACTGATCCAAATCAGTAATTCTCCACTACCTCGGCCGAGGATTCCTAGTGATGGCCACCCGTGCACTGTGCGACATCAACCCCCAATACCGGGAGAGACGAATCCCCGACGATCCGCTCACTTGCCTCCAATGTGGCTCGGGACTGTACCCAAAAAAGACATGTTTGCACGACTCCTTTGAGCCGTGGTAGGGTAGAAATCAAAGCACAGTGGGAACTCACACGAGACAAATGACGACCTCAGGTCGATGAACTAACCTGTACACGTGTCACCAGGGAATTTCTATCTGACGATATGTATAATACCAACTAGCAGATTCCCGGCGAGTCCTGTCCGGTGTACTCATAACCCAATGAGCACCTGTATACATCTTAGGTGATCAAATTGACACCAGTGGCTTGTGAGACCGGCCACCGCCCCTCGTCGGGGTCTCGACTGTATACACTAGTCTACTCTGGAGTATCGATACCCTGTCTCGAAACTCCCACGACTAGGGACATTATTAAGGATGTGCTTACAGACCCCAGCTCCCACGTATATGATCGCCATCATACTGCTGGTAGTCAAGCAAGAATCCTATGGGCTCTATCATCATGCAATAGTGAACTAAAGTATGTATACGATAATAAAGACAAACCAGATAGCATACTATCATCTCGAGCAAGACTGTCATACCGGTATAGGTCCTGCCTCAATCATTGCAATCACGTACCTGCGATCCAATAATTGACTTTGAGGGCACTATCTCCAACAATCTCCCACCTGCACTCAAGGCTAATTATTGCGATGTCGAATACTCACAGCCCGTGTGATACCGAACATCCAACTCCTCTACTAATCAGTTTTACAAAGCTAGTTTGTAAAACTCTTGTGTTCGAGAAATAGCCTCAGTGAGTGGATCCGCCCTGATGTTTCTTTCTATGTCTCTCTTAATCTCACGTTCGCGGAGAAAGCCATCTTCCGAATCGAGTAATACCTGTCTTAGAATATGTCTGGATATCTGATGGGACCTAGTTCATAAATGAACTCCAAATCCAAACTTCTTAGACTATATTGACAACTGAACTTAATCAGTATTCAGCACCATGCCTCCCACAGTATCCTCTTGGACCACCTGTCCATAATACTGTCCCTCGTCAGAGGGAAAACTGTAACTGTGACAATCACTCTGTCATCCATGTCACCTTTGAAGCCTGGAATGATAACCGTCTCCCGAAGGAGGCTGCCGTCATCAAATCCGTAGAACATGCACTTATGTTCTAAAACTGCTTCCTTATATTTCTCCAGGATTGGATTAATATAAACTTATCGCATCTAGTGCAAAAACAACATCTGGTGTGGTACTTGACATCTCATGATTGACTCAATTGCCTAAGCAAGTGATCTGCCAATCATGCACATCCCTCTCTCCTTTAGTCTCTAAGACACCTTTAGAGAGGGTGACTCCATCACCTGCAGGTACACCACCATGCCAGGAGTCATCTATTCTAAATACCATTAGAATACTGTCAAAGTAGCCATATTGGGAAACTACCCAAATCTAGATCTAAAACCATAGATCTAGTAACCAGAATGTCTGATATTATATCTATATCCTTTGTGGAGAAACAACTGTGTGATAACCACAGTACAACCGATCGTAGTATAGGAATTTTACTTCCTACTCTGTGTATGTCATCCAAATACCAGGACATCACACCCTACTACCTTCTTAACAGATCCATCTCCTATTCTGATGAAGTCAAACCTATGACTATCACATCAAAATTAGATGATCTTATCTCCGCTATATCTGCTCAAGTCTATAAATAGACATAAGCTGCTTGTCCACTATACTTCCGCTGCTCCAACTGACCACGACAACCCTCTAGCAGAATAATATCTACGTACACTTCTAAAGTATATTTAGAACGACGTTATACTTATCCTCTTGCCGGGTTTCATAGTCTGGAACAACAGTAGTGTCAAGGCTGGATAAACAAGAACCTCTCTGTCACCGTCCTTGAGGCTACCGGAGTACCTCTCCGGTGTCTGAGGTTACCCACCATATATGCGGAATGGCTAATGGAATGTCAAACCTGATTGAATATATAGGTCCTATTAAATTTTCCGTAATCGTTTGCGGTTCTGGAATCACTTCCAGTTCTACCATACTCCCACTACTGTTTTCTGAAAAATCCATTTTTATTAAAACTGTGGCGAGTCAAGAACAATATCACTATTGATCTTCCAGATGGTAGAAAAGTCAACCCTCGTCAAAGCCAGGGTCAACCCACAAACAGCCATTACAGAAACGTGCCTTGAGTTATCCAGTGTCTGGTTTTAAGCATAAGCTGGACAACTCCCCGTACCTTAACATCGTTAAGATATGAACCATTCTATATCCAATATAGAAACAGAGGCACTAATTTAATTTGAACCAGATTCAAATCATGCAGCTGTCTCCAGTGCATAACAACTTAATGGAAAAAGGCTGATCAACATTACTCAACTTAGGAATCCCTCCAATTATGAGTAATCTGAAAGAGAAACAAGTTTCTCAAAACCATTACTTTTAACTGAATACCAATCACAAGTATCTACATCTTCGATCTCTTTGAAGAATCCTGATACTTGCGATACCTGGTTCTCTACTTTATTCTTATACCCACAACTTCTCAAAACTTTAGACATTGTATTTCTACGAAACACTTGTCTAAAAACTAGAGAAGTTATAAGTAAACAGAATATAGTACGAGGACCTACCCCTTTGTCCTGACAGACACTGTACAACATACAGTACTCTGTATAAGTCCCCTGAGTTGAATAACTCAAAACCTATGCATCGTAGGTTGAAAACTGTACCCAGGCGATTTCCTCAAATATCACCAATTACAACGAATTCCGATATAATGAGGATGATCACCTAATTCCCAATAAGTTACTCCCACTCATCATCTGTAAAACCGTACAGATATGAGAATGAAACCTGGTAAATACATACCCTGGAGTAAGTATCTAATCGGGAAAACAGTTTTCTTTTAACAATGCGCAGTGAAACTGAAACATGAAAATGTTTCGTAGGGGTATTCTGGTATTCTTAGTAATGCATCTTCCATAATCCAATTCATGGCTGTAACCGTATATTTCTTTGCCATCTCTCCAACTCCCTTTATTTTTCTTTAGTCATTTCCTTTTGTACACCATCGTTAGGCTAAGTGGTTTTCTTCCTTCCCTACCGTTCGGCACCAGCCTATGGTTTGGAAGAAGACTATCCAGTAAGCATAATAGGTGTACCCTCCTAATCCTAGGAGTACTCGTAACTTGAGAGAAGGTGATGATAAAAGACAACTGAATAATACATTATTCTATTTCTCCCGAACTGGGAAAAAGCAAAGGTGAACTAGGAGTGGCGATGAAGTACGCGGTTTGGTCGTGAATGATAGCAGTCGCAATTTACTTTGCCCTCTTTCTAATCCCTTTATTTGTCTTTAGTTATTACCTTCTGTACACCCTACTTAGGCTAATTGGTTTTCATCATTCCCTACCTTTCGGCACCTGCCTATGGTTTGGAATAAGACTATCCAATAAGCGTAATAGGTGTACTCTCCTAAACTAAGGAGCCCTTGCAACCTGAGAGAAGGTGATAATAAAAGACAACTGAATAAACCAATTCTATTTCTCATGAACCTGGATCCATCCTCGAAGAAGTCCCTTCGAGTTCGTATATAACCATATGATGGATCTATCCAATGGAAGTGGATATCCGTAGTAATACGGGGTGTTCTGAGAAATGCAAAGGGTAAAAGAAGGAGCGGCAATGACTTATGCAACTCGGACAATCCAAAAGTCAGTATTTTAAGAAAGTTCGGTCAACTTGGTCACTGAGTCATAGTCTAGGGTCGGTCAAAGGTCGCTGCCAAAGAGAAAGAGAAAAGAAACACTCTGCGTGCACTCTAACCTAGATCAGAATGATTATCACTTTATCTAATCAAGAAACCTCCCACTGTAATCTCAAATTCTCCTCCAAACCAGAAAGAAGAATTAGTCGGGATCACCCGAAGAGTAAACCAACTCATCAGTGAGAATCGGGATCCAACTATCATCGCATGATAACTTGATGGAAGCCACTCAAGTTATCACACTCCAGAAGGTATGCGCATGCCTGGCAAGTTTGCTGTATGTTTGAAACTCCCGATGTGATTTTTGCCCCATGCTCTTATAACCTTGGCGTTGGTCAAAATGTCATAAGTCACATGCCAAGTTCTACCCGTCATTGTCCAGGTTAATTTGAACCCACCCGCACATGCCCCTGACGTTGGCCAAATGGCAGAACGACTGTCCCAAACCAACACATCTATCTATGCAACATATGAAATACCCCGGCAGCTACCAAACACTATGCCCTGGCGTTGGTCAAATGCATAGCTTGAATACTACTGACTATCCATAAGAAATGACGGAGGGCTACGGCTGGTTTTTGGCGAAAAAACCTTTAACGTAATGAACTTGATCTCGTTGAAGGAAACTGATAGCTTTTTATAAAAAATATAGTGGCGAAAATGTTTTGCTAAAGAGATCATTCCCGGTGAAGGGATCTCGGCTCTTTCCTCGTGGAATGAGGTGCAGGATATTCCAACTGAATACCGCGATGCAAAGCAACTTGTAATCGACTATATTGAAGTTATTATCCTGACGTAAACTTCTGCCCAAGGGGTCACTCCCGGTGAAGAGATCTCGGCCCTTGCCTCGTGGAAGTTATGATTAGGTGATGGAGTGGGGTTTTGATTGTTATCATTATTCTTCATCATAACCTTTTCTCTCTCTCTTGCTTTTCTTTTTGACTCACTCATTTTTGATACACACACACACACTCTCATTCCTCTCCTCTCCATTGTTTTGGCCGGCCAAAGAGAAGAGGTGGGCTGTTCAAAAATTTAGTATGGGGATTTTGGTTCTTTTCATGTTAGAAAAATTCCCAAGTTCATCTAGAAAAAGTCTTAGTTCCTTTCCTCCACCAAAGGCAACATCCACTACCCCAAACTGAGACATGAGTTCTACACACATTCTACAGCAAATCTTGGGCACGTCGACTCGCCAACTTTGTGCCCGAGTTGCCTCGGTCCAGAGGTGGGAGCCCGTAAAAGAAGCCGGCGACGTGGTGCCTTTCCGGCGAGGAGATGGAGACCGGACATTCCGTGGGAGATCGGGACGACGACGAGAAGACCGGAGGACACGGATCGCTCGGTATATCTCTCTTCCCCATCTTGTAGTTAGCTAGGACTAGATTAATGGCACGATCCGGGTTTTATAGTGCGCGGTGGTGCCGGTTTGAAAAGTTAAAGTAAATCACCGCTTCCGCATTCCGGCGCCGTGCACTTACAAACCCTCTGTGTGGGACTCTAAAGACTCGTCAATATGCTGGCAGTGGGTTTAATCAGAAGCACGTCAGCGGCACTAGCTATACGTAACGGCTACCTAGGTATTGAGCGAAAGGAAGGCCGATGAGCAAACTCATCCAAACCCCTATTGAGCCTATCCGTGACAATCTCCATACAGTCTGGTCTGTTCGTCTAAGAGTATCGCATATCGTGTCTAGGGGGTGGATAAAGTCATACCCCTGACAACGCGATATTTCATGTCAGTATGAAGTCCATCACCCACTGAGAAACTACTGATCCAAATCAGTAATTCTCGTCCACCTTGGCCAAGGATTTCTGGTTATGGCCACCCATGCACTATAGGACATCAACCCCAATACTGGGAGAGTTGAATCCCCGACGATCCGCTCACTGCCTCCATGTGGCTCGGGACTGTACCCAACTAAAAGCTGTTTGCACGACTCCTTTAAGCCGTGGTAGGGTAGTAATCAAAGCACAGTAGGAACTCATATAAGACAATTGACGATCTCAGGTCGATAGACTAATCTGTACTCATGTCACCTGGGAACTGCTATCTAAGATGTGGGTACGCCAAATTTCATGTGATTCTACAACTTTTTCACCGTTGATTTAGCAATGTAAAAAGTTCTATTGTCGGTAAACTGTTAATTTTGAACCCACTAATTCAACGGTGAAAAAGTTGTAGAATCAAATGAAATTTGGCGTACCCACATCTTAGATGATAACGATGAAGATGATGGGTGCCGATCGTCGGAAAATACGATGGAGAGCGTACATTTTCGACGCCATAGGAGGAAATTCCCTCCTATGGCATCTTTCCTCCATTATTCTATATATATATATATATATATATATATATATAGAGAGAGAGAGAGAGAGAGAGATGTACTCTCTCTCTCTCTATATATATAGAATAATGGAGGAAAGATGCCATAGGAGGGAATTTCCTCCTATGACGTCGAAAAAATGCACCATCCCTCATTTTTCCGCCGATCGGCACCCACCATCTTTATCGTTATCATCTAAGATGTGGGTATACCAAATTTCATGTGATTATACAATTTTTTCACCGTTGATTTAGCAATATAAGAAGTTCTATTGTTGGTAAACCGTTAATTTTGAACCCACTAAATCAACGGTGCAAAAGTTATAGAATCAAATAAAATTTGGTGTACCCATATCTTAGATGATAACGATGAAAATGGTGTGTTCCGATCGTCGAAAAAAATGAGGAATGGTATATTTTTTCGACACCATAGGAAAAAATTCCCTCCTATTGCCTCTTTCCTCCATTAACCCCATATAGATATATCCTCTCTCTCTCTCTCTCCCCCCTCCAATTGCATATTTGAAATTAATGCAAATATCCCAAACAAATCCAAATAGATCTAATAAAAATATGAAAAAGATTGCAACTTTTTAAACACCAATCAAAACCCATGTCATAAACTTAGATGATTGTGAAGAATAACCAAAACCGATTTTCATAATCCCTGAATAATCAAATACTAAATTGAAAAAAAATCAATGTCTCGATTCAAAACTCACACAAATCCCCTTTGAGAACCTTGGATGCCAATTAATGGCTAAAATCAATGAAAAAATGGCAGGAAAAATGCTAATCAATGGGAGGGGAGAGAGAGAGAGAGGATCTTGAGATATATATAGAGAGAGGATCATAGACAGAGGGGGGGAATGTAACTAGGCCTAGTTCACAACTGTGCCCCTATTAGAAAATTTGTAAGAGATGTAGTTGCTAACTGTACCCATGATAAAAAAAATTAAAATCGCCAGCGTACAGTGCTAAGCTAATACTAACGTGGCGTCTACGTGTCCAAAAATGGTCTACTTTAGAAAATACTTTTGAGAATGGCCTATTTTTATTAATATTTTAAAAATTATGCCTAATAAAAAAACTTGTCCTAAATATTATACTGAAGGCGCTGACACTTTTGATAGAAGAAATTTGTGGGGACAACAAATACACATCTTATCACTCCTGCCTCAATCTCAACTTCAAAGGATTTGGTGCTATCTAAGATCATCAAGGTTCCAGGTCGGTTGTGTAATTAATACGGATTAATTAAACAAATATAGTTGCGTGAAAGCCTACCCTTGGGGGAAAAAAGGCTTTTAACTTAAAGAGTCTCAAGTCAGCGTCAAAATGATCACACAATTTTGACAACATTTGTATTTTTTATTTAAGCTGCGAATCAAACAATAGTAGTATTTTGTAGAAAAACCTCACCCATCAATGGGGAAAATAGAAAACAAGAAATTAGATTTCTACATCCATCAACACCAAAAAGTAAAAGCTCATATATAATCTCAAAGCACATAATTAGTTCTTTTTATTTCCAGTACATATATATTCTCTCAATGCTCGCGCCCCCCCCCCCCCCCCTGGAGTTAGGCAGCAAGCCCTCCAACTCTCCTAGAGAAAGACAAACTTCCGAGACCCAAAGTGCCGAGCCCCCCCTAACCCCCAACGAATCCTTTCTTTTCTTTCTTGTCTCCCATTAAATCCTCAACACATCGCAATTATAATTTAATAAAAAAAGAAGAAGTTATATATATAAATACAAACCCACTGCCATGTACAAGCCTTTAATACAAGTACTTGCTTGCTTTGCTTCTGTTCCTCTCCCTTGTTACAAATTTAAAATCTCTATATATATCACACTAATGGAGTGATTCTCTCTGCTGCTCTCTTGATTCTCCTCCCTTTTCTTTTTCCATTCTCATCAAAACATTTTACAGCTATCAACTGCCCCATTCCTTCATTCTTCATCAAAAAATTAAAATATATCTCGTTGTCTTCATAAACCACCCGCATCTCCTTGAAACAAACAAAGAAGATTAAGAGAAGGAAAGGGATGATCGCACTTAGGGATTTATACCACGTGCTGACGGCGGTGGTGCCGCTGTACGTGGCGATGGTCCTGGCATACGGGTCCGTGAAGTGGTGGGGGATCTTCACCCCTGAGCAGTGCTCCGGCATCAACCGCTTCGTGGCCCTCTTCGCCGTCCCCCTCCTCTCGTTCCATTTCATCTCGACCAATGATCCTTACACCATGAACCTGCGCTTCATCGCCGCCGACACCCTGCAGAAGGTGATGGTCCTGTTGGTCCTGCTGCTGTGGTGCCGGCTCAGCGCGCGCGGGGGGATGGAGTGGGCCATTACGCTGTTCTCCCTGTCCACGCTGCCCAACACGCTTGTCATGGGGATCCCGCTGCTGAAGGGGATGTATGGGGCCGACTCGGGCACCCTCATGGTTCAGATTGTTGTCCTGCAGTGCATCATCTGGTAACGGGATTTTGCTTTTTCATGTTCTTTCACTAAAATACCCTTAACTATCATGTTCTTTCACTAAACTTAAATTTCTTGTATAACTTTAAGCTACCTTAAAGTGCACTTTTTGATGGTGTATTAGTGAAAACAATGGCTTTAAAAGCAAAGTTAAAGGGATTTAAGGTGGTTTTGTGAAAGCCTCGTGATAGCTAAGGGAATTTTAGTTTAAATTAACTGCCACAGAAATTTATTTAAACTTTGGAAGTTTTGGTTTCTCTCGTTTACGAGAATATATTTCTTGGTATGTTGATTGAGATGATGTGCCAAAAACAGATTTGCAACAAAAGTAGCTAATTAATTTATCTTCTTCGTCTCGAACAGGTACACATTGATGCTCTTCTTGTTTGAATACCGCGGCGCCAAGCTCCTGATCATTGATCAGTTCCCTGACAACACCGCCAGGTCCATCGTCTCCTTCCGGGTCGATTCAGACATCATTTCGCTCGACGGGAAGGAGGCATTACAAACCGAGGCGGAGGTAGGCGAAGACGGGAAGCTCCACGTGACCGTCCGGAAGTCCACTTCATCAAGGACGACGTCGGAGGTTCTTTCCAGAAGGTCGAAGAATTTATCGGGAGGCATGGTTTCAACAATGACGCCGAGGCGGTCCAACCTGACAAATGCGGAGATTTACTCGCTGCAGTCTTCGAGGAACCCGACGCCTCGAGGGTCGAGTTTCAATCACAGCGATTTGGTTTACGGGAGAGGGTCTAATTTCGGGAACAATACGGGAGCGGACGAAGAGAATGGGATTTGTAGGGGGAACGGGTTGCTCTCGCCGGTTAATGGAGGGCGGAAGAAGGAGAGCAATGGGAAGGATCTGCATATGTTTGTTTGGAGCTCGAGCGCCTCGCCTGTTTCGGCCGAGGGAGGGATTCCTGTGTTTCGAGGAGGAGTAGAGTTTGGGAATGAGAATGGCGGAGGAGATCATTATACAGTTGATGCTCACAACAACACTAACAAAGGTAGCATTTTTAGTTTTAATCCTTGTTATTTTGTTTTGTGTTTTGTTTAGGCTAAATTGCTGGAAATGAGAAATTAATTACAACCTGTTATTGAAACAATCATAGGGAAACAATAGAGCCCCATTTGGAAATGGAATTAGAATAACTGTGGTTTATTTTTTAAGTGGAGGCAGAAAAGGTGCAAACTGTGGTTTGCAAGCCCCAAACTCCAAAAAGTAGAGTTTACAAAACTTTGATCGGATTGGAGTTAACTGCAGTTATATCAAGTCTTTAGCTAGATAGTTGCAGTTATCTTAAATACAAAATAATTGCCAAAAAAAGGCAAACCTAGCATTTTGGAGTTGAGCTCTAATAACTTTATGAAACGGCAGTTTAGAAAACTTAACTCCATTCCCAAATATCGCCTAGAAGTCTAGGGATATTTTTGGAAATAAATCAACGGAAAAAATAATAAGATCGATGAACTCGGAGGGGGAAAGTGCAGGTTTTGAAATTAGAGTGTTTCCAGGTACATGATGCCAAAAGATAAGGGTATTTCCTGCAATTTAACCTTTTGTTCATAATGTTTAGATCCTGTTAAGATGTTATTTTTCCTTGTAATGGCTAAAAAAATACTTAAGTCAAATTTGTTTTCTTACAAACGTAAATAGACATATTTCTTTTTTGAGTTGTTTTCTTCTTACTGGAATACCTTAAATTTTTTTATTACAGTAAAATCCCTTAAACTTTAGTTCTTATGGGATTTTTTCCACTAAATATAAAGGTAGTTGGGTGAAGTATGGGGATAGTTAATGGTGTTTTAGTGTAGTTTACCCGACTCCATTTTCTAGATGTCTATCGACCGTTCACTGTAACTACTGATGATGCTTTTACTTAATTTATGTTTCTGGAAAATCCGAAGAAGCATATGATGAGTTCGGCCGTGATGAGTTCAGCTTCCGCAACAGGCCCGTAGACGCTACAATGCAAAGGGACGGGCCGAGCTTATCAAAGCTGGGATCAAACTCAACAGCCGAGCTCCACCCGAAAGGCTCAACAGGAGAAATGAAGCCGAGCTCGATGCCACCTGCTAGTGTTATGACCAGACTCATTCTCATCATGGTCTGGAGAAAGCTCATCCGCAATCCCAACACCTACTCTAGCCTTATCGGTCTCATCTGGTCCCTCGTCTCCTTCAGGTACTTAGTTTTTATTTCCTCTTCCGCATCGATCCATCCGCAGGTGTGTTGTTAAAGTAACCGTCGCTTTTTAATATATAGGTGGGGGATTGAAATGCCTGCCATCATCGCCCATTCTATAGCGATACTCTCCGATGCTGGGCTGGGTATGGCTATGTTCAGCCTTGGTATACATCTCTGCCAATTATATTTAGTCTTCAATTGCATATAACACCCTTCATGTATCCGTCGCATTAATTATTTTGATAATGGTGCAGGGTTATTTATGGCATTGCAGCCGAGGATCATTGCTTGTGGTAACTCTATCGCCACGTTCGCAATGGCGGTCAGGTTCCTTACAGGGCCGGCTGTGATGGCCGCTGCATCCATTGCTGTTGGATTGCGGGGGGTTCTTTTGCATATCGCCATCGTTCAGGTATTTTCTTTCTAGTACTAATTTAACGATCTAAACGCAAAATTTGAGTTATTGAAGCATGTGTAAATTACAGGCAGCTCTACCCCAAGGAATAGTTCCCTTTGTGTTTGCCAAGGAATACAATGTTCATCCTGACATATTGAGCACAGGGTTAGAAATGTTAAAAACTTATATATATTATACACAACAACTTTTATGATTTTTAAGCACGCTGATTAATGAAATACATTATGATTAATGCTTGCAGGGTTATCTTTGGGATGCTAATTGCTCTCCCCATCACCTTGGTCTACTACATTTTATTGGGACTCTGAAGCTCGAGAAATTTTCGTTGCGTTGGAGCCGAGCAGAAGTGATTTGAGTTTTTTTTCCCGCTCTCTAGGAGTTGTCTGACAGGAATAGGCAAAAAGTTTTGGTGATTACTGATGAAGCTTAACAGTGACTTTAGATAAGTTTAGGGACAGTCTTTGGTAGGAAATATATATATTGCCACGATTTCGGTATTTAAATTGTTGTATTAATTCTAATTATGTTGCGATTTAACTCCAATTTTAGGTATTTATGATGCTTAATCGATCATTTCTCTGCTCTTTGAATGGATTTGTGAATGGACCTGACTCAAAATGTTTGCCTTATAGTTCCACTTTTGTGTGTTCTCTCAAATGAAATCAAAATATTTCAATGCGCTTTCATAAGAAGTTGATTTGCAATGACATATTTATACTTATTTTGAATTTTTATTTAATACAAAAGTTTCATAAATAGTAAATTTGCTTCGCGAAATCAATTTCCACTGTTGTAAATGTTTTACCCTGTGCTTCGGTTTTAAGTTTTACTGTCCCTTTTTGTTTTTCTCTTGCACACGATTATAGATTTTCCAAGATCTAAAATATCAGAATCCCCAATTTAATTTTTTAATAGTCTTCATCGATTCTCTTGAAACTTAAATAGTGGTGAAAATAATTCAGGCTGGCATATAAAATTAAAGATGTGGCCCCCAACAATTTTCATGGCTAAATTTGAAACTCCATATTTAAAATGTATCGGTAATAGTCTAATAGAAGTATCGAGTATAACATGTTCTTTGATATTCTAAAAGGACAAGTAATTTGAGAAAAAATACAAAACATTATATATATATATATATATATATATATATAATGGAGGAAAGAGGCCATAGGAAGGAATTTCCTCCTATGACGTCGAAAAGTACGTCTTCCGTCGTATTTTCCGACGATCGGAATCCATCATCTTATATATAATGGAGGAAAGAGGCCATAGGAAGGAATTTACTCTTATGGCGTCAAAAAGTACGTCCTCCGTCGTATTTTCCGACGATCGGAATCCATTATCTTCATCGTTATCATCTAAAATGTAGGTATGCCAAATTTCATATGATTCTATAACTTTTTCATCGTTGATTTTGCAAAACAAAACGTTATGTTGTCGGTAAACCGTTAATTTTGAACCCACTAATTCAACGGTGAAAAAGTTGTAGAATCACATGAAATTTGGTATGCCCACATCATAGATGATAACGATGAAGATGATGGGTGCCGATCGTCGGAAAACACGATGGACGGCATACTTTTTCGACGCCAAAGGAGGAAATTCCCTCCTATGGCATCTTTCCTCCATTATATATATATATATATATATATATATATATATATATATATATATATATATATGAGAATAATGGAGTAAAGATGCCATAGGAGGGAATTTCCTCCTATGGCGCCAAAAAAATACACGCTCCCTCTTCTTTTCCGACGATCGGCACCCATCATCTTCATCATTATCATCTATGATGCGGGTATACCAAATTTCATGTGATTCTATAATTTTTTCACCGTTGATTTAGTGGGTTCAATATTAACGGTTTACCGACAACATAACGTTTTGTTTTGCTAAATCAACGGTGAAAAAGTTGTAGAATCACATGAAATTTGATGTATCCACATCTTAGATGATAACGATGAAGATGATAGGTGTCGATCGTCGAACAAAACGAGGGAGGGCGTAATTTTTCGACGCCATATGAGGAAATCCCCTTGATTGATGGAAGATTTTGCGTATGCGTTTTAAAATTTAAGAATGCCGCAATCAAGACGGTGTCGCTTGGTAGCTAGCCGATTGAGTACGGGTCGGTCCACAGGGAGATGGTGTTCTTTCTTTAAGTTCTAACGAGTTAAATTCTATTTTTGGTAGATTTTGTTTTTAGATCTAAGAATGAGATTAAATTGATTTAAAGTCTTGATAGGATTAGGATTAGGTTAATTTGAAATATGGAATCTTCTCACCGCTAAAAATGCCCTAGTTAAGAATATAGGTGTTAGGGTAATAGTCAACAACGGGGATTAGCACGACTAGGAAGAAACGTAATTTCTTCCTTTTGGTCCTTATCCGTCCGTTCTTAACTCTTAGCCCTAACCTCCAGTTAATTCAATCGCAACCGATCTAACTAGGAAATCACCACTATCATGTAGGATAGGGGGCCGTAGTGAGCGGTGTGTGGTTGAATTAAAAAGAGTCTGTATTTTAAAAATTAAATGGGCAAAGAAAGGAGTGAGAGAGATTCCCTTCTCTCAAACCTTCCCTATCCTAACCCTAACAAGTGAGAAATTACTCACTCATTAGGAAAGTGACTATAGAATTCACTTTTTTAAATTTATTTTTAAAAGGCTATCTAAGTTGCAGATAATAAAAGACAGATAAAAAATAATGCAGAAATTAAATTCAGATAAAAGAAAATGCAAGATAGAAATAAAAAGCTTACTTTATTGATGACCTCTTCAACGATTACAAGGAAATTAAAATTTTAAATTTATGAATTAAAAAGAGGCATGCCAAATTAGGCTTTCGGCTTTCCAATTTATAGATAGGAAAAACTCTAGGTTTACATCTGATCCACATTTGAATTTACATAACTACCCTAAGAAAGCCGGGTCAAAACACCGACACCCACCGACACATGCACCGACACGTGCATTGCACGGCCGCGGTTCCACGGCAGAAAGCCCTGTTTGGCCGCGGTTCCGCGGCCGTTTGGTGGGCTCTTGGGCTCAATTCTTCAGTGATGCTCATGTTGCTTTTTCCTTCTTTTTTCTTCACTTGGTTCCTCAGAATCTTTTTTACTTTCTTCTAGATTTCCAACAGTGCAGAATTATGTGGACTTTTACCGTGAGCTTCGCGTTGAAGTCTTGAATTTTGTGCTACCCTTGTGCTTTGTGCATTGAACTGTCTACTGATCTTCATTTGTTCCTTGAACTGGTAGGCGGCATCATATGGATTCATCTATTGTTGGTCGTAGTCTCACATTTGTAGCGTTTTTTCATGAATTTTACTGTAATGATTGAGAACCTGTAATCTGCAACTATTTAGCAGACATGGATCAAAAGCACCTATTTATATGTAATATGAATAAGAATGGGGGATATAATAATACAAAATTCTGATATGAACAAATACCCCCAAACTTATCTTTTGCTCGTCCCGACAAAAGCCAATTTTATTCTCGAAAAATCCTAACCTCACTTTCGCAGGGAATCGCGATTGCACTGAGCTCGTGCAACAAGCCGTTAAACCTCTAAGTGTCTCTAGTAGGCGGAGTGTTGTCTCCTGGGGGTTTTCAGCGGATACTACTCACAAAATCTGATCAATTGGGCATTTTGACTCTCATTCTTCAATTCAGTATTCTAATAAGAAATTCTATTATCTTTAACTTAGAAATCATGAACCCATATTTTTCACTCTTCCTTTTCATTCAACTTAAGATCGTATATATTCTGCAAATTTATTAAGCTTTCAGTATCTTTTGAATTTTCCTTCTAAGGTTCCATCTCAACTTAGGAATTTTTATCATCTCTACTGAAGGTATAAGCCCTATCTTTCATTCCTATCTCTCATCCAAACCCCAATCATATACCCCTTACATGTGTGTGATTATCACCCCTACATGTGTGTGATTATCACCCCTACACTTGGAAATTCAATTCAAGCTATCATACTCTTGTCCATCGTCCAAAGTACTTTTAGTTTGTGAATTTTAGATGAAATAGCTTACCCATTCTTCATGCGACCGTTAATATTTCTTGAGGTACTAACGACCGATTACAAAATGTGTTCGCGCATTTAGGCATAATTCCTCGTCTTGCAATACCTAAGGCTTAGCAGTGACTCCCAAACCAGTAGGTCTAAGGCACTAGGTGATGAAGCACTCTTGCTATATATTTTTTATTTTATGCAGCCTTAAGTAATTACAAAACCAGTGTTCATTTTTTTTATTCACACTTGTACCTTTTATTTTCTTTTCCTTCATACTAAGGATTTTAGACAAAAGCATTTCAAGGCATCCTCTACTATTCCAAGTTTCAAGGTGTGTGTATGTGCTAGTTGTAGGGTATATATTTTCAGAATTTAGACTTAAGATTCAGAATTATATTTCAGATTTACACTTCAAATAAAAATTCAATACCCTTCCCTTATTTTGACTTAGCCCAAGAACTGAACTCAAAATTTGCCTATTTCTAAATAAACTACAAGGATATATATTTTCTACAGTTAAACTTTAAGAAAGGTTATTTTTGGGGTTTTTAATTTACTAAATTTAGGATCTAGTTTTTCCCTACTATTCAGCTGTCATGTTGAACTTAAGTCAAATATGGCCAAAATTGAACTTTTCAATTTTTATAATTTTTTAAAGAAAATTCAATTTTTTATTTGATTTGATTTTTTCTATTTTTTTATTTTCATTTTTTTCATTTTTTATATTTTTTTTATAAAAATGCAATACGGAATTAAATATGCAAAGAAAGAAAAAACAAATATGTACAAAAATAAAAATATACAAATGCAATGATAACTATTTACAAACCACCTTCACCCCCAAACTTATCAAAAGCAGTGCCCTCACTGCTCATGGCCTCGCCGTCCCCTCGAACGTGAACGGAAACGTTCCTCTCTTGCCAGCAGGGTGGTCATGCCATGCTCTATTTCTGTCACTCGCTGATCCAGGTTGGTCACCATCCCTATTAATCTGTCTATCCCCTAGTGGCTTTCCTAAGTAAACGTGCATGTGCTGCGGGGGTAAGCTCTTCTTCGCTCGCGGTCGAGCTGGAGCTGGGTGTCTTGGTGGGTACATCCTCGGCCGGCTCAGTGCGCGACCATACATCATTTACGCATGTGTAGGACGTGGATACGCCCTTAAGAAGAGGTCTAATGGGGATACATCCATGCATATAAAACTCGAATTCCTCCACAGGGAGGAAATGGCGACACAGTTGTGTCACCAACATAGGGCATGGATAATTGGCAGCCCTCTTGCCCGCACCAATAGAGTAAAGTAATACCGTGCACATATCATAGTTGGGGTTTCTAGTCATCAAAGTGTACACGATATGAAGGGATGAAGGGATGGTGTGAAAATGTAGTATTGTGCGAACTACCAAAAATTTTATTTTGTGCCCAACGGCACACGGTTAATACGTTCGCAAAGAGGGTTCTAGACTAGATGCCTTTACGTGGCTCCCTCGAACAACCATTACCCATCAAGGGTAGGTAATCCCCGAATTGGAGGGGTTGGTCATGAGTAGGTAGTCTAGGTATTAAGGTGACTTCATGGATGAAGTCCCTATCGATTATTATTTCCCTATCCCTCCAAATTAGCCTAATATATCCGTGTTGTTAGGGGCAACCATCCTCCATGCACTCGTAAAATCGGGTGACGAGATCCAGATGCGCGAAGGCATTCAGATGGTTAAACAGTAAAAAATTCCATCCGCGCCTTCGGATCTCTTCACCGAAGTAACTTCCAAAGACCGTGTGTGCAAAGATTTGGGAAAAGTTCCTCTCAAATTGCAAAGTGGGTGCCATTACAGAGAGCTAATTTAGAAATTTTAAATTTAACAGAGAGGGAAACGAAGTGCAAACCTCCTCTGAAATTTTCAGAGGACGACGACGTCAGGCGGCGGCGGTTGCGCGGCCGAAGGTGGCGTTGGGCGGCGGTTCCGCGGAAGGAGGAGGAGATCTCTCAGAACTTGCTGCGGTGGCTAGGGTTTTTAGAGATATGAAGTTAGGGTTTGGTAAAAACCGTGGTGGGGTTGGGTTCTATTTATAGGTGTTATTTTTTGTTATTTGCAAAAATGTCCTATCAAAAAGAGGAATTTATTTGTAAATAATTTTTTTTTATTTGAAACTGAAATTTTTTAAATATAACTCCAAAAATTTGAAATTTTTTATTTTTTAATATTTTTTTATTTTTATTTTGTTTTTATATAATTACAAGTGTTACATACCCCCAAACTTATTTGAAACAGTGTTTCCCGTCTGCACGCGGGTGACCCGGGTTCGATCCCCGGCAACGACGCCATTTGATTGATGGAAGATTTTGTGTGTGCGTTTTAAAAGTTAAGAACACCGAAATCAAGACGGTGTCGCTTGGTAGCTAGCCGGTTGAGTACGGGTCGGTCCACAGGAAAATGGTGTTCTTTCTTTAAGTTCTAACGAGTTAAGTTCTATTTTTGGTAGGTTTTGTTTTTAGATCTAAGAATGAGATTAAATTGATTTAAAGTCTTGCTAGGGTTATGATTAGGTTAGTTTGAAATATGGAATCTTCTCACTGCTAAAAATGCCCTAGTTAAAAATATAGGTGTTAGGGTAATAGTCAACAACGGGGATTAGCACGACTAGAAAGAAACATGGTTTCTTCCTTTTGGTCCTTGTCCGTCCATTCTTAACTTTTAGCCCTAACCTCCAGTTAATTCAATCACAACCGGTCTAACTAGAGAATCACCACTATCATGTAGGATAGGGTGTTACCGTGAGCTTCATGTTGAAGTCTTGAATCTTGTGCTACCCTTGTGCTTTGTGTCACGCCCCGCTTCCCAGAGTACGCTAAGATAAGCACGTGACATAGCCAACCATGCTACCTGTAGATAGAAAATATCCTTCCACAGTCACATTACGGCTGTAGAGATATCAAGAACAATAATAAACTATCTAACACATGTCCATAAGCCAGAATAAAACGAGTCAAGAATAAAATAATGCGGAAGCAAAAGATCCAATACAAGAATAAACTGGAATGTACGTCCCATAATGCGGGCTCATATCAGGAATGAAAAATACCGAAAGTAAAATGAACTAACTACAACCAAGTCCTCACTGCTCAGCCTGCTGACTGAAATACTCCTGCTCGGACTGCAGCAAAGGTAAGGAATCTGGGCCATGCAAAACCCAGACGTCAGTGCGTTATAATATCAAGCAATACTATAAACAGGGGTAGCAATACATGCAGGTATGAGTATAAATGATAAAACAAGCATAACAGTGATATAAGTAAGGACAGTGGGGTAATGTGTAGTGAGTAATCTAAACTGGTCTATTGGGTTAAGTACTCTCAAGTCTTTGAAATCAATTTGATGAATCATCGATGTAACTCAATAGTATCCCGTGAATGCCCGGGATCACGGTGAAGATTCTCGGGCTGAAATCGAGACATGCCGCTAGGCACTAAAAGGAAAAGGGGTAACGATGAATGATGTCAACAGCATCATCCCAAGGCTGGCCTAGCCTCTAAAAAGGTAGTGGGTAACGATGGATGATGTCAGCAGCATCATCCCAAGGCTGGCCTAGCCTCTAAAACTGATCAGTAAAGGTATCGAACTGTCGAGTTACAAGTCAGGTTTCATCATTGATTTTCCCATACCCCCAAGTTGTGTATTCAAGTCAAGTATTGATAAATCTAGAGCTAATGCCAACACAGGATCAGCAGGTAAGGTTTGTCTGGATAGACAACAGGGAATATTCGTAGGGACAACATGTCAATGCTGTTGGCATTAGTAACAAGATCAGGTAACAGGTAAAGCCATGGTACATCAGGTCAAGTCAAGTAGTATATAGGTGTCATGTCATGTCAAGAAGTGTACGGTATCACGTCGTGTCCAGTAATGGTATATCAAGTCATGTCAGGGGTGCGCAAGTAACAAGTGGGTGCTCGTAATCAAACTATAAAAATAAGCATGGGTATACAAGACAAGTATGGGTACTAATGGAACAATCAGAATGGAACATTATGATGTTATATGCAAATAAGTACAGATTAAAGCATATGGATGCACAGTTATCGATTTGGGTTAAGGGGATAGTTCCAACACTAATTAGATACAGTTTAACGAATATGGAATGTTAACATCACACTAATATGTATTAAATAATCTAGAGATGCAAATGAATATAATTTAGGCTAGATGTATGCAAACGGTTATCGATAGTGTATAAACTATTAACGGGTACTATGGGCGATGCAAATAATTATTATGTGATTTAAATATGGACGTGGGTACCACGTCTGGTAAACTAAAATGCAACATGATATATTTCATGTTCTGAATCTAAAATGATATAATGGAACATCGAATGTTAAAAAATGGAACATGAGACATTAGATTAAATCTACAGGTTTAACATGTAATTAAATAAGTATAAAATAATAGGAATAGCATGTAGCAAGTTTTACTTGCCACGACCGATCAAGAAACGGGTATACGGAACGTCACCCGTCGGCGGGAAAAGTCGCGACGCGTACACGATGCACGGAACGGATCCAAACAACGTACAAGGGAATCACACGGGTCAGGTACGCTCGCTGGGTCATCGGGATCGTCGACATCGTCACGGCTCCGGCGAGCTACGAAAAGACAGAGATCGAGAATCAAGAAAGAAAGAAAAGAAAAGAAAAGAAAAGAAAGAGGAAGAGGAAGAGAGGAAGAGATTGCTCACTGTGGTCGTGCATAGAGGCGAAGACAGAGATGGTGAGGGTCTCAACGGCGATGAACGGAGCTCCGGCGAAGAGGGTTCTGTGTTGGGTTTCGGTTAGGGTTAAGCTAGGGTTTTTGTTTGCTGGCTTCAAGTTGCAGGGTTGGTGAAAGGGAACAAGGCAGAGGAGAGGTAGAGAAGAGGTATAGAGATGGCGATGGTGATCGGCGTCGATGGACTGAGGTGATGCAGGCGGGTTTCTTGGGTTGCAGTGGGTGCTTGGGTGATTGAAAAGAGAGGAAGGTAAGGTGGAAGAGGTGAGAGAGGAGGCGAGGTCGATGAGACGAGATGAGGTCGAGGAAGAAGAAGGCGGCTAGGGTTTCGTGGCGGCAGTATGGGTTCTCGTGGGGGGCGCTCGGGGTTTTAAAGAAGAGAAGAAGAGAGGATAGAAGGGAGGTGACGGTAGCGGGGAAGGGGGTGACGGGACCTAAGCCTACCGTGAGAGGGGGAGAGAGGGGCGCGAGAAGAGAGAGATAGGGAGAGACCGAGAGAAGAGAGAGAGAGAGGAGAAAGAAAACTGGCGTTTTCTGAAGGAGAGAGAAAGAGAGAAGACAGAAGGAGTTATGAGATGGGGGGAGAGAGAGATTGGTGGCTGTGAGAAGGAGAGAGAAAGAGAAAGAGAAAGGAAAAAGAAAAGAGAAAGATTTTAGTGGGGCCCGGCGTGAGAAATAGGGTGTTTTCATTTGCTCGAGGTGTGGGGTCGAGAGAAAAGAGAGAGAGCTGAGAAAAGGTTAAGGAAAAGATTTTAAAGATAGAAGATTTAAATTGTTTTTAAAAGATCTGAGCTGTTATGATAATATTAAAATTAAATTTAAATTTAAATAATTGAATTTAGGCGGGATACTAAAGTATTTCAAAATGCGCCCGTGTCGGGTCTAAAATTTTAGATTTAAAATACGAAAAATATATGCAGCTTCCAAATATTAAAATGAAAGATTAGGTAACTAAAATGCATACCCCCAAGAACGGACGCACGTATGTGCGCGTAGCTATCCAAACACGTCTGTTTCACTGAACGGGACGAGAACAAGATGTACGGACGCTACTACGGGGTTAGGGGTATCATGCAGGCTATGAAATGTAATTTTAATTTAATTTACATGATCTAAAATGTTATATGTAAAATCCGCGATGCTAGGTGAAATGTTAATATGCAGTATCCATAAGATGCACGTGCCTACTTAACCAGCCAGGGTAGTCTATAAATATAACTCAACCAGTTCAAGCAAGCTGGTCGGGTCGAATGCAATGTAAAAGTAAACTACCATTCGCACCCAAACAAGATAAATCAATAAAATACCACAGATAATAAATACGGAACAAAATTGGTATAACTGAACTCGGTTGTTACATTATACCCAACTACAAAAGAATTTCGTCCTCGAAATTCCAAGAACAAGAAATGATAAACAATCAATCATACTACAAGAATAGATGTGGAAAGTTCTGCCGGATTTCATCTTCTCGTTCCCAAGTTGATTCTCCATGTGAGCGATTACCCCAGGAAACAAGTACAAGAGAGATAACTTTGTTCTTAAGAACCTTTTCTCTTCGATCCACGATCGACATCGGTCGCTCCTCAAAAGTCAAATCTTCTCGTACAGTCAGCTCTGAATGATCCAACACATGTGTTTCATCTCGAACATATTTACATAGTTGAGATACGTGGAACACGTCATGAACATTCGCCAAGGATTGCGGTAACGCCAAACGGTATGCTACTTCTCCAACACACTCCAAAATCTCAAAAGGTCCAACAAATCGAAGACTAAGCTTTCCCCGACTTCCGAAACGGATCACCCCTCTAGTCGGTGATATTTTCAAGAATACCAAATCACCAACGACGAACTCTAGAGGTCTTCTTATGTATCTGCCCAACTCTTTTGTCGGTCTTGTGCTGCTTTCATATGATTCCAGATAGTGTTAATCTTCTCAACTGTTTGCACGATCAAATCCGGTCCCAACAATCTTCGTTCACCAACATTGTCCCAACAAACAGGTGAACGACGCTTGCGACCATATAAAGCTTCGAATGGAGCCATATGAATAGTCGCCTGGAAACTGATATTGTAAGAAAACTCCACTAAATGTAGATGATCCTGTAGGGTGTTTTTCGTCACCCCATTGAGATGGGAATACGCGCGCGCTTGTCAGGCGCACTACAGATTCCCCCGGCCTAGGGTAGGCCGGGGTTTATTGATTGTGGGGATCCGAATCTCCGGCAGCCGCGGACTAAGCTGCCGTTAATTACCCCTCGCCTTTGGGGCGAGGGAACCTCCGATTAACGGGTTAAACTGGTCATGCGAACTCAATGTGCAGTGTACGTGTGTTGTGTTTTGAAAGGGGGGTTTTGGATATATCGGGAGCCACGCAGAGTTTTTACGGGGGTCCCGCTACCCGGATAGCGGGCTGGGGGTCAAGGGGGCTAGCAGCCCCCTTGCGGGGTGCGGGGCAGCGCCCCGTTAGAAATTTTTTTCTAACAGGGACAGTGTCGCGGAGTATGTGTATGTGTACATTTATATACATATGTATATATATACATGTAAATATAAGTAAAGGGGAAAAAGACATCCAAAGGATGCGTGGGGCCAGCGTCTAGAGCGCTGTGCGCTAAGGTGCTGTGCGCTCAGGCGCGCGCGCGCCACGTGTCGGCATGTGGGCGTTTTGCGCAAGAGCGCTGCGCGCAGGTGCGCAAGCGAGCGCGCGCCACGTGTCGGCACGCGGGCGCTTTGCGCACTTGCGCAAGCGCGCCACGTGTCGGCACGCGGGCGCTTTGCGCACTTGCGCAAGCGCGCAGGTGCGCAAGCGCGCGCGCCACGTGTCGGCACGCGGGCGCTTTGCGCAAGAGCGCTGCGCGCAGGTGCGGAAGCGCGCGCGCCACGTGTCGTCACGCGGGCGCTTTGCGCACTTGCGCAAGCGCGCGCCACGTGTCGGCACGCGGGCGCTTTCGCACGTGCGCAAGCGCGTAGGTGCGCAAGCGCGCGCCACGTGTCGGCACGCGGGCGCTTTGCGCACTTGCGCTGCGCGCCGAAGAGGACAAGAGGCTTTTAGCCTAAAAAGATTTCTCTGAAGAGAGATCAAAGAGGAGTTGGACTCCTGAGTGTTTTTTTCTTCTTTCTTGGGGGTTTAGTGAAAGATGTTCTTCTTCTTCCTCCTCTGTTGGCTGGATCTTGATAATCAAGAGATGTGAGATCTAAAAATCTCTCCTTTCTGAGATCTAATGGTAGATCCAAGTTCCCCTTTGTGGGTTTTGTGGTGAAAGACTTCTTAGTTTTTGAAAAGAAAGAGTAAAACTCTTGATTTAATTCAAAAGAAATTAGAAGGTTTAGAATCTTGGAGAAGGAGCAGGAGGCACAAAGAACCCTAATTTTTGGGGGAATGAAAAGTTGTTCTTTTTTTATTCATCATGTTGCCTTTTATAGGCTTACATATTTACATATAGCCCCTTGGGCTTTGCAAAAAATGGCATTTTGGCCATCCCATGGCTCATGTGCCATTTCATTTTTGCACATAAACCATGGGCTTACAAAATATTGGCTTTTATGCCCATTTTGTTTACATTCATGCATAAAAAATTACATAAAAATTATTTATTACATGGTCTATATTTTGGCATGGGGAGGCTGGCCGTGGGCTCGACTTGGGCATGGGCCCGCTTGACCTGGGCTTGGGCCCACTTAGCTTGGGGGTTGACCTTGACTTTGACTCGGTCAACGGGGTGTAAATTTTTACCCCAACAAAGTGCCCCCCATCAATAAATGCACACCACACATTTGAGTTGTGTGCATGAAATTGATGGATCTTCTTTCACGTGGAGGCGACTTGCCTTGGTTCCCACTTTTTGGGATGCACTGCCCTTTTTACGACATGGACGGTCGGCGCTTGACGCGTCTCCGAGACAGAGTGTCCGTGGTAGACGTTTCCCTTGCCCGTAGCGATCCGGTTCCTGCTTTGTAGGAAGCCTGCACTGCCCTTTTTGCGATATGGATGGTCGACGCTTGATGCGTCTCCGAGACGGAGTGTCCGTTGTAGACGTTTCCCTGACCCGGAGTGATTTGGTTCCCGATTTGTGGGGAGCCTGCACTGCCCTTTTTGCGACATAGACGGTCGACGCTCTGTTATGAAGCGATTTGGGTTCCCAATTTGCGGGAGCCTGCACTGCCCTTTTTGCGACATAGACGGTCGACGCTCTGATCCGGAGCGATTTGGGTTCCCAATTTGCGGGAGCCTGCACTGCCCTTTTTGCGACATAGACGGTCGACGCTCTGATCCGGAGCGATTTGGGTCCCCAATTTGCGGGAGCCTGCACTTCCCTTTTTGCGACATAGACGGTCGACGCTCTGATCCGGAGCGATTTGGGTCCCCAGTTTGCGGGAGCCTGCACTGCCCTTTTTGCGACATAGACGGTCGACGCTCTGATCCGGAGCGATTTGGGTCCCCAATTTGCGGGAGCCTGCACTGCCCTTTTTGCGACATAGACGGTCGGCGCTTTGATCCGGAGCGATTTGGGTTCCCAATTTGCGGGAGCCTGCACTGCCCTTTTTGCGACATAGACGGTCGACGCTCTGATCCGGAGCGATTTGGGTCCCCAATTTGCGGGAGCCTGCACTGCCCTTTTTGCGACATAGACGGTCGACGGTCGACGCTCTGATCCGGAGCGATTTGGGTTCCCAATTTGCGGGAGCCGGCACTGCCCTTTTTGCGACATAGACGGTCGACGCTCTGTTACGAAGCGATTTGGGTTCCCACTTTGCGGGAGCCTGCACTGCCCTTTTTGCGACATAGATCGTCGACGCTTGACGCGTCTCCGAGACGGAGTGTCCGTGGTAGACGTTTCCCTGACCCGGAGTGATTTGGTTCCCGATTTGTGGGGAGCCTGCACTGCCCTTTTTGCGACATAGACGGTCGACGCTCTGTTACGAAGGGTCGACGCTCTGTTACGAAGCGATTTGGGTTCCCAATTTGCGGGAGCCTGCACTGCCCTTTTTGCGACATAGACGGTCGACGCTCTGATCCGGAGCGATTTGGGTTCCCAATTTGCGGGAGCCTGCACTGCCCTTTTTGCGACATAGACGGTCGACGCTCTGATCCGGAGCGATTTGGGTCCCCAATTTGCGGGAGCCTGCACTGCTCTTTTTGCGACATAGACGGTCGGCGCTTTGATCCGGAGCGATTTGGGTTCCCAATTTGCGGGAGCCTGCACTGCCCTTTTTGCGACATAGACGGTCGACGCTCTGATCCGGAGCGATTTGGGTCCCCAATTTGTGGGAGCCTGCACTGCCCTTTTTGCGACATAGACGGTCGACGCTCTGATCCGGAGCGATTTGGGTTCCCAATTTGCGGGAGCCGGCACTGCCCTTTTTGCGACATAGACGGTCGACGCTCTGTTACGAAGCGATTTGGGTTCCCACTTTGCGGGAGCCTGCACTTCCCTTTTTGCGACATAGACGGTCGACGCTCTGATGCCCTTTTTGCGACATAGACGGTCGACGCTCTGATCCGGAGCGATTTGGGTTCCCAATTTACGGGAGCCTGCACTGCCCTTTTTGCGACATAGACGGTCGACGCTCTGATCCGGAGCGATTTGGGTTCCCAATTTGCGGGAGCCTGCACTGCCCTTTTTGCGACATAGACGGTCGACGCTCTGATCCGGAGCGATTTGGGTTCCCAATTTGCGGGAGCCGGCACTGCCCTTTTTGCGACATAGACGGTCGATACTGCCCTTTTTGCGACTTGGACGGTCGGTGGCGATTTGACTTTCTCTTCTTCTTGCAGTGTCAGGGGTGAACTTGACTTGCTCCACTTCTTGCGGCGTCGAGATTGGATTCTGACTTGCTCCGCTTTCTGCGGTGTCAGAGTTGAAGTTGACTTGTTGATTGTGATTTGGATTGACATCAGCATCGCCATACTGGAATACGGTACCAGGAGCGAATCATCGTCTGCCATGAGAGGATTTGGGAATGGGGTTTTTTTTTGTTTGGCATCTGCATTGCTGCACTGGAATAATGCCAGGAGCAACTCATCATTTGCCCCGGGAGGATTTGGATTTGGTTTGTTGGCATCTGCATTGCTGCACTGGAATAATATCAGGAGCAACTCATCATGTGCCCCGGGAGGATTTGGATTTGGTTTTTTTTTTGTTTGGCATCTGTATTGCTGCACTGGAATAATGCCAAGAGCAACTCATCACTTGCCCCGGGAGGATTTGGGAATTGGTGGCTTAGGAGACAGGTTTAGATCCCTGCCACCTAAGGCTTTTCCATTTTATGAGCCGTAAGGATCTCACAAAGCATTTTCTCTCTACGGGTCGTAAGGATCCCGTATGTGTGTTTTCTCCTTAGGAGTCGTGAGGACCCCCAAGTGTGTTGCTCTTTTGTGAGTCGTAGGGATCTCACGCGGGAATTTTCTTCTCACAAAGTCGAGAGGACTTTGCAAGTGCATTTCATTTCATTTCTTTTTTTTTTTTTACGAGTTTGCGCCCTTTCGGGTTTTTACGAACCCGCCGGCAGTCCTGCTGTTTTTACTCACGGAGCCCTTTCGGGTTTTCATCCGTGCCCGTTTTGCTTGTGGACATACCGTTCTTCTTTTTTTTTCTTTTTTCTTTTTATTTATTTATTTATTATTAATTTTTTTTTGGAGAGATCGGGATTGTTTTACGCCCGTGGATTGTATACGGTTTTGCAGGATGTATGATCCAGACCGTAGGGCCAGAAAAATTTCAGGACTTTGTTGGCGTCTGCATCGCTGCACTGGAATGTGGTACCAGGAGCGACTCATCATTCGCCGTTGGGGTATGGGATTTAGAATTTGGTTGGCGTCTGCATCGCTGCACTGGAATATGGTACCAGGAGCGACTCATCATTCGCCACTTGGGGGTCGGGGAGCGATGGCTTAGGAGACAAGTTTAGATCCCTATCACCTAAGACTTTTCAATTTTATGGGCCGTGAAGGTCCCATAAAAGCATTTCCTCCCTGCGAGTCGTAAGGATCCCGCAGGTGTATGTTCTCCTTAGGAGTCGTGAGGACTCCTAAGTGTGCTTTTCCTTTGTGAGTCGTAAGGATCCCACAAAGGTTTGTTCTCCTCATGTGTCGTGAGGACACATGAGTGGATTTCCTTCGTTCCCAGTTTAATGACTTAGAGGTCGACTGTTTCTAGTTTAACGACTTGGTGGTCATCTGTTTCCAGTTTAACGGTTTGGAGGTCATCTGTTTCCAGTTTAAAGACTTGGAGGTCATCTGTTTCCAGTTTAAAGACTTGGAGGTCATCTATTTCCAGTTTAAAGACTTAGAGGTCTACTGTCTCCAGTTTAACTACGTGGTGGTCAACTGTCTCCAGTTTAACGACATAGAGGTCATCTGTTTCCAGTTTAGCGACGTGGTGGTCATCTGTTTCCAGTTTAAAGACTTAGAGGTCATCTGTTTCCAGTTTAGCGACGTGGTGGTCATCTGTTTCCAGTTTAGCGACGTGGTGGTCATTTGTTTCCAGTTTAAAGACTTAGAGGTCTATCGATGGCGAGCTTGGAATTTTGGGGTAGGGGCCGGCATCAGCGTTGCTAACACTGAAGCACATGTGCCATGACACATAAGTGGGTCTTCCCAATGGAGCATAATTTCGAGGGCGCAGACCAACCGCTGGACTGGTGATTGCAGTGGGATATAGGTATGATGAGAATTATTTGAGCCCGTGGATTGTATACGGTAGTCAAGTTGGGGACTAACCGTAGGGCCGGAAGAATTTTGGGAAACTGGATTTTTGTTTGGCGTCTGCATTGCTGCACTGGAATAATGCCAGGAGCAACTCATCATCCGCCTTTGTTTTTTTTTTTTGTTTTACCGCGATTGCTCTATCATTTCAGCTTTTATCATCGCGAAAATCGCGATTGCCCTATCATTTCGGCTTTTTATTCGCGGTTGCCCCATCATTTCGGCTTTTATTTCATCTTTATTTTACTCGCTGATTTTTATTGCGAGTTGCCCCATCATTTCGGCTTTTATTTTTTTCTTTTATTTACACATTTTTTTTTTTACAATTTTTTTTTTTACGTTTCCAGTTTAACGACTTAGAGGTCGATTATTCCCAGTTTAATGACGTGGCGGTCGATTGTTTCCCAGTTTAACGACGTGGTGGTCCTCTTTGCTTATCCCAGCTCCTTGAACATTGATCTTGGCGGAGCTGTGTTGATGACCTAGCTCTGTGGCTTGCCGATACATCCGAGGATTGTGAGGTTTTTCCAAGCTTATATTGGTCCTCTGCCCAATCTTTGAAAACACAGCAGTCTTCAATGGTATGACTCAGCACTCTATGGTATGGGCAGTATATGGGATTGCTAGTCATATTCATTTCATGTGGCCTCTTCGGAATAGGCAGTTGCAGGCCATTGTTCAGGGCTTCCTCGAATATATCACGGACCTCATCCCTCCTAAAAGAGTACACCTTCTTCCTTCTCTCCATCAGAGTTGGTGCCCTTACTGACGCCGGTCCCTGAGGCCGATCAATCTTTGGTTCGCCCTGCACATGTCTGGAGGGTTAGGTTCCCGAAAGGCTTCGGTCTCCATTTGCATGAAATCGGCGGTCGTAGCTTGACTGTTTGCTAATACGCCTTTAGACAGTTCTATCTCTCCCGTCTTGTATTGCCGTTCGACCCAATCTTTGAAGACAAAGCAGTCCTCAATGGCATGACCTATCACCCTGTGATAGGGGCAATATTCCGGGTCGTCGGTCATATTCGCTTCTTGCGGTCTCTTTGATTCCGGCAGTTGTAGACCGTTCTTCAGGGCGTCCTTGAATATCTTGTGGACTTTTTCCCTTTTGAAGGAATAGACCTTTTCCAGCTTCTCTTTCAGAGGCGATTCCCCCCTGGTGTATGTATCGGAGGGACTGGAGGCTGATTGCGGCCGTTTTTCACGAAGGCGCTCCGCTTTTAGGTTGAAAGGGATATCAGTTGGCTGCCTCCGGGTATCAATCCCTGGCTCATGAGCCAAAATTTGATTCTGTTGTAATTGCAATCGGGCGACTTGGGTCGCGAGATCCGCCACGACGTTTGCCAGCTCGTCGACTTTGGAATAGACCTCGGCCATCTTCTCATCCCTGTCCTGAAATTGCCTTTGGAGCCAGTGGAATAATGCTTGTTCTGTAGTTCCGGCCATGACAACCGGGTAATCATTACTGCCTGAGCTCAATTCCGTAGGAACCACGGGCTCCTCTGGCTTATCGGCCTGAGCGGTCTCTTCATCATTTAGATCGAGCCGATGCTGGGTAGCGCCAACCATATCATCACCATGGCTGTGAAGAAGAGGAGGGTTCGTTTCTTCATGTCCGGCCATGTAGACAGTGTGGATAACACACTCAGCCATTCTTTCATCACTGGCAGCTGGTTTCGCGGAGCGGTCCGGGCTTTGGAAATTCATAAATTTTAACATGGCCAGAGCCCTAGCCCTTTTGTTGGCTCTATATCTGAGCCGCTTCTGCCTCAGCTTCTCTGCCTTAAGCGCTTGGCGGGCTTCTGCTCTTCGGGGAGCCGCCATAGGCTGAGTGATGGGGAGGCTTGAGGAGACACCCAATCGAGCAATTGTCGGAGGCGCCGCTGGAGATTGCTCAAGACGCGTTGTAGCTTTGTTGGTGTTGATAGCCTTGCCCCCAGCTGGGGCCATGGAGAGTCGTTCGGAAACGGACTTGCGCTTGGGCTGAGGTGCCCTCGAGATCACCACATTTGGCCTCCTGCCTTTCGAGACTGGTTTGTCTGCCACAGGGGCTTGAGGAGCCGGGATGGCGCCAACTGGCATGAACATGATAGAGCCAAATGGTAGCAGCGGCTCCTCCCATTGTCGCCCGAGACTGGCCGGAAGGACCGTCCTAGAGTCTATCCTCATCGTGTAGGAGACGGGAGCTGAGTTCATCATCGAAGACATCGTCGGAAAGTGATTGCTTGAAAATCTACATGAAAAAGCATTATTTTTAGTATAAATACATGTATGTATATTGATTGAGTTCGCATGAACGCTTAACCCGAAATATGGGAGGAGAGATTGGTCCCACCGGGCGTGCCAGAATCTGTAGGGTGTTTTTCGTCACCCCATTGAGATGGGAATACGCGCGCGCTTGTCAGGCGCACTACAGATTCCCCCGGCCTAGGGTAGGCCGGGGTTTATTGATTGTGGGGATCCGAATCTCCGGCAGCCGCGGACTAAGCTGCCGTTAATTACCCCTCGCCTTTGGGGCGAGGGAACCTCCGATTAACGGGTTAAACTGGTCATGCGAACTCAATGTGCAGTGTACGTGTGTTGTGTTTTGAAAGGGGGGTTTTGGATATATCGGGAGCCACGCAGAGTTTTTACGGGGGTCCCGCTACCCGGATAGCGGGCTGGGGGTCAAGGGGGCTAGCAGCCCCCTTGCGGGGTGCGGGGCAGCGTCCCGTTAGAAATTTTTTTCTAACAGGGACAGTGTCGCGGAGTATGTGTATGTGTACATTTATATACATATGTATATATATACATGTAAATATAAGTAAAGGGGAAAAAGACATCCAAAGGATGCGTGGGGCCAGCGTCTAGAGCGCTGTGCGCTAAGGTGCTGTGCGCTCAGGCGCGCGCGCGCCACGTGTCGGCATGTGGGCGTTTTGCGCAAGAGCGCTGCGCGCAGGTGCGCAAGCGAGCGCGCGCCACGTGTCGGCACGCGGGCGCTTTGCGCACTTGCGCAAGCGCGCAGGTGCGCAAGCGCGCGCGCCACGTGTCGGCACGCGGGCGCTTTGCGCAAGAGCGCTGCGCGCAGGTGCGGAAGCGCGCGCGCCACGTGTCGGCACGCGGGCGCTTTGCGCAATTGCGCAAGCACGCCACGTGTCGTCACGCGGGCGCTTTGCGCACTTGCGCAAGCGTGCAGGTGCGCAAGTGCGCGCGCCACGTGTCGGCACGCGGGCGCTTTACGCACGTGCGCAAGCGTGTAGGTGCGCAAGCGCGCGCCACGTGTCGGCACGCGGGCGCTTTGCGCACTTGCGCTGCGCGCCGAAGAGGACAAGAGGCTTTTAGCCTAAAAAGATTTCTCTGAAGAGAGATCAAAGAGGAGTTGGACTCCTGAGTGTTTTTTTCTTCTTTCTTGGGGGTTTAGTGAAAGATGTTCTTCTTCTTCCTCCTCTGTTGGCTGGATCTTGATAATCAAGAGATGTGAGATCTAAAAATCTCTCCTTTCTGAGATCTAATGGTAGATCCAAGTTCCCCTTTGTGGGTTTTGTGGTGAAAGACTTCTTAGTTTTTGAAAAGAAAGAGTAAAACTCTTGATTTAATTCAAAAGAAATTAGAAGGTTTAGAACCTTGGAGAAGGAGCAGGAGGCACAAAGAACCCTAATTTTTGGGGGAATGAAAAGTTGTTCTTTTTTTATTCATCATGTTGCCTTTTATAGGCTTACATATTTACATATAGCCCCTTGGGCTTTGCAAAAAATGGCATTTTGGCCATCCCATGGCTCATGTGCCATTTCATTTTTGCACATAAACCATGGGCTTACAAAATATTGGCTTTTATGCCCATTTTGTTTACATTCATGCATAAAAAATTACATAAAAATTATTTATTACATGGTCTATATTTTGGCATGGGGAGGCTGGCCGTGGGCTCGACTTGGGCATGGGCCCGCTTGACCTGGGCTTGGGCCCACTTAGCTTGGGGGTTGACCTTGACTTTGACTCGGTCAACGGGGTGTAAATTTTTACCCCAACAGATCCTCCATGAACCCTTGAAGTCTAACATACAAGCTCTCAATATGTCTTCAAGAGTTTGGATCGTTCTTTTCGAATGGCCATCTGTTTGAGGATGATAAGCTATGCTAAACTTCAATCGAGTCCCCAAACCTTTCCGTAAGCTCCTCCAAAAGTGTGATAAGGAACGAGTGTCACGGTCGGACACGATGCTCACCGGTACTCCATGCAATCTTACAATCTCCTGCATGTACCGCTCCGCCAAAACTTCTGTTGATTGACCAACTTGAAAAGGGATGGAATGAGCTGCCTTGGTCAATCGATCAACAATCACCCAAAATGCATTGTTGCTTTTTGGACTCCGCGGTAGAGCCGTTACGAATTCCATGGTTATATGTTCCCACTTCCATTGAGAAATCGGAAGTGGTTGCAATAAACCAGCAACCCTTTGATGTTCAGCCTTAACTTGCTGACACACCAAGCACTTTGCCACAAAGCGGGCAATCTCCCGTTTCATGCCTTCCCACCAGAAATGTTGTCGTATATCTCGGTACATCTTCGTGCCTCCTGGATGTACGGAATATGCTGAACTGTGCGCCTCCTTCATAAGTTCTTCGCGGATATCTCCCTTTGGCACACACAAACGGCTAGCATAACGCAACGAACCGTCTTCATGAATCAGTAAGTCTGTTCGAAGTCCAGTTTCAACCTGTTCTCGAAACTTTTGTAATCTAGGGTCCTGCGACTGCGCTGCTTTAATATTCTCGATCAACAACGACTGTACTTGCAACTGCATCAACTGTCCCGAAGAATGCGGTAGCACAACCTCCAAATCGAATCTTTGAAAGTCTTCAATAAGTTCCTTCTGTGCAGTCAACATCTGAATTGCTGGCATGACTAAGCGCATCCGGCACAACATTAACTTTCCCCGGATGGTACTTAAGATCAAGGTCGTAGTCAGCCACCAGCTCCGCCAGACGAGCAAAGTTCTTCCACGAACCTCCTGCAATACCCGGCAAGTCCAAGAAAACTTCTGATCTCTGCCACGTCCTTCGGAATCGACCAATCTCGAACTGCTGCAATCTTTTCGGGATCAACGGCGATTCCATCACCATGCCCCCAAAACTTCACTTCTTGAAGCCAAAACTCGATCTCAAAAACTATCTATTACCACAATCAAGAACGGCGTCGCTTTGTAGCTAGCTGTAAGTACGGGTTGGTCCACAGGGATGTTGTGAATTTCCTAATCGCAATTAAATTTAACTAGGGTAAGGAATTAAAGATCTAACTAGGGCAAGGAATTAAAGATCTAACTAGGGCAAGGAATTAAATCTAAACTAGGGCAGAGAATGAAAAATTTCCTAGGGCAAGAATTGAAATTACCTACTTACTTTACAGATGGCTCTCTCCAAATATCAACACAGGGTTGTCAGATATGAATTCATGATATGAAAAGAGGCATCGATGCTCTCCAAAAGAATTCTAAATTTTATTCATAGAAAGAGGCATAGGGAGGCATGAAAAGAATACAATGATTTGGGCTTCTATTTATAAGACATAGAAACCCTAGGTTACAATTGATTCGCACGTCTGCATTTACCAAAATATCCTTAGGAAGACCTAGTCAAAGTAGACTCCAAGCTTTGGTAAAATTTTATGTCTGGAAATTTTGAAACTGATTCTGGGCTTATTGGGCTTTTTATTTCTTTGGATCTTTATTCAATTTGGCTTCTCTATTTCTTCCAGATCTCCAGTGAACAATTGCAGTGGACTTTTAACCGTTTGCTTTGTAATCTTGGATCTTGCGTTGCCTTGTACTGATCTTTTGTGTAGGCTTTATTAAGATCCTTCTATTTGTTGGTCAAAGTCCCTTTTTTGTGTCTTCTTTTGTCTTTTTCACTGTTTTCGCTCCAAGAACCTGTAACCTGTAATATGTAGCAGACATGCGTCAAAAACACCTATTTATTTTGTAAAAAGAAGAAGAATGGAGAATATAATAATACAATATTATGGTGTGAACAAATACCCCCAAACTTATCTTTTGCTCGTCCTCGAGCAAACTTAGTTTTTATTCTTGACAAAAACCTAACCGCACTTTCGCAGGGAAACGCGATTGCACTGAGCTCGTGCAACAAGCCGTTAAACCTCTAGGTGTCCCTAGTAGGAGGAGTGTTGTCTCCTGAGGGTTTTCAGCGGATACTACCCACAAAATCCTATCAATTTGGCTTATCGACTTTTATTCTCCAATTAGGTTTTCTAACAAGGAGTTCTATTATCTTCGACCCGTAAATTATCCACCCATATTCTTTACACTTCCTCATCATCTAACTTAAGATTATATATGTTCTGCAGACCTACTTAGCTTTCGGCATCTCTTAAGTTTTCCTTCTAGGATTCCATCTCCACTTAGGAATTTCTATCAACTCTACTAAAGTTACAAGTTCTATTCTTCACTCCTTTCTCTCATCTAAACTCCAATCACATATCCCTACGTGTGTGTATAAGTCACCCCTACACTTGGAAATTCAAATCAAGCAATCATACCCTTGTCCGTTGTCCAAAGTATTTATTAGTTGGTGAATTTTTAATTGAATTTTTGCTTACGCATCTTTCATGCGACCGTTAATACTTCTTGAGGTACCAACGACCGATTACAAGATGCGTTTGCACTTTAAAGTATACTTCATAGTCTTGCAACACCTAAGGCTTTTAGCAGTGACTCCCAAACCAGTTGGTCTAAGGCACTAGGTGATGAAGCACCCTCGCTAAATATTTTTCTATTTTTACAGCCTTAAGTAATCACAAAAATCAGTGTTCATTTTTTTTTCACTTTTTTTTCTTTTATTTTTCTTCGTACTAAGGACTTTAGACAAGAGCATTTCAAGGTCTCTTCTACTATTCCAAGTTTCAAGGTGCGTGATTGTGCAAATTGTAGGGTATATATTTTCAGAATCTAGACTTAAGCTAGGAATTATTTTTCAAACTCATACTCTAATAAAAATATCAATACTTTTCCTTTGCTTTGACTTAGCCCAAGACGTGAACCCAAAATTTGCCTATTTCTAAATAAACTACAAAGACATATACTTTCTACCATTAAACTTTAAGGAAGCTTATTTTAGGGTTTTTAATTTACTAAGTTTAAGATCTAGTTGTTCGTAGCTAGTTAACCTTTTGTCAAACTCAAGTTAATTAGGCCAAAATTGAATACATTAATTTTTATAATTTTTGATTTTTTTTCAATTTTTATGGGTTTTCAAATAAATATGCAAATGCAAAATATACATATGAATGCGAAGGAAGAAGACTTGCAGAGCATACCCCCAAACTTAAACTTGACAGTGTCCTCACTGTCATGCCACACCAAGAGGGTCAAAATGTCGGCACTCCCCTGTTTATTTATTTATAAAAAATTATATATTTATTTTAATGTTTTGAAATTTTTTATTTTTTTAATTTTTTTATAGAAAAACAAAAAAATATATATACATATATACAACAAGGTCCTCTCCAAACTTAAGCTTGGCCTTACACAAGCCAAAGGTTAGCACCAACCATTCAAAAATCTTATTGTGGTAATGGTCGAGTTGGTGAAAGAATGGGGTGTAAAGGAAAAAGATGAGAAGCACACGAGACCGTGTGGGAAGAAGGATAGAATATGGTCTCGGTGGAGGAGAAGAAAGGCGGAAAAGAGAAAGAAGTCGAGTACGATCTTGAGGGTGTAAATCGAGTGAATAAATTAGCGCAATTTGTGATGACCGAAGTGTTAAAAGTGATTGTGCTAATCTATCAACTCATCATGAAATGGGGTCAAAACCCTCAAGATTCGCAAGAAAGCATCGGTCCGTCGAACTTGGTATTGGAGATGAAAGCGTAACAGTCTCTTATACGGTCGGAACAATGGGAAGGACGAAAGGGAGTGAATTAGGGATAGTCTCATTCTCACCGTAGTAAACTGTCTCAAATTTGAAAGATTCCATCAATGGTTCGAAACAACTGTAAGCAACCGAGTCTGATGGTTCGACTAACTCATCTGAAAATGTAAAGGACTCAAACTCGGGCGGTGAGTCATCAACATCGTCCGAAAAAGTGAAACACTCGTACGTGTTATCATCTGTGAGAACTTTGTTAGATTCAAAGAGAATTTTTTAAAACTCACAGTCTTCAAGTGTGATATTAGGCGTGGTCGGAACGATGGAAAGGAGGGAGGGTGATTTAGGTAAAGGTTCAAGAGGATGAATTGGAAAATCCGACACATCAAACAAAAATGGTTCAACCTCAATATTATCCTCACTACTCTCCACAATACTATCCTCATAATTCTCCTCAATATTTAACTCATCCATGCCATTATCATCAAAATCAAGACGTATATGAAGTTCGGGAGAAACATTTAAGGGTTCGGGATGATGAATTGGACATAAAAGTTCAATCAAATCGACAGGTTCATCATCCGAAATTTTCCCGGCGTCTATATCCTCAATCAAGTGAAAATCAATTTTTTCTGACACCTCATCAAAAGCATGGATATTTATCGATTTAGGTTCTAGATTGGAGGTGTAAAGATCAAACGGATTAGGTGCGGTTTCACTCGAAAGGGGTTTCTCACAATTTGGCAAATCAAGCACTACAAAGTCGCACAACTCATCATTTTGGACACATGTTTGAAAATTGGAGTTGTTGGATTCAATTGGGTATGGGTAGGTTTGATTTGGAAATCTTCTCACATTCTCACTCTGTCCAACCGCCTCCTCATACATTGAAAAATTGAAGCTAGTTGGAAACTAGCTACCGGTTCAGCAGGTTGCATAAGGGCGGCTATGGACGCTTCCACATTCCTAGTCATTTTGTTTGTTGCTGCAATATAAGCTTCCAATGACTGTTCCAAACTAGACTTGGGTGGTAAGGGGGTTTCGGCAAAAGATTCGAAATTGTTTGGATACGTGAAACTCCCAAAAGGCTGTGTAGAAACAGGGTCTAGTGAAGGTGGGAAAGTCGGGTAGGACTGGTAGGAATTGGATGATTGGACAGGAGTAGGGTCAACATGTGGATAAAAAGGTGAATTGACTTGTTGATCCCTAGAACTAGATGAGTGGAGAGGGGTGAAAGATCGGCTACGAGATTGAGCAATGTGCTCAGCAAATAGAAACGTCTAGGAGAAACAGTTTGACTTTGCAATATAAGTTTGGGGGTATGCTCTGCAATGGACATCGGTTTAGGAGTTACAGCAGGACTTGAAAAAGTGGTATCAACATATGAAGGTGGTAAAGGTTGACGTGGTTGACGCAAAGTGGGTTGCAAAGTCAAACTGTTTCTCCTAGACGCTTCTATTTGATCTTTCAAAGATATTTTTGGCATGGAGGGATCTTCTTTAAATCGACCGAAACAATTAACATATGACGCAAAGTTAGGTTCGGGATACCAAAGTTCGGCAAGAGATTTATGATGTGGGGTACCCATGATAGAAGAAAGAGAAAATAAAGAAGGTAGGTGGTGGGGTGCAAGGATTTTACGCGACAAGTTGCGAGTTTTTTATAAAAAATTTTCCTTTTTTTTCTCTTTATTTGAAACTGTTTGCAAAAAAATTTTTTTTGATAAAGGGCTAAGACACACTTTTGATCAACCAAAATGCACAATCAGGCCTAACTCTAGGATCACCTAGGTCAGCTAGACAGCTCCTAACTGTTCCAAAGGGCTAGAGATAGGACCTCAAACCGCATCTTCACCGCCAATTGCGGCCAGGTAAGTGCCAGGTAAGTGGGAGGCTCCCCGCTATAAGTAGCGGTCCTAATTAAGTAACCACTTGCCTAGACACCGCAAAGTCAGGTCAGGATAAACGGCTGATGCCTATAACTAGTCCTCTGTCCTATTGAGCTCGAAGTCCTTAGGGCTGAGTCTAGTATTTTTTAATTAATAGATGGTCAATGCATATGCCTTATGTGATTTCTGGGGTCCTGGGAAGGGTGATGAAATCCCCACCCAATTTGAATTGGTCAAAAGCCTCTTAAAGTCAGTTTTAAAAATATGCAAAACAGTAAATCACTTGCAATCAAAGATTTTTATTTTATTTGCGGTGCAAAGAATCCTGCAGAGAATCAATTATTGGAAGGGGGAAGAAAATTTTTAGCGCAAAGAATCCTGCAGAAGATTTGACAGAAGATATATGGGGATTTGCAGAGGGAAGAAATAGGAAACAAATCGTGCAAAAATTTCGCGATGATGATGTAAGAGGGCCGCGGAAGGGCGGTGTGAGCACTCTTAGGCCGCGGTTTAGCGGTGGGATGGAGGCTTCAAGGCTCCAAAAAATTTCTGTTGTTCTGTACTTGCAATCCCTCTCTGTTTTGATGTATCCTTTTCGGATTCGTCTTCTGTAGATTTCCAGATCCGAATATGTGTGCAAATCCTGCAAAATTCAAACAACAAAGTACCCTTTCCAAAAATAACAGATGATATATTTTTATATTTTTTTGATTTTTCAGATTTTTATGATTGTTTTTAATTTTGATTAACCCGAAATTGCAAAAAGGAAATTTTACGCCATCCCCGACAACAGCGCCATTTGATTTGTCTCAAAAACTATCTATTACCGCAATCAAGAACGGCATCGCTTTGCAGCTAGCCGGTGAGTACGGGTCGGTCCACAGGGATGTTGTGAATTTCCTAATCACTCTTACGAGTTAATTACGAACGGTGTGAATGGATTAATTATTAAATCTAAAAATTAAATCTATCATTTATCTAGGGCAAAGAATTAAATTTAACTAGGGCAAGGAATTAAAGATCTAACTAGGGCAAGGAATTAAATCTAAACTAGGGCAGAGAATGAAAAATTACCTAGGGCAAGAATTGAAATTACCTACTTAGTTTACAGATGGCTCTCTCCAAACATCAACACAGGGTTGTCAGATCTGAATTCATGATATGAAAAGAGGCATCGATACTCTCCAAAAGAATTCTAAATTTTATTCATAGAAAGAGGCATAGGGAGGCATGAAAAGAATACAATAATTTGGGCTTCTATTTATAAGACATAGAAATCCTAGGTTACAATTGATTCGTACGTCTGCATTTACCAAAATATCCTTAGGAAGACCTAGTCAAAGTAGACTCCAAGCTTTGGTAAAATTTTATGTCTGGAAATTTTGGAACTGATTCTAGGCTTCTTGGGCTTTTTATTTCTTTGGATCTTTATTCAATTTGGCTTCTTTATTTCTTCCAGATCTCCAGTGAACAATTGCAGTGGAATTTTAACCGTTTGCTTTGTAATCTTGGACCTTGCGTTGCCTTGTACTGATCTTTTGTGTAGGCTTGATTAAGATCCTTCTATTTGTTGGTCAAAGTCCCTTTTTTATGTCGTCTTTTGTCTTTTTCACTGTTTTCGCTCCAAGAACCTGTAACCTGTAATATGTAGCAGACATGCGTCAAAAGCACCTGTTTATTTTGTTAAAAGAATAAGAATGGGGAATATAATAATACAATATTATGGTGTGAACACTCCGCCAGACGAGCAAAGTTCTTCCACGAACCTCCTGCAATAACCGACAAGTCCAAGAAAACTTCTAATCTCTGCCACGTTCTTCGGAATCGGCCAATCTCGAACTGCTGCAATCTTTTCGGGATCAACGGCGATTCCATCACCATGCCCCCAAAACTTCACTTCTTGAAGCCAAAACTCGCACTTGCTCATCTTTGCATATAAATTTTCTTGCCTCAACGTCTGCAGTACGATTCTTAAGTGTTCTGCATGCTCTTCAATACTCTTCGAGTAGACCAGAATATCATTAATAAACATCACTATAAACTGGTCCAAGAATGGTGAAAAGATTCGGTTCATCAAGTCCATAAATATCGCCGGTGCATTCGTTACTCCGAAGAGCATCACTAAATACTCGTAATGTCCATACCGAGTTCGGAACGCCGTCTAGCAAATATCTTCTGTTTTAACTCGGACCTGATGATATCTGGATCGCAAATCCAGCTTCGAGAATACCCTCGCGCCACTAAGCTGCCCAAAAATTTCGCCAATGCAAAGGATCGGGTACTTGTTCTTAATAGTCACCCGGTTTAATTCTCGATAATCGATACACATCCTCCTTGTGCCATCTTTCTTCTTAACTAGAAGAACTGGAGCTCCCCAAGGCGAGTTACTACTGCGAATCCAACCCTTCTCAAGTAATTCAGCAACCTGCTTCTTGACTTCTTCCAACTCCACTAGTGCCATTGGATAGTACGCTTTAGAGACTGGCGATGCACTAGGAACAAGATCAATCGCGAACTCCACGTCTCACTTCGGCAGTAAACCTGATATGTCCTCGAACATATCCATGAAATCTCGAACAACAGCTGGTGCTTCATCCTTATCAACCTTCATCGACGAAAGAACATTAGTTGTCGGCCTAGCCCTAACCTCGACTGGCCCGACAGAACTGCTTCCTCTAGACAACCTCTGGGTGTCCGGGAATCTGGAAATTCGCTTTCTTTGCTCTACACTCAATGTGAGCATGGAAAGTGCCGAAAAATCCATTCCCAAGACGACATCATAGCTGCCGGTAACAATTTCCAAGAAAACTGCAATAGCTCCCATCCGCAAACAACAACAGAACAATCCTTGCACCCTCTATTAATTATGATTTTCCCATTCCCAGTGTGTACGTTCCAATAACTAAACAGGGTCGTGCAAGTCATCGAGTGTATAGTAATAAACTTGGATGACATAAATCAATGGGATGCACTAGAATTGAATAATGCTAATGCGAGAAAACCATGAACAAGTAGGGTACCTGAAACGACTTCCTCTGAGGCTTTAGTCTTTTCAGCCGTCAGGGTAAAACTTGAACCTGATTAGCTCCCCGAATTAACTGCTCCTAGTCCGGAAACTGCTTTTGCGGTGGCTCCCAAGTAACCTCCTTCAATCTTAGCTTTGACGGACAAGTATCAATGGTGTGATCCGCTGATCCGCAAATAAGACAAAGTTTAAGCCTCTTACGACAATCTCTTCGATAATGACCCGGTCGTTGGCAGTAATCGCACAACACCCTTCCCTTTTGCTTGGGAAAAACTGGCCTCCGAACATTCTCTTTCTTACGAAGCTTCGACGGAAAGGCATTAATAGTATGATCCGACGATCCACAAACCAAACAGAGACCACGCTTTCTTCGACACTCCTTTTGCACATGCTGATTGGTAGCGATTCTACGTGTTTAAGTTTAGTTAATTACCGCAATCAAAACGGTTTCGCTTGTAGCTAGCCGGTTGAGTACGGGTCGTCCGCAAGGAGATGGGAATCTTTTTCTATGTGCTTTAACGAGTTAAGTCCAATTTTCCAGATTTGTTTGTGATTATCTAAGTGTTAAAATGATATGTAAAGAGAGCTTGTTAGGGTTAGGATTAGGTTAGTTTGAGTTAGGAGTCGCTCACTTCTTTCGTTGCCACTCTTAATATCGGTGTTACGGTAATCGGCAACAACGGGGATTCGCACGACTAGGAAGGAACTTGCGAGTATAAGCTAGGCTTTCCAACGCTTAAGTTCTTCCTTTTGGTGCTTGTCCGTCCGTTCTTGGCTCTTAGCCATAACCTCCGGTTAATTCAACCACAACCGGTCTCACTACGGAATCACCGCTATCATGTAGGATAGGGTGCCGTAGGGAGCGGATTGTGGTTCAATTAACGGGAGTTGATTTAAGATGTTGGGCAAGAAAAGAGTGAGAGAGATTTCCTTCTCTCAAACTTCCCTTATCCTACCATAACAAGTATGGAAACTACTCACACATCATAATGAAAAGAAAATAAAACAAAGAGGAAGATAGAAAGAAAGAGATTAGAAGATAACAACTAGCTATTTGCGACCTCACCTTGGCAAGGATCAAGCGTAAGCATCATGGTTGTTTTAAGGATAAAGAAAAAGAGAAAAGAAAGAAACAACAATAAATAACAACAACTACTTATCAATTAACGATTACAAGCGATTAACATAAAAAGAGCAAGACAAGTATAATAACAAAATGAACTTCTTTATTCATCATTCTTCACTCACAAAAGCTCACTACAAGTTTTTCAATGGAGAAGAGATGAGAAGAGGAAGAAGAACAAGTATTCTAAACCCTAAAAAAATTACAAGATTAAGCCCCCTTGGCTTCACAAGGTTCTGGGCTATTTATAGGCTGGAAAATGAAAACCTAGGGCAAAATTCTGCCTCTATACAAAAAGTCCAAACTACCCCTGAAAAACGACATACTGAAGACCCAGTACGGCCGCGGATCCGCGGCCTATAGCCCCTATTGGCCGCGGATCCGCGGCCCTATGGTGGAATTGGGGCATGGGGTTTTTGGTGCTTCCCTGGTTTGCTGTGTCCTTTATTCTGGCATATGATTTTTCTCAGATTTGCTTTACGATTTTTCCAGAATTTCTGTTGAGCACTAGATGATTTGATGTGGATCTTTTAGTCATGATTTCCTCGAGCTCCGCGTAGATTTCTTGGATCTTGTGCTGCCATTGAGCCTTGTGCATGAAAATGACATTGATTTGCCATTTTGTCTCTTAAACTGGTGTGTGGCAACAGACGGATAAAGAGCGGAGATCCGTGTTTTATCTGTGGTTGGCAGGAACCCGGGTTTTGTCGTGTTTTTCCATGAATTTCACCGTTCAGAGCCGAGAACCTGTATCCTGCAATTGACTAGCAAACACGGCTCAAGAGTACCTACCGATAAGCAATGTGATAAAAATTGGGCGGTATAAAAATGCAAAAACCTCTAGGTGTCCCTAGTAGGAGGAGTGTTGTCTCCTGAGGGTTTTCAGCGGATACTACCCACAAAATCCGGTCAAGTTGGTTTTGTAAAATAACTAAGATTCAAACCCTAAAGTTTTGTTTCAGAAAATAAAAATTCTATTATCCTAAGTCTAGACTATCGAACTTTTATTTTTCACACCTCGCTTCTTATTTAACTACAGATTTTATATGTCTTTACGTGCAGTGCAAATTGTGTCGTTAAGTTTCCAGAAGGATCGATTTACATCATCATGTCACACAATAAAGCCCAGATAAAATTTTTTGAAAGGATCACATAAGTTTTATAAAGAGTTAAGCATTTTTCAAGTTTCGTTTTCCAGTAAAGTTTCAACTTTAGAATTTCTATCTTCATTAACAGGAAACTAGGTCTTATTTTTCACTCCACCTTTTTCTTGTTTTCATTTCATACACACCTCTGTGAACGTGCAATAGTCTTTATCATAGAATAAAACCTTCATATCTCCGCTAAATTTTTTTATAAAATCCTTTCTTTTATCAAGATTATTCTCACACAAAGAACCGTTAGGAATTTTAACTCGGAGAGAACACTTGCTTGACTTTATTTTAAACTGAACTTTCTAGGCTTCTTAGCGAGCTTTGGGCCAATGCACCCAAACCAGTTGGTTTTAGGGCATTAGGTGTAGAAACACCCCAGCGGACTTAATTACTCAAGTTACCTAGGTCCAAAAACAAAAGACAGTTTGGCGTGAAAATCATGATGATTTAATACGAACGGAGATATAGCCGGCAGTTCAATTATTTTTTTTTTTGGATAAAAGACGTGTTTAGTGGGTTTAGGTGTGTAATCATTCCAATCAAGTTCCAGATGGGTTATTTTTCAGACTTAGTTCCAATTAAGGCATCAATAACATTCCTTCATATTCACTCACTTCATAAATTATTCTTGATATTACTTATTTCAGAACAAACCTATTTGTTCCTCAGAAAATCATTGATCCATTTAAAAGTTTTTCGACATAAAAGACTTGTCATCTAATTCCCAAAAACTCACGACATGTGTAGTGTAATGTAAAGACGTATATCAGCTATAGTTAACTTCAAAGGAGAGTTATCTTTCAGGTTTTCAAAATCTAAACATAAGATTTAGTTATTCTTATTTAATCAAACAAAACCGTCGAAATGTTGAATCAGAGTCCTCCCACTAGCTAACTTCACAAAAAGATTTTATGTTTTTAGAAAATTTTCTGATTTTTATGGATTTTATGGATTTTAGTATGCAGATGCAAAATATACATATGAATGTGAAGGTAAGAAATGCGTACCGAGCGTACCCCCAAACTTAAACTGGACAGTGTCCTCACTGTCATTGCATGAAGAGATCATTTGAAGGGTCAAAATTGTTGGTTAGTGATACACAAATTTTTTTTTCGTTTTTAAGGAAAAGAAAAAGAAAAAAGAATGTAAAAGAATATCCACAAATATATACAAAAAGGTATATACATACCCCCAAACTTATTTGGAACAGTGTCCACTGTTCTTGGCTGGATAACCGAAGTTTGGTGGTAGGCAGAGGAAGATTATGCAGGGTAAACCGGCTCCTGTAAGACCAGGAGCTCCTCTGTTGGTTCGGCGCTAAGGTACGGTTTTAGTCGGTGTCCGTTCACTTTGAAAAATGAACCGTCCTTTGGATTTTCCAAATCCACAGCGCCCTGCGGATACACATTCCGCACAAAATACGGCCCTTTCCAGCGAGATCTGAGCTTTTCTGGATGGAAGTGAAGTCGGGTGTCGTAAAGCAGTACCTGCTGACCAGGTGCGAAAGTTTTGCGCAAAAAGTGTTTATCGTGAAACACCTTTGTTCGGTTCTTAACGACAACCGCGTTATCGTAAGCCTCATCCCTAAGCTCGCTCAATTCATTCAACTGCAGCTTCCGATGGCTGCCCGCATCTTCGAGAGACAGATTCAGCACCTTTATTGCCCAAAATGCACGATACTCTATTTCGACAGGTAGGTGGCAAGCTTTTCCGTACACAAGCCGATAGGGAGACATGCCAAGATCGGTCTTATAAGCGGTTCGAAATGCCCAAAGGGCATCAGTGAGTTTCAGCGACCAATCCTTACGGTTCTTGGAAACCGTCTTCTCCAGTATCTGCTTGATTTGCCGATTTGAAACTTCGGCCTGCCTGCAGGTTTGGGGGTGGTAGGGCGTAGAGAGCTTATGATTAATGGAATATTTCCGCATCAAGGCCTCGAAAGTCTTATTGCAGAAATGAGTTCCATTGTCACTAATGATCGCTCGGGGGTGCCCAAAACGGGAGAAAATGTTTTCTTTAAGAAACCTAACGACAACCTTGTTGTCGTTAGTCCGGCTGGGCACAACCTCGACCCATTTAGAGACGTAATCAACAGCGAGAAGGATGTACAAGTTCCCAAAAGAGCTGGAAAACGGCCCCATGAAATCGATCCCCCAAACATCAAAAATCTCCACAACCAAGATTGGTTGGAGCGGCATTTCGTTCCTTCTGGATATCCGGCCCAAGTGTTGGCACCGGGAGCAAGTCTTGCAATAGTCATGAGCGTCTTTGAAGAGTTGTGGCCAGTAGAAACCACATTGCAAGATCTTCTCAGCTGTCTTTCTGGGGCCAAAATGCCCGCCACACGCTTGATCGTGGCAAAATGACAGCATACTCTTGAATTCCTCGTCAGGGACACACCGACGAATAATCTGGTCGGGACAGTACTTGAACAAATAGGGTTCGTCCCAGTATAAGTGTTTTACTTAGGATAAGAAGCGAAGTCTGTCCTGACTTGACCATTCAGTCGGTAGTAATCCCGTGGCCAAATAGTTCACAATATCTGCGAACCAGGGTTCGCAAGATACTGTCAAGAGCTGTTCATCCGGGAAAACGTCATTGATCGGAATTGGAAGCGAAAGCGAAGAAGGAAGTCGTGAGAGATGGTCGGCAACTACGTTTTCACATCCTCGTTTGTCCTTAATGACAAGGTCAAACTCTTGAAGCAAGAGGATCCAACGTATTAGCCGAGATTTTGCATCTTTCTTCGCAAAAAGATGGCGCAGAGCAGAGTGGTCTGTGTAGACAATGACTGGAGAGCCGATGAGGTAGGGCCTGAACTTTTCTAAAGCAAATACAACAGCCAAGAATTCCTTCTCAGTTTTTGTATAATTGAGTTGGGTATCGTTCAGGGTTCGGCTCGCATAATAGATTACGCGCGGCATCTTGTTTATGTGTTGTCCAAGGACAGCACCAATGGCAAAGTCGGATGCATCACACATAATCTCAAATGGGTGCGTCCAGTCAGGCGAAGAAAGAACGGGAGCAGAAGTGAGTGAGCTTTTCAATGACTCAAATGCAGTCACACAGCTCGAGTTGAAGTTGAATAGCGTATCCTTGGCCAGCAAAAGAGTCAAGGGCCTAGCAATCTTGCTAAAGTCCTTGATGAACCGTCTATAGAAACCGGCATGGCCAAGGAAGGCTCGGATATCTCTGACGCATCGGGGAGGAGGGAGATTGGAAATGACCTCAATCTTCGCTTTGTCAACCTCTATGCCATTTTGCGAGATGATATGTCCTAAGACAATACCTTCACGCACCATGAAGTGGCACTTCTCCCAATTCAAAGTGAGATTCTTGTCCTTACATCGGGTAAGGACAGCGTCAAGATGCAGCAAACACTCGTTGAAGGAATCGCCGAAGATGGAGAAATCATCCATGAAGATCTCCAGAAATTTTTCTACCACGTCTGAGAAGATTCCCATCATACACCGCTGGAAGGTAGCGGGCGCATTGCATAACCCAAAGGGCATGCGATGATATGCAAACGTGCCGAAAGGAAAAGTGAATGTGGTCTTGTCCTGGTCTTTTTCGGTGATGGGAATCTGATTATAGCCGAAGTAGCCATCAAGAAAGCAGTAGTACTCGTGTCCGGCCAATTGTTCAAGCATTTGGTCAATGAAAGGTAGCGGAAAGTGGTCCTTCCGCGTTGCGGCGTTGAGTTTTCTGTAATCGATGCATACTCGCCACCCAGTTTGGGTGCGAGTAGGGATTAACTCGTTCGCCTCGTTAGTGATGACCGTTATACCTGATTTCTTGGGGACAACGTGAATGGGGCTAACCCACTGGCTATCAGAGATAGGGTAAATGATACCACTATCCAGACATTTTACGATCTCCTTCTTCACAGCCTCTTTCATGACTGGATTGAGACGTCTTTGTGGATCCCGGGCTGGTTTGGCATCATCCATCAGATGAATGTGATGTTCAACGATCAGGGGACTAATCCCCTTGATGTCCGCCATGGACCAGCCAAAAACTTGCCTGTTGCTGTGCAAGACCGCGAGAAGGGCTTTCTCTTGCTCTGGAGCTAGAGAAGCCGAGATGATGACAGGGAGGGTCTCGTTCTCACCTAAGTAAGCGTACTTAAGGTGAGACGGCAAAGGCTTGAGTTCGAGCGTCGGAGGTGAAACGATTGAAGGCAAGATTGGTGTAGAGGTCTCGAACTCAAAGGACTCCAGCAAAGGTTCAAAACGAGTGTAAGCGACCGAGTCGGATGGTTCAGGTAACTCATCCGGAAATTCGAAGGATTCAAACTCGGGTTGCGAGCGGCTAAGATCGTTCAAGAACGTGAAATACTTGTAATCGTTGTCGGGCGCAGAAACAGTAGCAGGTTCGAGGAGGAACGCACTAGTGGCGTTAAGGTTAGCATGATCGAACAGAAACTCCTCGAATTCACACTCTTCAGGGGTGATCTCCTGGATCGAGCAGACGTCCAGTATATGAGCATTAGGTTCGGAGGGCTGATTCCCCAACCTAAAAATGTTGAGTTCAATTGTCATGTTTCCAAAAGAGAGGTTCATCGAACCATTGCGACAATTGATCACATCATTTGAGGTTGCAAGGAATGGGCGACCGAGTATCACCGGAATTTGATTCCGGGGGTTAGCTACAGGCTGTGTGTCTAATACAATGAAGTCAACGGGGAATATGAAGTCCCCGACTTTGATTAACACATCCTCTAGCTCACCCCTAGGATGGGTGATCGATCGGTCGGCTATTTGGAGAGTACAGTGTGTGGGTTTCAGCTCTCCTACGCCTAATTGCTCGTATACTGAGTACGGAAGCAGGTTAACACTGGCACCAAGATCTAATAGTGCACGGTTGATGTTCTTATCCCCAATGGTAATAGAAATCGTAGGACAGCCAGGGTCCTTCCGTTTTTGTGGTAAAGATTGGGTAAGAGCATTACTCACAGCACTAGCCAAGAAAACTTTCTTTGGTACCTGAGACTTCCTCTTTTTCGTGCACAAGTCCTTTAAGATTTTCGCGTAGGATGGGACTTGTTGGACGGCATCTAAAAGAGGAATGTTAATGTTAACCTGCTTAAATAACTCCAGAATCTTCTCCATTTGAGGATTTTGTTTATTAAACCTCAACCGGTTTGGAAATGGGACGTTTTTAAAATTGGTTGAGTCTAATGCTTGTGGAGTTGGAACGGATCCTAGAACAGGTGTTTTCGTGGAGTGAGAAGTGGGTCCGTTCAGAGCAGAAGAAGAAGAAGAAGAAGAAGGAGAGCCTTTTGAAGAATGGAGAATAGACTCAGAAGATGAAGAAGCAGGAGAAGAAGAGGAAGAAGAAGCGGCCGGGGTGTCATCGTTGATCCGTGTGCCAATGTTGTTTTGCAGCATCCTTCCCGATCTCAATGTGGTCACGGCACTCACATTATGGTTCTGTTGTTCAAGAGCAACATGTACATTCTGTGGGTGACCGGGATTTGGGAGTGGCTGGGACGGGAGCTTCCCCTTCTCTCGCTCGCTTAAGGCCGCATTCAGCTGTGCAATCTGGGCCTCGATGGTCTTGATGCTTTTCCCGTGAGCGGCAGTGTGTTGTACTAAGGACTGAATGGAAGACTGGATGTTGGCAGTGGATTGTGTCGATTGTTTAACGAACGCCTCCAGACTTCGTTCGAGCGAGGAAACCTTATCGTTGTTTGACGGAACAAAGTTGTTTGGTGGAAAAGAATTGTTGGGTGCAAAGTTGTTCGTCTGATTTTGAAAAGGTTGGGGTTGGAAGGGCTGCTGAAATTGATGTTGAGTTTGTTGTTGCGCTTGTTGTTGCAGCGGAGGGGGCCTTTGGAAATTGTTGCCTTGGAATTGATTCTGATTCTGATTCCAGGCGAAATTGGGGTGGTTCCTCCAACCGGGATTGTAGGTGGAAGAGTATGGATCATTCCTCGGTCTTTGCTGGAATGCAGCATTAACCTGATCCTGTCCTTGCGATGGTGGATTGTAAGGACACTCTTCGGTTAAGTGAGAAGGATCGGAACAACAAGCGCAGATGGTACGAAGGGGAAGAACAGGGGCAGGAGCAGGAGAAGAAAATTTGCTCTCTATGGCTTCAAGCTTTCTCGTTATTGCAGCCATTTCAGCTTTCATCGCAATAGAGACATCAAGTTGGTGAATTCCTACCCTAGACTGACCGGTAGAAGTGGAGGTAGAAGAAGAAGAAGTCGGTCTGGTGCTCTCCCATTGTAGCATTTGCTCCGCAAGGTCGTCAAAGAATTGCCACGCTTCCTCGTCAGATTTTGATAGGAAGTGGCCCTGACAGATGGTTTCCAACAACTGCTTCGTTGCTGGGTTCAGGCCCTCGTATAAGGTTTGGCAAAGTTGCCATTTCTCTATACCGTAGTGAGGACACTGAACAAGAAGGTCTTTGTACCGGTCAAAGCACTTCCAGAAGGGTTCAGAAGGAAGCTGAGAGAATTGATTGATTTCATTGCGAATCCTTGCGGTTTTATGATTCGGATAGAACTTTTTGAGAAACGCTTTAACAAACTCGTCCCAATTGGTTATGGAGTGGGAAGTGGTGCTATACAGCCATTTTTCAGCAAGATCACATAAAGTGAACGGAATGACCCGTAGACGTATAGCATCGTCCGACAGTTGGGTAGTTTTCATCATGGCACAAACGTTTTGAAATTTATTGATGAAGATATAGGCATCTTCAGATTCAAGCCTATGAAATCGTGGAAGCATGTTGATGAAGTGGGGCTTAATTTCAAAATTATCCCCATTGGCCGGTGGAAGAGAAAGGCAGGTGGGAAGTGCAGAACGGGTGGGATAGAAACGATCCTGGAGCGCGATTCGCTGCGGCGCTACAACAGGCGGTGGTGGTGGGTTATTGGTCTCCGTAGGAGGTGGAGCCAATCCAGGGGTAGTCAAAGAGATGTTCGGATTAAATCCTGACATCGCGGAAGAAGAGGTTGGTGATGGTGAAGGTGAAGATGTATGAACAGAATTCTGGTCAACGTCGGAGTTGGCCGGCAAAGGTAAAGATGAAAGAGGAGTGGACGGAGTTTCGACGTCTGAGTCGATCGCGTAGTCGGTAGCGACTAACGTAACGCGGACTAGATGGGCGCTAGTGTCCCGAGTCCAAGCAGACATACACTAAACGAGTTTAGTATAGTCAAAGCGGAGAAGGTGAGGGTAAGAAAACGTCAATAGAGAAAGGCGATGGGTGGTGGGTGAAAAATGGATTTTGGCGACAAAGGGCAAGTTTTTATAAAAGTTTTTGATTTTTTTCTTTTATTTTTATTTTTAGAAAGAGCTTTACAGAAATATGTATGGACTTACGGCTTTAAGCAATCACAAACAAGATATGCACAATCACACCTAGATCTAGGGTCACCTAGGTCTGCTAGACAGCTCCTAACTGTTCCAGAGGGCTAGAAATAGGACCTCAAACCGTCTCTTCTCCGTCAATTGCGACCAGGTAAGTGCCAGGTAAGTGGGAGGTTGTCCAACGCTTTCGTGAAGTTCCTTAATTAAATAACAACTTGCCTTCGACACACTTGTCTAGACACCGCAAAAGTCAGATAGGATAAACGGCCGATGCCTGTAACTAGTCCTCTGTCCTATTGAGCGCGAAGTCCTTAGGGCTGAGTCTAGTATTTTTTTAATTTAACAATGGTCAATGCATATGCTTTTTGTGATTTCTGGGGTCCTGGGAAGGGTGATGAAATCCCCACCCAATCTGAATTGGTTTCAAGCCCCTTAAGTCCGTATTAATGAATGGAAAGCGGTAACAAATCAACTGCAAACAATTTTTATTTTTAGCGCGGCGCAAAGAATCCTGCACAAGAACAATTTATTGGAAGGGGAAAGAGAATTTGCGCAAATAATGCTGCAGAAAACACAGTTTATTGGAGTCCAGAGGAGTGGGAGAGAGGAGAGAAACACTTACAGGGATTTTGGCACCCTGAGGCCACCAAACGGCCGCGGATACGCGGCCTAAGCCAGCTTATGCCGCGGTTCCACGGCAGTAGGGTGGAGTTGGGCTTTTGAAATTTTTGGGTGTGCTCTGTTGGGTGTCCTCTGCTTGTCTGGATGTGCTGAATTTTGACTTGCTTACTGTATCTGCTCCAGATTTTTACAGTAGACCATTTGCTTCGTTTTGATCCGTCGCGGTGTAGCCTCGAAATGTGGGTCTATCTTCCCACGTCTTTGGCACTGAACTCGAACTCCGTATTATCCTGCACACTTGCACAAAAACTAATCAAAAATAACAAGATGATTTTTCTTTACAAAGTATTTTTTTTTGTTTTGTTTTTTGGTTATATTTATATTCACAAGTTAACCCGAAATTACACAAAGAAATAAACTACCGTCTCCCCGGCAACGGTGCCATTTGATTGGTAGCGATTCTGCGTGTTTAAGTTTAGTTAATTACCGCAATCAAAACGGTTTCGCTTGTAGCTAGCCGGTTGAGTACGGGTCGTCCGCAAGGAGATGGGAATCTTTTTCTATGTGCTTTAACGAGTTAAGTCCAATTTTCCAGATTTGTTTGTGATTATCTAAGTGTTAAAATGATATGTAAAGAGAGCTTGTTAGGGTTAGGATTAGGTTAGTTTGAGTTAGGAGTCGCTCACTTCTTTCGTTGCCACTCTTAATATCGGTGTTACGGTAATCGGCAACAACGGGGATTAGCACGACTAGGAAGGAACTTGCGAGTATAAGCTAGGCTTTCCAACGCTTAAGTTCTTCCTTTTGGTGCTTGTCCGTCCGTTCTTGGCTCTTAGCCATAACCTCCGGTTAATTCAACCACAACCGGTCTCACTACGGAATCACCGCTATCATGTAGGATAGGGTGCCGTAGGGAGCGGATTGTGGTTCAATTAACGGGAGTTGATTTAAGATGTTGGGCAAGGAAAGAGTGAGAGAGATTTCCTTCTCTCAAACTTCCCTTATCCTACCCTAACAAGTATGGAAACTACTCACACATCATAATGAAAAGAAAATAAAACAAAGAGGAAGATAGAAAGAAAGAGATTAGAAGATAACAACTAGCTATTTGCGACCTCACCTTGGCAAGGATCAAGCGTAAGCATCATGGTTGTTTTAAGGATAAAGAAAAAGAGAAAAGAAAGAAACAACAATAAATAACAACAACTACTTATCAATTAACGATTACAAGCGATTAACATAAAAAGAGCAAGACAAGTATAATAATAAAATGAACTTCTTTATTCATCATTCTTCACTCACAAAAGCTCACTACAAGTTTTTCAATGGAGAAGAGATGAGAAGAGGAAGAAGAACAAGTATTCTAAACCCTAAAAAAAATACAAGATTAAGCCCCCTTGGCTTCACAAGGTTCTGGGCTATTTATAGGCTGGAAAATGAAAACCTAGGGCAAAATTCTGCCTCTATACAAAAAGTCCAAACTACCCCTGAAAAACAACATACTGAAGACCCAGTACGGCCGCGGATCCGCGGCCTATAGCCCCTATTGGCCGCGGATCCGCGGCCCTATGGTGGAATTGGGGCATGGGGTTTTTGGTGCTTCCCTGGTTTGCTGTGTCCTTTATTCTGGCATATGATTTTTCTCAGATTTGCTTTACGATTTTTCCAGAATTTCTGTTGAGCACTAGATGATTTGATGTGGATCTTTTAGTCATGATTTCCTCGAGCTCCGCGTAGATTTCTTGGATCTTGTGCTGCCATTGAGCCTTGTGCATGAAAATGACATTGATTTGCCATTTTGTCTCTTAAACTGGTGTGTGGCAACAGACGGATAAAGAGCGGAGATCCGTGTTTTATCTGTGGTTGGCAGGAACCCGGGTTTTGTCGTGTTTTTCCATGAATTTCACCGTTCAGAGCCGAGAACCTGTATCCTGCAATTGACTAGCAAACACGGCTCAAGAGTACCTACCGATAAGCAATGTGATAAAAATTGGGCGGTATAAAAATGCAAAAATCCGATATGAACACATGCCCAGGAAAACGGCAAAAGTCACAAATCACGCTCCTTCTCCGATCAGCAACGATTGTTTTCTTCATTAGTGCTACGCCGCGTCGGTTCACCGTAATACTTCTACGTACGGGCGTTTGGTTTGGTGCAAACGCCGGCTTCAGCTCGGTCTGCTGCTTGTGGTCCTCAAGTAAGTCACGAATTACTCCAAGCAAAGTGGCTTTATCCATACACCTCTGGTACGATTGTAGATTTCTGGCTTCCATGATACTGCAACCAGGACACCAAAGAGGATTAGTATTATAACAGATTCAAAATATAGATCAAAGATATGAATCAAGGCTAGAACTCCAAGTTACTTAAATAGAGTACCGCATTGTAACCATGTCGCGGTATCATAGCTACAATCACATAACTCCACCCAAGTCGCCTAAGTTCTAGAGATAACAAAAGGAAACCAGGTTTCGAGTCGATATGCAAAGGAGGTTTGCATATCGTAAAAGTATAATCAGGAGGAGGTTAAGATTCAAAAATGGTAAGACGGTAAGGTGGCAGGACATGTTTCCTAATCACGAGTATTCTGATTCGTGTATTGGGTCCAATACCCAACTATAAAAGAATCAAACTCAATTAACCTAGATCTTATGGCTCTGATACCAAACAAGTCATGTCACGCCCCGCTTCCCAGAGTACGCTAAGATAAGCACGTGACATAGCCAACCATGCTACCTGTGGATAGGAAATATGCTTCCACAGTCACATTACGGCGTTAGAGATATCAAGAACAATAATAAACTATCTAACACATGTCCATAAGCCAGAATAAAACGAGTCAAGAATAAAATAATGCAGAAGCAAAAGATCCAATACAAGAATAAACTGGAATGTACGTCCCATAATGCGGGCTCACATCAGGAATGAAAAATACCGAAAGTAAAATGAACTAACTACAAGCAAGTCCTCACAGCTCAGCCTGCTGACTGAAATACTCCTGCTCGGACTGCAGCAAAGGTAAGGAATCTGGGCCATGCAAAACCCAGACGTCAGTGCGTCATAATATCAAGCAATACTATAAACATGGGTAGCAATACATGCAGGTATGAGTATAAATGATAAAACAGGCATAATAATGATATAAGTAAGGACAGTGGGGTAATGTGTAGTGAGTAATCTAAACTGGTCTATTGGGTTAAGTACTCTCAAGTCTTTGAAATCAATTTGATGAATCATCGATGTAACTCAATAGTATCCCGTGCGTGCCCGGGATCACGGTGAAGATTCTCGGGCTGAAACCGAGACATGCCGCTAGGCACTAAAAGGAAAAGGGGTAACGATGAATGATGTCAACAGCATCATCCCAAGGCTGGCCTAGCCTCTAAAAAGGTAGTGGGTAACGATGGATGATGTCAGCAACATCATCCCAAGGCTGGCCTAGCCTCTAAAACTGATCAGTAAAGGTATCGAACTGTCGAGTTACAAGTCAGGTTTCATCATTGATTTCCCCATACCCCAAGTTGTGTATTCAAGTCAAGTATTGATAAATCTAGAGCTAATGCCAACACAGGATCAGCAGGTAAGGTTTGTCTAGATAGACAACAAGGAATGTCCATAGAGACAACATGTCAAAGCTGTTGGCATTAGTATCAAGATAAGATAACAGGTAAAGCCATGGTACATCAGGTCAAGTCAAGTAGTATATAGGTGTCATGTCATGTCAAGAAGTGCACGGTATCACGTCGTGTCCAGTAATGGTATATCAAGTCATGTCAGGGGTGCGCAAGTAACAAGTGGGTGCTCGTAATCAAACTATAAAAATAAGCATGGGTATACAAGACAAGTATGGGTACTAATGGAACAATAAGAATGGAACATTGTGATGTTATATGCAAATAAGTACAGATTAAAGCATATGGATGCACAGTTATCGATTTGGGTTAAGGGGATAGTTCCAACACTAATTAGATACAGTTTAACGAATATGGAATGTTAACATCACACTAATATGTATTAAATAATCTAGAGATGCAATTGAATAAAATTTAGGCTAGATGTATGCAAACGGTTGTCCGATAGGGTATAAACTATTAACGGGATGGCCGATGCAAATAATTATTATGTGATTTAAATATGGACGTGGGTACCACGTATGGTAAACTAAAATACAACATGATATATTTCAAGTTCTGAATCTAAAATGATATAATGGAACATTGAATGTTAAAAAATGGAACATGAGACATTAGATTAAATCTACAGGTTTAACATGTAATTAAATAAGTATAAAATAATAGGAATAGCATGTAGCAAGTTTTACTTGCCTCGACCGATCAAGAAACGGGTATACGGAACATCACCCGTCGGCGGGAAAAGTCGCGACGCGCGCACGATGCACGGAACGGATTCAAACAACGTATAAGGGAATCACACGGGTCAGGTACGCTCGCTGGGTCGTCGGGATCGTCGACGTCGCCACGGCTCTGGCGAACTACGAAAAGACAGAGATCGAGAATCAAGAAAGAAAGAAAAGAAAAGAAAAGAAAGAGGAAGAGGAAGAGAGGAAGAGATTGCTCACTGTGGTCGTGTACAGAGGCGAAGACAGAGAGGGTGAGGGTGTCAACGGCGATGAACGGAGCTCTAGTGAAGAGGGTTCTGTGTTGGGTTTCGGTTAGGGTTAAGCTAGGGTTTTTGTTTGCTGGCTTCAAGGTGCTGGGGTGTGCAGGGTTGGTGAAAGGGAACAAGGCAGAGGAGAGGGAGAGAAGAGGTATAGAGATGGCGACGGTGATCGGCGTCGATGGACTGAGGTGATGCAGGCGGGTTTCTTGGGTTGCAGTGGGTGCTTGGGAGATTTAAAGGAGAGGAAGGTAAGGTGGAAGAGGTGAGAGAGGAGGCGAGGTCGATGAAACGAGATGAGGTCGAGGAAAGGTCGAGGAAGAAGAAGGAGGCTAGGGTTTCGTGGCGGCAGTATGGGTTTTCGTGGGGGGCGCTCGGGGTTTTAAAGAAGGGAAGAAGAGAGGATAGATGGGAGGTGACGGTAGCGGGGAAGGCGGTGACGGGACCTAAGCCTACCGCGAGAGGAGAGAGAGAGGGGCGCGAGAAGATAGAGATAGGGAGAGAGCGAGAGGAGAGAGAGAGGGAGGAGAAAGAAAACTTGCGTTTTCTGAAGAAGAGAGAAAGAGAGAAGAGAGAAGGAGTTATGAGATGGGGAGAGACAGAGAGATCGGTGGCTGTGTGAAGGAGAGAGAAGGAGAAAGAGAAAGGAAAAAGAAAAGAGAAAGATTTTAGTGGGGCCCGGCGCCAGAAATGGTGTGTTTTCATTTGCTCGAGGTGTGGGGTCGAGAGAAAAGAGAGAGAGAGAGCAAGATGTGCGGACGCTACCACGGGGTTAGGGGTATCATGCAGGCTATGAAATACAATTTTAATTTAATTTACGTGATCTAAAATGTTATATGTAAAATCCGCGATGCTTGGTGAAATGTTAATATGCAGTATCCATGAGATGCACGTGTCTACTTAACCAGTTCAAGCAAGCTGGTCGGGTCGAATGCAATGTAAAAGTAAACTACCATTCACATCCAAACAAGATAAATCAATAAAATACCACAGATAATAAATACGGAACAAAATTGGTATAACTGAACTCAGTTGTTACACTTTGTGCATTGAACTGTCTACTGATCTTCATTTGTTCTTTGAATTGGTAGGCGGCATCATATGAATTCATCTATTGTTGGTCGTAGTCTCACATTTGTAGCGTCTTTTCATGAATTTTACTGTAATGATCTGAGAACCTGTAACCTGCAACTATTTAGCAGACATAGATCAAAAACACCTATTTATATGTAATATGAATAAGAATGGGGGATATAATAATGCAAAATTCCGAGATGAACACCCCTCCTATGGCCTCTTTCCTCCATTATATATATATATGTATATATATGCTATGAAACAGAGTGAGCTATGTAGAATTTGTTAAATTTTATTTAAATTCGGATTAGTTAGGGATTCGTTAGGATTTAAATCTAATCATTTTAGTTTAGATTTAAATCTAATCTCTACATTAAATTCATATTTATCTCTAGTTTAAATATGAATTTATCTCATAGTATTTATTTATCCTATAAATAGAAATCTTTCTTTAAGGTTTTTTGGGTAATCCATAATTCTCTAATAACTTAGGGTGTGATTCGAGTTAGATAGGGTAGCCGAACACGGTCGCGTGAGGTTTTGTAAGAGAGGGTATTTCATTGTAAAGGAGCGCGAGAAGTCGATGTAATTTCTTATAGTTTTTTCTCATAGTGGAAGTTCTCGTTGCAGTTTGCAGGATTAGGTGCTGGTTGCGCCGAACCTGGGTAAATCTTTTGTGTTTTTGTTGGTGTGTTCTTTTCGTGTGATTTGGTATCCGTCGGATGGTCTTTTTCAATTTACCCTAAAACAAAGGTCTTGGATTTCAGCTGCGTATAGATACGTAATCCTTATAACAGTGGTATCAAATTCACGTTTTGGAGTAGATTGGGGAGATGGCATCTACAAATTACGGGATAGAAAAATTCGATGGGGGCAATAGTTTCAGTCTATGGAAATTGAAGATGACGGCGTTGTTAAAACAATAAGATATGTACAAGATTGTCTTTGTAAAATACAGGATTCCGACGACGACCACAGCGGTTGAGATTGAAGATATGTTAAATAAAACCCACGGTTCAATCCAGTTTTCAATTGCCAATAAGGTCCTTAGCGAAGTGGCACAAAAGATGGCAACGGCAGGATTGTGGGACAAGTTGGAGTCTCTTTACATGAAGAAATCTCTTACTAACCAATTCTTTCTAAATCAGTCCGGTATCGCGGTACCGAAAATGGAGGCAAAGTTGTTAACCGTCATGGAGGCGGTTAGAGAGACTGTCTATTTACGAAGGTTGTTGGGTTTGGATGTTCTAGAGAAGGGGAGAGTGTTCTTCTTAGAGGCCAAGAAGAAGGTAATATCTCTTACAAAGGTAGATATCCTAGAAAATCTGGCGATGGCATTTCTAAGATGGTTCCGGTCTAAGTTTAAGATTTTCCTTGTAAATTGTTGAGGTGTCTTCGGACACAAGGCAATGAGAACGGAATTTCAAGAAATTGAGAAAGTGAAGAGATTATGCCGAATTTGAATCAAGATGGAGATTGTTGAATTTGATTTAAATTCGGATTAGTTGGGAATTAGTTAGGATTTAAATATAATCTCTAAATTTAATTTATATTTATCTCTAATTTAAATATGGATTTATCTTCTGGCATTTATTTACCTTAAATATGATGTTTTCTCTAGGGTTTATGAATCCATAATTCTTTAATTACCTAGGGTTTGATTAGAGCGGGAGAGGCAGCCAACTGCGGTCGCAGATAGAGAAAAGTTTTGTAAAAGAGGATAATTCTTTGTAATGGAGGGTGAGTAGCCGGTGTAATTTCTTGTAATTCTTTTTCATTGTGGAAGTTTTCGTTGCAGTTTGCAAGATTAGGTGCTGGTTGAGCCAAACCTGAGTAAATCTTGTGTGTTTTTGTTGGAGTATTCTTTTCGTGTGATTTGATATTCGTCAGATATTTCTTTTTTAATCTACCCAAAAACAAATGTCATGGATTTTCCTCTGCGTATGGATACATATTCCTTATTACAATAGAGACTAGAGGATAATTTATTTTCTATCAGTTAAAATTAACTTTTTCGGTCTTATGTTACCATAGAGATCCACTCAGATTCAAATTTTTATGGGTCATCGTCATCATCATTCAAATTATTATGAGTGCATTTTTTTAAATCATAATAAAAGAAAATTTAACAATTTAAAATTTTAATTTTCAGCCCAAAAAAAGAATGAGAGAATGCAGGAATATACCAACCAATCCTCGACACAACTTCGAAAGTTTAGCTTCAAAATTTTAAGATTTAAGATAAAAGACCGATAAGGTTTTCAGTAAAACTTTATCTATTTTATTGGAGTTTCCAGTGGCTTGTAAGTTCGTGTTGTGGGACTTTGTTGGCAAGTAATGGATGATGACTTAGGATCCGTTTTTCGTTTCTCACTCTCTACCTTGTATTCAAATGCCAACATTGAGCCCTGATGATGCTCGATATGGTCGATTTTCCAGATCGTGACACATGGCAGATGACGTGTCCCGAAATTAGCAAGAAAGGACCAGGAATGCTACGTTGGTAGAATACCCCGGGTCTGCGGCCCATGGACGTGGCCGACCTTCTGCGACCGACAACACCTCCTGTGCCCGTCTTACAAACAACCGCTGGCTCACCTCCAAGCCCTCTGCACAACTAGCCTCCTCGGCTCTCTCAGCTCGTCTTCGGGCTTTAGCAGAACCAGGATACCTCGGCCTCCCGCTCGTCCCCGAGCCTCCCGCCGAGCTCATCCTCCTCGGTCTCATCCTGACCAACCCGCAGCACTGATCACAGGCTCCTACGCCACGGCTCCGCGAATCTCTCCATACGCGAGATATCCGTCGTCCACAATCCCACGTTCCATGCCATCACGATCCCCATTAACGAGCCTGTCTCGCCATTAATGCGGGATCCTGCTTATCACGCGGGCGTGACGTCGGGAGCGTAACGTCCAGCGTGATTCTCACGCCTGCCTGTCCATCACTGCTGCTATATAAATCTCTCTCTCAGACGATCGAGGTACGCAATTCTCTCCTCACTAGGCCGTTGCTCTGCTCAAATATCTGGTCTAACTTGATCGTCGGAGGGTCCTCAGTGGTACAACCACCCCGGGACTTCCTTGCAGGTAGCTCGGCCTCAACCGCCTCAAACCCATTGAGATCCACACGCTTCAGGAGGCAACCTCTAACCAAATCTCAGCCGTCCATCATTGCTTGCAGTAGATCTATGGAAGGTAACATCTTGACGAGATCCAACATCCGTCAGCTGGCGCCGTCTGTAGGAAAATCTTGATTCCAGTGAACAAAGTTCACCTTTCGATCTCAACTCAATGGCGAGCGATCACCGCGACGATCCAAGCGCTAGCCGCCACCTCCCCCACAACGGAGGCGCGGACGAATCTCCTCCCCCGAATGCCATCAACGCCCTAGCCGTCCGAATAGATCGACTCGCGTCCATCGTGAATATGCTCGTCCGTGTCCAAATGGCATGGCAGGCTCCCCAGGTCGCTGCTCCCCAGGTCGCTGCTCCCCAGGTCGCTGCTCCCCCACCTCGGGACCGGGACCCATACAGAGGGAGAGAAGACTCTGCTCGTGTCGGCACGGCCGACCACCACCTCGCTGCTCCCACGGCCGCAGATCTCCCAGGCCAACACATTCTATGACCCACTGGGCGCCACACAGTTCAACACCGAGGTCCGTCGCCAGAGCGCCTCGCCCCGAGCCCCTTCGCGCCCCCGTCCCTCCCGAGGAGATGTCGGTCAGCTCGCCTGCTCCCAGGCATGATCGACACCCCCTCCCACGATGGGGTCACGGGGACGGGACTCATCACGGCAGCTCGAAGACTACCTCGCCAGGGGACCTAAGGAACCTCATCGAAAGGAACCGGGGCCGCGGCCAGACACAGGTCTGCAACAGCAGAGGCCAAAGATCAGAATGTGCCGAATCGTCGGGATACAACGGCCGACTCGACGCCCTCGAGAAGAAGATCGAAGGTATGCATCGGGAGGGTCATCATTCGAGCGACAGGGCTAAGTACACCGCCGACTCGCTCACAAAACCCTTCACCGAAGAGCTGCTCACCGTCCATGTCTCCTCCCGGAAGGTCTCTCTCTAAAACGATAAGTCTGACCCGAAGGACCATTTGGACGCATTCACCGCAGGAATGAGCTTCCAAGACAACTCTGACGCCGCCCAATGCCGATCTTTCCCGGCCACTCTCATCCACTCCGGACGAGACTGGTTCCGAGGACTCGCGCCACGCACGATCTCAACCTTCGACGAGTTGGCCACCCAATTCCTCGGCCACTTCATTGGGAACAGACGGCAGAAACGGAGCGTCGACCATCTCTTCACAATCAAGAGTGAGGACAAAGAAACATTCAAAGAGTACGTCACCCGCTTCTACAATGCCCTTCTCGAGGTCCCAGAACATTGGGACAAGACGCTCATTACAGCACTTAGGTCTGGTCTTAGACACAAGGAGTGGTTACGCTCCTTTGCATTAGCGCAACCTAAGACCATGGCCGAGGTAATGGCCTGGACCGAGAGTGAGATCCAGCTCGAGTCCGAGGTGAATGCAAATCTCTCAGGGGCAGAGCAAACTGACCAAAAGAAAAGGGCGAGGGAAGAGAGAAAGAGACTTGAGCGGCCAAAGCCCTACTCCCCGAAATTTCAGGAATACACCCCGCTCAACGTCTCCCAGACGGTACTGCTTGAGGAGGCTAAGGGCGAGGGGTTCTTCAAGCTCCCCCCGATCTCTCGCATGGCGGCAAAGTGCACCCGGGGCCTCTACTACGGTTTCCACAGGTTGCAAGGCCACTCCAATGAGAGCTGTAAACAGCTCCGAGACTACATCGAGGAGCTCATCCGTTCGGGACACCTGGCAGCATACTTACGGGACAAGCGGCAAGCTAACCGCGAGCAAAAGCAGCGTTCCCCTCCCAGCGAGTTAACAATCGGTCAGATCATTGTCATGTCGGCAGGGGTACATCGGATACCTACGAAGCTCAGCACCCCATGTCGTACGCGGAGGCCAACAGATATTCGAGGAGCTCAAACCGTATTAATAAAAGAACATCTACTAGCTTGTACTTCTTTTACTAAGGCAATGTAAACTTTTCTCAAGATCTTTCTGTTTATATAATAAGAAGGGATCAATAAAACATTGCAAAAAGAAGGGTTTGTTTATTCAAAGGGTACTATAGGATCCTCAGCCGTACATCGAAAAAGAAAAATTACAATAGCGGAGGAAGGGGGTGCAGAGAACATTGCTCGTGATACTCCGAGGATATTTCCGCCAGCCGAGCCCTCGCGGCCTCAGACCCCTGCCTCTGATGCCGCCCGCAAATGCCGGCATCGTGCCGAAATTGGTAGCACTCAAGGATGAGTGCCACCGAGCGATCCCGCCGACCCGTGGAGATCAGGCCGAAGCGCCGCAAAGACCTTAGCTTACCAACCGCCTCATCCTTCAGCTGTTCGGACAAGGGGTTGTAGAGCCCCGGCGACGCCCTCCAGATGGAGTACATCAACAGTTGGAGCAGGGGGGAGCGCCGGGGAAGCAGTCGGCCGAAATGATCCTTAATGCGACCTATGACTAACTGCACCATGTCCTCGGTGCAGTACTGATCGTAGAGGTACACGTCCTCGAAACTTACGATGTCGGGGATGGTAAAAGGGAAGTCCTCCATTCTTACGTTTTGGGTGTGAAGAAAGGAGTGATCAACGCTCCCTCCGCTTTATAGCCCCACTACGCCCTCAAGAGTCCAACAGTCGCCCTTTTCACCCATAAGTGTGCCGCCACGCGGCAGACATCGAGCCTTTCTCGGTGAAATCGAAACGACGCGGCTCCGGTGCTCCCCCACATGTTCATTACACGTGTCGCTTTCGACTGTCCCTATTCCCCATGCTCATGCCGGGAAGGTCGGATAGAACCTCACTGTCACGCCCCTCTTCCCAGAGTGCGCAAAGATCGGCACGTGACAGAGCCAACCATGCTACCTGTGGCTAGGAAACATCCCTCCACAGTCACATTACGGCTGTCTAGAAGATATAAAAAACGGCGGAAATAAAATAAACTATCTAGTACATGTCCATGAGCCAGAATAAACGAGTCAAGAAATAATATGCGGAAGCAATAGATTCAAGTAAAAATAATAATCTGGAAAGTACGGAAATAACTGAACTAACTGGATACTAACAGGATCCTCACTATTCGGCCTGACGGTGGAAATACTCCTGATCAGCCTGCGACAAGGGTAGAGGATCTGGGCCATGCAAAGCCCAGACGTCAGTGCGTCATAATATCAACAATAATACAAACAAGGGGTAGCAGGACATGCAGGCACGAGTATGAACAGTAACAAGTCAACAGGAATATATAACAGTGAAGTATATCAGTATAAGTGACGTGCAGTGATCAATCTAAACTGTGCTACTGGGTTATCTATTCTAAAGTTTGTTTGAAATCAATTAATGTAATCCTCCATGTAACTCAAAGAATATGTCCCGTTATCCCCCGGGACCACGGATCAGGTAGTGGGAGTCATGAATGACTCTGTCCCGTTATCCCCCGGGACCACGGATCAAGTAAGAATCACGAATGATTCTGTCCCGTTATCCCCCGGGACCACGGATCAAGTAATACCCTTGTAAGCTACACTTTAGTTTACACTTTTGATTTCCCCATACCCCCGAGGTTATGTGTTCAAGTCAGGTATTGATAAATCTGGAGCTAATGCCAACACAGGATCAAGCAGGTACAGGTTTGTCTAAATAGACAACAGGATATGTCCGTAGGGACAATAGGTCAAGATTGTCGGCATTAGTAACAAGATCAGGTATCAAGTCAAACAGTGGTATATCAGGTCATGACAGGTAGTGCACATGTGTCAAGCGGATACTCATAATAAAACTGTCGCAAGTACGGGTGCACGATAAAAGCATGGATGCATAAATATTTATCAGGGGTTACATCATGACTATGTAGGATGCACATTATCAAGCATGGAGTGCTAATAAAACAATAATATGAAATAATATGACATGATATGCGAATAGATATAAAATTAATGGTATGGATGCACAAACATCGATCAGGGTTACATTGACAGTTCCAAGACTAAGTGGGATGCACATTATTAAGCATGGGGTGTTACTACAATAATAATATGAATTAATATGATCTATAGATGCAGTTATATATATTTTAAATGATATGGATGCAAACGGGTATTCGAAAACAGTAAAATGATAACAGGGGATGTACAATACACTAAACATTAAATATTATTATTAATATGGATGTAAAATATATCATAGCATGTAGCAAGATAAACTTGCCTGCAACTAGATATGAAATAAATTGTACGGATGCAAACGGACGTCGTAAAACAGTAAAATGATAACAGGGGATGTACAATACACTAAACATATAATATAATTATTAATATGGTTGTAAAATATATCATAGCATGTAGCAAGATAAACTTTCCTCGATCGGATCACACGACGGATACGCACGGCACGTCCGATGTCGGTAAATCGTCGCAACGCACACGCGGCATGCGGGACGGGTCCAGGCAAGGCAAGAGGGTGATCACGCAGGCAAGGTACGTTCACTGGATTGTCGGATCGGCAGCGTCGACGCAACTCCGGCAATCGCTGGAAACAAGATTCAAGAAAAGATAAAGAAAAGAAAAAGGAAAGAAGAAGAAGAGAGAGGGGATTGCTTACTGGGTTGTGCACTGGGGTCAGGGAGATGAGATGGTGGCGACGAGATCAACGGAGCTCTGGCGACAAGGCTAGGGTTTAGCTTTAAGGAGTTAGGGTTTGTGCTCGGGTGTTGGTGCAGGCTGGGGCTCGGGTGCAGGGATCTTGGTGCTCAGGAAGGAGGAAGGAGAGGAAGAAGATGACGAGGAGGAGGAGAGAATGGAAATGGAGGTGGTGACGAGGTCAGGTTAGAGGAGGCAGAGGAGTTTTAGGGTTAGGGTTTCAATGAGTTGTGGGTTCTTAAGGAAGGGCTCGGGGTTAAATAGAGAGGAGAGGGAGAGAAAGAAGGAGGGAGGTGACGATAGCGCGCGGGCGGTGACCACACTCGAGAAGTGAACAGTACCTCCGAGAGAGGAGAGAGAGGGCGCGAGAGGAGAGAGAAAGGAAAGAGAGAGAGAGAGAGACATCGTGAGAGAGAGAAAAAAGAAAGAGAAAGAGAAAAAGAGAGGAAAGAGACAGAGTGGTGGGGTCAGAGGGAGAGAGAGAGAGTTGTTAAAGTCGTTTGTTAGTTATTTAAATTTTTTTAAGCCGTCGATTAAAATAAAGATATTATATTAAATAAAATTGGATTTTCTAGTAAATATAAATTTAGTCCAAAACACGTCCGGGTCGGGTCTAAAATTTCAGTTTCAAAATATAAAAAATATATATGTGTCGACTAAAATTAAAATTGGATATCCGGGTAACGAAAATGCATACCCCCAAGAACGGATGCACGTACGTGCACATAACCATCCAAACAAGTCCGTTTCACTGAACGGGACGAGAACAAGATGCACGGATGCTACGACAGGGTTAGGGTATCATGCATGCCATGCAATGTATTTTTTAAAAATATTTTATGTGACTTTAAATGTTATATTTAAAAAATGCAGATGCCAGATCAATGCCAATATGCAGTATGTAAATATGGAAGTGCACGAGTCCACGTAACAAGTCAGGATAAATCATAAACATGAATCAAGACTGGTTTCAAGCATGCGGGTCAGGTCAGATGCAATACAGATGTCAAACACACTATTCCCACCCAAAACACTATGAATCAGGAAAATACCATAAATAAAGAAATACTTGAACTAGAACTGGTATAAATGAACTAGAGTGTTACACTCACGAATCGAACGAGCGGCTGCCCTGCTCGGTTATCCCTGGATGGTAGTTCAACACCCCACGACACCAGGGATCAAAGCCCTCGCCAAGAGGCACCGAGCAGCTTCATGCTCGGCCCGTCCTTAGTAGGCCCATTACGGCTCCTCCCGCGCTAAAGGTCAAAGCCCTCATCAAGAGGCAACCGGGCTCACCCTTGCTCGGTTATCCCTGGCTGGTAGTTCGCTACCCCGCAACGCCAGGGATCGAAGCCTTCACCAAGAGGCAGCTGAGCGGCTACCCTGCTCGGCTATCCTTGGCTGGTAGTTCGCTGCCCACGCAACGCCAAGGATTGAAGCCCTCACCAAGAGGCAATTGGGCTCGCCCTTGCTCGGTTATCCCTGGCTGGTAGTTCGCTACCCCGCAACGCCAGGGATCGAAGCCCTCACCAAGAGGCAGCCGAGCAGATACCCTGCTCGGCTATCCCTAGCTGGTAGTTCCCTACCCCACAACACCAGAGATCAAATCCCTCGCCAAGAGGCACCGGGCAGTAACCCTTCTCGGTCTGTCCTTAAGGATCAAAGCCTTCGCCAAGAGGCACCGGGCAGCAACCCTGCTCGGCCCGTCCTTAGCAGGCCTATTACGGCCCCTCCCGCGCTAAGGATCAAAGCCCTCATCAAGAGGCAACCGGGCTCGCCCTTGCACGGTTATCCCTGGCTGGCAGTTCCCTACCCCACAATGCCAGAGATCAAAGCCCTCGCCAAGAGGCACCAGGCAATAACCATGCTCGGCCCATCTTTAAGGATCAAAGCCCTCATCAAGAGGCAACCGGGCAACAACCCTGCTCGGCCCGTCCTTAGCAGGCCCATTACGGCCCCTCCCGCGCTAAGGATCAAAGCCCTCATCAAGAGGCAACAGGGCCCGCCCTTGCTCGGTTATCCCTGGCTGGTAGTTTCCTACCCCACAACGCCAGAGATCAAAGCCCTCGCCAAGAGGCACCGGGCAGTAACCCTGCTCGGCCCGTCCTTAAGGATCAAAGCCCTCATCAAGAGGCAACCGGGTAGCAACCCTGCTCGGCCCGTCCTTAGCAGGTCCATTACGGTCCCTCCCGCGCTAAAGATCAAAGCCCTCATCAAGAGGCAACCGGGCCCGCCCTTGCTCGGTTATCCCTGGCTGGTAGTTCCATACCCCCACAACGCCAGAGATCAAAGCCCTCGCTAAGAGGCACCAAGTAGTAACCCTACTCGGCCCGTCCTTAAGGATCAAAGCCCTTGCCAAGAGGCACCGGGCATCAACCCTGCTCGGCCTGTCCTTAGTAGGCCCATTACGGCCCCTCCCGTGCTAAGGATCAAAGACCTCATCAAGAGGCAATCAGCCCTTCCCTTGCTCGGTTATCCCTAGCTGGTAGTTCCCTACCCCACAACGCCAGAGATCAAAGCCCTCGCCAAGAGGCACCAGGCAATAACCATGCTCAGCCCGTCCTTAAGGATCAAAGCCCTCATCAAGAGGCAACCGAGCAACAACCCTGCTCGGCCCGTCCTTAGCAGGCCCATTACGGCTCCTCCCGCGCTAAGGATCGAAGCCCTCAACAAAAGGCAACCGGGCCCGCCCTTGCCTGGTTATCCCTGGCTGGTAGTTCCCTACCCCGCAACGCCAAGGATCGAAGCCCTCGCCAAGAGGCACTGGGCATCAACCCTGCTCGGCCCGTCCTTAGCAGGCCTCTTACGGTCCTTCCCGTGCTAAGGATCGAACCTTCGCCAAGAAGCAACCGAGCGGCTACCCTGTTTGATTATCCCTGGCTGGTAGTTCACCACCCAACGACGCCAGGGATCGAAGCCCTTGCCAAGAGGCAACCGAGTAGCTTCACTGCTCGGTCCATCCTTAGCAGACCTCTTACGGCCCCTCCCGCACTAAGGATTGAAGCCCTCACCAAGAGGCAACAGAGCAGCTACCATGCTCAGTTATGCTGGCTGGTCGTTCACTACCCCCACAAAGCCAGATACCTAAGCCCTCGCCAAGAGGCAACTGAGCAGCTTCACTGCTCGGTCCATTCTTAGAGGATAACCCCGACGAATATTCACTACGCGACCCCATGTCGACTTTGGGTCTATGAAGATACCGACTCTTCACCGGTCTTTGCACACTTGGCAAATGGTCGATTTCAACTTGACGTGCGATCGCCAGACGAAGAACCGACCTGACAGGAAAGCTGAACCGTGCAAATACGAACGTTCTCCGCAAACAAAAGGATAATGTGCACGCAAAGAAACTGCAAAAAGATTTTTTATTCACAAATATCAAAGGTCTCTGCAAAGGTATTATGGGCTCCCTAGCCTAATAAAAGTGCCCGGAGGCTTACAAATTTTCAGAGCAAAGGGAAAAATATAAGAAGACGGGGGGTTTCAGGCCTTAGGACCGGGGGCAACCTCAAGAAGCACCACATCCACCACGACCGGAGCTGCGTCTTGAGGATTGGCGCCCGTCACAGGAGCCTCGGTGCCGCCCTCACCGACGGCCTCCTCCCCAGCAACGCTTCCAGGGGCATCCCTTGCGCGTCGCCCCCACGAGGATACTCATCTTAGAGCTCTTCATCAGAGAACTCCGGCATCCGAGCCTTGACAGCGTCGAGGGCATCGTGCCAGACGAGGGTAGAGGTTGCGGCCAGGTCGGCGTAAAAACGGTCTGACTTCTTGTAGTTCTCCACCGCCTTCGATGCTCTAAGCTCAGCGCGCTTCATCCCCTCTATCTCCACCTCTAGCTCCTTCCAGAGGGAGCTCGCCGACTTCTTCAGAGTGCTGACGAGCACCTTGGAGTTCTGAAGCTTGGCGTGTAAGTCTATGTTACTCATCCGGTAGCTAACGGGGAGGCAAAATATGTAAAAATTGAATTTTTCTTTACAAGGTAATATAGACTACCCATGAGGATCTTTACTAAACATTAAATAACAAACTAACTAGGAGTTCTAACTACTATATTAGATGATTATACCTCAAGCTTCAAGTCCTTCTTCTCCTTGTTGTGTTTCTCCTTGTTGTGTTGGGATACCTACAATGGCAACAAGGTTTCGGGTAGCATCTCTCATGCCAATTTCAAATTTTTCCATATAGATAACCCTAAACAAGAATCGATAACTAGAAAATCAAACCAAACTATATGTTAACAACTTAACATATAAGAGTTAGGGATTACAACCTTTGTAGTCCGTTCCTTCGCTTCATAAGCTCCGAGTTGAAGTCCCTTCACTGCGATCATCAGGAACCCGGACTCTAGAGAGGCTCCATGAGGTGAATGAGGTATCTTGCTTGAAGTCTTCACTTTCTAAGATGATCTACCTTGAAGAAACTCTAACCCAAGCTCACACTTCTCTAATGAAAGTTTTAGTGAAGTGAACACCCTAATCTAAGTGGCTAGAATAGATGAGGATGATGAAGTAAGAATTTTGCTCTCTTTTGTTTTCTATTTCTCACTTTGTTTCATCACAAATCAAAACTCAAGCAAGCTCTTTAGTGAGCTTGAAGAAGATGAAGAACAATGAGTGATGAAAAATGAATTATTGTTGAGGTTAGAATTGCAACCAAGGGTTAAGCATGTCATGCTTAACCCTTGTAGAGACTTAACCATGGACTAGGGTTAGGGTTTGGGTTAACAAATATCTAGCAAAATATCAAGGATAAAACAAAGAGGGTGGACAAAGTCAATGTTTCATGAAGCTTCCTCAAAGCTCATCCATAACTTAATCCAAAACATTAACCCTAATCTAAACCCTAGTATGGTTTAATCTCAAAACCCTAGTTGCAATTGTAACCCTAATATGTTACAATATTATATATCACATATATAATATATTTTGTAACAAAAGAAAATAATACAATTAACATATATCACATATACATCAATGTATCATCAAGTGAGAAAAAGAATCTTTAAGTGAGCTTATATTAGTCAATGTAATGTAATATATCAAATATATAATTATACATTAAATTATCGAGTCAACACTTGATCCGATAATCCGGCTATTTTGCAAATAACCGACTAATATAATCTGTATTAGTTCATCAAATCAACAATGTATCCGATGACCCGGCTATATCACATATACCCGGCCGATATCACATATCGCGAGAATCGAATACGGTATCACATACACGTATTATTCTCGGTCCCGAACATATCACATATGCGCTCCTACTCCATTTTGCCCGAGCCAGGAAACCTCTGTGTAGGACTCTAAAGAATCGTCAATACGCCGGTAGTAGGTGATGATCATATCAAACACCCACAAGCTGCAAGCGGTCAGCTAAACGTAACAGCCACCCAGGTATTGAGCGATCAGAAGATCAACAAGCAAGCCTGTACATTCTCCTGTGAATCCAACCAGTAACACTCTCGTACAGTCCGGTCTTTTCGTCTGATATGTCGTATATCCAGTCTAGGGGTGGTAAACGTCAGACCCCAGTAACCGATAATTCGTGTCGATGTGAGGCTCATAACGGGTCGAGAAACTACTGATAACACTTACCAGTAGGTCTCCATATCGGCCTTGCCCAGGGACTTCTAGTTATAGCCAATCGAATACAGCGCAACATCAACTCCCAATACCGGGAGAGACGAAACCCCTCCTATCGCTCATTGCCTCAATGTGATTTGGGACTGTACCCAAAAGCCACCGTTTTGCATGTTCTCATGAACATGGTAAGGTGGAAATCAAAGCACAGTGGGAATCACACAAGACTCTATGACGATCTCGGGTCTACAGACTAACCTGTACCAGTGTCACCAGAGAACTGCTATCTGACGATAGGTATAATACCATTTAGGAGTTCTCGGCGAGTCCGCTCAGTGTACCCAGTCTCCACTGAGCATCCGTATATCTTCTCTGATGTCAAACACCAATGGATATGGGATCATCTATTGCTCATCATATGGGTGGAGAAGCGTATAAGCTAGTCTACTCTGGAGTATCGATGCCCTGTCTCGATACTCCCTCGACTAGGAACAGTTATAAGATGTACTCTTTGACTATCCTGACTCTACTAGTATGATCCGCATCATAATCATAGTAGTCGAGTACATATCCTAAGGGCTTTATCAACATGTGAGAGCAAGACAGTAAACCAATACAAGTCAACATGTTAAAATAAAGTGAAACCAAATAGCATACTATCATGTCAAACAAGAAATTCCTCTCTATATGTATCTAAGCATCCACTATAATATACATCATATGTACACCAATGGCCTCTAGGGCATATATACAACTAATAATCTCCCACTTGCACTAAGGACAGCTTGTTGGAGATAGTGCCCTCAGAGTCAATTATTGGATCACAGGCACGTGATTGCAATGATTGAGGGAGGACCTATCCCGGTAGGACAGTCTTACTCGAGATGATAGTATGCTATCTGGTTTATCTTTATCATCGTGTACTGCTTTAGGTGATCTGACATGTCGCTATTACACGTTGATATAGCCCCTAGGATTCTTGCTTGACCACCAGCAGTATGAGGGCGATCATATAAGTGGGAGCTGGGGTCTATAAGCACATCCTTAAAAAAGGTCCCTAGTCGTAGGAGTTTCGAGACAGGGCATCGATACTCCAGAGTGGACTAGTGTATACAGTCGAGACCCCGACGAGGGGCGGTGGCCGGTCTCACAAGCCACTGGTGTCAGTTGGTTCACCTAAGATGTATACAGGTGCTCATTGGGTTATGAGTACACCGGACAGGACTCGCCGGGAACATGCTAGTTGGTCTTATACCTGACATCAGATAGCAGTTCCCTGGTGACATGTGTACAGGTTAGTTCATCGACCTGGGGATCGTCATTTGTCTCGTGTGAGTTCCCACTGTACTTTGATTACTACCCTACCACGCTCAAAGGAGACGTGCAAACAGGTTTTAGTTGGGTACAGTCCTGAGCCACATGGAGGCAGTGAGCGGATCTTCAGGGGTTCGTCTCTCCCGGTATTGAGGGTGAGGTCGCGCTGTGTCTTGGAGAGCCATTACACGAATCCCTCGGCCGAGGCAGGAGATTTACTGGTAGGTATTCCAGTAGTATCTCAAGGTGTTCTGGGCTACACTCCGACACGATTTGTACCGCTTTTGGGGGTCTGACTTTTTACCAACCCCCTAGGCCCGCCATGCGATGCTCATAGACGAACGGACCGGACTGTACGGATATTATCACTAACAGGCTCAGTAGGGTGTCAGGATGAGTTCGCTCATCGACGTCCCTTTTGGTCAATAGCTGGTGGCACGTTACGTATTGGCTTATACCTCTGACGTGCTAGTGGTTAAATCCACAACCAAGGTGTTGACGAGTCTTTAGAGTCCCCCACATTCAGTTGCTCAAGTTTTCGGGCGAAAAGCTGTAGAGGCCGTATGGAGATATGGCAAGATTCGATCAGATACGTGCGGTATTACACGGATCAGGATCGAACGGATATTACTAGCCGGCTTTGGTTTAAACCGGATCCTAGTATAGTACAGTGTAGATTTTGTCTCATTGCATTTGTATTTCGGTCGGAATACAGATGCGGGTGTGTATGCACAGTAGCGGGGTTTTCCTGTAATTTATTACGGGACCGGTTTTCTGGAGTTGCCAGTTTGCTTTCCGTTTCGGCCATATTTCTTTGTATCTTTCATTGGCCGAAGATTGGTGGAGGAGGGCTTATTTGCATTTGTGCAAATTAGCTATTTGGAGGGTTGTCTTTGCATACTTTTGTATCATGATGGTTTCATGATGGAGCCCCATCCCTTGACCTTCGATGGTTCATGATTGCTTGACTTTTTGTACCAATCATGGTTGTTGATTAGTTGATGGAGTGTGGTTTTGCTAGTGATGATGATTCTTGCATGATGACCATTCCTCTCACTTGCATTATTCTTGTGGCTATCTCTTTTTCACTCACTCCCTCTCTCATTCTCTCCTCATCCACCATCATGGCCGGCCAAAAGCTCATGAGGGCTGTCCAAAATTTTGAGATGTGGGATTTTGTTCTCTTTTGGCTTTGGAAAAATCCCACAACACCATCTCCAAAAGCTTATATCATTTCCTTCACCAAATGGCAACTCCCTCAACCCCGAAATGAGACATATAGATCTTCACACTGTTCTACAGCAAATCTTGGGCATGTCGACTCGCCAGCTTCATGCCCGAGTTGCCTCGGTATAGAGGTAGGAGCCCGTAAAAGAAGCAGGCGACGTGGTGCCTTTCCGGCGAGGAGGTGGAGACCGGACATTCCGCGGGAGATCGGGACGACGGCGAGAAGACCGGAGGACACGGATCGCTCGGTATATCTCTTTTCCCCATCTTGTAGTTAGCTAGGACTAGTTAATGGTACGATCCGGGTTTTAGTGCGCGGTGGTGCCGGGTCAAGTAAAATTAAAGTTAACCATCGCTTCCGCATTTGGCCTCGGGATGGAGGCCGGGACGCCGCCGTGCACTTACACAGCTGTTGTAGTATCTCATACCCAACATACCGAAGAGTCTCTCAAATTGTATCTGGGGTATGTCTTTCATATGTGGATCCGCAGTGTTGTCCTTCGTGTCAACTCTCCTGACCTCGATCTCTCGGCGATCAACTATCTCCCGGATCAGGTGATACCGCCTCAGAATATGTCTGGATCTCTGATGGGACCTGGGTTCCTTGGCCAAAGCCACAGCTCCATTGTTATCATAATACAAAGGTATTGGATGCTCAATGGATGGAACCACACCAAGTTCAGTCATGAACTTCTTCATCCAGACAGCCTCTTTGACAGCATCGTTGGCAGCGATGTATTCAGCCTCCATCGTAGAGTCTGCCACAGTTTTTTGCTTGGAACTCTTCCAACAAACCGCCCCTCCATTTAGGGTAAAGACAAATCCCGAGTGCGACTTAGAGTCGTCCTTATCACTTTGGAAGCTTGAATCGGTAAAGGACTCCACCTGGAGTTCTTCGTTACCATACACCAAGCACATCTCTTTAGTCATTCTCAAGTACTTGAGAATGTTCTTCACAGCTGTCCAGTGACTCTCTCCTGGATCTGCTTGATACCTGCTCACTATACTCGGTGAGTAAACTACATCGAGTCTGGTACATAGCATCGCGTACATGATAGAGCCTACTGCCAAAGCATAGGGTATCTCTTGCATGCGAGCTCTCTCCAAATCAGTTTTAGGAGACATCTTTTTAGAGAGAGTGAGTCCAGAGATCGTGGGTAAATACCCACGCTTGGATTCTTCCATACTAAACCTCTTTATTATGGTGTCAATATACATAGATTGGGACAATCCCAGTATCCGTTTAGATCTATTTCTATAGATCTTAATCCCTAAAATGCAGGAGGCATCACCTAGAACTTTCATTGAGAATCTATGTGATAAGAAGAGCTTGACTGAGTGCAGCATAGGAACATCATTTCCTATCAAGAGTATATCATCCACGTACAATACGAGGAAAACAATCTTACTCTCTGCAACCTTCTTGTATATACATGGTTTATCTACGTTCTTGATGAAGTCAAACTCTTTGACTACCATATCAAAGCAGATGTTCCAGCTCCGCGATACTTGCTTTAACCCGTAGATGGATTTTAGCAGCTTGCACACCTTTCCGCTGCTCCCACTATTTACGAAGCCCTCTGGCTAAGTCATGTACACGCACTCCTCTAAATCACCATTTAGAAAGGCGGTCTTAACATCCATCTGCCAGATTTCATAGTCATGGTATGCAGCAATGGCAAGTAGGATCCGGATGGACTTAAGTATAGCTACTGGAGAAAAGGTTTCGTCATAATCCACACCTGGTCGTTGACGAAAATCCTATGCAACAAGTCTAGCTTTGAAAGTCTCAACTTTTCCATCTACACCAAGTTTCTTCTTAAAGATCCATTTGCTCCCAATGGATTTTACCCCTTCAGGAGCAACTTCCAAAATTCATACTTTGTTGGTGTACATGGATTCCATCTCAGATCGCATTGCATCTAGCCATTTCACAGAGTCCCTACTCGTGATGGCCTGCTCGAATCTAGTCGGGTCATCATCTTCCATGATGCAATCCTCGCTCCCACTATCGATGAGAAAACCGTAGTATCTCTCAGATGGATGAGGAACCCTACTAGATCGGCGGAGAGGCTGGGGTTCGTCGGGAACTATTGAATCCTCTGGTTCCAATAAATCATCAGTTGTAGTTTGTGGTGCTGGAACTTCTTCCAGCTCTACCTCTTCGCCACTAATTTCTTTTACAAGAAATTACTTTTCTAAAAAGGTGGCATGTTGAGCAACAAACATATTTTTTTGTTCACCGTGGTAGAATAGATATCCATACGAATTGCTTGGATACACCACAAACTTGCAAAGAATTAATCTTGCCTCGAGCTTGTCCCGATTTTGTCTTTTAACATATGCCGGACAACCCCATATCTTAACTCGTTTAAGAGATAGTCTCTTCCCATTCTATATCTCATATGGAGTGGTAAGCACTGATTTAGTTAGAACTCTATTCAATAGGTATATGGCTGTCTCAAGCGCATACCTCTAAAAGGAAATAGGAAACTCAGCAGTGCTCATCATAGAGCGCACCATATCTAATAGGGTGCGATTACTCCGCTCCGCTATACCGTTGTGCTGTGGTGTATAGGGAGAAGTAAGCTGAAAGAGAATCCCGTTCTCTTTTAGATAGTCCAAAAACTCATTGCTCAAGTATTATCCTCCTCGATCAGATCGAAAGATCTTAATACTTTTACCCGTTTGGTTCTCTACTTCGTGCTTATATTCTCTGAATTTCTCAAAAGTTTTAGACTTGTGTTTCAACGGGAATACATGTCCGTATCTTGAGAGATCGTCAGTGAATGTAATGAAGTATGAAGAACTATTCCCCGCATAAGTAGACATGGGACCACATACATCACTATGTATCAGCCCCAAGAGTTCAGTAACTCTTTCTCCGTGTCCACTAAATGGAGTTTTGGTCATCTTGCCTTTGAGACATGACTGGCAAGTGTCATAGGATGAAAATTCGAAAGAATTCAAATATCCATCCTTGTGTAACTTAGCTAGTCGTGTCACATTGATATGACCTAGTCTACAATGCCACAAGAAGGATTCGTTCATTTCTGAACTCTTCCTCTTGTGTGCGTTTTGTACATTAAGGACTGTAGTTTGATTCAGAACGTATATGCCATTATTTAACGAGCCTGATCCAATCAACTTTTGATTCAGGAAGATGTTCATAATATTATCCTGTACTACAAAATTAAATCCTTCTTTACTCAATAAAGAAACTAATATAATATTTCATATCAGGGTCGGAATGTAATAGCATTCGTTCAGAATCAATGTATTACCATTTGGTAACACAAGGTGATATTCGCCAACAGCTTTGGCTGCAACATTTGCACCATTCTCTACTCTTATGGAATGATCACCCTCTCCCAGTTCTCTACCTTTACGTAGCCCATGTAACATATTACATATATAGGACCCCGATCCGGTATCTAATACTCAGGACGTAGAGTGAACCGAGAAACAGTTCTCTATAACTAACACACCCGAAGAAGATGCATCAACACGAACCAACGTTCCCCTGCTCAGTATAACAAGCGGGTTCGGTCAATACATCCATATTATTATCTTGATTAAGGCCTGACAGGGTCGCTACCTGGAGAGAGAGAGAAGAAAACACTTTAGTGAATGCTCTTTTAAGATTAGATTGGTTATTATTTTATCTAATCAGGATGGCTCCCACTGTTTTCATCAAATCTTCCTTCAAACCCTAAAAGGTAAGACTAGTCGGGATTAATTACACTTTACAAGTTCGCCAATCTTTCAGCCAGGTCACGGTTGGTACTTTGAGGGAGGTTCCACGTGCTTTCGCATGGACCTAATTAAAATAAACCTCGTTTCCCAGAGGTATAACACCGTAAACTCCTTTCTAGACACCTACTTGATCGGCTAATTGTCATGTGTAAAACTCTCCCAGGAGTAACTCTTACTCACAGTGGGTATCAGGATCCAACTATCTCATAGAAGGTATGCAATCTCATTGCAAATTTCAACACTTGAAATTCCCGATAATACTTTTGCCCCTAGCAACTCATGACCTTGGCTATGGTCAACAAATCATAAGTGCTAGCCAAGTTCAACCCGTCATTTCCTGATTGAATTAAACCCACCCGTACGACCCTTGGCTAAGGTCAACAAAGTCGTACGACTACCCTAACTCAATCACATCTCATGATTTAGCTGATAAATACTAATTAGCTACCGTACACTACGCCTTGGCTAAGGTCAACAAATGCAGCACGAATACTAAGTAGTCTCTATCTGAAATGACGGAGGGCTACGACAGGTTTTTCAGAAAACCATGAGCGTAATGAACTTGATATCGTTGTAGAAACAAGTGATTTTGAAAATGAGTGTTTTTGAGGCTTTTACTAGTTTCGCTAAATAGGTCACTCCCGGTGAAGGGATCTCGGCTCTTTCCTTATCGAATAAGGTGCAGGATATTTCACAAATACCGCTATGCAAAGCAATAACTATAGAAGCAACCAAAAACTAAACCGTGAGTTTGTAGTATCTGCTAGTTTTGCTAAAGTGGTCACTCCCGGTGAAGGGATCTTGGCTCTTTCCTTATCGAATAAAGTGCTGGATATTCTATAAGGAATACCGCTATGCAAAGCAAAACTAGAGCTACCTTTTTTATAAATTTGATTCTACAACATCTTTTAGGTTTCTTTTCTTTCATTAATGAATTCCATCATTTAAGCCTCCTAAGAATCACAGAAGAAACGAAAATACAACGTATTCTTATGCCATCCGCATTCGCCACTGTGTCCCGTTATGCACCGTTAGCTTACTTAACTAACGGCATACCGGGACGGGACTAGCACAGGTGCAAAACATAAGCAACGTTTATTATATATCATATATACAATAATAAAGCATTCGTCTCAGGCATATAAAATGATCGCATCACAGTATATCAGCAGCAGAAGAAACATATGAAATATTGGATATACTAGGAGCTCCGTTTTTTATTTTGAGCCTGTATAAAACACGAATTCCACGGTCGCGATGAATAGCCAAACCCACATCCCTAGACCCCTATGAGAGCAGCAAGAAACCCTACCAATTCTAGGGCTAGGAGACCCGGTCTCGACTCCTCGAGATGGCCTCCCACTGGACCCTAGAACCCGGTTACTTGTGCTCCCCTCCTTGGGTCTATCCTAATGCGGAAAAGTAAATAAAATACAATGGTGACATCATCCTCAACTCGGAAGTGCCCCAATAAAAGAATATTACATACAATGAATTTTACATGAATGAAAATGAAAACCCTCATCTCATATAAAACCCCCGGCTATTCAGAACACGACGATCCAATATAACATATCACAGCAACACATAACATCACATGTCATCAACGTAAGTAAATATGCCTATCACAATTTTCGTTGACATATAGCAACGAAAACGGCGATATACCACATAATACACTTACGGTCGCAGAAAAGAAAGTGAAAAACTACAACATTTGGAATCCACTATCACTTTGGACATCGTAAACCCGAAATATCACATATTATGGGTTTCATGCCTAACTATATGAATTCCACATATTGTATCACATTACAGAAAAATCTAGACGATGTTAAACATTCCGATCGAATCAACAAACACCCAAAATTTCCCAAAATGCTCAACACTTGAACTTAGTTTAAAAGCATCCATCACATGCCACGGTACCAATCGACCGGCCGTAGAAGGGTCAAACCAACACCTCACATGTGGCAACGCTGAACTACCACAAACCCTAGGGTTTTGAGACGGTTCTGACGGTCACATTATCGAGTTAAGGTTTTCGTTCTTCTAGAGGGTCCACCGCGTCACTTGCACGATATTTGAATGTTCTTTAACTATGAAAAAGATTCAACTCTTGAAAAATTTTCAGCAGGGGAAAAAGTGAGTATTTGATATCCGATCGAACTTTTTAACACCGTCTAATATAACCGAAATAAAAGCTAGAATTACGAATACAAAACACTCTGAATTTGCCTCTGGAAAAAGATAACATCATATGCAAATTTAGAAAAAACAAACAACACTTGAATTCCCAAACCCTAGAGACCAGAACATGACCAAAACCTGAAGCCCAAAGCCCACAGAAAGGCCGGCCTGCTCGGATTTTCCCCACATGTGCTCTGCCAAAATCCGAGCACAGGGGTCCAGGTTTTGGTTATGTTCATTATTTTTCCCATACATGATTCTGCGGCTGTTTGAAAAATTTTTAGAACCCATTTTAAAATCGACAGAAACTAGGGTTTGATATCGGGTGTTTCGGAGTTGTTTCGGTTTCGTAATCCTACACTTATCCGTTTAATTATCTAGCTAGGCTTTGATACCACAGTTAGGATACCTACAACGGCAGCAAGGTTTCGGATGGAATCTCTCATGCTAATTTCAAAATTTTCCATTATAGATAACCCTAAACAAGAATCGATAACTAGAAAATCAAACCAAGTTTTATGTTAACAACTTAACATCTAAGAGTTAGGGATTACAACCTTTGTAGTATGTTCCTTCACTTCATAAGCTCCGAGTTGAAGTCCCTTCGCTGCGATCATCAAGTACCCGAACTCTAGAGAGGCTCCATGAGGTGAATGAGGCATCTTGCTTGAAGTCTTCACTTTCTAAGATGATCTACCTTGAAGAAACTCTAACCCAAGCTCACACTTCTCTAATGAAAGTTTTAGTGCAGTGAACACCCTAATCTAAGTGGCTAGAATAGATGAGGATGATGAAGTATGTTCCCTGATAAAATATCAGGAAATACCCCAATGGGGTATCACGTGCTCACACGTGACCAAGGGTCACGTGTTGACACGTGATAGGTTCCTGTGATCTTTGCTTTATAGAATTAAATTCTAGTCAAACAAAAATATAACAAAACAGCCAGGAAATACCCCAATGGGGTATCACGTGCTCACACATGACCAAGGGTCACGTGTTGACACGTGATAGGTTCCTGTGATCTCTGCTTTATAGAATTAAATTCTAGGAAGACAAAAATATAACAAAACAGCCAGGAAATACCCCAATGGGGTATCACGTGCTCACACGTGACCAAGGGTCACGTGTTGACACGTGATAGGTTCCTGTGATCTCTGCTTTATAGAATTAATTTCTAGTCAAACAAAAATATAATAAGACACTAAGGAAAAACCCCAATGGGGCATCACGTGCTCACACGTGACCAAGGGTCACGTGCTGACATGTGATGATTCCTTAGCTCTGATTAAAAAGCAGAATTAAATTCTGAATAAAATGTTTAATCAAGAGGGCCACGTGCCAACACGTGACAAGTTCCTAAACTCTTTAATTGATAGAATTAAATTCTATTTCAATGATCAAACATTGGGATCACGTGCCAACATGTGATGGGTTTTTAATCCTTCTGAACTAATAGAATTAAATTCTAATTAAGTGGGAATCCAGAACCTTAACTGGAAAAAGATCTCTATAAATCTTTCCAAACAAGAATATGGTGCTCTGTAGAGTGGAGCACCGTTCGATTAAAAATCCAATGGTGATTAAAAACTGCCAATTTATGGAAAGATTTTATACAAGGAAAGATTTCCCTAAAATTCACCAAGAATAACAGACAGAATATCTTTTGGATTAAAAATCCAATGGTGAATAAAATTCACTGAGTGATCTAAAAGATCATGTTGGTTACAAAACAACCAAAAATCTTTCAATGAAAAATTCACTAAACAAATTGATCCTTTACTTTCTCCTATAAATATGAGCCAAGAAGAGAAAATAAGGGATCTTGGAATTTTGATTTTTTGGAGAAAAAACAACAACAGAAAGAAAAGAAAGGAGAATTTAATTCTCAAGAAAAGAAACCCTAGGTGAGAAAGGGAAAAGAGATCTAATCTCTATAAAACAAAAAGAGAATTTAATTCTCAATCTAAGAGTTTAACTCTTCTGCAAAAGAACTTAGTTCTTCCTCTGGTTGAAGATCTGCAGAAGCAAATCTCCCCACAAGTTGAGAATTTAATTCTCATCGGGGAGATTCTGCCATGCAGATCCAAAACTTAGAGGGAGAATTGAGTTTAGAGAATTTAATTCTCCCAAATTCATAGGAATTTAATTCCTCCAAATAAAAATAGGGTTTGACCCAATATGAGAATTTAATTCTCTCAATTTCATAGGAATTTAATTCCTCCAAATAAAACTAAGGTTCAATCCTGCATGAGAATTTAATTCTCCCAAATTCATAGGAATTTAATTCCTCCAAATGAAACTAGGGTTTAACCCTATATAAGAATTTAATTCTTCCAAATACACAGGAATTTAATTCCTCTAAACAGAACTACGGTTTAATCCTATAAAAGAATTTAATTCTTAAAAAACAAGAGACTTAAAGCTCTCCATGCATATAAAGATCAAAGTATCCAACGTGATCACGTGGTAACACGTGACCCTCGTCCTCAATGAGTAAAAAAAATGAACAAGACTAGGTCACGTGTCCCCACGTGACCCTTATACAGACCCCTCAAAATGAGAAAGAAAAAGCTTGGAGGCAATGCCTCACGTGCTCCCACGTGACCCTCAAAATAAAGGAAACAAAGCCAAAGGCAGAACCATTTTGGGCGCCCTCACGTGTCCCCACGTGACCTATAATAAACACTTTAACAAGTAATACATGGGTGCCCATCACGTGCCAACACGTGATGGCCTGAAGACTAAAAGTGTTTAACACTTATTTGAATATTCTGATAATAAAATAAAGGAGTTCTGGCCCCATCTTCAGGCGCCTCACGTGACCCCTTCCTTTCTAGTGTTTAACACTATTTTGAGTATTTAGTCTCCAGTGTTTAATACTGTTTTAAATACATCACGTGAGGACACGTGACCGTCAGATGTCCTCTAGTGTTTAACACTATTTTCAAACCAGCTTAGCCCAAATTGGTTAAGTTTTCTAGAGGCAAAATCTCCCCCTCAAATGGACTTTAAAATCCAGAGCTACAATGTTTAATGCTCAACCAAAGACAAAAATGTTATCAGAGCCCTCAAACTCTTGTTTAGCATTGCTGAATAATGAGGGGCTGAACCCAGACAAATGTTTAATAGTCCAACAAAGGGCCAACATTTCAAACTTAATTGGACTTAGCCCAAATTGGCCATAAGTCCTCAATTCAGATTTAACTGAGCCAATGTGCTCATAATCTAATTAATTGATCTTAGTTCCAAATTGGACTACAGATCTCCCAATCAACTTTGGTTCAAGGGTACATCTCTGAACTCCCCTGATATTTGTCGTTGTAATCCTTCAACGTCTTCAGAGAGGTGACGGGTCCCGACAACCATACATTTCGTAGACTATGACGTCTTTAAACTGGACAGTGGGGTCCTTAAACTCATGGACTATGATGTCCTTAACCTTGGAATGTAATGTCCTTAAACTAACAATGGACCGCAAAGTCCCTAAACTAGACAACAAAGCCCGAATGCTCTCTTGTCGGATCTAAATGATTCCGTTAAGTTGATCTTAGCCTAAAATTAGACTAACGTATCCTTAACAAACGTTTAAGTTGATCTTAGTCTCAAATGAGACTAACGTATCCTTAAACCCAAACCAGAACCCAAATCTAAGAAAATACGGATTTGGACTAATCCACGCCCTACGGGCGACGACATAAATTAGTCTCCGTATACAATCCACGGGCAACCAAAAACAAAACAAACACCCACGATACGAAGTGACCATCTGAAGAAGGAGAAAGTTGTTACCGCGATGCGGTAGCTTAATTAACTACAGGGGCTTGCGCCTGCAGGGAAGAGCATCCCCACAATCAAAATCCCCTCAAACGAGGGGGAATCTGACGAAGTCTGCTACATCGGCTGCATCCGTTTAAACCTTCGATAAATGGTGTCATAAATCAACTTGGCATCTTCGAAGAGGTGGACGGATAGCACTAATTAGTATCTACCCCGAAATTCAGGTGAGACGTTTATCACGTCCCCGTGTTTCGGCGGGGAATAGATTCTGGCCCGCCCGGTGGGAACTTTTCCTCTTTCCACTCCACACTTCGTGTGTCGTGTTCGCGAACGAATCGCGGTTTGCTATGGTTGCCTGTGGATTCGAGGTACTAAGATTTGGTGTCTTGCTCCGTGCAGAAAATAGAAGATCAATGGCCTTAAACTGCACTAATTGCAACTGCAACTCTCGCTCCGTCCCGTCCGGAGGAGTGACTTATGGGCCCCAAGCGGCCTCCATCTTTGCTATGCCGGTGGAACAGGTGACTCAGGCCACCACTGGATTGTTCTTCGGGACCATGCTCCCACCGATGAGCTTCAACGCCCCTGGACCATTGCAAGAAACTCCGAAGAAGTCGGTCTTTGATCGTCTTGCAACTACAGCGGCCACTCTCAACGGGTCGCCTAACTCCACTGCCTCAGTTTTCGGCAGACTGGGCCAGAACGCTAACAAGCCCGCGATACCTGAAGCAGTCATCCTTAAGCGGATAGCCATCCCGGCTCAAGCAGACGAAATCATCTGTCACGGCTCAAGCAGACGAAATCAAAGGAATGAATGAAATACGGTGCAAACAATTGTACATCCTAAGGCTTCTTAAGCAGAGTAGCGTATCGTAAGTATGCCGCGGACCATACCCACGGTACGTTACTCTACCTAAATCGCCTACTCCATCAACCAAGGGTCACCTAGACTTATACAAGGTTAAACCTAGCGCTCTGATACCAACTTTGTCACGAACCGAAAGTACGGAACGTGACCGGCACTTAGATTACGAAGCGTCTAGAGGCGCAACGTAACCTAAGTAAGCCGAAGCCCAGAAATCTAAACCATGAAAAAGAAGAAGAAGCAGTAAAAGAAAACATGAAGGAACAAGTTTAAAACATCAGCAAATTTTCTCATAAATTTCGGTAGAGTCTTCTCTATAAAAACTGGCCCCTAAACGGGTACAACAAGTATAATATACATAAACAATAAAAAGCATCCCCAACGGGAGCTAGCATCAACGCCGACAGGCGGAAACAACCACAACAAGCACAATAATATACAACGCCAAAGGGCGAGGCTCAAAACTCAAAGAAAACAAAACCACTATATCAGAATAATACATGCGCGACTCTAAGGTCGAAATAAAAAAAATACTGGTCCAATAAACTTATCAAGTAATACAAATATGGTTGATGGAGCTTACTAGATACAAATGAAAGAATAAAAATACAATGGTGGTTCAGATACAAGTGAACCAACCTACCGTGCAAATCACCCTGAAGAAAAGATGTGCCAGCAAGCTGCCAGGGAAACCTGTACATCGAACCTGTAATAAAATTTGGCACAACGGGGGTGAGTTGCCAACTCGTGAGTAGAAGACATCTACGAAAAGAAATCGAATGCACGACGCTATCCTAGGTCATAATAATACACTACTATATCCCAATCATCTAGTAATAGCAGGGTAATACTACGTGTAAGTGCAGATACTCCGTGCTCGGGTCAGTGCCTTATATAATACTATGTCATATGAAATGAAATGCATGCACCATGAATGTAAAGTAACAAATCCTAAAATCCAGATATATCTGTATAAGAAATCTTTAGCTGTTATCATAGTAAAATATGTATAAGAATCTGAAATCTCAACAATGAAATCCATGGAAATCCGTGTCAAGCATCGACACAACACATGTAATCTCAAGTCTCAATATCTCGGGCTCCGTCAGTCCGGATCGGCCCATATCATCAAATCTCACGACAACGGTCGGTATCCTCCGGATATCCGCCGCGCCAGACATCACCGGTAGGTAGCCTTCCCCTGCCAGGCTCATCGTCTACAACTCGATCTTCTTGCCCCGGGGTACCATACCGGGCCCATCATGTACCCGAGACGGTTCATCCACTCCTCGAATCGGGTCTCGAAATCCATCAGAAAACATGAAATCTCATGGTGGACGACACATACATCACGAGAAAACCGCATCTTATGTTTTTAAAAAGAGAGGAGGAGGAGAGAGAGAAGTTTTTATATATTCTTGCGGTTTTCCCCAAAATCCAGAAATCTCATAGAAATCCAAATCTCAAAATCATGAGTAAGTAAATGATAAGTGTCGGCATATGCCCCATAAAACTGCATGATAACATGAGAATATGAATACATGAATGTCTAAGTAATAAATGCCATGTCTATACTAGCATCTGAGAGTAATCACAATATTATATATCGATCTAGTTGCTAGCTGATTCTATTAATAAAAGATAATAAGATCTAAAGTGTACGCGACATAGCAATTACCGATGATGATGTGTGTGAGCCGGCAAATAAGTGTGCGTGGAATATGCGCATCATCGGTAATGGTGCTGGTGTCCTAACAGGTAAAGTTTATACTGATTATAGCAACATATGTATGAACATGCAACATTCTGATTACAGTGTGAAAGTAAAGACGGATGTGTGTTATCCACTCATTTGATATACAATTATCACTACCACTATATGACTCGAACCTAACCTAGTGTCCATCTAACCTCCTAAGGAACTAAACCTAAGAAACTAGTCATTAAGAAACAAGAGTCTACCTAGGTCTGAATCAATATCTCTAATAGTCGGCGATCCAGCCTCAATAGCGTCACGTACGTAGTACGGCTTCCTCGAATCAAGAGTGCGGATCAATCATCATATCTATGCCTCGTACGGTAAAATCCATCATACGGCATCCCAATATCGGGGTACGGATCAAGTATTTCCTAGGTGTCTCATCATTAGTATAATGTCATCATCAACACATCTCTTGATCAAGGTGCTAAACTGTGATCGCATACATCAATCATATATCATTGCCATCATAATAAGCATCATTAGTTTATCCTCAGAAATATCATGTCATATGTATCATATTGTGATTAAGTCATACTGATATCATATCGTCCTCAAGTCACACCTTTATGATATCGACATCAGGTCACACCTATATGATGTCGTAATCAAGTCATACATATACCATATCGTGATCAATCACAAGTTACAGTCCAGGTACTATTTTAGAGTCCCATGTACCTTAATATTATCACCACCCATTATAATTTAAGTATACATGTTCATTATCTCATTCTCTAATGATCCGCTAACACTTAATACGACTGTATTGCCAAGAATCACGGCATCAAGCCCAGTTACACTGTTTCATCATACCTCGGATATCATATCACATCAATGTATCCCATATACGTGTTGTATATATATATATACCTATACCTCGTCCTATATATATATACACATGCACGTATACACCATGTCGTGTTTCAGTGTGTGCGTGTGTGTGTTTCTACCTGAAACCTACGAACCTCTTCCAAGGTATTCATCTTCTGATATGTCTTCCTAAATCAGTCTAGTCCAGCCTAGGGTCATTACTAGGGCCCTACTCATTAAGAATCTAGGGTCACATCTGGTTTCCTAATGTCAATAAGTACTATTCCTATTCTACGTTGCGGGGGTGCTAAATGTCATTCACCCGACTTTCCCCCGTAGATATGCATCTACTCACCTGGTCCATGTCTGCCGAAGACGGTGTCGCCATCCTCCTCTTCATCGCCCGCAGTCCACGTGAGGGGTACCTAAACGCAAACATACAAATAGCATCGTAAACTGAATCACATACAAAAGTCAAAACGATGCAAGGAACAAGCATAGGTTAAAACCTATGTCCCGTCCACGCAAAAGCACCAAATATCGCTCGATATCGGCGTACAAACGCCGATGGATCGAAATAACATCAACAAATAACTCATAGTTTTAAAACTCGTTACTTATAATATATAACATGATTAAATCCATCGAAACCCTAAAAATCGATCAAACCGTCCAATTTCGTAAAACCAGAAAATTCCAATTTACCGTTTTTCATCAAAACTTGACATTTAAATGAAACCAATGGTCATAAAACTTATTAAATAGCATAACTAGACTATACAAACCATTACTATATTTTTATTACACAAATTTGTATTAATTTGGAATTTCTAGTTTGCAACCTTTAACAATTTTCAACGTTTTTCAAGCAAAATACCACAATTCCACCACAAAACATGATTTTGCATGAATTAATATATTAAACCACAATTCATGATGATAATGATTTAATGAAACCATAAATTATATTTTTAATCTCATTTATTTAGGGATTTCTAAAATCTAGTTTACAAAATAGCAATTTTTATCACAATTTATCAATTATCATTAGAAACTAGCAATCAATTTAAGTTTCCATTCCACCAATAAGTTAATACCCTTATTAAGACGACAATCTAGTGTTACAAATATAAATTGAAATTTTATTTCACCAAAAATTATGTTTTATAGAAACCTAGTTAGCAAAATTCCTAATTTAAACAATTTTAAATGAAAAATTTACAATTCAACAACCATGTAAGATTTTCCAATTCTAAAAGTGTTAAACTAACTATCATAACCCTAATTAATTAATAAAAATCATAACTTGAATTTACAAACCCTAACTTGAATTTTAAAAATTGAACATAGAATTAATTCATTAAATCTAAACATGCTTAAAAGAAACATCTAATAACAAATAAACAAAAGAAGGAAATTTATACCTCCAAAATATGAAATCCAAACAAGAAAATGAGCCTCCAAAATGCATGCTTTCCATCTCCAAATTCCATATAAAAATGAGCAAGGAATAAAGGGTAGGAAATAAATAGGATTTTGTGGATTTTTAATTGAATTTTTAAAGGATTTTTGATGCATTTTGGAGCAAAATAAAATGAGGAAAATGGGGGCTACCATGGGGGGTGAGGCCGGACATTTTTTTGGAGGTGAGGAAGAGAAATAAGAGGGTGAGAAAATGTGTAGAAGTAAACACCAAAATATCACTTCATTATGTCTTTTCATGCATTTATTTATTTTTCTTTTATTTCTTTACTATAGCAACTCAAGAAAACTCTAGAAAATAGGAAAAATTTGCAAATAAATTTTGCATGATACACACTAAATTCTAACATGCCATGGTTCATTTTTAAAAATTAAAACCATTCAAATTTGTAATTTACACTAATTTAGTGTAAAAATAAAGCTTATGTTAATATTTAAAATAATTAATTTAGGAAAAATATTTAATTAAACTAAAAATTTATAAGTGGCTAAATAAACACCATTTACTAGTAATTACATAATTAAAATAGGTATTTTTGAAATTATAATGAAAAACAATCACGGTTTAGTTTTATGAAAAATACATTTTACTTTACCGAAAATCACAAAATTCACTTAAACAATTTTATTCATTTATTTATTTATTTAATTATTTTTAAAACGTTACATCATCGGAGAGGCTTCTTCTGCCAAGAAGTCAGTCTTCACAAGGCTGGCCATTCCGGCTCCTGCTCCAGGCGAAGTCCCCAAAGCTGCTTCCCCTGCCCAGAGGTCTGTCTTTGACAGATTGGACATTGCTTCTCAATGAACATCGGTCTTTAAGAGGCTGACGCCAGTGACAACCTTTTGCCAACACATGGGGCATGAGGGAGTCACCCCTACGGCCGAGACAATCCCATCCGCACAACATGCTCACCGTCGTCACTAGCGCCGAGTAAGAAAGGCTGGGGGCAGCTCCCCTTATGGGCTAACTCCGCCAACTCCGATGGTGGAAATCAATACTACTGTTCCAACTGGGAACAGCTTTGAACCGCTTAGGAGGGTTCGCAAGAACTCTCCGACTGCCGTGCTGAAGAAATCTCCTCCACCCGTGGAGATTACTACAGAAAAGAAGACGGAGCAGCCCCCTCAGCAGCTGTCCTCCAAAATTTATAAAGTCTGGCGATAGGTCCAGGAATCGGTGATTAATTAGGATTACTCTCGTCGGCCAAAGAAGCTCAAAGCTCAGCAAGAAAAGATCCATCTCATGGTACCACAGAAGACGTCATCCGTCTGGGTGCCCGCTGCAACGGCCCCCTTGACTTCGACTGCTCACAAGAGAAGGAGGCCAGAGAAAGCCCCCATGAATGCGGAAAACCGCAAGGACGTTGAATCTAAACGCCCCAAGTCCGGGGGCATGGTAATACATACCATTTATATGGCTTCCGGAAAAGAAGAAAGCCGTGCTTCCACGGGTCATCGACCGCTTACCCGATCGATAACGAAGGCTCAGGAACAACAGCAGCAGAAACTTCAGGAGATGCTGACTGCAATGGCCGCGCTCACTGGGCCAAAAGAAAATCCAGAAACCTCGGAGCAGCGTCGGGAACAAGAAACTGATACTAAATTCCTCCGAAGAATGCTCGAGAGGAAAGAAAAGGAGGCCGCGGAACAGGCATCCAACATAAAACGAATGACTTTTTTGTTCCAAGACATGGCCGGGATGATGTTACAGCCGGAACCACCAGCTGAAGATCCCCCGATTATCATTGAAGACGACAAAGGGGAGACATCGAACCCTCCTTCGGCTCTTTCAGCAGCCAAAGAGGAGACCATCTCCAAAGCTGCCCTAGATGATTACATCGCTCAGCAAATACGAGCTCACCAGGCGAATGAAGTGGCCGTCCAAATTGTTAAAACTGGACGACCATATCCAGGCTGGTATGACCAAATAAGGTACCCGCCGGGATATACGATCCCTAAATTTCACGTATATAAAGGAACAGGAAATCCGCATCAGCACGTCGCTCAATTCAGAGCCTTATGCAGCAACACCGGGGGTGATGATAAACTTCTGCTCCTCCAGTTTGTTGGTAGCTTGTCGAAGACGGCATTCGAGTGGTATTCTGAACTTCCAAACGACTCTGTCAAGACATTTGCAGAGATGGAACTGCTGTATACGCAGAGATTCACGAGCGCTAGTGAGCGTACCCCGATTACCGCACTAATTAACGCCAGGGTGAAGCCAGGCGAAACCTGGGTACAATACGCAATACGGTGGCGAAATTTATGGTCAAAATGTGAGCAGCGCATCGAGAAAGCGTCGGCAGTGGGCATGTTCGTGGGCACTCTGGACCCTCAAGCAACTATTTCCCAATTCATGATGTTTTTCAAGCCGACCACGTTCCAGGCCTTGATTGACAAACTGGCCAAAATGGTCCAGATGGGTCATAGACTGTCTCCTTCAAAGACGGAGCCACGGAATAAAAAGGGCAAAGGGAAAGCAACCTTCGTCGCAAATACTCAACAACAGCCCAGTGGCCCAAAACTAACTGATCGCCTAGACGAGAGGCGGCAATTCTATAATGAGAAGATGAAGCGCCCTTATTCGTTTCCCCGGGACAAATCGAAGAGATTGTTTGAGCTGGTGGTGCGCAACAGACTCATCAATTTGCTGAATCCAAAACGACCGTTGCAACCCGGCGAGGCTAATAGCCCCAATTATTGCCCCTACCATCAAATGGTAAGCCATCCAATTGAAGATTGCTTCGTCTTTAAAGGCTGGATCGAAGACCAATACCAACAGGGCAAGTTTGCGCTTTCCGAGAATTGGAAGGTGAACCCACCACAGCCACACCCTCCCAAGAAGACAGACACACCGGGGGCATCATGCTCTTTCATAGAAGAAGCTCCATGGGAGGTTGCTCTTTCAGCCAAAACTAAAAGAATGCTGAAGGATCTCCAAACATGCCCGGCGATCAGGTGGAAGAATCCGCTAGAACCCGAGATTATCAAGGGAATGCTGAAACCACGCCCAACTCCAAAGATTAGTGGTGATAGCCAAAGCGCTCACACCCAGCCGTCAAAGTCTTCGAAGAAGAAGAACAAAAAGCCCGTGAAGCCTGGTGACAAGCGCACGGACCTGCAAAAACAGATTGACGCGTTGGAAGAATATAATCAAAAAGTGCGGACTCCAGTCACACTCCAAGAATTTCTCAGCCACGTCCTTGAGGACGGAGATGATGACAATGGAGAAGACTCGTCGGATGAATCTGAAGATTATGTGGCAAGTTTCCATGTGATCTCTCACTCGTCAATAGACGATGAAGAAGCTCCTTACACAAAGAAACTGGGGGCAGATCCTGAGCCGGAACTTCTAGGGCCGTCAGACGAAATGATTGATGCATTCCTATACGAAGCTCTTCTTAAAAGCAAAGCTGCTCGAGAGTGTGAGGTGGCCATATTTGAAAAAGCCAAACGCCGGCGACTGGACGAAAGGGTTGAAACACTCCTGCCAGATCAAAATACATCCGTCACAAATAAAAGCAGGTTCAAGACGAAGAAGAGGTTTGCCAAAGCCATATCGATGGGAATGAAGCTGCCACCCTCCGAAGGGAACGCTCTTGGTGAAGCAAAAACATATCCTAGCTACTGCTTATATCATCGGAAGATTGCGCACCCCACCGGAGAGTGCAACGCTTTTAAAAGCTGGTGGCAGGGGTATGTCGCTCACCGACAGCATTTCAAGCGGATGAAACGCAAAACTCGTCGGGAGCAAAGAAATACGACCGAGGAGCATAAAAGAACTACCAGCAACTGTCGCATAGTCAACGCTGGAGGATCGCAAGTTCTCACCTTCGGGAGCGACTCTGACGAAGAAATGACTCTTGGCCCTCTCTTCAAAGAATCCACGTCGGGAAAAGAGGAAGAATCGAAGAACTGCGAGAACATTCAGCTGCGCAATCGCACGCTGCCTGAAAAGAATCTCGGATCCGCCAACCAGGCTTCAAACAAAAAGTATAAAGGAAAAGAAAAGGTCTCTGAGGACATCGACCTAGAAGATCAAGTCGTCAAAGAGCAGACAGCCAAGGAACCACCAAAGAAAAACAAGGTGGACTACAACGTTCTGGCACACTTGAGGAAGATACCTTCGCAGCTCAGCATTCTCGACGCCCTTCTACTATCAAAAGAAGCAAGAGATTCCTTGATCAAGGCACTATAAGATCCAGAGCAATTCCAAGCTTTCCTCGCCGAAGAAAAGATGATGGACGAGCTAGAAGAAGTGCACACAGCGGATATCACTTTCGGTAATGAAGATCTCCTCCTTGGGACATGCGAGCATAACCGTCCCCTTTATGTCTCCGGATACTGTCATGACATCAAGATAGGAAAAATCCTGGTCGACAATGGGTCCTCCGTCAATCTCCTCAATGTAAGAGTGTTGAAGGAAATCTGCATGAGCGTTCAACACCTCGCTCGGGATAAGATCACTATCTCCGGGTTTGACTCCCAGTCATCACGGACGCTCGGGTCTGTGATACTGACGCTGCGCTTTGGGTTGCTCGTCGCTGATATCAAGTTCCACGTCATTGATGCCAAGACTTGCTACAATGCTTTGCTCGGCATACCTTGGTTACACGAGTACAACATTATCCCTTCTACACAGCATCAGTGTATGAAGTATTTCAAGGATGGTCTCGAATATACCGTGGCAGGGGAGTTGAACCCATTCTCCGTGAATGAAGTCCGAAAGTACGAAGATGCAAAATACTTCATGCCAGATTTCGAAGACACGGAAAGATGTCGCAAACCGGAGGACAAGAACAAAGCTATCACCATTATTCCGGTCTTCGGGAGTGATACCGAAGAGGAAGAAGAGATAGTTTATTCAGGGCCGCCCCAACGCAACAACCCGGGACCGTCCACCCCTATGTTGATCTTCGGCAGCGACTCGGAAGATGAGGTCAACGCTATATTTTCCGCTCGGCCGTCAATACAAGCCTTCGCTGGCGATAATCAGAGTTTGAAAATTACCATGGTTCCACAAGAACATTACAAAGATCTCGACGCACTTGAAACTTATAGTGTGCAGGAACTGCAAACATTCTACGTCCCTCCCAGGTGAAGAGATGAAAAGACGATTCTATTCTACCGATCCACCGAAACCAAAGTGGAGAAAGAAATTTGGCATGGTGCGGATTCTACACTTGATAGGCTCCAGCCCATTCGTCTGCCTAGATATTACACGGAAGGCTTGAAAAGGCTATTGAAGCGCCAAGGGGTACCCTTCAGACAGACTACTCGACAAGCTCGATTCTACAACAGGATTTGGGACGTCCCCGGGACTCAGCGAAAGTTGCCCAACGGGAAAATGGAAACGGTCAGGCTTGGATATGTCCAATCCAAGAAACGGGAACGAGTCCATAGTAGCTACGTCATACATGACTTCGATGAAGAAGGAGACACCCTGTTAAAAGACGCTGACCCTGAACTAAAACGAGATCCTACCATCAAAATGCCGAGTCCGTCGTTTGAAGAACGAATGGACAAGCTAATAAGGGAAGTGGGGCAAAAGGTTCGGGATGACCATAACCGTGAAATGGCCATTTACGAGAAAGCCAGGACGCAGCGCCTCCTTCAGCAGGCCGTGGAGAATGACAATGCTCCTCGTCGCCGGCCCGTCATACAAAAGACCTAGCGCAGAGGCAAAAATAAATCAGAGAACGGAAAAAATGTTCGACGGCAGCCAAGCGGGTCTAAGAAGCCACGCAAGCAAGAGTTGAGCAGTCGGGATCCGTCCCTTATAAAGAAGATGGGTCGGGAATATTCTTTTCCCCGAGATAAGACAAAGAAGATATTCAATCTCGTCGTAAAGCATTAGATGATGACACCCCCGGAGTCCAAGCACCCCGAGCAAGCGAACAAGGTCTCTCACCCAGACTATTGCTCTTACCACCAAGCAATAGGGCATCCCCTCGAAGACTACTTCACCTTCAAGAACTGGGTTGAAGACCAATATCAACAAGGCAGGTTCGCTCTATCCAGCAGCTGGAAAGGTAAGCCCGCCACAGAAGCATGAACCAAAAGCGACGTGTATAACGAGAGTAGAACCAGATCAACATCGATCTTGGAAATGATCTCGTACCTGCCACGTGATAACGCTGTCAGAAGAAGAGCCTGAGAATACGGATGACCTCCCCTGGTGCTTCGAAAACGATGACGACGAGGTAATCTCAGAGTTTCCACCGGCGCCGAAAGAGCTGGAAGATGGGATACATACTACTGCAGATAACTTCAAGAAAATTGATTTGGGGACGGCAAGTGACCCGCGACCGACATTCGTCAGTGAGCTGTTGTCTGAAGAAAGGGTGGCTACGCTAAAGGACGTGCTCATGTAGCATAGAGATTTCTTCGCATGGAACTATTCCGAGATGCCAGGACTAGATCCATAGATTGCTGTATATAAATTGGCAATATCTCCGGACGTCAAGCCGATCAAATAAGCACCGAGAAGAATGCGGCTCGAGCTTGAGATGGGCATCAACGCCGAGGTCAAGAAACTAATCGACTCCGGTTTTATCCAAGCGGTTCAATATCCTGATTGGATCGCCAACATCGTCCTGGTGATGAAGAAAAATGGGACGGTGTGCATATGTGTGGACTTTCGGTATCTCAACAAAGCTTGACCAAAGGACGACTTTCCAGTACCAGTCATTGAGCTGATGATAGATAACACATCCACTCACGAAGTCTTCACCTTCATGGACGGATCATCAGGATACAATCAGATAAAGATGCATCCTGAGGACCAGAAGCACACTGCTTTTCGGACCCTTTTGGGCATATTTTGCTACAAGGTGATGCTTTTCGGTCTAAAGAACGCCGGTGCCACCTATCAGAGGGCTATGACAAAGATTTTCGATGACCTCATACATGAAATCATCGAATGCTATATCGACGACCTCGTGGTTAAAAGCAATCATACGAGGAACATTTAGAGCATCTAAAGATCGTGTTTCAGCGCCTTCGTCAATACAACTTGAAGATGAACCCTCTCAAATGCGCGTTCGGAGTTTCCTCAGGTAAATTCCTAGGATTCATCATCTGACACCGAGGCTTCGAGATGGATTCGTCAAAGAGCAAGGCGATTATGGAAATGCCTCCGCCAAGTACTTTCAAACAGCTGCGGTCTCTCCAAGGAAAGCTCACGTATAACCGGCGATTTATATCTAATCTCTCAGGCAAGTGCCGTCCTTACAGTCATCTAATGAAGAAGGGAACCCCATTCGTCTGGGATCATAAATGCCAAAGCGCACTGGCTGAAATCAAGCAATACCTACAGAATACGCCAGTGCTGGCCGCTCCCGTTAAAGGAAAACCTCTCGTCCTGTACACAACAGCCCTCGAAGGTTCTTTAGGCACGCTGTGGGCACAAGAAAACGACCAAGGGAAAGAGAGAGCCCTTTATTATCCGAGTCGAGTTCTCCTGGGGGCCAAAAGAAATTACTCTCCCATTGAAAAACACTGCCTGGCGTTGATCTTCGCGATAACGAAGCTCAGAAACTATGCATTGGCACATGAGGTCCATCTCGTATCAAAGGTAGACCCTCTCAAGTATTTGATGTCAAAGGCCATATTGACGGGGCGGCTCGCTAAATGGGCCCTGCTCTTGATGGAGTTCTCGATAACTTATCGTCTTCTTAAGGCAGTGAAAGGCCAGGCCATCGCCGACTTCCTCGCTGAGCATCCGATACCTGCCGACTCTTCCTTGAACTGCGAATTGCCAGACGAGCACGCGTTTGACACAATCGACAGTGAGAGAAGAGAGAATGATACCCAATGGGAACTCTACTTCGATGGAGCATCTTCCGTGAAAAAGCACAAACAAAGCACCCCCATAATCAAATCAGGGGTAGGCCTCATCTTCGTGGCTCCACAAGGAGGGATAATGCGCTTTGCCTTCTCCTTAACAGAACCGAGGACGAACAATGAAGTCGTATATGAATCTTTGATAGCAGGTCTCGAGATCGCTATTGACATGGGAATTGAAATCCTCCTCATATACGGAGACTCCCAACTGGTCGTTAGTCAAGTAAACGGCGACTATCAAACGTGCAAGCCAGAGTTGGTGAAATATGGCGAGAGAGTGCAACAGTTGCTGGCTTAAGTTCCCTCCTACATTCTGGAAAGCATACCGCGTGTGGAAAAAAGCAAAGCGGATGCGTTAGCCAAACTCGCTAAAGAACTGGCTGACAAAAACCTCGATGACGCGAGGATCGTTGTGCAAAGCCGTCGGGTTCTTGCACCAGCAGAAATATCCCCGGAGTCGTCCGAAGAAAAGGGAGCGACCAAGCAAACGGCCATGCGAATAAAAGACCAGGAAAATGATATGGATTGGAGAGAAGTATTTATAGACTACTTCAAATCCCGTCGAACACCCGAAGATTCATCCTCGAGACATCAGCTCACGAAACGAGCTCTTTCTTTTGCCTTCGTCAATGATACTCTGTACAAGAGGTCATTTGATTCTCTGTGGTTGAGATACCTGGGACCTGAAGAGGCAAAGAGAGTCATCCAAGAAACTCACGATGGACTCTGCAGTTCTCACCAAGCCGGCCTGAAGATGAAGCTGAAGATCAAAAGGATGGGCTACTATTGGCCTACGATGACCCAGGACTGCCTCGAATACGCGAAGCAATGCCACTCGTGCCAGATTCATGAGGACTTTATCCATCAACATCCAAATCCACTGCATCCAACGGTGGCTAGCTGGCCGTTTGAAATGTGGGGAACTGACATAATCGGCCCCATCGAACCAGTATCGTCCAGAGGACATCGATTCATTTTGGCGACAACTGATTACTTCTCCAAGTGGGCAGAAGCAGTACCATTGAGGGAAGTGAAGACGGAGAATATCCTCTATTTCTTCAAGACGCACGTCATTTATCGGTTTGGAACTCCGCAATGGATTATCTCCGATAACGGGCCGGCCTACAGAAGCCACAAGATCAGCCGCTTCGCACAACAGCATAACATAGACTGGAGTTACTCTTCATTCTATAATCCTCGAGCTAACGGTCTAGCTGAGGCTTTCAACAAGACCTTGACGAAGATCGTGAAAAAGACGGTGTCTCGAAATAATAAGGACTGGCACAAGATACTGCATGAAGCTCTCTGGGCGTATCGAACTACGTTCAAAATGGACACGAACAAAACGCCGTATGCATTGGTATTCGGCACAGAAGTGGTACTCCCCCTTGAGATAGAGTTACCCTCTCTACGAGTGGCGGTTCACTACGAGTTAACAGACGAAGAAAATGCTCGCCTTCGGCTTGAGGAGCTCGATGCCCTTGATGAAACCAGGCTCATGGCACAGCAAAATCTGGAGGCTTATAAAGCAAAGATAACGCGCTCCTGTGAAAGATTGACGAGGCCGAGAACATTCCGCCAAGGCGAACTCGTGCTAGTGGTCAAGAGACCTATGATCCCCAATCGTGCCAAGCGGAGGAAATTCGAGCCGAACTATGAAGGCCCGTATATCATAGACAAAGTTTACCAGGGTGGAGCCTACCTACTCATGTTAATGCATGGTGAAAGACCTTTCAGGCCAATAAACGGTTGCTTCCTAAAGAAATACTACGCGTGACGAGTCACGAGCTAGGTCAACGATAGATGACGACGCCTATGTCCGCTCGCTATCTTCCTAAGCCCAAACTCTATAAGTAGTAGCCGGTGTTTGGACCGAAACGTCCTTAAACTAACAATGGACCATTATGTCCTAAAACTGGCGACGGACCGAAACGTCCTTAAACTAACGATGGACCACTAGGTCCTAAAACTGGCTGTTGACCGAGACGTCGATGAACTACTATGGACTGCAGCATCCCATGACACAAAAATAATAATAATAATAATAAAACAAAAAAACGGTATGTCCATAAGCAAAAAGGGCACGGATGAAAACTCGAAAGGGCTCCGTGAGTAAAAACAGCAGGGCTACCGGCGAGTTTTGTAAAAACCCGAAAGGGCGCAATCTCGTGAAAAGACACTTGCAAGGTCCTCTCGACCTTGTGAAGAGAAACCACCTGCGTGAGATCCTTACGACTCACAAGGGAGTAACACACTTAGGGATCCCCACGATTCTTAAGGAGAAATTACACTTACGAGATCCTCACGACTCGTAAAGAGAACCATTTTATGAGACCCTCACGGCTCATAAGATTCAAAAGTCTTAAGCTATAGGGATCTGAACCTGTTCTTAAGCGGCCACCACAACCTCCAATGCTGCCCTACAAGCGGCTCAATGCTGACCCTTGTATACAATCCACGGGCGCGAATAAACATTTCCCTAATAAAGTCCCATCCGTGATTAGGGATATGTCTACACGGTGAACAGCCCTTGTAAGTCATCTTGACTTATAAGGAGAAAGCACTCTTGTAAGATCCTTACGACTTATGAGAGACCACACACTTAGGAATCCTTAAGATTCCTAAGGAGAAAACGCACCTACGAGATCCTCACGACTTGTAGGGAGAAATATCTTTATGAGACCCTTACGGCTCATGAAGTCAAAAGCCTTAATCGACAGGATCCTAACCCTGTCTACTAAGCCACCTTTGTTCGACATCGACGAAGGCAAATGATGATTCGCTCCTGGCAATATCCCAGTTGTAGCGGTGCTGATGCCGAAATCGGTGTTTAAATCCAGGCTTGCAGCAAAAAAAAAGCCAGCGAGCCACACATGCATACGAAATAACCGAAATGATGGGGCAACTTGCAACAAAATCAGCAAGTAAAAATGTATGCATACAAAAATAGCCGAAATGATTGGGCAACTCGCAATAAAAAGCAGCGAGCAAATAAATACAAATTAGCCGAAATGATTGGGCACTGCGAAAAATAGCCGAAATGATTGGGCAATCGCTACCTTTGCAATATAAAAGCTGAAATGATAGAGCATCGCGGAAAGAAATAAAAAAATGAAATTTTTGCCCTACAGGTAATATCACATCAATCCCTATATACAATCCAGGGGCGCAAACAAAGAGGGAATCACACCTTCCCTCCCCAGGCTCCATTGGAAGAAGAAGCCAAATCTCAATAGTTCACAGACAGCCTGCAGATCATCTCAACATGCGTTTCATTACAACAGGCACAACATCAAGCAAAGCGGAACCGCGGCAATTCCCAGTTCCATGACTCGGCAGAGCACAGATGACCGAGAGTCAAACCCTGACACCGTGAAATGCGGATAAAGTCAACCCTTCCTGGTCACGTGGAACACGGCCTATGTCAATCCTGACCCCGTGGGAAACGTCCAGAGCGGATCCTGGTCCTCGCAGAACACGGCTATGACCCCGTGGGAAGCATCCAGAGCAAATTCCTGGTTACGTGGAACGCGGCTTATGTCAATCCTGACCCCGTGGGAAACTTCTACAGTGGAGCCTGGTCCTCGCAGAACACGGCTATGTCAATCAAACCCCGTGGGAAGCATCCAGAGCAAATTCCTGGTCATGTGGAACGTGGCTTATGTCAATCCTGACCCCGTGGGAGACGTCCAGAGCGGATCCTGGTCCTCATAGAACACAGCTATGACCCCGTAGGAAGCATCCAGAGCAAATTCCTGGTCACGTGGAACGCGGCTTATGTCAATCCTGACCCCATAGGAAACGTCCACAGCGGAGCCTGGTCCTCGCAGAACACGGCTATGTCAATCAGACCCCGTGGGAAGCATCCAGAACAAATTCCTGGTCATATGGAACGCGGCTTATATCAATCCTGACCCCATGGGAAACGTCCAGAGCGGATCCTGGTCCTCGCAGAACACGGCTATGACCCCGTAGGAAGCATCCAGAGCAAATTCCTGGTCACGTGGAACGCGGCTTATGTCAATCCTGACCCCGTGGGAAACGTCCAGAGCGGAGCCTGGTCCTCGCGGAACAGGCTATGTCAATCAGACCCCGTGGGAAGCATCCAGAGCAAATTCTTGGTCACGTGGAACGCGGCTTATGTCAATCCTGACCCGTGGGAAACGTCCTGAGCGGAGCCTGGTCCTCGCAGAACATGGCTATGACCCTGTGGGAAGCATCTAGAGCAAATTCCTGGTCACATGGAACACGACCTATGTCAATCCTGACCCCGTGGGAAACGTCCAGAGCGGATCCTGGTCCTTGTAGAATACGGCTATGACCCCGTGGGAAGCATCCAGAGCAAATTCCTGGTCATGTGGAACGACCCTGTGGGAAGCATCTAGAGCAAATTCCTGGTCACGTGGAACACGGCCTATGTCAATCCTGACCCTGTGGGAAACGTCCAGAGCGGATCCTGGTCCTCGCAGAACACGGCTATGACCCCGTGGGAAGCATCCAGAACAAATTCCTGGTCACGTGGAACGCGGCTTATGTCAATCCTAACCCCGTGGGAAACGTCCAGAGCGGAGCCTGGTCCTCCCAGAACACGGCTATGACCCCGTGGGAAGCATCCAGAGCAAATTCCTGGTCACGTGGAACAAGGCCAATGTCAATCCTGACCCCGTGGGAAACGTCCAGAGCGGATCCTAGTCCTCGCAGAACACGGCTATGACCCTGTGGGAAGCATCCAGAGCAAATTCCTGGTCACATGGAACGCGGATTATGTCAATCCTGACCCCGTGGGAAACGTCCAGAGCGCAGCTTAGTCCTCGCAGAACACGGCTATGACCCGTGGGAGCATCCAGAGCAAATTCCTGGTTACGTGGAACGCGGCTTATGTCAATCCTGACCCCGTAGGAAACGTCCAGAGCGGATACCAGTCCTCGCAGAACACGGTTATGTTAATTTTAACCCCGTGGGAAGCATCCAGAGCGGAGCCTGGTCCTCGCAGAACACGGCTATGTCGAACCGACCTCGTGGGAAGCATCCAGAGCAACTTCTGACTCCGTGAAATGCGGATAATGTCAACCTCATCCATCACTTATGGGTCCTCTCGACTCGTAAGGGAGAAAACTCTTTTGGGAGATCCTTACGACTCTCAGAAGAAAACGCACTTAGGAATCCTCACGATTCCTAAGGAGAAATTACACCTACGGGATCCTCTCGACCTGTAGAGAGAAAATTCTTTATGAGACCCTCACGGCTCATAAAGTTGAAAAGTCTTAGGAGGCAGATCTTAACCCTGAATCCTAAGCCATCGCTATTCTACAGAGAAATCAAAATAGATTATCCACAAAATGCATTTACTAAAAGAGACACACCATCATGAAGCAAAATATGTCTTTTATTCATGAATCAAAATGAATACAAAGTACAATTTATGAAAGAATAAAAGAAAATATACTCTCATTCAGGAGTATGTACAAAAGAAGAATAAAAAAATATACAATTCTTCAAGCCGGCGGACGATTCAGTAGATTTTCCAGTTCACCCCCTTTCCGCTGGGCCTCGGATTCATGATTCATTATCGTCAAAAGACGGGCCTCCGCTTGAGCCTGTCGGGCCTGGTATGAGGCAAGACGGCCTTCAAGATCTTTTTCAGTAACCTTATGGGCTTCGACCATTTCACGAGTAAAAACGGCGGCCTTATCAATGGCTACCACCTCTTTGATAGCCTCTTAAAGCACCCGCCAAAGCTCATATGCCCTAGTGGTCTTGGCCGTATGGTTGGCTTGAAGCTCCCTCAGCGCTTTGAAGCTAGCTCCCTCTCCGAAAACTTACGGCTGAGCCTCTTCTCGCATGATATCATGTTCACAGCGCACTGCTCAATCAGCCCCTATAAGCTCGCCTTCGCGGCCATAACCACTGAAGGAAGGCGTGTACATTCAAGAATATGCAAGCAAGCCTCCACTTGCCGAAAAAATTCAACCCAGACTTGCACCAATGTTTCACTATGGTAGGTGGCAAGAAAGGGAAGAGAACCGTTGGCTTCAGCGGCAAACGCTTCGGCCGTAATCAGACTGCCAACATGAAGGTCTTCAATTAAGGCTGACAAGGAGTGGAGGCTTAGCTTTGCCATCCGTTCCGAGGCACGTAGAGCATAGGGGCCGGGTGGCATGACGATGCGAGATTCCAGCGTGGTAAGAACTGGCAAAGCTGTTCAGATTTATAAACAGTCAGCGAGACTTGTAAGCAAAGAGCAAATGGAACAACGTTGATACTTTACTTACCCACAGTCATGCAAGAGGGGTCTGAAGGCTCCCAGGCCCGTCAAGAATCTCAACCTCGTCATCAGCTTCCAGAACTATAGAAGACATCAATGTCATTATATGAAATAATAATAACACCGTGAGGAGAGGGCAAACGACACTAACCTTGCCCGGAAGAGAGGACGATGCGTTGAGGAGATATCGCCTGCGGAGCGGCCATCTCCAACAGGCGCTGAAAAGACTTCCTGGGAGACAGATCGGCAATAGACGCCGCCAATCCGCGCAATTCTGAAAAGATAGAAGGGTTCAGATAATGGAGAGATTATTAATGTAAAATATAGAAGGCTACCTTTGATGCTTCTCCCATTCTGGGCTGGAGGGATAGCAGCTTCGGCAGCCTCCTCCGTTCCCCCAGGCACATCATCAAGGACGTGGGCCAGTGTAACGGCTTCCGAGCGAGGAGCAGTGGCTGCCACTGCAGGCTCCAGCGGAAGGACGGTAGCCTCGATTATTTGGCCCCTAATCTCCGGGCCGCCCCCAGAAAGATCCATTGAATCGGCGACCAACAAAGATGCCTCTCCCGGGGGAGCAATCACTTGGGGAGCGGGAATCACCGAGGGAAGCTCCATCGCAGGAGCAACGGTTGCATCGATCCCCTCCACACTGATTAGTGTTTCATTGGGGATATTGGCGGGATACAGTCAAAGCGCGACTCAAACTCAGATCCTCCGCCATCACCGAAGTCCCTGCAAGGTTTGTACAAGGATAAGGATATATATATATATATATGTATATGAGCAATACAAAATATTACAAAGAGATACATGAACATACCGATGCGCAAAGGAGCCTCTAGTATGGCTTGTTCAAGCCGACGCTCCTTCCTGAGGAGGTATGCTCGCCGAGGTTCGAGAGTAGACTCATGGTCACCGGTACACAATGAAAGTGCGTCTTTGGCGTCGGCTGAAACAGCCTGCTTAAGGGCCCTCTCACCCCATTCTTCCAAAGGGCCTATAAATAGCCGCCGTATCGATGGAGGGTCTTCGTAAAAAATGACGGCAGGATAAGGCCTCTTCGGCATCCTTACGTTCTCCGATTCATCTTGTGAGCGTCTTATAGCCTCAGCCAATTGTGCAGCTTCCTCGGCAGATGAACCCTGGAAAAGTAGACCACCATCCGATTCTTACATGGCTAGTGGTTCATCTTGAAGAATAGGCTCGGATTCCACTAAAGAATCGAGCAGATTGGTGACCATCTTCCTCTGCCTCTTGGGCCCAGAACTAACCGCCGAAGACGATCGCTTCCTTCCCCTTGGTGCTTTGGTACGGCATTGACCCACTTCGCCTTCATTGTCCTCGCTCGACGGTGCTACCGATGACGACACGGCCATTGCTGACGCCGCAGCTGATGACACTGCTACTGGTGCCCTATTGGCCCTTGATAGAGCTCTAGTACGCAGTGGCATACCCGCTGTGGGAGTTAAATCCACTTCTGCCGCCTCCGGAATAAGCATGATGCTGGTATCTCTCAAGGGAGGGCGAACCGCTGTACGCGTTTGCGGCGGAACTCCCGTGGCTTGGATCGGAGTGGGAGCCCTATATCCGAGGAGCACCCTCCTCTCCTCGGCAATAATTGGACTGACTCGGTGGAGGTACCAGCCCATGAATGACTCCACACATCGAGAAATATGATCGGCTTCAGGAATCATGAAGCGGGAACCAGTGTTCAGCCGCATGAAGTGATGAGTGGCGTCACGAACAACTTCTGACGACGGGCTAGGCTCCACTATAAATGCCTCGAAGGGGACGCCCTGGTCATATCCGAGTTGCCGAGCAAAGCGGTGTGGGTTGTACCGCATAAAAAGGGACACACCGTTCTGACGAAATACCAGATAACCTGGTCTGATCAAATATAAGTGCATGGCCTCCCTGGGCTTCAGAGAAGGTACCACCTCTTTCGACGAGTCGCGGAGCTATTGAACCGGCCCTGAGGGAGCAGAGAGGATTCGATCGTTGAATACCATCCCGCATGTATTGGCATAGGGATTAACCAGCACGCGAATAGCCCCAGACTGAGTCGGGTCGGGAGCAGAAGCGTTCACCAGCCGCATGAGTCGCGGAAAAGTGTAGGCGTCATAAAAACTGGGTCTTTGGTGCGCAGCAAATGCCCTCAGCACATGCATCTCAATCTAGGACGTAAAATAATGAAGAGAGAAGTTCACCACATCTACACCTGGGGTTGAGGTATTAGCCGCAGCGCTTAGCCCGTGATATAGATGCGCCAACCCCGCAATACCCACAGCTAGTCACGTCCCTTCGGCAATGCGATGAGCGGGGTAAATAACCGAGGCTCTCATGAAACGACGGTGCGTGGGAATGGCGAACCAATTGAGCCAGACACTGATGAAGCCCGCGAAGAAAGTCTCCTCATCCATACCAGGAGCTGCGGTCGACTCGAAAGATACCGCTGACATGATAGGAATGTAGAACTGCGGCAAGTCCTCTTTTTTAGTCGGCCGCTTATTTAAACCGAACCCAAAGGGGTCGTTGATATTCATGAACTTCAGAGCCGTCTTTGATAGGACATCTTCGCGAAGGAAGCATGCGATAAAGCTTTTGAAAGTGATGCCCTGCTCCTCTGACTCTGTGAATAGCTTCTCAAAAATGCTCAGAGTCTTGATCAAACTTGGACGCTTGTGGCGGACGGCATTCTCGGTCGACAGGCCGTCAAGCATGGCAGGCTCGGTTTCGAAGACATACTCATCGGGAGGCAGTAATTCTTCATAGAGTGTCCCCCTGACCGAAAACCCTGAGATTTCGCAAAACTCTTCCAGAGAAATTGAAACTTCGCGGTCCCCTAGAAAGAAGATGTTGGTGGGAAGATTCCATTGATTTAAGAAAGCCTTAACCCACCAGACATGGGGAGACTGATAGTGGAAAGGAGACGCATATATCGCCTGATAGAGTCCGAGCCTCTGTAGTCGCGCACGATGGGCGAACAAGATATAACGGGCCCAGAGAAGGTAGCCCGTGGGATGTCGAGGGGTAAGCCCTATCTTGTAAATCTGTCCCCATGGCTGGGCTTCACCTTGGCAATTGCGGCGCGATAAAATGTCTATAGCCGGCACATGATGGTTCGGAATACCAGTTGTTGATGGCTCAAGCCATCCCATAGGGGTCTAATTCAGCATCTCCACAGTAAAGACGGTCCGTGGATAATCCATCGGCGGGAATGGATAGGTAAGCTCTGTCGGTATCTCGCAAAGGAAACTGCGGCGACCGCGGATGATGTGACTGTACCAGGTCCCCCATAAAAGTAGATTGGTGCAATTCAGGTCATGAGCCCTGATCATCGCCATCACCTCTTCGTCAGACGGTGACTGAGGAAAGGCAGCCTCCGAGCGGGTGAAAGGGAAGTATGGAACGGAAGTCATTGTACCTGAAATCAAAGAAGGGGAAACTGTTAAGCGAAGCTAATACGTGTGTATATATATGTTTATAAATGCATATATATAAAAAGACAGTGGAAGAAAGCGACAGAGGACTTATTTTATGGGACCATTGGTTACAAAACATATGGGTCCCACAAAATCAAGATGGCGGCTCACTAATAATGAGGCCAAGCAATCATCATGAGAATAAAGGGAAGATTCTCAATGAATTCAAATGACTCTACACATTCCCCTAAAAGAGAAACCTATTTTGGACTCTGCGAAAATCAAGCAGAACAGGGGAATTAAATTCCCTGAAAACTCTACTGCAATTCTTTTTTTGCAAAGAACTTAGAGCAAGAAAACCCCAAGAAGTTCTCTAGGAAGAACTGAGTTCTTTAGAGGAATTAAATTCCTTTTGAATAGAGGAATTAAATTCCCAGAAAATATTTTTCAGAGCCAAAGCTCTTTAGAATGGAATTAAATTCCAGAGAGAAGACAAGCATCACCATCGATCCCTGAAGATCAGAGAAGCCCTAAGGGGTTTATTATTTAAAGATTGAGCAGTTTTCTTTTTAAAAGAACTTTAAAAAAATGGGTTCTTGTTAAAGGGAAAAAACCCTTGGTGTGGATTTAAAATCCAAATTCCTACAAGAAGTTCTTCAGCCGTTCAAGATCATTCCCTGAAAAAGGGAATCTTTTGTTGACAGAGTTAAACTTTGGAAATTTTCGAAACAGAGAACTAAGTTCTGAGAGAGAGAATTAAATTCTCAAGGCAAGAGCAAGCAAGGAAGAAGATGGAAAGTGGAGGCGCTTCTGAAGGGACTCCTGCATTTATAGGATGTGATGGGGGACGGTTCATCTCCCCTATTCCCTAGACAGATCCAACGGTCACAAAGGTGATAGCGTTGCACTCACGTGCAGACACGTGAGAACAACGCTGTGGGGGCATTTATTCCCTGATAAAATATCAGGAAATACCCCAATGGGGTACCACGTGCTCACACGTGACCAAGGGTCACGTGTTGACACGTGATAGGTTCATGTGATCTCTGCTTTATAGAATTAAATTCTAGTCAAACAAAAATATAACAAAACAACCAGGAAATACCCCAATGGGGTATCACGTGCTCACACGTGACCAAGGGTCACGTGTTGACACGTGATAGGTTCCTGTGATCTCTGCTTTATAGAATTAAATTCTAGTCAGACAAAAATATAACAAAACAGCCAGGAAATACCCCCAATGGGGTATCACGTGCTCACACGTGACTAAGGGTCACATGTTGACACGTGATAGGTTCCTGTGATCTCTGCTTTATAGAATTAAATTCTAGTCAAACAAAATTATAATAAGACACTAATGAAAAACCCTAATGGGGCATCACGTGCTCACACGTGACCAAGGGTCACGTGCTGACACGTGATGATTCCTTAGCTCTGATTAAAAGGCAGAATTAAATTCTGAATAAAATGTTTAATCAAGAGGGTCACGTGCCAACACGTGACAAGTTCCTAAACTCTTTAATTGATAGAATTAAATTCAATTTCAATGATCAAACATTGGGATCACGTGCCAACACGTGATGGGTTTTTAATCCTTCTGAACTAATAGAATTAAATTCTAATTAAGTGGGAATCCAGAACCTTAACTGGAAAAAGATCTCTATAAATCATTCCAAACAAGAAGATGGTACTCTGTAGAGTGGAGCACCGTTGGATTAAAAATCCAATGGTGATTAAAAAGCACCAATTTATGGTAAGATTTTATACAAGGAAAGATTTCCCTAAAATTCACCAAGAATAACAGACAGAATATCTTTTGGATTAAAAATCCAACGGTGAATAAAATTCACCGAGTGATCTAAAAGATCATGTTGGTTACAAAAACAACCAAAAATCTTTCAATGAAAGATTCAAAAAACAAATTGATCCTTTTCTTTCTCCTATAAATAGGAGCCAAGAAGAGAAAATAAGAGATCTTGAAATTTTGATTTTTTGGAGAAAAAACAACAACAGAGAGAAAAGAGAGGAGAATTTAATTCTCAAGAAAAGAAACCCTAGGTGAGAAAGGGGAAAGAGATCTATGATCCATAAAACAAAAAGAGAATTTAATTCTCAATCTAGAAGTTTAACTCTTCTGCAAAAGAACTTAGTTCTTCCTCTGGTTGAAGATCTGCAGAAGCAAATCTCCCAACAAGTTGAGAATTTAATTCTCATCGGGGAGATTCTGCCATGCAGATCCAAAACTTAGAGGGAGAATTGAGTTTAGAGAATTTAATTCTCTCAAATTCATAGGAATTTAATTCCTCCAAATAAAATTAGGGTTTAACCCTATATGAGAATTTAATTCTCTCAATTTCATAGGAATTTAATTCCTCCAAATAAAACTAGGGTTCAACCCTGCATGAGAATTTAATTCTCCCAAATTCATAGGAATTTAATTCTCCAAATGACACTAGGGTTTAACCCTATATAAGAATTTAATTCTTCCAAATACATAGGAATTTAATTTCTCTAAACAGAACTAGGGTTTAATCCTATAAAAGAATTTAATTCTTAAAAAACAAGAGACTTAAAGCTCTCCATGCACATAAAGATCAAAGTATCCAACGTGATCACGTGGTAACACGTGACCCTCATCCTCAATGAGTAAAAAATTATCAAGACTAGGTCACGTGTCCCCACGTGACCCTTAAACAGACCCCTCAAAATGAGAAAGAAAATGCTTGGAGGCAATCCCTCACGTGCTCCTACGTGACCCTCAAAATAAAGGGAACAAAGCCAAAGGCAGAACCATTTTCGGGCGCCCTCACGTGTCCCCATGTGACCCCTAATAAACACTTTAACAAGTAATACATGGGCGTCCATCACGTGCCAACACGTGATGGCCTGAAGACTAAAAGTGTTTAACACTTATTTGAATATTCTGATAATAAAATAAAGGATGTCTGGCCCCTGTAAGTCCACGTTGCTCACCCCGGTTCTTACGGGGAGGCGGGAACGGCGAAAAACGATTTTTTGGCGCAAAGGCAACATGGAATAAAACACGGATCTTTGCTAAACAACAAACTAGCAAACTACTAGAGGTGTAATCTACTATGCCATAGAGATTATACCTCACGATACCGGTCCTTCGGGTTTTCTCTCCGCCGTCCCGCTCGTCCATCCAAGCTCCGAGGATCGATCCGGATCTTGGTCACCTCCGCGGCCTCCTTGAGTCGAAGACGATCCACCCGAGAGTTGTACACCGAGCTCCACCTCGAGCCGAGGCAACTAGGGCAATAAGATCGCTAGTCTTGATGTCCTAGCTTGTATAAAAGAGGTTGATGGAAGTGCTTGTCTATGTGAATTCTTTTTCTCTCAATACATGAGATCAAAAGAAAATTTCAAGAGGAGGAAGATGAAGGAGATCAAGCAACTATGGAGCTCTTTTTCTTTCTTCTCACTTTCAAGAGAGAGAATGAGAAAAGAGAAATGAAATTATCAACTAAAGAAAAAAAGGAACCATGATTCAATAATGCAAAAAATCATCATTACTAATCCTATCATGATAAAGTTGATGGCTACATTAACATGACCATTTTCATAATCCAAAAAGAAAAAGAAAACCAAAGAAGAGTGTAGACCTCTCATGAAGGTCAAGGTCAACTTTGGTCAACGAAGTCAAGAGTGGTCAAATGGTCAAAGCAATTAGCCATCATATAATTATCACTAAAAAGATTAGTAAATAATTTCCCCGGCTCATAATGGTTTTGACCGAACCAACTGCCAAAACCCTAATGAGTCCGCCTCAAAATGGTTTTGACCGAATCAACTGTCAGAACCCTAATGAGGCACCTCCCCTTTCTTCGCTCCTCAAAACTGTGCATACATACCCGCATCCGCATTCCGTAGAATGCGAATACACAGAAGACAAAACAAATCCATCCGTGCAATACTAGGATCTGGCTTAAACTAAAGCCCACTAGTATTGCCTGCCCGAACAGCATACGCACACAAGTGCACGTAAGTGATCGCAGCCCTGCCGTAAAACCATACGGCCTCTACACGTTTCGCTCAGTGCAGGGAAACTCTCTGTGTGGGACTCTAAAGACTCGACACTACGCTGGCAGTGGGTTTAACCACAGACCGCAAGCAGCACTTGCTGTACGTAACGGTCCCCAGGTAGATGTCGATAAGAAGGCCGACGAGGTAAACCCATCCGAACTCCTATTGAGCCTGTATGTGAAAATCTCCGTACAGTCCGGTCCGTTCGTCTGAAAACATAACATGGCGGGCCTAGGGGGTGGTAAACGTCAGTCCCCTAATAGCGGTACAAGTCATATCGGAGTGTAGCCCAGAACACCCTGAGATAACACTGGAAACCTACCAGTATATCTCGCTTGCCCTGGCCAGGGACTACTCGTGTAATGGATCTCCTAGACACAGCGCGATGTCAACCCCCAATACCGGGAGAGACGAATCCTGTCTAACCGTCACTGCCTCCAAGTGTTTCGGGACTACACCCAACTACTACCTGTTTGCACGACTCCTTTGAGCCCTGGTAGGGTAGTAATCTAAGTACAGTGGGAACACACTCGAGGCAAAGTGACAGTGTCAAGTCAGCGGACTAAGCTGTATTCATGTCACCTGGGAACTGATAACTGACGATAGGTATAATACCAACCAACAGTTCCCGACGAGTCCTGTCCAGTGTACTCGTAACCTAACGAGCACCTGCATACTATCTCAAGTACGACGTACTGACGACTGTAGGACAGACCGTCTCCCAAGCTGGGATAAAAAGCGCATACGCTAGTCTACTCCGGAGTATCGATGCCCTGTCTCGATAGTCCTGGGACTAGGGACCTGCATAAGGATGTGCTTGTAGATTACCCAGCACCCATGAGTGTGACTGCCATCACAACGCTGGTAATCAAGCAAAGATCCTAAGGCCTCCACTAATGTGTAAAGGCGATATGCTAAAAGAAACACATTCACACATTAAAGCAGAAACAAACCAAGTAGCATACTACTATTTTGAGCAAGATTGTCAATACAAGGTGAATATCCCAAGCTTCCATCAAGTAATATACATACTAGTATGATACAGTAATGGCCTCTAGGGCATATACACTAACAATCTCCCACTTGCACTAAGGCCATGTACTAGCGTATCGAAGACCTATCATCTCGATCAGCCGCTCGAACTGAGTCTGGGGTAGGGCCTTCGTGAGTGGATCTGCAGTGTTATCCTCCGTATTTACTCTCTTCACCTCGATCTCCCGGCGATCTACGATCTCCCTGATCAGGTGGTACCGCCTCAAAATGTGCCTGGACTTCTGATGGGACCTGGGTTCCTTCGCTAAAGCTATAGCGCCGTTGTTGTCGCAATACAGCGGTATTGGATTAACAATGGTAGGAACCACCTGAAGCTCCGTGAGGAACTTCTTCATCCAGACAGCTTCCTTTGCGGCATCGCAAGCAGTTATGTACTCCGCTTCCATAGTTGAGTCAGCAACGGTTTCCTGCTTGGAACTCTTCCAGCAAACCACCCCTCCATTGAGGGTAAAGACATAACCCGACATGGACTTAGAGTCATCCTTGTCACTCTGGAAGCTGGAGTCAGCAAAGGCCTCGATCTGGAGGTCTTTTCCGCCATACACCAAGAACATCTCCTTAGTCCTTCTCAGGTACTTGAGAATGTTCTTTACCGCTATCCAGTGTTTCTCCCCTGGGTCCGACTGATACCGGCTTACAACGCTTAATGTGTATGCTACATCTGGTCTGGTACATAACATCGCATACAATATAGAGCCTACCGCAGAAGCGTAGGGTATAATAGACATGCGATCCCTTTCCAAATCAGTCTTGGGAGACATCTCTTTGGAGAGGGTGATCCCGTGACAAGTCGGTAAATTACCGCGCTTGGAATCTTCCATACTGAACCTTTTCAGTATGGTGTCGATGTACCTGGACTGTGAAAGTCCCAACATCCTCTTAAATCTATCACGATAGATCTGGATCCCCAGAATGTAGTTGGCATCGCCCAGGTCCTTCATGGAGAACCTCTGTGACAAGAATCCTTTGACTGACTGTAGCATAGGAATATCATTTCCTATTAGGAGAATGTCATCCACGTACAAGACAAGGAATACCACAGTTCTCCCTACAATCTTACTGTAAATGCATGGTTCATCTGGGTTTTTGATAAAGTCGAATTCCTTGACAGTATCATCAAAGCAGATGTTCCAACTCCGCGATGCCTGCTTTAGTCCATAGATGGACTTAAGCAACTTGCATACTTTACCGCTGCTCCCACTCTAAATGAATCCCTCCGGCTGATCCATATAGACGCACTCTTCTAAATTTCCATTTAGGAAAGCCGTCTTTACATCCATCTGCCAGATTTCATAATCGTGGAAAGCAGCAATGGCAAGAAGGATCCGAATGGATTTGAGCATAGCCACTGGAGAAAAGGTCTCGTCATAGTCCAAACCAGGTCTTTGACGAAAACCCTTTGCAACAAGTCTAGCTTTATAGGTTTCAACCTGCCCATCTACACCAATCTTATTTCTGAAGATCCATTTGCAGCCTACGGGTTTTACCCCTTCTGGAGCAAAGTCCAAAGTCCAAACATTGTTGGTGTACATGGACTCCATCTCGGTCCGCATTGCATCCAGCCATTTTACCGAGTCACCGCTCTGAATGGCTTGCTGGAAGCTAGCAGGCTCACCATAATCAATAGTGCAATCCTCTCTATCCCTGTCTATGAGAAAAACGTAGTATCTCTTGGGCGGATGAGACTTCCTACTACTCCTGCGGAGCGACGTAGGAATGTCCTGTTCTTTCGAACCCTCTGGTTCTACTAAGCTTTCAGTAATAGCTCGTGGTTTTGGAATTTCTTCCAATCTATTGCGCTCCCACTTATCTGATTTTCCAAAAACTCAGTTTCCAAGAAACGGGCATGACGAAAAACAAAAACTTTTTGTTCCTCTGCGTAATAGAAAAGATACCCCTTGGAGTTCTTTGGGTATCCCACAAACTTACACTGTACTGAACGTGCCTCGAGCTTGTCCGCATGCTGCTTTTTAACAAAAGCTGGACACCCCCATGTCTTAAAGTGTTTAAGGCAGGGTTTCTTCCCACTCCACATCTGATATGGTGTGGTAGGAACTGACTTAGTAGGAACTTGGTTCAAAAGATATGCAGCTGCTTCTAGTGCATAACTCCAGAAGGATCGCGGTAACTCAGCCTTACTCATCATGGAACGAACCATATATAATAGGTTTCGATTCCGCCTTTTCGACACACCGTTGTTTGTGGTGTGTATGGAGGAGTAAGCTGAGAGAGAATTCCATTCTCTTTTAAGTAGCCCAGAAACTCGGCACTTAAGTATTCTCCACCTCGATCAGATCATAGTGTCTTGATACTTTTGCCTGTTTGTTTTTCAACTTCATTCTTGTATTCCCGAAATTTCTCAAAGGCTTCGGATTTATGCTTCATCAAGAAGACATGTCCAAACCTAGAGAAATCATCTGTGAAAGTAATGAAGTATGAATAACCACTTCGCGCATATATAGACATTGGACCACACACATCACTGTGTATGAGTCCCAAGAGCTCGCTTGCTCTTTCTCCGTGTCTAGTGAACGGAGTTTTTGTCATCTTTCCCATGAGACAAGATTCACAAGTCGCATAAGACTGGTACTCGAACGGATCCAAGTATCCTTCTTTATGTAACTTTGTCAAACGTGTCTCATTAATGTGACCCAGTCTACAATGCCATAAGAAAATCTAATTTAATTCTGGAGACATTCTTTTAAGTGTGTTCTGGATACTAAAAATCTGAGCTTGATTCAATACGTAGATCCCGTTCTTTAATGTACCTGACCCAATCAGAACTTGATTTAGGTGGATGTTGACCACATCGCAAGTCATATCCTTCCTTAGAAAGTAAGGATACAGATATGATATTACAAGTCGCACCTGGTATTAGTTATATGTATGCCCTAGAGGCCATTACTGTACATAGGATGTATATTGTAGTGGATGCTGGGACATATATAGGGAGGACTTTCTTGCTCGACATGATAGTATGCTATCTGGTTACCCTTTACCTTAACGTGTATGCTGATTGTCTCTCTGTTACATGTTGGTAAAGCCTTTAGGATCTGTACTTGACTACCTGGACTATGATGCGGATCATACTAGTGGGGACTATGATGCGGATCACTTTAAATGGATTTTCTCACTCGGATTGTACACATTGTATATGTGATATACTTTTGTGCACTTGATTGTATCATGTTTGATGATACATGTTATGCTAGGGTTTTTATGTAAAGATCAAACCATGGTTACATGATTATGGTTAGGGTTTTGTTTTATTCACTTATTTATTTATCCATTTCATTTTGGAAAATAACTGAGAAGAGAAAAGAATGGTGGGTTTTTTTGTTGTTTAGTTGAAGCTTCATGAAGCTTTGACTTTGTCCATCATTCTTATCTCATCCTTAACCCTAACCATTCCTTTAACCCTTGGTTAATTCTCTACACATAACCATAGTTAGAATTATGATAAGGATTTGTTTTTCTATTCTTTTTATTTAACTTATCATATATCATTTTCTTCTTCTTCTTCCTTGAACTCAAGAAGAAAACTATTCTTCATCAATGGTGATTGATGAAAACAAGTGAGAAATCCAATTCTAAAGTCTACCCACTTCCTATTTCTTCATCCTCTACCTCTTGCCAAGTAGTAGAGTGCGTTTTCTTCACAAGTTTCTTGACTTGGTGAAGTCGGAGCTTGATTTAGCGATGCCTCGACGTAGATCATCTTCGGCATGGACATCGACGACCTAGCTCGTTTTTTCTCCGTCGAAGCCGATTCTAGAGCCCGGATTCCTTTTGGACAGCGGAGACGACTTCGTTGCGGAGCTATGGAGGTGGAGCACCGGATCTACAAAGGTTGTATATCCGTATTCTCATAGTTAAATGTTAACTAGTTAGCTTTTTCGCCTAGTTTTCTAGCAAACGATCCGTAGTCGGGTCTCTCGGCACCTAGATTTTTTGAAATTGGCATGTTCGATGCCTTGTGAGACCTCACTAGAGTGCCTAGGAACCCTACACCTGGTACATAAAAACAGTCACGCAGAATCAATATCTGCCCAGTTGTCAGTCCAAGATGATACTCCCCTACGGATTCAGCATACATGCTCATTCCGTTAGCAACCCTGAGAGTCATATCACCTATCCTGATAACCCTACGATTTCTCAGAGCCTGTAACGAATTATAGATGTAAGATCCTGATCCGGTATCCAATACCCAGGAGGTAGGGTTAACTGACATACAGTTCTCTATCACAAACACACCCGAAGCCGAAGCCACAATATGCTTCGAATCCTGGCTACCGGCTATGCTAGCCCTGCAATCTTTCTGCCAATGTTCATTCCCGTAACAATAGGAACGTCCCTCTTTTACTACATCCAGCTCCGAAACTTCTGCCCTTCCCTTTCCTTCTACTTCCCTGGTTTTCTTCAGGGTTGAAGGTAGAGACTGTAGAACTAATTCGGCATCTGACCCGTTCTTCAACGTGGTCTTCAGGTCCATGAGCTCAAAATAGCTGGTCTCTGTAAGGACGTTGCCCCCTACAGATGACCCGATAGCCAACCTCGCTGGAAGCAATTCGTTCGAGGTCTCATATCTTGCGATACGAGATTGCTCTCCATATAAATCTTTGTTAGGGAGGAAGATAGAAACTAAGTCCATCTTCTCGTGCTGCCTATGGTATGCACCATCAACTGAGGCTAACACGAAGCACTTGGCATTCGCACAGTTGATGTATAATGATTTCTCGTTGTGTCGGTATTTAGAAAATTGTATAGAAATTCACAACCAAAAATTATTTGACCGCAATCAACTACGGTGTCGGATTGTAGTTAGTATGTGAGTGCGGATCGTCCACAGGGAAAGTGTAATCGTTCGTCTTTTGAATTAGATGAATTGAAACTTTAATGAAAAGAAAACAAAACAATTCATGATTTGAAATTGAAGTTCAAGAATGAGAAAAATCTAGATCTAAGAAAGCATTAAAAGATAGAATCAAGAATTGATCGTTTGTTGATTTTTTCCAAACCAAATCTCAAGAATCGAAATGAGGCTCGTAGGAATCGATCGGATCTATAGATGTGATGTAATCTTACAATTACGTATTCTTATCCTTCGATGAATTGATACTAGATCGATGATGATCGATGAGAATTAGAGACTTCTTGTGAAACTAGGGTTTCATCTTATCTCTTGTTCTTTCGTCGATATCATTCATATTCTAGCCTCTAGTAAATTCAAGAAACGATCGTAGATCCCTAATTTCGAGCGATCACAATCAAGAAAGCATCGCTACGAAACTAGGTCATCGATTCTTGAACTTGCTAGGGTTTACAAAACTCGTAGGACTTAAAAATCGTATCAAGATTTGTTACATCATCATTCTACAATCGTCTCGACTCCTTCACGAGCGGAGTTTTACTCAAACATCACAACAAGAACAACAATTACAAATTGAGATCTAATCATGATGCAAGAATTAAAAGAAAGCAAGATTAAAGAAATTCACCTTTTATTTATATCAACAATTTAGTTACATTCGCTCAAGAACTACAAGAGGAAGAACTTGATCGTCGACTTGGCTTCGCTCGTCTCCGTGGATCGTGGATCGGCTTGGATCACTTGCCCGATTGAAGATCGGCTCGGCTCCTAAAAGGTTGAAGGCTTCTCGCTTGATTTGGTACTCAAGATCTTGGATTTGGAGTGGAATTAGGGTTAGGGTTTCGCACAAGCCTTGTCACGAGACTTATGGAAGAAAATGGTGTAGAATGAACCAATGGTTATTGATTAGCCCTTTAACCCTAGGTCTAGGTTCCTATTTATAGATAACTAACCCTAGATCTAGGATTTCAAATTCTAAGTTTCCCTCCAAAATTTTGTTGAGGGAATTCAAATTTCCCTCCAAAAGTTAGTTAGGGGAGAAGCTTCTAGATGTGATTAGTTAGGAGGAGCTTCTAGAAGAGGATTAATTAGGAGCTTAATTTAGGATTAGCCTTGCTTAATCTTCTTTGCTGATCTGGCAGTATCTTCGAGGGTATTCTGGAACTCTACATATCAGAAAGCACTGTGGGCCCAGAGAGAAGAATTATGCACTAAAATTTAGCTGATGACTTGGCAGAAGCGCGGCGGATCCGCGGCTCAAGCCTACTCCCGCCGCGCTTCCGCGGCTGCTTTGAGGAATTGAGGCTTGGGCTCTCTGTTGGGATCTTGGGCTGTTGTATTGGGCTTTATGTGATATATAGAATTTAATATCTCCATTTGTATTGCTACCAGATCTCAGGGCTTTGAGTTGGCGTAAATTTGATCAGCTCTTTTGCTTTTTCTTCCGTATTTCCTGCACATACTCAAGACAAGTGTTGCGCAAATACATAAATGATGCGATGCCATGAAATGCGGTTAATTTCCTTTAAAGTGTCGGTTTGAAAGTCTAATACATGCAATCTCATATTTTGTGACAGATTTGCTAATATGTAGAATATGAATGCCGAACACTTCTAAATGTATGCAAATGTTAAGGAAATTGCCGGCTAAAATATACAATATTTTCGACTGATCAAATACCCCCAAACTTAATTTCGATCGTCTCGAGCGAATGTTTTATTAAAAAGAGAAGGAGAAAATAATGAAAGAGAAAAACTAACTAGCACACTTTCGTAGGCAACACGATTGCACTGAGCACGTGCAACAAGCCTTTAAACCTCTAGGTGTCCCTAGTAGGAGGAGTGTTGTCTCCTGAGGGTTTTCAGCGGATTGCACCCACAAAATCCAATAATAAAAGAAAGATCATGAATATTACATTTAAAGACAAGAATTGTAAAAGAAAGACTTTGAAAATTAGGGTTTCCAACTAAGCTAGCTTTTCGGTTGTCATGAGCCCTATCTTAATGGTCATGAAAAGATGTCAGAAATCACGTCCTCCCTCAATAAAACATCGTCTTATTCTTCATTCCTATCTTTCTTCCAAACATCGATCATATAACCCTGCGTGTGTGTAAAGACATCCCTACACCCGGAGAATTCAATTCAAGCTATCATACTCTTGCCCATCAGCCTCAGTACTTTTTAATTAATGAATATTTATATGAATTTGCTCACACACTTTCATGCGACCGTTAATACTTCTTGAGGTACTAACCGACCGATTACTCATGTGCTTGCTTACTTGGTGTATTTTCCTCTTCTTGCACCACCTCAGGCATAGCAGTGACTCCCAGACCAGTTGGCCTTAGGGCACTAGGTGAAAAAGCACCCTCGCTATATATTTTTTATTGCCCTCGGTGATAACAAAACCAGTTTCCATTTTTCTCACCACTTTATATTTTCTTTATTCACTTTTATTTTTCTTTTTATTTCCTTCATACATCGGCTTTAAGACAAGAGCATTTCAAGGTATCCTCTACTATCCCAGGTTTCAAGACGTGTGTAAGTGCGAATAGCAGGGTATCAACGTTCAAAATGTTTGGCTTTCCAGAATAGAAACTATTTTTCAGACTTATTTTTATCCTCAGATTAGTGACGTCCTTCATCTTACTAACCCTTGGGACAACGGCTCATAACTACTTATTACTAGTTCGTATAAGAAAACTTCTAATTTTCTTAATTTTCTTAAATTTTTCTAATTTCATGGATGCAATTTTTCACTATCTAATCTTTTATTATCTTATTTATGTACAAAAATCTTTTTATAGTTTTGAAATTTTTTAAATTTTTATAGGTTTTTGAAAAAAAATGTTTTGTGCTTATGCAATGTATGATGCAAAATGATGCAAAAATAAGCACAAACCTCCCCCAAACTTGTTTTCAACAGTGTCCTCACTGTTGCCATCTGCTAAAGCTCAAAAACCTGTAAGCTTGGGATGAATTTATTAGTGGGGGCAAAATATTTAAGTGAAGAACCTCCCCCAAACTTATTTTTGGCTCAAAAGTTTGTAAAAATTTTCTTTTCAGGAGCCCGAAAATATACCCCCCCAAACTTGAGTTATGCAATGTTAAGCTTTGAAAATCACATGAGGGGGTCAAAAATCATTGGTCGATGCCAAGCTTTGCAAAGACCGAAGGTTAACATCAACCATTCAAAAATTTTATCAATGCAGTGCTCTGGTTGGTGGAAGAAGAAATGGGGAAAGGGTAAGGGGTGGAATAGAATGTGTGTGCGTCTCATATTGGAGAGACGATGCAGTGAATGTGATGGATTACTCGCATTCTTTTTACAATTCAGAAGAAGGGGTGGAGGTTCAATTTTATTGATTCTGAGATGATTCATCTCAACACCCGTGTCATTTAAAAATGCGAGTTCATCAGCGAAGATTTCCTCGAAAGTTCCATCAATACCCCGATGAATAATGTCATCACAAAGTGCGGGATGATCTTCAGACTCTAAAAACAGTTCATAATCAGTGTTAATTGTTGACCCGGACATCTCGGTGGAAGAGTCCGTATGTGTATGATACATAGTTGGGTCAAACAACAACGTATGAAAAGAGTCAAGATCGATATCAGGAGCATCATCAAATTCGCTGCTGTCGACATCCATTAAGTCGACAGAACAGACCTGAGCAGTAGGTTCGGAGGGTACACTTCCCAACTTGTAAATGTTTAGTTCTATTGACCTATTCCCGAAAGATAGGGTCATAGAACCGTTACGACAGTTGATTATAGCATTGGAAGTGGCCAAAAAGGGGCGACCTAAAATCACCGGAATTTGATTCCGTGGGTTCGCTACAGGCTGTGTATCAATTATAATAAAATCTACCGGGAATATAAATTCTCCGATTTTTATTAACACATCCTCCAGTTCACCCCTAGGTTTGGTGATTGATCGGTCAGCCATCTGGAGAGTGCAATTGGTTGGCTTCAACTCTCCGATTCCTAATTGCTCATAGACTGAGAAAGGAAGCAAGTTAACACTAGCGCCAAGGTCTAGTAGAGCACGGTTGATGTGTTTTTCCCCAATAGAAATGGAAATAGTAGGATAGCCAGGATCCTTACGTTTCCTCGGTAATTGCTGGGGAAAGGCTGTGTCTACAGTTTTTGCCATGAAAATCTTCTTGGGCACTTGAGTCTTCCTCTTCCTAGTGCACAAGTTCTTAAGAGTTTTCGCATAGGACGGAACTTGTTGGATAGCATCTAGTAGAGGGATGTTGGTGTTAACTTGCTTAAAAATGTTCATAATCTTCTCCATATGTGGACTCGGTGTGTTAGCCCTTAACTGATTAGGATAAGGTGCTTTAGCAATAAGTGCTGGGTCCATCATAGGAGAAGGAAGTGTGTGTGGAACCGATCCCAAAATAGAAGTGGGGATCGTCCGTGGAGGAGTAAAAGAGGTGGGCTGAAGTGGCGAGCCTTTTGGGAAATGGAGAATAGGCTCGGAAGAAGGTGGTAGGGTAGAAGAACTGGGGTCAGAAGTGTGTGTGTGAGGAAAGGTCTCAGCCGGGGTGTTATTGATTGATTTTTCTGTATCATCAAACTCTTCCCCAAGGTGATGGTCAAGCACTCTTCCAGATCTCAACGTGATCTCATCCACATGATGTGAATAGCTAGGATTAGGTAAAGGTTGAGCTGTAAGTTTCCCTTTCTCTCGTGCACTCATTTCGGCTTTTAGTTGTGCAATTTGTGCTTCCATCGATTTGATATTATCATTTTGAGAGATAATGATCTTCATCATATTCTCGACGGAAGATTGCAAACTTGCCGTCCCTTGGATGGATTGTTTCATGAAAGTATCCAAGGTTTGTGCTAGTGCAGAGGTATTATCTGTACAGGTCAATTGCAAAGGACTAGACGGTGCAAAAGTGTTGGCCGGATTTTGGAAATTTTGTGCTTGAAAGGGGTGCTGACTCAATTGAAGTTGTGGGTGCTGTTGTGGTGGAGGGGCCCCTTGGAAATTGTTTTGGTTTGGAACCGTGTTTTGAAATTGTGATTGGTTCCAAGCAAAGTTAGGGTTATTCCTCCAACCCTGATCATATGTGGAGGAAGATGGATTGTTTCTAGGTCTTTGAAATGCGGCATTGGTATGCTCATGACCTTGAAACGGACATTCTTCCGTCAAGTGAGACGGATCAGAACAGCAGCCACATACAGTTTTGGAGAGTGACATTTGACTTAGGGCGGCGGCTAAAAATTTGTTTTCCATATTCTCGAGTTTCTTATTGATAGCTGCAATGTCAGCTCTAACTCCTATGGAAATATCATTGCCCTCCCTAGACGATTGACTCACACCCTCCCACTGTAAAGATTTTTCTGCGAAATCCTCTAGAAATTTCCATGCTTCCCCATCATCCTTGGTCATAAAGTTGCCTTGACACATGGATTCAAGGGTCTGTCTTGTGTAAGGAGTAATGCCCTCATAAATGATTCGGCACAGTTCCCATCTCGGGATGCCGTGATGTGGACATTGGACTAACAGATCCTTGAAACGTTCAAGACATTTTGAAAATGTTTCATTTGGAAGCTGGGTGAATTGATAGATTTCGCTACGGACTCGAGCTGTCTTTTGATGTGGGTAGAATTTCTTAAGGAATGCTTTGACGAATTCGTCCCAATTTGAAATTGAATGTGCGGTAGTGTTATATAGCCACTTCTCGGCTAAATCGCATAAGGTGAATGGGAGAAGACGTAGACGGAAAGCATCCACGGACAACTGTGAGGTACCCATCATTGCGCATACATTTTCAAATTTTTTGATAAACACGTATGCGTCCTCAGACTCGAGACCGTGAAATTTTGGTAGAAGGTTGATGTATTGGGGTTTAATCTGAAAATTTTCCCCGTTGGCTGGTGGAATGGAAAGACAGGTGGAAAGTGGACCTCGTGTAGGATAGCATCTCTCTTGGAGAGAGATGCGAGGTGGATTCTGCGCACCAACGGACGGCGGCAGGGTAGTGGAAAAAAAGTTCGATGGAGACTGATCCATCGGCGTGGGTGTGGTGGTGGGTACAAGAAAGGGTAAATGTAGAAATACCGACTTTAAAGTCGATCGGGAGACGCGGACTTAACAGGCACTAGAATCCCGTTGTCCAGCCTATTTTGCACTAAAAAGGGTTAGTACAAGTGGCAGCGTGAATTTATAATTAGGGGAAATGAAGTGAATGCGGTGTTTGTTTTGAAAAAAATGATACGGATTTTGAAAAGATGATGCGACACAACAAATGCAGCACACAAACCCTAATTTCTAATGGTCACCTAGGTCCGGCTCTAGACCGCTCCTAACTGCCAAAAGATAAGTCGCAGGATAGAATCCTCCACTGCCTCTTTGTCCCCCTATGGCCGGATAAGTGCCAGGTAAGTGGGAAGGTACTCCACTACGTAAGTAGTGGGCCTAATTAAAAACCACTAGCCTTAGACACACTCGCCTTAGGCACCACAAAAAAACGCGGATAAGCAATGAATTACCCACGGCCTTCTCTTGTCCTAATTGAGCGCGACGGTCCTTAGAGTCATCTCTAGATTTCTTTTAATTAATGAGGGTAAATGCGGATGCAAGTTTGTGATTTTCGGGGCTTAGGAAGGGTAATGAACTCCCCACCTAATCTGGATTTGGTCGTGCCCCTTAATTTCCGTATTAATTATGCAAACAACCAAGAATCAAAACACGTACAAATTTTTATTTTGCTTTTTGCGGCGCTGCGATTTATTTGCAAAGAAACCTGCAGCAAAATGTTAATTGGAGTAGATGAGGAAGTAGATAAGAAAGTAAAGAGAGTTACCAAAAATTTTTGAACAGTGATTCCACTGTAGCACCGCGGTTCCGCCGCGGGAGTCGCCTAATGCCGCGGTTCAGCGGTGGAAATATCAGATCACTGCACGAAACTTTCACAGTAGGTTCCTGTTCACTTAAAAAGCTCTCTGGAATTTTCAGAATAATTTTTCCCAAGCTCCAATGATCCCAGATTTCCTCGCAATCAAATCACAAAACACGTATTAGGGTTTGTGCGAGTTTAGATCTAAAAATTATAATGGAATAAAATTTTCAACTCAAATTTCAAAATGCGAACAATTAGCGCACGATCCCCGGCAACGGCGCCATTTGATGTATAATGATTTCTCGTTGTGTCGGTATTTAGAAAATTGTATAGAAATTCACAACCAAAAATTATTTGACCGCAATCAACTACGGTGTCGGATTGTAGTTAGTATGTGAGTGCGGATCGTCCACAGGGAAAGTGTAATCGTTCGTCTTTTGAATTAGATGAATTGAAACTTTAATGAAAAGAAAACAAAACAATTCATGATTTGAAATTGAAGTTCAAGAATGAGAAAAATCTAGATCTAAGAAAGCATTAAAAGATAGAATCAAGAATTGATCGTTTGTTGATTTTTTCCAAACCAAATCTCAAGAATCGAAATGAGGCTCGTAGGAATCGATCGGATCTATAGATGTGATGTAATCTTACAATTACGTATTCTTATCCTTCGATGAATTGATACTAGATCGATGATGATCGATGAGAATTAGAGACTTCTTATGAAACTAGGGTTTCATTTTATCTCTTGTTCTTTCGTCGATATCATTCATATTCTAGCCTCTAGTAAATTCAAGAAACGATCGTAGATCCCTAATTTCGAGCGATCACAATCAAGAAAGCATCGCTACGAAACTAGGTCATCGATTCTTGAACTTGCTAGGGTTTACAAAACTCGTAGGACTTAAAAATCTTATCAAGATTTGTTACATCATCATTCTACAATCGTCTCGACTCCTTCACGAGCGGAGTTTTACTCAAACATCACAACAAGAACAACAATTACAAATTGAGATCTAATCATGATGCAAGAATTAAAAGAAAGCAAGATTAAAGAAATTCACCTTTTATTTATATCAACAATTTAGTTACATTCGCTCAAGAACTACAAGAGGAAGAACTTGATCGTCGACTTGGCTTCGCTCGTCTCCGCGGATCGCGGATCGGCTTGGATCACTTGCCCGATTGAAGATCGGCTCGGCTCCTAAAAGGTTGAAGGCTTCTCGCTTGATTTGGTACTCAAGATCTTGGATTTGGAGTGGAATTAGGGTTAGGGTTTTGCACAAGCCTTGTCACGAGACTTATGGAAGAAAATGGTGTAGAATGAACCAATGGTTATTGATTAGCCCTTTAACCCTAGGTCTAGGTTCCTATTTATAGATAACTAACCCTAGATCTAGGATTTCAAATTCTAAGTTTCCCTCCAAAAGTTTGTTGAGGGAATTCAAATTTCCCTCCAAAAGTTAGTTAGGGGAGAAGCTTCTAGATGTGATTAGTTAGGAGGAGCTTCTAGAAGAGGATTAATTAGGAGCTTAATTTAGGATTAGCCTTGCTTAATCTTCTTTGCTGATCTGGCAGTATCTTCGAGGGTATTCTGGAACTCTACATATCAGAAAGCACTGTGGGCCCAGAGAGAAGAATTATGCACTGAAATTTAGCTGATGACTTGGCAGAAGCGCGGCGGATCCGCGGCTCAAGCCTACTCCCGCCGCGCTTCCGCGGCTGCTTTGAGGAATTGAGGCTTGGGCTCTCTGTTGGGATCTTGGGCTGTTGTATTGGGCTTTATGTGATATATAGAATTTAATATCTCCATTTGTATTGCTACCAGATCTCAGGGCTTTGAGTTGGCGTAAATTTGATCAGCTCTTTTGCTTTTTCTTCCGTATTTCCTGCACATACTCAAGACAAGTGTTGCGCAAATACATAAATGATGCGATGCCATGAAATGCGGTTAATTTCCTTTAAAGTGTCGGTTTGAAAGTCTAATACATGCAATCTCATATTTTGTGACAGATTTGCTAATATGTAGAATATGAATGCCGAACACTTCTAAATGTATGCAAATGTTAAGGAAATTGCCGGCTAAAATATACAATATTTTCGACTGATCAAATACCCCCAAACTTAATTTCGATCGTCTCGAGCGAATGTTTTATTAAAAAGAGAAGGAGAAAATAAAGAAAGAGAAAAACTAACTAGCACACTTTCGTAGGCAACACGATTGCACTGAGCATGTGCAACAAGCCTTTAAACCTCTAGGTGTCCCTAGTAGGAGGAGTGTTGTCTCCTGAGGGTTTTCAGCGGATTGCACCCACAAAATCCAATAATAAAAGAAAGATCATGAATATTACATTTAAAGACAAGAATTGTAAAAGAAAGACTTTGAAAATTAGGGTTTCCAATTAAGCTAGCTTTTCGGTTGTCATGAGCCCTATCTTAATGGTCATGAAAAGATGTCAGAAATCACGTCCTCCCTCAATAAAACATCGTCTTATTCTTCATTCCTATCTTTCTTCCAAACATCGATCATATAACCCTGCGTGTGTGTAAAGACATCCCTACACCCGGAGAATTCAATTCAAGCTATCATACTCTTGCCCATCAGCCTCAGTACTTTTTAATTAATGAATATTTATATGAATTTGCTCACACACTTTCATGCGACCGTTAATACTTCTTGAGGTACTAACCGACCGATTACTCATGTGCTTGCTTACTTGGTGTATTTTCCTCGTCTTGCACCACCTCAGGCATAGCAGTGACTCCCAGACCAGTTGGCCTTAGGGCACTAGGTGAAAAAGCACCCTCGCTATATATTTTTTATTGCCCTCGGTGATAACAAAACCAGTGTCCATTTTTCTCACCACTTTATATTTTCTTTATTCACTTTTATTTTTCTTTTTATTTCCTTCATACATCGGCTTTAAGACAAGAGCATTTCAAGGTATCCTCTACTATCCCAGGTTTCAAGACGTGTGTAAGTGCGAATAGCAGGGTATCAACGTTCAAAATGTTTGGCTTTCCAGAATAGAAACTATTTTTCAGACTTATTTTTATCCTCAGATTAGTGACGTCCTTCATCTTACTAACCCTTGGGACAACGGCTCATAGCTACTTATTACTAGTTCGTATAAGAAAACTTCTAATTTTCTTAATTTTCTTAAATTTTTCTAATCTCATGGATGCAATTTTTCACTATCTAATCTTTTATTATCTTATTTATGTACAAAAATCTTTTTATAGTTTTGAAAATTTTTAAATTTTTATAGGTTTTTGAAAAAAAATGTTTTGTGCTTATGCAATGTATGATGCAAAATGATGCAAAAATAAGCACAAATCTCCCCCAAACTTGTTTTCAACAGTGTCATCACTGTTGCCATCTGCTAAAGCTCAAAAACCTGTAAGCTTGGGAGGAATTTATTAGTGGGGGCAAAATATTTAAGTGAAGAACCTCCCCCAAACTTATTTTTGGCTCAAAAGTTTGTAAAAATTTTCTTTTCAGGAGCCCGAAAATATACCCCCCCAAACTTGAGTTATGCAATGTTAAGCTTTGAAAATCACATGAGGGGGTCAAAAATCATTGGTCGATGCCAAGCTTTGCAAAGACCGAAGGTTAACACCAACCATTCAAAAATTTTATCAATGCAGTGCTCTGGTTGGTGGAAGAAGAAATGGGGAAAGGGTAAGGGGTGGAATAGAATGTGTGTGCGTCTAATATTGGAGAGACGATGCAGTGAATGTGATGGATTACTCGCATTCTTTTTACAATTCAGAAGAAGGGGTGGAGGTTCAATTTTATTGATTGGGAGATGATTCATCTCAACACCCGTGTCACTTAAAAATGCGAGTTCATCAGCGAAGATTTCCTCGAAAGTTCCATCAATACCCCGATGAATAATGTCATCACAAAGTGCGGGGTGATCTTCAGACTCTAAAAACAGTTCATAATCAGTGTTAATTGTTGACCCGGACATCTCGGTGGAAGAGTCCGTATGTGTATGATACATAGTTGGGTCAAACAACAACGTATGAAAAGAGTCAAGATCGATATCAGGAGCATCATCAAATTCGCTGCTGTCGACATCCATTAAGTCGACAGAACAGACCTGAGCAGTAGGTTCGGAGGGTACACTTCCCAACTTGTAAATGTTTAGTTCTATTGACCTATTCCCGAAAGATAGGGTCATAGAACCGTTACGACAGTTGATTATAGCATTGGAAGTGGCCAAAAAGGGGCGACCTAAAATCACCGGAATTTGATTCCGTGGGTTCGCTACAGGCTGTGTATCAATTATAATAAAATCTACCGGGAATATAAATTCTCCGATTTTTATTAACACATCCTCCAGTTCACCCCTAGGTTTGGTGATTGATCGGTCAGCCATCTGGAGAGTGCAATTGGTTGGCTTCAACTCTCCGATTCCTAATTGCTCATAGACTGAGAAAGGAAGCAAGTTAACACTAGCGCCAAGGTCTAGTAGAGCACGGTTGATGTGTTTTTCCCCAATAGAAATGGAAATAGTAGGATAGCCAGGATCCTTACGTTTCCTCGGTAATTGCTGGGGAAAGGCTGTGTCTACAGTTTTTGCCATGAAAATCTTCTTGGGCACTTGAGTCTTCCTCTTCCTAGTGCACAAGTTCTTAAGAGTTTTCGCATAGGACGGAACTTGTTGGATAGCATCTAGTAGAGGGATGTTGGTGTTAACTTGCTTAAAAATGTTCATAATCTTCTCCATATGTGGACTCGGTGTGTTAGCCCTTAACTGATTAGGATAAGGTGCTTTAGCAATAAGTGCTGGGTCCATCATAGGAGAAGGAAGTGTGTGTGGAACCGATCCCAAAATAGAAGTGGGGATCGTCCGTGGAGGAGTAAAAGAGGTGGGCTGAAGTGGCGAGCCTTTTGGGAAATGGAGAATAGGCTCGGAAGAAGGTGGTAGGGTAGAAGAACTGGGGTCAGAAGTGTGTGTGTGAGGAAAGGTCTCAGCCGGGGTGTTATTGATTGATTTTTCTGTATCATCAAACTCTTCCCCAAGGTGATGGTCAAGCACTCTTCCAGATCTCAACATGATCTCATCCACATGATGTGAATAGCTAGGATTAGGTAAAGGTTGAGCTGTAAGTTTCCCTTTCTCTCGTGCACTCATTTCGGTTTTTAGTTGTGCAATTTGTGCTTCCATCGATTTGATATTATCATTTTGAGAGATAATGATCTTCATCATATTCTCGACGGAAGATTGCAAACTTGCCGTCCCTTGGATGGATTGTTTCATGAAAGTATCCAAGGTTTGTGCTAGTGCAGAGGTATTATCTGTACAGGTCAATTGCAAAGGACTAGACGGTGCAAAAGTGTTGGCCGGATTTTGGAAATTTTGTGCTTGAAAGGGGTGCTGACTCAATTGAAGTTGTGAGTGCTGTTGTGGTGGAGGGGCCCCTTGGAAATTGTTTTGGTTTGGAACCGTGTTTTGAAATTGTGATTGGTTCCAAGCAAAGTTAGGGTTATTCCTCCAACCCTGATCATATGTGGAGGAAGATGGATTGTTTCTAGGTCTTTGAAATGCGGCATTGGTATGCTCATGACCTTGAAACGGACATTCTTCCGTCAAGTGAGACGGATCAGAACAGCAGCCACATACAGTTTTGGAGAGTGACATTTGACTTAGGGCGGCGGCTAAAAATTTGTTTTCCATATTCTCGAGTTTCTTATTGATAGCTGCAATGTCAGCTCTAACTCCTATGGAAATATCATTGCCCTCCCTAGACGATTGACTCACACCCTCCCACTGTAAAGATTTTTCTGCGAAATCCTCTAGAAATTTCCATGCTTCCCCATCATCCTTGGTCATAAAGTTGCTTTGACACATGGATTCAAGGGTCTGTCTTGTGTAAGGAGTAATGCCCTCATAAATGATTCGGCACAGTTCCCATCTCGGGATGCCGTGATGTGGACATTGGACTAACAGATCCTTGAAACGTTCAAGACATTTTGAAAATGTTTCATTTGGAAGCTGGGTGAATTGATAGATTTCGCTACGGACTCGAGCTGTCTTTTGATGTGGGTAGAATTTCTTAAGGAATGCTTTGACGAATTCGTCCCAATTTGAAATTGAATGTGCGGTAGTGTTATATAGCCACTTCTCGGCTAAATCGCATAAGGTGAATGGGAGAAGACGTAGACGGAAAGCATCCACGGACAACTGTGAGGTACCCATCATTGCGCATACATTTTCAAATTTTGTGATAAACACGTATGCCTCCTCAGACTCGAGACCGTGAAATTTTGGTAGAAGGTTGATGTATTGGGGTTTAATCTGAAAATTTTCCCCGTTGGCTGGTGGAATGGAAAGACAGGTGGAAAGTGGACCTCGTGTAGGATAGCATCTCTCTTGGAGAGAGATGCGAGGTGGATTCTGCGCACCAACGGACGGCGGCAGGATAGTGGAAAAAAAGTTCGATGGAGACTGATCCATCGGCATGGGTGTGGTGGTGGGTACAAGAAAGGGTAAATGTAGAAATACCGACTTTAAAGTCGATCGGGAGATGCGGACTTAACAGGCACTAGAATCCCGTTGTCCAGCCTATTTTGCACTAAAAAGGGTTAGTACAAGTGGCAGCGTGAATTTATAATTAGGGGAAATGAAGTGAATGCGGTGTTTGTTTTGAAAAAAATGATACGGATTTTGAAAAGATGATGCGACACAACAAATGCAGCACACAAACCCTAATTTCTAATGGTCACGTAGGTCCGGCTCTAGACCGCTCCTAACTGCCAAAAGATAAGTCGCAGGATAGAATCCTCCACTGCCTCTTTGTCCCCCTGTGGCCGGATAAGTGCCAGGTAAGTGGGAAGGTACTCCACTACGTAAGTAGTGGGCCTAATTAAAAACCACTAGCCTTAGACACACTCGCCTTAGGCACCACAAGAAAACGCGGATAAGCAATGAATTACCCACGGCCTTCTCTTGTCCTAATTGAGCGCGACGGTCCTTAGAGTCATCCCTAGATTTCTTTTAATTAATGAGGGTAAATGCGGATGCAAGTTTGTGATTTTCGGGGCTTAGGAAGGGTAATGAACTCCCCACCTAATCTGGATTTGGTCGTGCCCCTTAATTTCCGTATTAATTATGCAAACAACCAAGAATCAAAACACGTACAAATTTTTATTTTGCTTTTTGCGGCGCTGCGATTTATTTGCAAAGAAACCTGCAGCAAAATGTTAATTGGAGTAGATGAGGAAGTAGATAAGAAAGTAAAGAGAGTTACCAAAAATTTTTGAACAGTGATTCCACTGTAGCACCGCGGTTCCGCCGCGGGAGTCGCCTAATGCCGCGGTTCAGCGGTGGAAATATCAGATCACTGCACGAAACTTTCACAGTAGGTTCCTGTTCACTTAAAAAGCTCTCTGGAATTTTCAGAATAATTTTTTCCAAGCTCCAATGATCCCAGATTTCCTCGCAATCAAATCACAAAACACGTATTAGGGTTTGTGCGAGTTTAGATCTAAAAATTATAATGGAATAAAATTTTCAACTCAAATTTCAAAATGCGAACAATTAGCGCACGATCCCCGGCAACGGCGCCATTTGATGTATAATGATTTCTCGTTGTGTCGGTATTTAGAAAATTGTATAGAAATTCACAACCAAAAATTATTTGACCGCAATCAACTACGGTGTCGGATTGTAGTTAGTATGTGAGTGCGGATCGTCCACAGGAAAAGTGTAATCGTTCGTCTTTTGAATTAGATGAATTGAAACTTTAATGAAAAGAAAATAAAACAATTCATGATTTGAAATTGAAGTTCAAGAATGAGAAAAATCTAGATCTAAGAAAGCATTAAAAGATAGAATCAAGAATTGATCGTTTGTTGATTTTTTCCAAACCAAATCTCAAGAATCGAAATGAGGCTCGTAGGAATCGATCGGATCTATAGATGTGATGTAATCTTACAATTACGTATTCTTATCCTTCGATGAATTGATACTAGATCGATGATGATCGATGAGAATTAGAGACTTCTTGTGAAACTAGGGTTTCATCTTATCTCTTGTTCTTTCGTCGATATCATTCATATTCTAGCCTCTAGTAAATTCAAGAAACGATCGTAGATCCCTAATTTCGAGCGATCACAATCAAGAAAGCATCGCTACGAAACTAGGTCATCGATTCTTGAACTTGCTAGGGTTTACAAAACTCGTAGGACTTAAAAATCGTATCAAGATTTTTTACATCATCATTCTACAATCGTCTCGACTCCTTCACGAGCGGAGTTTTACTCAAACATCACAACAAGAACAACAATTACAAATTGAGATCTAATCATGATGCAAGAATTAAAAGAAAGCAAGATTAAAGAAATTCACCTTTTATTTATATCAACAATTTAGTTACATTCGCTCAAGAACTACAAGAGGAAGAACTTGATCGTCGACTTGGCTTCGCTCGTCTCCGTGGATCGCGGATCGGCTTGGATCACTTGCCCGATTGAAGATCGGCTCGGCTCCTAAAAGGTTGAAGGCTTCTCGCTTGATTTGATACTCAAGATCTTGGATTTGGAGTGGAATTAGGGTTAGGGTTTCGCACAAGCCTTGTCACGAGACTTGTGGAAGAAAATGGTGTAGAATGAACCAATGGTTATTGATTAGCCCTTTAACCCTAGGTCTAGGTTCCTATTTATAGATAACTAACCCTAGATCTAGGATTTCAAATTCTAAGTTTCCCTCCAAAAGTTTGTTGAGGGAATTCAAATTTCCCTCCAAAAGTTAGTTAGGGGAGAAGCTTCTAGATGTGATTAGTTAGGAGGAGCTTCTAGAAGAGGATTAATTAGGAGCTTAATTTAGGATTAGCCTTGCTTAATCTTCTTTGCTGATCTGGCAGTATCTTCGAGGGTATTCTGGAACTCTACATATCAGAAAGCACTGTGGGCCCAGAGAGAAGAATTATGCACTGAAATTTAGCTGATGACTTGGCAGAAGCGCGGCGGATCCGCGGCTCAAGCCTACTCCCGCCGCGCTTCCGCGGCTGCTTTGAGGAATTGAGGCTTGGGCTCTCTGTTGGGATCTTGGGCTGTTGTATTGGGCTTTATGTGATATATAGAATTTAGTATCTCCATTTGTATTGCTACCAGATCTCAGGGCTTTGAGTTGGCGTAAATTTGATCAGCTCTTTTGCTTTTTCTTCCGTATTTCCTGCACATACTCAAGACAAGTGTTGCGCAAATACAGAAATGATGCGATGCCATGAAATGCGGTTAATTTCCTTTAAAGTGTCGGTTTGAAAGTCTAATACATGCAATCTCATATTTTGTGACAGATTTGCTAATATGTAGAATATGAATGCCGAACACTTCTAAATGTATGCAAATGTTAAGGAAATTGCCGGCTAAAATATACAATATTTTCGACTGATCAACAGTCTTTTTCCGATGTCTTGCGGATATCAATATCCGCGACAGGGGAAACTGGTCCTGAGACGGCAGGGGTTGGATTAGTTAAGAGGTGTCCCAGCTTGTCATGGGCAATGGACATCTGGACAGACCTTTGCCAGTCATAACAGTCAGATTCAGTCATTTTATTATTTAGATGTAACCTAGGTGCGGTCACTGGGTCGCTGCAATTAAGAGAGAGAGAGAAGAAAACACTCAACATGATACTCTTGCAAGTTTAGATTGGATTTTAATTTATCTAACCAGGATGGCTCCCACCGTCTCTCAAATCTCTCCTCAAACCATAAAGGAAGAATTAGTCAGGATCAATCTCACCGTACAATACTTGCTTAACCGTTCAGCCAGGCTAGTGTCGGTACTTCGAGGGAGGTTTTCCAACGCTTTCGCGAAGTTCCTTAATTAAATAACCTCTTTTCCCTGTGGGCGTAGCCCCTCTAACACCTTTCTAGACACCTACTTGGTTTATAGCATTGATCGTTAAGTGAGAAAGTTCTCGAGGAGTAGCATATACTCACAGTAGGATCGGGATCCAAATATCATCACGCGACAAAACTGAAGGAATCCTACCAGAATCATCACACTCCAAATGGTATGCAGCACTAGCAAGTTTCTGTTTCTTTAGAAACTCCCGATGTGGATTTTTGCCCCATGCTCTTATGACCTTGACTAAAGCCAACAAATCATAAGTCACATGTCAAGTTCAACCCGTCGTTGTCCAGGTTGATTTGAACCCACCCGTATATACCCTTGACTATGGCCAACAAAGTAATACGACTGTCCCAAACCAACGCATCTATCTATGCAACATATGAATACCCACCAGCTACCAAACACTGTGCCTTGACTAAGGCCAACAAACACAGCTTGAATACTGTTGGATATTCATATGAAACGACGGAGGGTTACAGATGGTTTTGGCGAAACCGTGAACATAGTGAACTTGATATAATCGACGGAACGAGATAGCTTTTAAAAGGAGTGGTTCAAGCTCCGCATTTAAAAGTTGGTTTTTGAAAAGAACCGAGTGGTTTTTAAAGTGTTCCAACGACTTTTACTTGGTTTATTTTCTTGCATTAACTTTAATGCGTCCCATCATTTAATCCTACCATTGCAGAAAACAACAAAAATATGACGTACGCTTATGCCATCCGCATTCACCACGGGGTCCCGTCATCACCCGTTAGGTTACTTAACTAACGACAGAGCGGGGGCTGGACTAGCGCGGATGCAAAACATAAGCAACGCCTAAATAGATATCATATATAGATATATACACATTCGTCAGATGCAATGATAGCCATTCCAGATCACAGATGAACACTTTGGATATACTAGGAATTCGCAATTCGTTCGAGCCTGCAACGAAAAGCGGATTACACGGTCACGATGAATAGCCAAACCCCACCCTAGACCCCTACGGGTGCGGCAAACTACCCGCCAAGTACCCGAAGCGAAGCAACCTCCCTCAACACGTGAGTAGGCCACTCGGCACTTCGAGATACCCGGTAGTTTGTGCACCCCTCCTTGGGTCTATCCTAGGAGCAAAAACAGTAAAAAGAAATTATACAATGGCGGTTACAACCTCATCCCGGATGTGCGGCCAAACAAATAATATTACATCAATTTACAAATTTTACAATGAATGAAAGAAAAAGAAACTCTCATCTCATATCCACCCGGCTATTCATCCGCGACAATCCAACGAGTTCATATCCACAAACCATCAACATTACAGATCACAGATATGTATAACTCCCACTAATCAACGTATAGCGATTAGCAGACGTTCAATACATATATCACATCACAGATAATATCATTAGCCAAAGTCTACGGAATATCGATCAAAATACGGATTTGTAACCACCCTAAAAACAAATTTGTTCTCTAGAAAATCTGGGCAGAAACAAACTATATCAAAAATCCCAAAACAACACAGTAAGAACACTGCAGCAAAACGGAGTCGCGGCCGAGTCAACTCGGCCGCGGATTCGCGGCCAAACACATGCTTTGGCCACGGTTCCACGGTGAGTTGGCCGAGTCAGCGTCTCATTTTTGCTCTGTGTTCTATAAAAACCCTGAGCCGATTTTTCATATATGTCAAATAATTTTTCGAGCTGTTTAAAAAATCGGCAGAAAGTTAAATATTCCGGACTTGTTTTGTGATTTTTTTCTGATCGATATTCTAAATACTTTGCTAACTTGCTAGTTTATGTTTATCTAGGCTCTGATACCACTGTAAGTCCACGTTGCTCACCCCGGTTCTTACGGGGAGGCGGAAACGGTGAAAAACGATTTTTTGGCGCAAAGGCAACATGGACTAAAACACGGATCTTTGCTAAACAACAAACTAGCAAACTACTAGAGGTGTTATGTACTATGCCATAGAGATTATACCTCACGATACCGGTCCTTCAGGTCTTCTCTCCGCTGTCCCGCTCGTCCATCCAAGCTCCGAGGATCGATCCGGATCTTGGTCACCTCCGCGGCCTCCTTGAGTCGAAGATGATCCACCCGAGAGTTGTACACCGAGCTCCACCTCGAGCCGAGGCAACTAGGGCAACAAGATCGCTAGTCTTGATGTCCTAGGTTGTGTAGAAGAGGTTGATGGAAGTGCTTGTCTATGTGGATTCTTTTTCTCTCAACACATGAGATCAAAAGAAATTTTCAAGAGAGGAAGATGAAGGAGATCAAGCAACCATGGAGCTCTTTTTCATTCTTCTCACTTTCAAGAGAGAGAATGAGAAAAGAGAAATGAAATTATCAACTAAAGAAAAAAGGGCACCATGGTTCAATAATGCAAAAAATCATCATTACTAATCCTATCATGATAAAGTTGATGGCTACATTGACATGACCATTTTCATAATCCAAAAAGAAAAAGAAAACCAAAGAAGAGTGTAGACCAATCATGAAGGTCAAGGTCAACTTTGGTCAACGAAGTCAAGAGTGGTCAAGGTGGTCAAATGGTCAAAGTAATTAGCCATCATATAATTATCACTAAAAAGATTAGTAAATAATGTCCCCGGCTCATAATGGTTTTGACCGAACCAACTGCCAAAACCCTAATGAGTCCGCCTCAAAATGGTTTTGACCGAATCAACTCTCAAAACCCTAATGAGGCACCTCCCCTTTCTTCGCTCCTCAAAACTGTGCATACACACCTGCATCCGCATTCCGTAGAATGCGAATGCACAAAAGACAAAACAAATCCATCCGTGCAATACTAGGATCCGGCTTAAACCAAAACCCGCTAGTATTGCCTGCCCGAACAGCATACGCACACAAGTGCACGTAAGTGATCGCAGCCCTGCCGTAAAACCATACGGCCTCTACACGTTTCGGTCAGTGCAGGGAAACTCTCTGTGTGGGACTCTAAAGACTCGACACTACGCTGGCAGTGGGTTTAACCACAGACCGCAAGCGGCACTAGCTGTACGTAACGGTCCCCAGGTAGATGTCGATAAGAAGGCCGACGAGGTAAACCCATCCGAACTCCTACTGAGCCTGTATGTGACAATCTCCATACAGTCCGGTCCGTTCGTCTGAAAACATCGCATGGTGGGCCTAGGGGGTGGTAAACGTCAGTCCCCTAATAGCAGTAGAAGTCATGTCGGAGTGTAGCCCAGAACACCCTGAGATAACACTGGAAACCTACCAGTATATCTCGCTTGCCCTGGCCTGGGACTACTCGTGTAATGGCTCTCCTAGACACAGCGCGATGTCAACCCCCAATACCGGGAGAGACGAATCCTGTCTAACCGTCACTGCCTCCAAGTGTTTCGGGACTGCACCCAACTACTACCTGTTTGCACGACTCCTTTGAGCCGTGGTAGAGTAGTAATCTAAGTACAGTGGGAACACACTCGAGGCGAAGTGACAGTGTCAAGTCAGCGGACTAAGCTGTACTCATGTCACCTGGGAACTGATAACTGACGATAGGTATAATACCAACCAACAGTTCCTGATAAGTCCTGTACAGTGTACTCGTAACCTAACGAACACCCGCATACTATCTCAAGTACGACGTACTGACGGCTGTGGGACAGACCGTCTCCCAAGCTGGGATAAGAAGCGCATACGCTAGTCTACTCTGGAGTATCGATGCCCTGTCTCGATATTCCTGCGACTAGGGACCTGCATAAGGATGTGCTTGTAGATTACCCAGCCCCCACGAGTGTAACTGCCATCACAACGCTGGTAATCAAGCAAAGATCTTAAGGGCTCCACTAATGTGTAAAGGCGATATGCTAAAAGAAACACATGCACACATTAAAGCAGAAACAAACCAAGTAGCATACTACTATTTTGAGCAAGATTTTCAATACAAGGTGAATATCCCAAGCTTCCATCAAGTAATATACATACTAGTATGATACAGTAATGGCCTCTAGGTCATATACACTAACAGCCCCATCTTCAGGCGCATCACGTGACCCCACGTGACCCCTTCTTTTCTAGTGTTTAACACTATTTTGAGCATTTTGTCTCAGTTTTTAACACTGTTTTAAATACATCACGTGAGGACACGTGACCGCCAGATGTCCTCTAGTGTTTAACACTATTTTTAAACCAGCTTAGCCCAAATTGGCTAAGTTTTCCATAGGCAAAGTCTCCCCCTCAAATGAACTTTAAAATCCAGAGATACAATGTTTAATGCTCAACCAAAAACAAAAATGTTATCAGAGCCCTCAAACACTTATTTAGCATTGCTAAATAATGAGGGGCCGAACCCAGACAAATGTTTAATAGTCCAACAAAGGGCCAACATTTCAAACTTAATTGGACTTAGCCCAAATTGGCCATAAGTCCTCAATTCAGATTTAATTGAGCCAATGTGCTCATAATCTAATTAATTGATCTTAGTTCCAAATTGGACTACAGATCACCCAATCAACTTTGGTTCAAGGGTACATCTTTGAACTCCCCTGATATTTGTCGTTGTAATCCTTCAACGTCTTCAGAGAGGTGACGGGTCCCGACAACCATACATTTCGTAGACTATGACGTCTTTAAACTGAACTGTGGGGTCCTTAAACTCATGGACTATGATGTCCTTAACCTTGGACCGTAATGTCCTTAAACTAACAATGGACCGCAAAGTCCCTAAACTAGACAACAGAGCCCGAATGCTCTCTTGTCGGATCTAAATGATCCCGTTATGTTGATCTTAGCCTAAAAATTAGACTAACGTATCCTTAACAAACGTTTAATTCTTAGTCTCAAATGAGACTAACGTATCCTTAAACCCAAACCAAAACCCAAATCTAAGAAAATACGGATTTGAACTAATTCACGCCCTATGGGCGACGATATAAATTAGTCTCCGTATACAATCCACGGGCAACCAAAAACAAAACAAACACCCACGACCTGAAGTGACCATCTGGAGAAGGAAAAAGTTGTTACCGCGATGCGGTAGCATAATTAACTGCAGGGGCTTGCGCCTGCAGGGGCTTGCGCCTGCAGGGAAGAGCGTCCCCACAATCAAAAACCCCTCAAACGAGGGGGAATCTGATGAAGTCTGCTACATCGGCCGCATCCGTTTAAACCTTCGATACATGGTGTCATGAATCAACTTGGCATCTTCGGAGAGGTGGACGGATAACACCAATTAACATCTGCCCCGAAATTTAGGTGAGACGTTTATCGCATCCCCGTGTTTCGGCGGGGAACAAAGTAGGAATTTTGCTCTCTTTTGTTTTCTATTTCTCACTTTGTTTCATCACAAATCAAAACTCAAGCAAGCTCTTTAGTGAGCTTGAAGAAGATGAAGAAGAATGAGTGATGAAAAATGAATTATTGTTGAGGTTAGAATTGCAACCAAGGGTTAAGTATGTCATGCTTAACCCTTGTAGAGACTTAACCATGGACTAGGGTTTGGGTTTGGGTTAACAAATATCTAGCAAAATATCAAGGATAAAACAAAGAGGGTGGACAAAGTCAATGTTTCATGAAGCTTCCCCAAAACACATCCATAACTTAATTCAAAACATTAACCCTAATCCAAACCTAAGTATGGTTTAATCTCAAAACCTTAGTTGCAATTGTAACCCTAACATGTTACAATATTATATATCACACACACACACACACAAACACATATATATATTTTGTAACAAAAGAAAATAATACAATTAACATATATCACATATACATCAATGTATCATCAAGCGAGAAAAAGAATCTTTAAGTGAGCTTATATTAGTTAATGTAATGTAATATATCAAATATATAATTATACATTAAATTATCGAGTCAACACTTGATCCGATAATCCGGCTATTTTGCAAATAACCGACTTATATAATCTGTATCAGTTCATCAAATCAACACTTGATCCGATGACCCGGCTATATCACATATACCCGGCTGATATCACATATCGCGAGAATCGAATACGGTATCTCATACACGTATTATTCTCGATCCTGCACATATCACATATGCGCTCCTACTCCGTTTTGCCTGAGCCAGGAAACCTCTGTGTAGGACTCTAAAGAATCGTCAATACGTCGGCAGTTGGTGATGATCATATCAAACACCCACAAGCTGCAAGCGGTCAGTTAAACGTAACAACCACCCAGGTATTGAGCGATCAAAAGATCAACAAGCAAGCCTGTACATTCTCCTGTGAATCCAACCTGTAACACTCCCGTACAGTCCAGTCTCTTCGTCTGATATGTCGCATATCCAGTCTAGGGGTGGTAAACGTCAGACCCCAGTAACCGATAATTCGTGTCGATGTGAGGCTCATAACGGGTCGAGAAACTACTGATAACACTTACCAGTAGGTCTCCATATCAGCCTTGCCCAGGGACTTCCAGTTATAGCCAATCGAACACAGCGCAACATCAACTCCCAATACCGGGAGAGACGAAACCCCTCCTATCGCTCATTGCCTCCATGTGCTTCGGGACTGTATCCAAAAGCCACCGTTTTGCACGTTCTCATGAACGTGGTAAGGTGGAAATCAAAGCACAGTGGGAATCACCCAAGACTCTATGATGATTTCGGGTCTACAGACTAACCTGTACCAGTGTCACTAGAGAACTGCTATCTGACGATAGGTATAATACCGTCTAGGAGTTCTCGGCGAGTCCGTTCAGTGTACCCAGTCTCCACTGAGCACCCGTATACCTTCTTTGATGTCAAACACCAATGGATATAGGATCATCCATTGCCTATTATATGGGTCGAGAAGCGTATACGCTAGTCTACTTTGGAGTATCGATACCCTGTCTCGATACTCCCTCGACTAGGAACAGTTATAGGATGTACTCTTTGACTACCCTGACCCCACTAGTATGATCTGCATCATAGTCCTAATAGTTGAGTACATATCCTAAGGGCTTTATCAACATGTGAGAGCAAGACAGTAAACCAATACAAGTCAACATGTTAAGATAAAGTGAAATCAAATAGCATACTATCATGTCGAGCAAGAAAGTCCTCTCTATATATATCCAAGCATCCACTATAATATATATCATATGTACAACAATGGCCTCTAGGGCAAATATACAACTAACATGTTGTGAGCTCCTTGGAGTGGTGGTGGATGGTTCCTCCTCATCGGCTTCTCCACGTCAAAGATGATCCACCCGAAGGTCTCTACCTTGAGCTCCAACCTCTATAATGAAGTAACTAGGGTACTTTGTGTGCTAAACTAAGTATCCTAGAGTGAGTAGAGAAGGATTTTGGTGGCTAAGTCTCAATGACCCTTAATTCTCAACTCATGAGACACTAGGGTTTGAGAGAGGAAGAAGGAGAGAACCTTAAAAGAGAGAGAGTATGAGAAAATAATGAAAAGAGCTCTCTTTTGAGGAAAGAGAAAAGTAAGTTTTATTAGGATAATTGTGAGACCATTATCATGTCACAATTAATGCTAAGCAAAATATTTTGTGCTCAACAAAAATATCTAAGTCAACAATGGTCAACATGGTCAAATGCTCAAACCAATTAGCCATGACATAATTATCTCTAATAAAAATTAGTAAACAATTTCCTCCATCTCATTATGATTTTAATCAAGTCAATGGTCAAAACCCTAATATGGTTTCTCCTTCTCTGCCCCTATCAGCTGTACATAAATACCCGCATCCGCGTTCCGAGAAACATGAATACAATGAGATTAAACCAATCCAAAATCTAATACTAGGATCCGGCTTAAACCAAAGCCCACTAGTATCAACCGCCCGAACACCAAACACGCACAAGTACGCGTATGAGAACGAACCCTATCGTAAAACCATACGACCTCTACATCATTTCGCCCAAAAGCGGAAAACCCTCTGTGTGGGACTCTAAAGACTCGACACTACGCTGGCAGTGGGTTTAACCACAGGCCGCAAGCGGTACTAGCTATACGTAACGGTCCCCAGGCAGATATCGATAAGAATGCCGATGAGGAAAACACATCCGAACTCCTACTGATCCTGAATGTGACAATCTCCGTACAGTCCGGTCTGTTCATCTAAGAGTATCGCATATCGGGCCTAGGGGGCGGTAAACGTAAGACCCCTAATAGCGGTATAAGTCGTGTCGGAGTGTAGCCCAGAACACCCTGAGAAACTACTGAAACACCTACCAGTAAATCTCACTTGCTCTGGCCAGGGACTTTGTATAATGGCTCTCCAAACACAACGCAATATCAACCCCCAATACCGGGAGAGACGAATCCTATCTAACCGCCACTGCCTCCAAGTGCTTCGGGACTGCACCCAACTATTACCTGTTTGCACGACTCAATAGAGCCGTGATAGGGTAGTAATCTAACAACAGTGGGAACACACTTGAGGCGAAGCAGCAGTGTCAATTCAACGGACTAAGCTGTACTCATGTCACCTGGGAACTGCTAACCGACGATAGGTATAATACCAACCAACAGTTCCCGACGGATCCTGTCCAGTGTACTCATAACTTAATGAGCACCTGCATACTATCTCCAGTATGACGTACTAATGGCTGCGGGACAGACCATCTCCACTGCTGGGATGAGAAGCGTACACACTAGTCTACTCTGGAGTATCGATGCCCTGTCTCGATAATCCTACGACTAGGGAACTGTATAAAGATGTGCTTGTAGACTACTCAACCCCCACAAGTGTGACTGCCATCAGAACGCTGGTAGTTAAGCAAAGATCCTAAGGGCTTTATCAATATGTATTAGCGATACGTCAAAAGAAACATATACACATATTAAGATAGATACAAACCAGGTAGCATACTACCATATTGAGCAAGACTATTATAAACCCGTGTATATATCCCAAGCTTCCAAAATATAATATACAAACTAGTACTATACAATAATGGCCTCTAGGGCATATTACACTAACAATCTCCCACTTGCACTAAAGCCATGTGCTGGCATATCACAGACCTATCATCTCGAATAGCCTCTCGAACTGCGTCTGAGGGATGGCCTTTGTGAATGGATCTGCAGTGTTTTCCTTTGTAGCAACCCTCCGAACCTCGATCTCTCGGCGATCTACGATCTCCCTGATCAGGTGATACCTCCTCAAGATGTGTCTGGACTTCTGATGGGACCCGGGTTCCTTCGCTAAAGCTATAGCCCCGTTGTTGTCACAATACAGAGTTATTGGATCAACAATGGATGGAACCACCTGAAGTTCTGTTAAGAACATCCTCATCCAGACTGCTTCTTTTGCGGCATCAGAAGCTGCGATATACTCCATCGTCGAGTCAGCAACGGTTTCCTATTTGGAACTCTTCCAACAGACCGCCCCTCCATTGAGGGTAAAGACATAACCTAATATGGATTTGGAGTCATCCTTGTCACTCTGAAAGCTGGAGTCAGCAAAGGCCTCGATCTGGAGGTCTTTTCCACCGTAAACCAAGAACATTTCCTTAGTCCTTCTCAGGTACTTGAGAATGTTCTTTACTGCTATCCAGTGCTTCTCCCCGGGGTTTGACTGATACCGGCTTACCACGCTCAGTGTATAAGCTACATCTGGTCTGGTACATAATATTGCATACATTATAAAGCCTACCGCAGAAGCGTAGGGTATAATAGATATGCGATCCCTTTCCAAATCTGTCTTGGGAGATATCTCTTTGGAGAGGATGATTCCGTGACAAGCCGGTAAATTACCGCGCTTAGAATCTTCCATACTGAATCTTTTCAGTATGGCGTCGATGTACCTGGACTGCGAAAGTCCCAACATTCTCTTAGATCTATCACGATAGATTTGGATCTCCAGAATGTAAGAGGCATCACCCAGGTCTTTCATGGAGAACCTGTGTGACAAGAACCCCTTGACAGGTTGTAGCATAGGAATGTCATTTCCTATCAAGAGAATGTCATCCACGTACAAGACGAGGAATACAACAGTTCGTGCTACAATCTTACTATAAATACATGGCTTATCTGGGTTTTTGATAAAGTCAAATTCTTTGACCGTCACATCAAAACAGATGTTCCAACTCCGCGATGCCTGCTTTAGTCCATAAATGGACTTAAACAACTTGCACACTTTCCCGCTGCTCCCACTCTGAATGAAACCCTCTGGCTGGTCCATATAGACACACTCTTCTAAATTTCCATTTAGAAAAGTGGTTTTACGTTTATCTGCCAAATCTCATGAACGTGGAAGGCAGCAATGGTAAGAAGGATCCAAATGGATTTGAGTATAGCCACTGGAGAAAAAGTTTCGTCATAATCCAAACCAGGTCTTTGACAAAATCCTTTTGCAACAAGTCTAGCCTTATAGGTTTCAACCTGTCCATCGACACCAATCTTCTTTCTGAAGATCCATTTGCAGCCTACGAGTTTTACCCCTTCTGGAGCAATGTCCAAAGTCCATACTTTGTTGGTGTACATGGACTCCATCTTGGTCCGCATTGCATCCAGCCATTTTACCGAGTCAGTGCTTTGAATGGCTTGCCGGAAGTTAGTCGGCTCATCATTATTAATGATGCAATCCTCTCTATCCCCATCTACGAGAAAAACGTAGTATCTCTCAGGCGGATGAGACATCCTACTACTCCTGCGGAGTGGTGCGGGAATGTCCTGTTCTTTTGAAACTTCTGGTTCCATTAAGCTTTCAGTAATAGCTTGTGGTTCTGGAAATTCTTCCGGTTCTATTGTGCTCCCACTTGTTTTTTATCTAAAAACTGATGTTCCAGAAGGTGGGCATAACGAGAAACAAAAACCTTTTGTTCCTCTGCGTAATAGAAAAGATACCCCCTGGAGTTCTTTTGGTATCCCACAAACTTACACAGTACTGTGCGTGCCTTGAGTTTATCCGCATGTTGCTTTTTAACAAAAGCTGGACATCCCCATATTTTCAGATACTGAAGATAGGGTTTCTTCCCACTCCACATCTGATATGGTGTGGTAGGCACAGTCTTGGTAGGAACCCTGTTCAAAAAGATATACAGCTGATTCTAGCGCATAGCTCCAGAATGATCGCGGTAACTCAGCGTTACTCATCATGGAACGTACCATATCCAATAGGGTTCGGTTCCGTCTCTCCGATACACCGTTGTGCTGTGGTGTGTATGGAGGAGTAAGCTGAGAGAGAATTCCATTCTCTTTTAGGTAATCCAGGAACTCGGCACTCAAGTATTCACCACCTCGATTAGATCTCAGTGTCTTGATACTTTTGCCGGTTTGTTTTTCCACTTCATTCTTATATTCTCGGAATATCTCAATGGCCTCGGATTTATGTTTCATTAAGAAAACATGTCCATACCGGGAGAAATCATCCGTAAAAGTAATGAAATAGGAAAAACCACTTCTTTCATGTGTAAACATTGGACCATACACGTCGCTGTGTATGAATCCCAAGAGCTCACTCGCTCTTACTCCGTGTCTAGTGAACGGAGTCTTTGTCCTCTTTCCTTTGAGACATGATTGACAAGTTGCATAAGATTGATATTCGCACGGATCCTAATATCCTTCTTTATGTAACTTGGTTAACCTTATCTCATTAATGTGACCCAGTCTACAATGCCATAAGAAAGCTTGATTTATTTGTGGAGTCTTTCTTTTATGTGTGTTCTGGACATTGAAAACTTGTAATTGGTTTAATACGTATATACCGTTGTTTAAAGTACCTGACCCAATCAGACCATGATTAAGGTGGATGTTTACGACATCACTTACAAATGTAAAATCATAACCTTCTTTAGATAATAAAGATACTGAAATGATATTACAAGTCAAACTAGGTATACAAAAACAGTTGCACAAAACCAAAATATGTCCACTTGTCAATCCAAGGTGATATTCCCCTACGGACACAGCATCCACGCTCGCTCCGTTAGCAACCCTGAGGGTCATATCACCGGTCTTCAAAACACTACGGCTTCTCAATACCTGCAAAGAATTGCATATATGAGATCCTGATCCGGTATTCAATCCCTAGGATGTAGAGTTGATTGACAGACAGTTTTCAATAACAAACACACCTGAAACCGAAGCCACAACTTACCTCGGGTCCTGGTTCTTGGCCTTCCAAGCCCTGCAATTTTTCTTCCAATGTCCCTTCTTATGACAATAGAAGCATTCTTCCTTTCCCACTGTTGGTCCCGCCACTTTTTTCTTTCCCTTAGCTTCCACCTTACTAATACCGCCTCTCGGTTTGGTGGGGGCCTTCTTCTTCTTTCCTTTGGCTTTCTCCTTGGACCTTGAAGAGGAAGCTCCACCAACAAACAAAGCGGGTGTTTTCCTGACTTTCTGCAGGGTGCCCTCTGCACTCCTCAACATGTTGAGGAGTTCCGGAAGTTCAACTTCTTTACCTTGAATATTAAAATTCAAACTGGGTGTAGGTGGAAGGAAGGGACTGGAGAATCAAGTCTGTATATAGCTCATTCTCTAACGTGGTCCCGAGGTCCGCGAGCTCCTCAATGTAGCCAATCATCTTAAGGACGTATTCCCCTACAGATGATCCGACGGCCAATCTCGCTTGAAATAGCTTTTTTGAGGTCTCATATCTTGCGATACGAGATTGATCTCCATATAATTCCTTGGTATCGAGGAATATAGATTCAAGATCCATATTCTCGTGCCTCCTCTGATGTTCATTGTCCATAGAGGCAAGCACGAGGCACTTGGCCTTCACGCAGTCAATCTCCCAGGTTTTACGGATTTTCCTATCCGCTATGCTGGATTCTGGAACTGGGACGGCGGGGGCCTTAGTAGTAATGAAATACCCCAACTTGTCATAAGTGATTGCCATCTTGACATTCCTGAACCAATCTTTATAGTTTGGCCCTGTCAATATATTTTTATCTAATAGTAACTTAAGGCCCGTCATGTTTGGTCGCTGCAATTAGGAGAGAGAGAAGAAACACTTTAGCATGATACTCTTACAAGTTTAGAGTGGTTTTTAGTTTATCTAAACAGGATAGCGCCCACCGTTTCTCAAATCCTTCCTCAAACCATAAAAGAAGAATTAGTCAGGATTAATCTCACCGTACAATATTTGCTCAACCGTTCAGCCAGGCTGGTGTCGGTACTTCGAGGGAGGTTGTACGACTCTTTAGTGAAGTTCCTTAATTAAATAAGCTCTTTCCCTGTGGGCGTATCCCCGCTAACACCTTTCTAGACACCTACTTAGTTTATAGCATTGATTGTTAAGTGAAAAAATCTCCCGAGGAGTAGCATATACTCACAGTAGGATCGGGATCCAAATATCATCGTGTGATAAAGTTGAAGAAATCCTACCAAAATTATCACACTCCAAATGGTATGCCATACTAGCAAGTTTCAATTTCTTTAGAAACTCCCGATGTGGATTTTTACCCCATGCTCTTATGACCTTGACGAAGGCCAATATATCATAAGTCACATGTCAAGTTCTACCCGTCATTATCCGGGTTAATTTGAACCTACCCGTACATACCCTTGACGAAGGCCAAAATAGCAGTACGACTGTCCTAAACCAACGCATCTATCTATGCTAAAGATAAATATTCAGCAGCTATCAATCACTATGCCTTGGCGAAGGTCAAAATACATAGCTTGAATACTACTGAAAATTTAACTGAAATGACGGAGGGCTACGAATGGTTTTGGAGAAACCGTGAACGTAGTGAACTTGATATAATCGAAGGAACCCGATAGCTTTTAAAAGGAGTGGTTTAAGCTCCGCATTTAAAAGTTTTGCTATTTTGGAAAAAACCGAGTGGTTTTGAAATTGTTCCAATGATTCAACTTTGGTTTGTTTGCTTAGCATTAATATAATGCCGGCCCATCAATTAATCCTACCATTGCAGAAAACAACGAAAATATAACGTACACTTATACCATCCGCATTCGCTACGGGGCCCCGTCATCATCCGTTAGGTTACTTAACTAACGACAGAGCGGGGGCTGGACTAGCGCGGATGTAAAACATAAGCAACGTCTACTAGATATCATATATAGATATATACATTCGTCAGACGCAATGATAGTCATTCTAGATCACAGATGAACACATTGGATATACTAGGAATTCACGCTTCGTTCGAGCCTGTAACGAAAGACGGATTACACGGTCGTGATGAATAGCCAAACCCCACTCTAGACCCCTACGGGTGCGGCAAACTACCCGCCAAATACCCGAAGTGAAGCAACCTACCTCAACAAAGTGAGTAGGCCACTCGGCACTTCAAAGTACCCAGTAGTTTGTGCACCCCACCTTGGGTCTATCCTAAGAGCAGAAAACAGTAAAAGAAATAATATACAATGGTGGTTACAACCTCAACCCGGATATGCGACCACAAAATAATATTGCATCAATTTACAATTTACATCAAATGAAATATAATAAACACTCATCTCACAACCCCGGCTATTCATCCACAACAATCCAACAAGTTCATATACACAAACCAATATCACAGAACACAAATACGTGCAACCCCCGCTAATCGACGTATAGCGATTAGCAGACGTTCAACACATATAACACATCACAGATATAATCCGATTAGCTAAAGTCCATAGAATCTCGATCAATAATAATATTTGAATCTACTCCAAGTACAACACTGTACCCAAAAATTCCTGAGCAGAAACAAAATATCCCATAAAACACAAAACAACAACAGAGACCACCAGAAAAATTTGGATCAACTCGGAGTCGACTCGGCCGCGGCTCCACGGTGGAACGCTTGATTCGGCCGCGGATCCGCGGCGGTCTGACCGAGTTAGTCGCCTAAATTTCTTCAGTGTTCTAGAAAATGTTAGTGTATATGCCCTAGGGGCCATTATTGTATCATACTAGCATGTATATTACTTAATGGAAGCTTGGGATATTCACAGTTATATTGACAGTCTTGCTAAACATGGTAGTATGCTACTTGGTTTTGTCTACTTTAATATGTGCATATGTTTCTTGTAACGTATCACTTATACATATTAGTAAAGCTCTCAGGATCTTTGCTTGATTACCAGCGTTGTGATGGCAGTCACACTAGTGGGGGCTGGGTAGTCTATAAGCAACATCCTATACTTGTCCCTAGTCATAGAATTATCGAGACAGGGCATCGATATTCCAGAGTAGACTAGTGTGTACGCTTCTCTTCCCAGTTGGGGAGATGGTCTGTCCCACAGCCATCAGTACGTCGTACTGGAGATAGTATACAGGTGCTCATTAGGTTACGGGTACACCGGACAGACTCGCAAGGGAACTGTTGGTTGGTATTATACCCGTCGTCAGTAACAGTGACATGAGTACAGCATAGTCAGCAGACTTGACACTGCTACTTTGCCTCGAGGGTGTCCCACTGTTCTTAGATTGCTACCCTACCACGGCTTAAAGGAGTCGTGCAAACATGTAGCAGTTGGGTGCAGTCCTGAGCACTTGGAGGCAGTGGCGGTTAGACAGGATTCGTCTCTCCCGGTATTGGGAGTTGATATCGCGCTGTGTCAGAGAGCCATTACGCAAAGTCCCTGGCCAGGGCAAGAGAGATTTACTGGTAGGTTTCGGTAGTTTCTCAGGGTGTAATGGGCCACGCTCCGACACGACTTATACCGCTATTAGGGGACTGACGCTTGCCTCCCTCTAGGCTCGATATTTGATAGTCTTAGACGAACAGACCGGACTATACGGAGATTGTCACATCTGGCTCTGTAGGAGTTCGGATGGGTTTCCTCATCGGCCTTCTTATCGACATCTACCTGGGGACCGTTACGTACAGCTAGTGCCGCTTGCGGTCTGTGGTTAAACCCACTGCCATCGTAGTGTCGAGTCTTTAGAGTCCCACACAGAGGGTTTCCCTGTTCCAGGCAAAACGATATAGAGGTCGTATGGTTTTACGACAAGGGTTCGGACGCATACGTGTTTAAACGCACGTGCGACGTTCGGACAGTTTTTACTAGCCGGCTTTGGTTTAAGACAGATTCTGGTATCAGGTTATTGGATTTATACAGTCTAAAGTTTTTCCGTGTTTTCACGGATTGGAGGGCGTTCTCGTAATTTTCCGAGAAGCTTCTAGAAGCATGGTGACTTGGGGGTTAAGGTGGCATAAGCATTTATTGCTTAATGACTCATTTGTGTGATTCATCCTTAGAGTTAATGCTTCATTTATTGAGCTTATGACTCATGTGATGAATCACACAAGGTGAATGCATCATCCATGATGATTAATCATTTATATTATTTATTTGATAAATTGTTATGGTTGTTATATTCTAATGAGTTCATTTTTCAATATCATTCTTATCATCACCTTCTCTCTCCTCAAGCTCTCTCATTCTTGAAACCCTAACCCTAACCTCTCATGTGTTGAGATCAAGGGTTAGCTAGACTAATACATCCATAACCTCACTCTATATCCCCTAGGTAGCTTAGATTAGCACTTTGAGCAACCTAGTTATCTCAAGTTAGAGATCAAGCTTGGAGTAGGAGCTCTCGGGTGGATCGTCTTTGACTCGAGGAGGCCGTTGAGGTGCCGATGTTCCAAGGAGCCTACGAGGAGTGGAGGACAGCAATGAAGACCCGAAGGACAAGTAACGTGAGATATAACTTCAAATCCGAGTAGTTAAACCTCTCGTAGTTTGCTAGTAACGGTTTAGATACGATTCATGCGCTCAAGTCCGTGTTACGAATCTTTGATAATCGTTTTTCATATATTCCGCCTCCCCGTAAGTTCGTGGGGTGCGTGACATGGACTTACAGTGGTATCAGAGCCAAGTAAACCATTACTAGATTGTTAGCAACTAATTAGAAATTCGATCGACGGAAAAACACGAAAACGAAACCTCGGAACCCTAACAGTTTCTGTAAATTTTAAACGTGTCGAAATATTTGATATGCCTTAAAATTCACAGCAAGGAAATATAAGAAAACTGCGAAAATACGAGTTCTTAACTCGGCAAGATGGCCGCGGATCCGCGGCAAGATGGTGCTTTTCGCCGCGGATCCGCGGCGGAGTCAACTCCGAGTTAACTCAGATTTTCACAGAAATTCATATTTTTTGGTTTTTTGTTTTCCTGTATATTCTGTTTCTACCCAGGTTACTTCAGTACAGGTTTGCTTTTGGGGTAGACACGGATAAAGGTAGTCGATCGATGTTCTAAATTAATTGCTAATCGGGTTATTATCTGTAATGTTTAATGTGTTCGTAAACCTCCCCTAACTGCTAGTATGTCGGTTGGCAGGGGGTTGCACATTTCTGTAATGTTTACTGTTTGTGTATATGGACTTGATTGGAATGTTGTGATGATTAGCCGGGGTTTGAGATGTGTTAATATTCATTCATTCGATGTAATTGTAATATGATGTAATATTCTTTTGCGGGGCACATCCAGGTTGCGGTTGTAGCCACCGTTGTATTATTTTTTTTACTGTTTTTGCTCCTAGGATAGACCCAAGGTGGGGTACACAAACTACCGGGTACGTTGAAGTGTTTAGTGGCCTACTCACGTCGTTGAGGGAGACCGCTTCACTTCGGGTACTTGCCAGGTAGTTTGTCGTACCCGTAGGGGTCTAGGGTGGAGTAATGGCTATTCATCACAACTGTGTAATCCGTCTTTTGTTGCAGGTTCAAAGCAAACGCGGATTGCTAATATATCCAATAAAGTTCATCTGTGATCTGGAATGCCTATTATTGCGTCTGACGAATGTACAATATCTATATATGATAGCTATTAGACGTCACTTATGTTTTACACCCGCGCAAGCCCAGCCCCCGCTCTGTCGTTAGTTAAGTAACCTAACAGGTGATGACGGGACCCCGTGGCGAATGCGGATGGCATAAGAGGACGTGGTATTTTCGTTGTTTTCTGCAATGATAGGATAAATGATGGGACGCATTATTATAATGCAAAGAAAATAAACCAAAGTTCAATCGTTGGAACAAATTTAAAAGAAACCACTCGGTTATTTTAAAAAAGCAGAATTTTTAATTGCGGAGCTTTAACCACTCCTTTTTAAAAAGCTATTAGGTTCCTTCGATTATATCAAGTTCACTATGTTCACGGTTTCGCCAAAACCATTTGTAGCCCTCCGTCATTTCATTTGGTAATTCAGTAGTATTCAAGCTATGTATTTTGGCCAAAGTCAAGGCATAGTGTTTGGTAGCTGCTGGGTATTCATTTGTTGCATAGATAGATGAGTTGGTTTGGGACAGTCGTATTATCATTTGACCAAAGTTAGGGGTATATACGGATGGGTTCAAATTAACCTGGATAATGACGGATAGAACTTGACATGTGACTTATGACATTTTGACCAAAGCCAAGGTCATAAGAGCATGGGGTAAAAATTTATATCGGGAATTTCTAAAGAAACCGAAATTTGCAGAGAGAGCATACCATTTTGGAGTTTGATGAATGTTGGTAGGATTCCTTCAACATTATCATACGATGATATTTTGGATCCCGATCCTACTGTGAGTATATACTACTTATCAGGAGATTCGTCACTTAACGATCAATGCTATAAACCAAGCAGGTGCCAAGAAAGGTGTCAGCGGGGCTACGCCCCCAGAGAAAAGAGGTTCTTTAATTAATGAACTTCACGAAAGCGTTGGAAAACCTCCCTCGAAGTATCGACACTAGCCTGCCTGAACGGTTAAGCAAGTATTGTATGGTGAGAATAGTCCTGGCTAATTCTTCTTTTATGGTTTGAGGAAGGATTCGAGAAACAGTGGGAGCCATCCTGTTTAGATAAATTAAAAACCACTCTAAACTTGCAAGAGCATCATGCTAAAGTGTTTTCTTCTCTCTCTCTTATTTGCAACGACCTTATGACCACGACTAGGTTACATCTAGATAACAAATTGACTGAATCTGACTTATATGACAGGCAAAGGTCTGTCCAGATGTCCATTGCCTATGACAAGCTGAACCACCCTATTACTACTCAAGATCCCGCCGTCCCAGGTCCAGTTTCCACTGTCGCGGATATGGATATCCATCAAAAAAGGGAAAAAGATAAAACGAAAACCAAGTGCCTCGCGTTGGCTTCAGTTGATGGTGTATACCAGAAGCAGCATGAGAAGATGGACACAGTTTCCATCTTTCTCTATAAGAAAGATTTATATGGAGAGCAATCTCATATCGCAAGATATGAGACCTCGAACGAATTAATTCAAGCGAGGTTGGCTTTCGGGTCATCTGTAGAGGACAACGTCCTTACAATGACTAGCTATATTGATGAGCTCCAGGACTTGGAGACCACGTTGGGAAACGGGTCAGATATTGACTTAATTCTAAAGTCTCTGCCTTCTACCCTGAAGAAAACCAGGGAAGAAGAAGGAAAGAGAAGGGCAAAAGTTTCAGGACCGAATGTAGTAAAAGAGGGACGTTCCTATTGTTATGGGATTGGGCGTTGGCAGAAGGATTGCAGGGCTTTTGAAGCCAGTAGCCAGGATACGAAGCATGTTGTGGCTTCAGCCTCAAATGTGTTTGTAATTGAGAACTGTTTTTCAATTAACTTTACTTCCTGGATACTAGATACCGGAGCAGGATCTCATATCTGTAATTCATTATATGCTTTGAGAAACCATAGAGTTATGAAGGTAGGTGATTTGTCTCTCAGAGTTGCAAACGGAATGAGCGTGGACGCTGAATCCGTGGGAGAATATGGCCTAGGTTTGACAAGTGGGCATATATTGATTTTACGTAACTGTTTGTATATACCTAGTATGACTTGTAATATCATATCAGTGTCCTCACTTTCAAGAGAGGGATATGATTTTACATTCGTAAGCGATGTAGTTAACATCCACCTAAATCAAGTTCTGATTGGGTCAGGTACATTAGATAACGGTATATACGTATTAAGTCAAGCTCAGGTTTTCAATGTCCAGAACACACTTAAAAGAAAGTCTCCGGAATTAAATCAGGCTTTCTTATGACATTGTAGACTAGGTCACATCAATGATAAAAGGTTGACTAAGTTACATAGAGAAGGATATTTGAATCCGTTCGAATATCAATCTTATGCTACTTGTGAATCTTGTCTCATAGGAAAGATGACAAAGACTCCGTTTACTGGACACGGAGTAAGAGCAAGCGAGCTCTTGGGACTCGTACACAGTGAGGTGTGCGGTCCAATGTCTACACATACGAGAGGTGGTTATTCCTACTTCATTACTTTTACGGATGATTTCTCTAGGTATGGATATGTCTTCTTAATGAAGCATAAATCCGAGGCTTTTGAGAAATTCCAAGAATACAAGAATGAAGTGGAAAACCAAACAGGCAATAGTATCAAGACACTGAGATCTGATCGAGGTGGTGAATACTTAAGTGCCGAGTTCTTGGGTTACTTAAAAGAGAATGGAATTCTCTCTCAGCTTACTCCTCCATACACCCCACAACATAACGGTGTATCAGAGAGACGGAACCGAACCCTATTGGATATGGTACGTTCCATGATGAGTAACGCTAAGTTGCCGTGATCATTCTGGGGATATGCACTAGAATCAGCTGCATACCTTTTGAACCGGGCTCCTACCAAGACTGTGCCTACCACGCTATATCAGATATGGAGTGGGAAGAAACCCCACCTTCAGCATCTGAAAATATGGGGATGTCCAGCTTTTGTTAAAAAGTAGCATGTGGACAAGCTCGAGGCACGATCAGTACAATGTAAGTTTGTGGGATATCCGAAGAACTCCAAAGGATATTATTTCTATTACGCAGAAGAACAAAAGGTTTTTGTTTCTCGTAATGCTCATTTTCTAGAACATCAGTTTTTAGAAAAGGAAACAAGTGGGAGCGAAATAGAACTGGAAGAAATTCCAGAACCACAAACTACAGCCGAAAGTATGGTAGAACCAGAGGTTTCAGAAGAAAGGGACATACCAGCACTTATCCGCAGAAGTAGTAGGCAGTCTCATCCGCCCGAGAGATACTATGGATTTCTCATAGACGGGGATCGAGAAGATTGCATCATTAATGATGATGACCCTACTAGCTTCCAGGAAGCCATTCAGAGCGGTGACTCAGTAAAATGGCTGGATGCATTGCGGACCGAAATGGAGTCCATGTACACTAACAAAGTATGGACTTTGGACATTGCTCCAGATGGGGTAAAACCCGTAGGATGCAAATGGATCTTCAGAAAGAAGATTGGTGTAGATGGACAGATTGAAACCTATAAGGCTAGACTTGTTGCAAAGGGTTTCCGTCAAAGGCCTGGTTTGGACTATGGCGAAACCTTTTCTCCATTGGCTATGCTTAAATCCATTCGGGTCCTTCTTGCTATTGCTGCCTTCCACGATTATGAGATCTGGCAGATGGACGTAAAGACGTCCTTTCTAAATGGAAATTTGGAAGAGAGCGTCTATATGGATCAGCCAGAGGGATTCATTTAGAGTGGGAGCAGCGGCAAAGTTTGCAATTTTCTTAAGTCCATTTATGGACTAAAGCAGGCATCTCGGAGTTGGAACATCTGTTTTGATGATGCTGTCAAAGAATTTGACTTTATCAAAAATCCAGATGAACCATGCATATACAGAAAGATTGTAGGGAGAGCTGTAGTATTCCTCGTCTTGTACGTGGATGACATTCTCCTAATAGGAAATGATATTCCTATATTACAGTCAGTCAAAAGATTCTTGTCACAAAAGTTCTCCATGAAAGACCTGGGAGATGCCACCTACATTCTGGGGATCCAGATCTATCGTGATAGATCTAAAAAGATGTTGGGACTTTCGCAGTCCAGGTACATAGACACCATATTGAAAAGATTCAGTATGAAAGATTCTAAGCGCGGTAACCTACCGGCTTGTCACGGAATCACCCTCTCCAAAGAGATGTCTCCCAAGACTGATTTGGAAAGGGGTCGCATGTCGATTATACCCTACGCTTCAGCGGTAGGCTCTATAATGTATGCGATGTTATGTACCAGACCAGATGTAGCATACGCATCGAGCGTTGTAAGCCGGTATCAGGCAAACCCAGAGGAGAATCACTGGATAGCAGTAAAGAACATTCTCAAGTACCTGAGGAGGACTAAGGAGATGTTCTTAGTATATGGCGGAAAAGACCTCCAGATGGAGGCCTTTGCCGACTCCGGCTTCCAGAGTGACAAAGATGATTCCAAGTCCATGTCGGGTTATGTCTTTACCCTCAATGGAGGGGTGGTTTGCAGGAAACCGTTGCTGACTCAACGATGGAAGCGGAGTACATAGCTGCTTGCGATGCCGCAAAAGAAGCTGTCTGGATGAAGAAGTTCCTCACAGAACTTCAGGTGGTTCCTACCAGTGTTGATCCAATACCTCTGTATTGTGACAACAACGGCGCTATAGCTTTAGCGAAGGAACCCAGGTCCCATCAGAAGTCCAGACACATCCTAAGGTGGTATCACCTGATCAGGGAGATCGTTGATCGCCGGGAGATCGAGGTGAAAAGAGTAGAGACGGAGAATAACATTGCTGATCCATTCACAAAGGCCATTCCTCAGACGCAGTTCGAGAGGCTATTCGAGATGATAGGTCTACGATATGCCATCTCATGGCCCTAGTGCAAATGGGAGATTGTTAATGTATATGCCCTGGGGGCCATTATTGTATCATACTAGCATGTATATTACTTAATGGAAGCTTGGGATATTCACAGTTGTATTAACAGTCTTGCTAAACATGGTAGTATGCTACTTGGTTTTGTCTACATTAATATGTGCATATGTTTCTTGTAACGTATCACTTATACATATTAGTAGAGCCCTCAGGATCTTTGCTTAATTACCAGCGTTGTGATGGCAGTCACACTAGTGGGGGCTGGGTAGTCTATAAGTAACATCCTATACTTGTCCCTAGTCGTAGGATTATCGAGACAGGGCATCGATATTCCGGAGTAGACTAGTGTGTACGCTTCTCATCCCAGTTGGGGAGATGGTTTGTACCACAGCCATCAGTACGTCGTACTGGAGATAGTATACAGGTGCTCGTTAGGTTACGGGTACACCGGACATGACTCACAAGGGAACTGTTGGTTGGTATTATACTCGTCGTCAGTTAACAGTTCCCAGGTGACATGAGTATAACATAGTCCGCAGACTTGACACTGCTACTTCGCCTCGAGGGTATCCCACAGTTCTTAGATTGCTACCCTACCACGGCTCAAAGGAGTCGTGCAAACATGTAGCAGTTGGGTGCAGTCCCGAGCACTTGGAGGCAGTAGCGGTTAGACATGATTCGTCTCTCCCGATATTGGGAGTTGATATCGCGCTGTGTCAGAGAGCCATTACGCAAAGTCCCTGGCCAGGGAAAGAGAGACTTACTGGTAGGTTCCGGTAGTTTCTCAGGGTGTAATGGGCTACGCTCCGACATGACTTATACCGCTATTAGGGGACTGACGCTTTCCGCCTCCTAGGCTCGATATGCGATAATCTTAGACGAACAGACCGGACTGTACGAAGATTGTCACATCAGGCTCAGTAGGAGTTCGGATGGGTTTCCTCATCGGCCTTCTTATCGACATCTACCTGGGGACCGTTACGTACAGCTAGTGCCGCTTGCGGTCTGTGGTTAAACCCACTGCCAGCGTAGTGTCGAGTCTTTAGAGTCCCACACAGAGGGTTTCCCTGCTCCAGGCGAAACGATATAGAGGTCGTATGGTTTTACGACAAGGGTTCGGACACATACGTGTTTAAACACACGTGCGACGTTCGGACAGTTTTTACTAGCCGGCTTTGGTTTAAGACAGATTCTAGTATCAGGTTATTGGATTTTTACAGTCTAAAGTTTTTCTGTGTTTTCACGGATTGGAGGGGCGTTCTCGTAATTTTCCGGGAAGCTTCTAGAAGTATGGTAACTTGGGGGTTAAGGCGGCATAAACATTTATTGCTTAATGACACATTTGTGTGATTCATCCTTAGAGTTAATGCTTCATTTATTGAGCTTATGACTCATGTGATGAATCACACAAGGTGAATGCATCAACCATGATGATTAATCATTTATATTATTTATTTGATAAATTGTTATGGTTGTTATATTCTAATGAGTTCATTTTTCAATATCATTCTTATCATCACCTTCTCTCTCCTCAAGCTCTCTCATTCTTGAAACCCTAACCCTAACCCTAACCTCTCATGTGTTGAGATCAAGGGTTAGCTAGACTAATACATCCATAACCTCACTCTATATCTCCTAGGTAGCTTAAATTAGCACTTTGAGCAACCTAGTTATCTCAAGTTAGGGATCAAGCTTGGAGTAGGAGCTCTCGGGTGGATCGTCTTTGACTCGAGGAGGCCGTTGAGGTGCCGATGTTCCAAGGAGCCTACGAGGAGTGGAGGACAACGATGAAGACCCGAAGGACAAGTAACGTGAGGTATAACTTCGAATCCGAGTAGTTAAACCTCTCGTAGTTTGCTAGTAACGGTTTAGATACGATTCATGCGCTTAAGTCCGTGTTACGAAGCTTTGGTAATCATTTTTCATATATTCCGCCTCCCCGCAAGTTCGTGGGGTGCGTGACATGTACTTACAGAAAAAGCCTGTCTCTGAAAATATTTTTAGACCTGATTTAAAATTCGACAGAAAGTGCAAGTTTTGGTCGTGTTTTCGGGATTTTTCCGTGATCGAAGTTCTAAAGGCTTTGCTAACATGTTAGCTATGGTTTAGCAAGGCTTTGATACCACTGTAAATCTATGTTACTCACCCCGGTAATTAACGGGGAGGCGGAATAGGTAAAAATCGAATTTTTCTTTACAAGATAACATAGACTACCCATGAGGATCTTTGCTAAACATTAACTAACAAACTAACTAGGAGTTCTAACTACTATGTTAGATGATTATACCACAAGCTTCAAGTCCTTCTTCTCCTTGTTGTGTTTCTCCTTGTTGTGAGCTCCTTGGAGTCATGGTGGATAGTTCCTCCTCACCGGCTTCTCCACGTCAAAGATGATCCACCCGAAGGTCTCTACCTTGAGCTCCGATCTCTATAATGAAGTAACTAGGGTACTTTGTGTGCTAAACTAAGTATCCTAGAGTGGGTAGAGAAGGATTTTGGTGGCTAAGTCTCAATGACCATTGATTCTTAACTCACGAGACACTAGGGTTTGAGAGAGAAAGAAGGAGAGAACCTTGAGAGAGAGAGAGTATGAGAAAATAATGAAGAGAGCTCTCTTTTGAAGAAAGAGAAATGTAAGTTTTGTTAGGATAATTGTGATGTCTCCCTTAATTTGACAATTATCATATCACAATTAATGCTAAGAAAAATATCTTGTGCACAACAAAAATATCTAAGTCAACAATGGTCAAATGGTCAAACCAATTAGCCATGACACAATTATCTCTAATAAAAATTAGTAAACAATTTTCTCCATCTCATTATGGGTTTAATCAAGTCAATGGTCAAAACCCTAATGAGGTGTCTCCTTCTCTACCCCTATCATCCGTACATACATACCCGCATTCGCGTTCCGAGAAACACGAATACAATGAGACTAAACTAATCCAAAATCTAATACTAAGATCCGGTTTAAACCAAAACCCACTAGTATCAACCGCCCGAACACCAAACACGCACAAGTACGCGTATGTGAATGAACCCTGTCATAAAACCATACGACCTCTACATCGTTTCGCCCAAAAGCGGAAAACCCTCTGTGTGGGACTCTAAAGACTCGACACTACGCTGGCAGTGGGTTTAACCACAGGCCGCAAGCGGTACTACCTGTACATAACGGTCCCCAGGTAGATGTCGATAAGAAGGCCGATGAGGAAAACCCATCCGAACTCCTACTGAGCCTGAATGTGACAATCTCCGTACAATCAGGTCTGTTCGTCTAAGAGTATCGTATATCGGGCCGAGGGGGCAGTAAACGTCAGACCCCTAATAGCGGTATAAGTCGTGTCGGAATGTAGCCCAGAACACCCTGAGAAACTACTGGAACACCTACCAGTAAATCTCATTTGCCCTGGCCAGGGACTTTGTGTAATGGCTCTCCAAACACAACGCGATATCAACCCCCAATACCGGGAGAAACGAATCCTATCCAACCGTCACTGCCTCCAAGTGCTTCGGGACTGCACCCAACTATTACCTGTTTGCACGACTCAATAGAGCCATGGTAGGGTAGTAATCTAAGAACAGTGGGAACACACTTGAGGCGAAGCAGCAGTGTCAATTCAACGGACTAAGATGTACTCATGTCACCTGGGAATTGCTAACTGACGATAGGTATAATACCAACCAACAGTTCCCGACGAATCCTGTCCAGTGTACTCATAACCTAATGAGCACCTGCATACTATCTCCAGTACGACGTACTAATGGCTGCGGGACAGACCATCTCCCCTGCTGGGATGAGAAGCGTACACACTAGTCTACTCTGGAGTATCGATGCCCTGTCTCAATAATCCTACGACTAGAGATCTGTATAAAGATGTGCTTGTAGACTACCCAACCCCCACAAGTGTGACTGCCATCACAACGCTGGTAGTCAAGCAAAGATCCTAAGGGCTCTATCATTATGTATTAGCAATACGTCAAAAGAAACATACACACATATTAAGATAGATACAAACCAGGTAGCATACTACTATATTGAGCAAGACTGTTATAAACCCGTGTATATATCCCAAGCTTTCAAAATGTAATATACAAACTAGTACTATACAATAATGGCCTCTAGGGCAAATTACACTAACAAGCCTCGGTGGCCCGGGCGGCCTCATGGTGCCTGGAGACCTCCTGCTTCCCGGCCGCCACCTCCTACTTCCCGGCCGCCGCTTCGTCCTCTAGGGCGGCGACCCTCGCCATCGCCGCCTTCAGCTCTAACTTTGAGCTCTCCTCCAGCGAGGAGAACTCCCCGCGGCTCGCATCGCCGGGGCAATTTCCTCGTCCTCTATCTAGACGACGAGGGCGATGTGCTGGAGGACCTAAAAGAATCAGAGGGGGTCAGAAAGAAACGGGAGGCACAAAATCTCACTAGTAAGACGCTGAATGAAAAACTAAGTAAAGTGCGAGCACCAACCTGCACGGCCTCCTGGGCGATAGCCGCCATTTGCGCCCTGAGATTCCCCCGAGGGACTTTGCCCCAGGCCGACCTCTCCATTCTCTGTCAGCAGGCTGTCAGCGACGGAGAGCCCTGAGGGCACCTCAAAGCGGAGGTCCCCCTCGTCCACCAAGATCGGGGAGGCCGGGGTGTGCGGAACTGTCCGGTGGAACCTCTTGAGGGACGGCGCCGGGGAGTCAGTCTCTTCCTCCGAAACCCGGGTCTCTTGTTCTCGAACCCGCTTTCGGCTCGGCGCCTGGCTGGAATCCGGGGCACGGGCCGCACCTGAACGCCTAGGTGGAGCGGCTGCCAGGGGAACCGGGGCAGTCGTCGAACGGGAGGAGCTGGCACCTCCAGCCCTCGATCCCTTCTTCTGCTTTTGCATTGCCGCTCGGAATTTGCTCACGTCCATGGGTTCTGCTCAAGACAAGGTACAATGGAGTCAGCAGTGCAAGTAAAAATGAAAATAAAGACAAGTCTAAACAGATCGCCTGTAAACTCCCAACTTACCCGCGAACTGGACGGGGCTGAGCCCAGCCAAACTGAGGGCCTGCTCAAAAAGCAGCACGTCAGCCCGGGGAATGAGCTCCCACTCCGCCACTTTCACCGCGTCGGGATCGTTCGACTGACTCTCCCGCAGGCAACTTCCCTAGACCACTGGGTGGGCACGGGCCAGTCCTCACCCTCGGGAGGTCCAACAAAGAAAAACCTTTTCTTCCAATCATGGATGGAAAAAGGTAGCACGACGACCCCCGACCCGGCAGCACTCCCCCGTTGTTTCCTAAAGGAGATTTATACCCATCTCGGCTCGCCGCGCGAGTACCGGGGTGACTTTTGTAACAGAGAGAAGAGGCCAGGGTGCTCATCCTGAAAGGGATCATGTGCAGCTTCAAACGGACCAGGAACCCAAGAAAATCCTCCAGGAGTTCGGCACTAGCTGACCCGGGGCTAACCCAAAATGATTCAGCGCTCTGACAACCTCGGGAGAGAAGGGCAGGCGCATTCCGGCCCAAAAAACTTCCAGGTATAGGACAATCTTCTTACCCCGTACCTGATCTGTCCTCTCCCCTTCCTCGGCCAAACGTAGCGTATAGCCGGGAGGAATGTGGAAACCATCCCAAGCGGTGGCGAGCTCATCCTCGTACCTCACCGTGGATGACACGCCAGGGACACCCGCAACCTCCTCTCAGGGAACCGCTCCCGTCGCGTAACCCCGGGAAGAGGATCTGACCCTAACTTCCCGGGAGGACTCTGACTCAGTGGAAGAAGAAGCAGAAGAAGAAGAAGAAGAAGAAGAAGAAAGAGAATCTACGAGGGGCTCCCTAGACACTACCCGATCTATTTCTATAGACTCTTCACAAGAAGACATCTAACCTGGTAGAGAGGATGAGTCCTCGGAATAGAAAACGCAGGGATCCGACCTAAAAAGGAGAGCACCGAGCTAACGAGACTCTGGACGAGGAAATTATGAAGAGGTAGGGGCTCCAGATAGGGCCCCCCCTCTATTTATAACTTCCGGCATACACATCCAACGGCGACAGTCATCTCCCGCCGAAACGACTCATTTCATTCGACGGCCACCATCTCTCCACCTGTTGCACGCGCATTGATTGCATCCCATCGGACACCGGAAATCTGCGGCCCGTCCGTCAGCTAACCAGCGCCTGACACCTGGGCTGTCGCTTCGGTGAGCGTACGCATGATCCGGCGCATCCTCTTTAATGCAAGATCTAGCCCCTGATCCGCTAACGTCATCAAGAAAATACTGCTGATATCCCAGGAATGCACGCTTACGATATCTACGAAAAAGAGCTCACCTCGGGCGACCCGGTAGACAACTCTCGACTCGACCCGTGAACAGATCGGGACGAGAGTGGGGGGCTAATGATGATGTTCGATATCGTCGATTTCCCAGATCGTGACACATGGCAGATGACGTGTCCCGAAATTAGCAAGAAAGGACCAGGAACGCTACGTCGGTAGAATACCCCGGGTCTGCGGCCCATGGACGTGGCCGACCTTCTGTGACCGACCACACACCTCCTGTGCCCGCCTTACAAACAGTCGTTGGCTCACCTTCGAGCCCCCTGCACAACTGGCCTCCTCGGCCCTCTCAGCTCGTCTTCGGGCTTTAGCAGAACCAGGATACCTCAACCTCCCACTCGTCCCCGAGACTCCCGCTCGTCCCCGAGCCTCCCGCCGAGCTCATCCTCCTCGGTCTCATCCTGACTGACCCGCAGCACTGATCACAGGCTCCCATGACATGGCTCCGCGAATCTCGCCATACGCGAGATATCCGCCGCCCACGATCCCATGTTCCACGCCATCACGATCTCCATTAACGAGCATGTCTCTCCATTAATGCGGGATCCCGCTTATCACGCGGGCTTGACGTCGGGAGCGCAACGGCTGGCGTGATTCTTGGGCCTGCCTGTCCATCGCTGCCGCTATATAAACCCCTCTCCCAGACGATCGAGGTACGCAATTCTCTCCTCACTAGGCCGTTACTCTGCTCAAATATCCGGTCTAACTTGATCGTCGGAGGGTCCTCGGTGGTACAACCACCTCGGGACTTCTTTGCAGGTAGCTCGGTCTCAACCGCCTCAAACCCATTGAGATCCACACGCTTCAGGAGGCAACCTCCAACTCAATCTCAGCCGTCCATCGTCGCTTGCAGCAGATCTACGAAAGGTAATATTTTGACGAGATCCGACATCCGTCAAGCCCTTTCGCTCTTACTCCACTCTTTTATTTTCTTTTGTAGAGTATGTACATTTTTACTGTGATATATATATATATATATATTTTGTGAGCTGGAACTACCCTACCTTTTCTTTTTGTAAAAGGAGTAACATAAATTTACTGTATCTTCTTCCCTCAATTTAGATTTGGGACTCGAATTTTAAAAAAACTACGAGATGTGGGCCATTGGTGCTAGCCCTCAAGGCCCAGTCTTATGAAATCGGGCCATTCTATCTCTACTGTTTAAATGCTCTAGTTTCAATTAAAGAAAAATCATGGAAAAAATTCTTTACTCTCAGGGTAAATTGTCAAAAAAAAATCCAAGAACTTTTTTCCGTTGTCGAAAATCCCCCGGCCTCATACAGTATTCAAAACCCCCATAAAAAAAAGTATTTAGTTTTCAAAAAAAACCTTACCTGCGATATCTAGTAGTTTCTTATAATATCTAATTTCCTGCGATATCTAAGCGGTTGTCAGCGATATCTAAGCAGTTGCATGTGATATTTAAACTGTTTCCTGCAATATCTAAATAGTTTTTATGAATTGGTTAGATATAGCAGAGTGGTATATAGATACTACAGGAAAAATTTCCAAGGATTTTTTGACAATTGTTTCAAGATTAAGGGGTTTTTGACAGCGGAAAAAAGTGATTGTTTTTTTACAATTTACCCTTATTCTTATCATCAAGACTTTTCATGGTAAAATATTGGAAGCCGAAAAAATAGGATAGTTTATCAATTCATTGTTTTGGATTCGGATTTCGTTTTGAAAATCTAACATTACTGATTTTGGACTCGTATTTGGAAATGATGTCGACGGGAGTGATGAGGCTTCACAGTGTCTGTCACACTGGTTGATGGGACCGGAATGGATTAGCTTCGGCAGTGCATGTCACACTGGCTTTGCGTAGGACTTGATCAATGGGGCCCTTGTTGGCTTCTCCGGCGTATGCCAAACCGGTTTGCGATCGCGGGACCTTTTCCGCTTCTTCTGTGTATGTCACACCGGGCTACGATGGGTTTTTTCCTACTTCATCCATGTATGTCACACCAGTTAGCTATGGGATTATTCTGTTTCGTCAGCGACTATCACACCTTTTCGGATCTTTCCGGCTCTTCTGATGCACCGGTTTAGAGTGTAAGTGAAGTGTAGTTGTACTCATGATGAATGTTCTACCCTTCATGGGCTTTAAATTGGAAATGTTAGCCTATAAAGCTCTCTCGGTCTCTAAGAAGAGGAGATGGAGGAGGAGGAGGAAGAAAAAGAAGAAAGTGAAAAATACCTGAATCGATGTCGGCCGATCTGATGCTGAGCGGAGATGAGGTAATCAGTGGCAGTTTCTGGATCTAATATCTAACATGCAATAACTATCATCATTTATGTCTATTATACTGATTATATCATTGTTACTATATTTACTTATTTATCTCCTGCTAAACTGACATTGTATCATTTTATTGCATATATAAACTGTGTACTCGTACTCACACATTATACCGTATATTTATCTACATATTACTTATAAAATTATACCATGTTTACTTACAATAATATATTACACTTATTGCCCAAATTACACACACACACTACAACATTGCATAGTAGTAATAAGTAAAAATTAACCCATGCAGGTTATTAGAGATGCATAAGAAGTTATTGTTATATATGCATCATTAAATAATCAGTGTTTTAAATTATATTACAATCTTACTTTACTTCTACTACATAACACTGATAATTATTATATTTAAAACTTCTAACATGATTAATACATATGGCATTGACTAATTAACAATTAAAATATCATCTTTATGTTAGTGAGTTTAATCTGCTTAAACCCTTGTTTTGATCATTAGTTTATAATCTGGTTAATAATCGTCGTTGAAAAATATATATGGAAAATATTATAATTTTACACATGAAATGTTGTTGCCAAGTGGAGACTACAATTCTGAAATTTATTGTACCTTTTGTATTGGAAAATTTATTATAAATTGCACAAAAATCGTTATAGCAGGTGTTCTTTAGTTCGTTTCGATTCTAACTCAGAATACCTTAAATCTGTAAAAAGTTTTCCTTCTAAATAAATTGTTTAACGATCATAAACTACGATGAAACTCACTTCTGGACTGCACAATCCAGGGAATTTCCAAATCCAAACTTTCAATTTCGAATATCCATAACTCTCTGTAGAAATAAACTGAGAGGCTCTAGACTATATTAGCGTAAACCTTACTGAATTAGCTTCGTTTTAGATTATGAAACGTCATTTTTAAAGATCGTTTATCATTCTTAAAGTATTTTACAAATTAGAGTGCTGTTGAATTTCCAGAACTGAAATTACATATGCATCACAATTAAATACAACTTATTCATTGTTATAGATGTGATTATGTTATTTATGATAATGCTTGTTATATTGATTGCTTATATGTACTCAAATTTGAACTTGTTTACTAGTTACCATATCAGAATATTATTTCAAGATAATTATTACCCAATACCAACGAATTTATGATACTGCTTACCACGTGACTTGACTTGATATGATATGGTACCTGCTTGTTCTAGAGTTGGCATTAGGTAAGAATTAGATTGGCACTTGACATAAAACATAAAACCGAGGAAAGTGGAAACCAAGAAATGGAACTCAAATTGTAACTCAAGAGGATCGGCATTTAGAGATTGATCAGTCGAAAAAGGGCCTTTGTGTCCTGAGATGATGAGCTGGAATTATTCGTCTATATATTGAGAAGGGCATTGTGTCATAGAATGATGATATTGACATCATTCACCCATTTACATTGATATTGTAGGATTTATGCTTAGCCGCATGTTTCGGGATTCAGCCCAAGGGTCTTGACCGTGGTCCCGGACACGCACGAGATACTATTGAATTACGATGAAGATTTCATTAACTGATTTCAAATACCATTAGGATAGACAATACTAAGCGACATTGATATCTAGGTTCCGCATGATATGTTATGATACCATGTTCTGACTGTTATATCACATGTTCCTGCTATTGTTTGTCTACACGTCACCAGTTCATGTTACAACTATTTATCACGTCACACTCATACCATTATTATTATCATATTATTTTCGACGCTCTGACGTTTGGGTTTTGCATGACCCAGATCTATTATCAGTAGAACTACAGGATCATGAGTATTTCGAGAAGACAGCCGAGCCTTGAGGCGTATCTTTGTTCATCTAGGTTATTAGTTGTTTTAGTTATTCGAGTACTAAACCTTATTTTTTTAGATTTTTTTGTGAGCCCATAAGGGACTATGACTTATGTACCCTTTCATATTTTATTATTTGAATCAGTTTGAGACTTTGTTATTCCAGCAATTACTTTTATTATCATTATTTGGTATGGTAATGGACATGTATTATAATTATTATTATTTTTGTGTCGCTTGATTACTGCAAGAAACCTTAACGTGATTATCGGATGATAATTCCTTACTATCAGGGTAGCATGACTGGCCAGATTACGTTCTCGTATTTCCGTATTTTGGGAAGCGGGACGTGACAGCAGCTCACCACACTCAAAAGAGAAGAAGCCAAGTAAAAGAAGGCCGAAAAGGCTAAGAAAATTGAGAAGAATATGGCCTCAAACTATCAAAGAAAAGGGTAGACAACAACGATGATGATCTTGATAAAGATGTTGAGATTGCGCTTGTGACAAGGAACTTCAAAAAATTTCTAAAAAGCACAAAAGGAGAACAAGAAACATGTGGAAGAGAAAAATAAGTAAGGACAAGTTTGAAAGTGATGATGAAGAGTTAAAGTGTTGCTTCCGATGCAACAAACTGGGCCATATGAAGAACAAATGTCCGTTCATCAAAGAGAGAGAAAGGCGAAGAAAGAGAATTCAAGAATTTCAAAAATGCCATGCTTGGGATGTATGCTTAGGGAGATGGGATGCAGAGGAGTATGTTGGATATATGTATGCCCTAGAGGCCATTATGTGATAGTGGATGTATTTATACATGTATATATATATATATATATATATATATATATATATATTCAGTGTACATTCTTGCTCGACATGATAGTATGCTATCTGGTTCTTCTTTATCTGACATGTTGATTTGATCATGATTTTACTCATTCATACACGTTGATAAAGCCCTGAGAATATTGGCTTGACTATAGTGATTATGATAGAGATCATACTAGTGGGATATCTGTAGTTTATAAGCATATCCTGAAATGTCCCTAGTCGTAAGGTGTATCGAGACGGGGCATCGATATACCAAAGTAGACTAGCGTATATGATACTAGACCCATATGATGGACGATGGATGTTCCCACATTCATCGATGTTTGACATCAAGATCATATACGGGTGCTCAGTAGTGACTGGGTACACTGGACGGACTCACCGAGAACTCCTATATGAAATTATATCTATCGTCGGATAGCAGTTCTCAGGTGACACTGGTATAGGTTAGTCTGTAGACCCGAGATCGTCATAGAGTCTTGTGTGCTCTCCCACTGTACTTTGATTACCACCCTACCACTGCTCTACTGAGTCGTGCAAATAGGTGGCCGTTGGGTACAGTCCCGAGACACACGAAGGCGATGAGCGATAGGAAGGGTTTCGTCTCTCCCGGTATTGGGAGTTGATGCTGTGCTGTGCTCGACTGGTTATATCAGTAAGTCCCTGGCCAGGGCTGCTGAGATTTACTGATAAGTGTTATCAGTAGTTTCTCGATCTGTTATAGACCATTCACCGGCACGACTTTTTGAGTTATTGGGGTCGACGTGACCATCCCTAGGCTCGATATGCAGCATATCTGACGAAGAGACCGGACTGTACGGTAGTGTTGCCGGTTAGCTCGACGGGAGTTGTAGCAGGTTCGCTTGTTTTCTTCTGATCGCTCAATACCCGGGTGGCCATTACGTTTAGCTGACCGCTTCCGGCTTGGGGGTGCTTGATATGATCATCACCCACTGCCGGCGTATTGACGAGTCTTAGAGTCCCACAAAGGAGTTACCTAGTCCAGGCGAAATGTTATGGTGCGCGTATGCGATATGCGCATGGACCCGGTTAAAATGCGCGTATGAGATACCGTATATTAATCGGGCGGCTTGCTTTTGGTTGGGTCGTATGTGATATGGCCGGATTGATAAATCAAGTGTTGATTTATCATTTAACCATTAGTTTCTCACTTGAAATCCTTTCTTGTATTTTTTGATGTATGCATGCATGTATGCATTCTTTCTTGATTCATGCACATATGGATGTGCATGCACACATACATACATATATCATCCTTCATGGTTGTTTATACATTGAAAATGGTAGCAATATAAGACTCACACCTTGGTTATTTATATGGATTATTACTTCTATTTGTTTTAAAACAAATGAAAAAGGAAAGGATAACTCATGGTTTATTTCTACACTCTTCTTTGACCTAACCATGCTCATCTACTCTTAACCATGGATTAAACTTTCCTTTCATGTTTTAACTCAAATTAAATAATATCCTTATCATTTAACCATGGTTTGAGATGAGAAGAATTAAATATATATACATATATTTTCTTTTTCCTTTCATGAGATTATCTTTTCTTTTCTAAGTGTGTTGTATACTGAAAACTGTGTGTTGATTTAGAATGTATATCCCGTTATTAAGTGTACCATACCCAACCAACATTTGATTTAGGTGAATGTCCATAACATTGTTCTGCAATACAAAATTATATCCTTCATTGTCTAACAAAGAAACAGATATTATATTACATAGCATACTTGGTACAAAATAATATGGGTTCAAAACCAATATACACCCAGATGGCAACCCCAAGTGATAAACATTGGTATCAGAGAGTGTCCCAAAATACCGTATTTCGGTTCGATCGAAGTTTTTACTTCGCTAAAGTATCGCCTAATGTTCTAGATCGGCTCTTTATGAAAAATCTATATTTCAAAACTGCGGAGCACAAGCCACTCCTTTTGAAAACCATTTGATTCTACGACGATATCAAGTTCAAAGCATTAAAGATTTTCTTAAAAATCATTTGCAACCCTCCGTCATTTTAGGAAGTAGAGTATTTAGTATTCAGTATTCGTGCTAAGTTTGTTGACCTTAGCCAAGGCGTAGTGTACGGTAGCTAAGTGATGTCTTCCTACAATGCATATGATGCAGATTAATTAGGACGGGTATATGACTTTGTTGACCTTAGCCAAGGGTCATGTAAACTGGTCTGATTAATCACGAAATGACGGGCTGAACTTGACTAGTACTTGTGATTTGTTGACCATAACCAAGGTCATAGGTACTAGGGGTAAAAATCATATCGGGAATTTCAAGTGTTGAGATTTGCAATGAGATTGCATACATTCCATATGATGGTTGGATCCCGATCCCACTGTAGGCAATAGTTGCTCCTAGGAGAGTTTTGCAGTTTACAATTAGCTAACTCATTAGGTGTCTAGAAAGGTGTTGACGGGGCTACGCCTCTGGGAAAACGAGTTTTACTTTAATTAGGTCCGTGCGAAAGCACGGGGAACCTCCCTCAAGTACCGACACTGGCCAGGCTGAACGGTTAGCGAAGTTGTAGACTGTAATTAATCCTGGCTAGTTTTCTTTTTAAGGTTTGAAAGAAAAACTTGATTAAAGCAGTGGGAGACATCGATTAGACAAGATAATAACCAATCTGATCTATGTAAGAGCTTTCGCTGAGTATATTCTTTTCTCTCTCTTAATGGCAGATACCAATGACTGGACTCAAGCTTTTACTAGATAAAAACAAACCGAATGGGACCAATTATAAAGACTGGCTGAGGAATCTGAAAATAGCATTGACTTATGATAAAGTATCATATGTCCTCACGGCTTCAGCCCCGCCCACCCCAGGTCCAAAATCCTCAGTTGCGGACATTGAAGTCCGCAAGACATGGGACGCTGACTGTGCCACGGCCAAATGCCTCGCGCTTGCATCGATGAACAATACACATCAAAAGAAGCACGAGAATATGGACATTCAAACCATATTCCTCCATACAAAGGAGTTGTATGGAGTGCAATCCCGCATATTACGATACGAAATATCAAAGAAATTGTTTCAGATGCGAATGGCCCCTGGCACACCGGTAGAAGACCATGTTCTGAAGATGATAGCTCTTATAGAAGAGCTTGAGGACCTTGGATGGACAATGGACAATGAACAATATACGGATATTATTCTGCAGTCCCTCCCCTCCACCTTTGCTCAATTCATAGTTAACTTCAACATGCACGGCATGGAGAAGGAACTACCTGAACTCCTTAATATGTTAAGGAGTGCAGAGAGCACTATGAAATCAATGAAAACTCCCGTTATGACTATTGGGCAATCTTCTTCTTCTCGCCCAAAGGCTAAGGCCAAAAGAAAGAAAAAGAAGAAGCCCACCAATCCTAAGGGTGGAGTTAAAAAGGTGAAGGGAAAGGAAAAGTCCAAAGCTGGAGACTCGGAGAAAGGTGAATGTTTTCATTGCCACATGACAGGACATTGGAAGCGCAACTGTACGGAGTACTTGAACCTCAAGAAGAAGCATGGGGATGCTTCCGCTTCAGGTGTGTTTGTGACAGAAAACTGTTTTTCAATAAACTCTGCTTCCTGGGTATTAGATACCGGTTCAGGTTCTCACATTTGCAATTCTATGCAGGGGCTGAGAAATAGCAAAGTTTTGAAGACAGGTGACCATACTCTCCGCGTTGCAAATGGTTCCAATGTACATACAGTCGCAGTGGGAGAGTATCACTTGGGGTTGCCATCTGGGTGTATATTGGTTTTGAACCCATGTTATTTTGTACCAAGTATGCTATGTAATATAATATCTGTTTCTTTGTTAGATAATGAAGGATATAATTTTGTATTGCAGAACAATGTTATAAACATTCACCTAAATCAAATATTGGTTGGGTATGGTACACTTAATAACAGGATATACGTCCTAAATCAACAAACAGTTTTCAGTATACAACACACTAAGAAAAGAAAACTTTCAGAATTAAATGAAGCTTTTCTTTGGCACTGTAGACTTGGTTATATTAACGAAATAAGACTAAACAAGTTACACAAAGATGGATATTTAAACCGTTTTGAATATAAATCTTATGCGACTTGCCAGTCTTGTATCAAGAGTAAAATGACCAAAACTCCGTTTACCGGACACGGAGAAAGAGCTACTGAGCTCCTAGGCCTCATACATAGTGATGTATGCGGGCCAATGTCTATACAGGCTAGAGGCGGTTTTTCATACTTCATTACGTTCACTGACGATTTCTCAAGATTCGGTCATGTATTTTTATTAAAGCACAAGTCCGAAGCTTTCGAGAAATTCATTGAATATAAACAAGAAGTAGAAAAACAAACCATCTTAAGTATCAAGATGCTTCGATCAGATCGAGGTGGAGAGTATCTCAGTACGGAATTTGCAAACTTCCTAAAAGAGAATGGGATTCTCTCTCAGCTCACTCCTCCTTACACACCACAGCACAACGGTGCGTCAGAACGACGGAATAGGACCCTATTAGATATGGTCCGATCGATGATGAGTGATGCTGAGTTACCTGTCTCATTTTGGGGGCATGCATTGGAGACTGCAGCGTTTCTTTTGAACAGGGTTCCGACCAAAACCGTGTCTACCACGCCATATGAGATACGGCATGGAAAAAGACCATCTCTTAAGAGGATTAAGATTTGGGGTCGCCCGGCCTATGTTAAAAAGCAGAATCCGGACAAACTCGAGACACGGTCGGTCATGTGTAACTTTGTGGGATATCCAAAGAACTCATATGGATATCTATTCTACCACAAGGAGGAACAAAAGGTGTTTGTTTCTCACCATGCCACATTCTTAGAAAAAGAATTTTTCACAGATAAAGATGATGGCAATGTGGTGGATCTAGAAGAGGTTCTAGAGACACAAACTACAAATGACGACTTGGTTGAACCGGCTGTTGCAATAGAAACTGAGGAACCTCGGCCATTCCGTAGGTCTGGTAGGACTTCTCGCCCACCGGAGAGGTACTACGGTTTCCTCATTGATGGTGACAGAGAAGACTGCATCATGGAGGATGATGATCCTACCAGTTTTCAGCAAGCTATCACGAGTGGTGACTCTGTGAAGTGGCTGGATGCAATGAGATCCGAAATGGAGTCTATGTACACCAACAAAGTTTGGACTTTGGACATTGTACCCCCTGGGGTAAAACCTGTGGGATGCAAATGGATCTTTAAAAGAAAGATTGGTGTAGATGGGCAGGTAGAGACCTACAAGGCAAGACTTGTGGCGAAGGGTTTTCGTCAAAGACCAGGTTTGGACTATGAAGAGACTTTTTCGCCCGTAGCCATGCTTAAATCCATTCGGATCCTACTTGCTATTACTGCTCACTATGACTATGAAATCTGGCAGATGGACGTTAAAACGGCATTTCTAAATGGAGATTTAGAAGAATGCGTTTATATGGATCAGCCGGAGGGCTTCACTGACAGTGGGAGCAGCGGGAAAGCATGTAGATTGCTTAAATCCATATATGGGTTAAAGCAGGCATCACGGAGTTGGAACATCTGTTTCGATGATGTTATCAAAGAGTTTGATTTCATCAAAAATCCAGATGGACCTTGTGTTTATAAGAAGGCTGTAGGAAGAGCTGTCACATTTCTCGTATTGTACGTGGATGACATTCTTCTGATAGGAAATGATATTCCTATGCTACAGTCGGTCAAATCTTTCTTATCACTAAGGTTCTCCATGAAGGACCTGGGTGATGCCACATACATCCTGGGCATAAGGATCTATAGGGATAGATTCAAAAATTTATTGGGATTGTCCCAAACCAGGTACATCAACACCATCCTAAAAAGATTTAGTATGAAAGACTCCAAGCGGGGTGCCTTACCCGCTTGCCATGGAGTCACTCTCTCCAAGGATTCTTGTCCAAAGACCGATGAAGAGAGAGCTCGCATGAGCATTATACCCTATGCTTCGGCAGTAGGATCTATAATGTATGCGATGTTATGTACATGCCCAGATGTAGCTTATGCACTTAGTGTTGTAAGCAGGTATCAATCCAACCCAGGGGAGAATCACTGGATAGCTGTGAAGAACATTCTTAAGTACTTGCGAAGGAATAAAGAATTGTTCTTGATGTATGGTAATAGAGATCTCCAAATGGAGGACTTTACCGATTCGAGCTTCCAGAGCGATAAGGACGACAGAAAATCTATCTCTGGGTTTGTATTTACCCTCAACGGAGGGGCGGTAAGTTGGAAGAATTCCAAACAGGATACCGTTGCAGACTCTACGATAGAAGCTGAGTACATTGCTGCGAATGATGCCGCCAAGGAAGCCGTCTAGATGAGGAAGTTCGTCTCGGAGCTAGGAGTAGTTCCAACCATTATTGATCCAATACCATTGTATTGTGATAATAATGGGGCTATGGCGTTAGCCAAGGAGCCCAGGTCCCATCAGCGGTCCAGACACATCCTGAGGCGCTTTCATTTGATCCGGGAGATTGTAGATCGCCGCGAGATCGAGATTAAGAGAGTAGACACAAAGAATAATGCCGCGGATCCACTCACCAAGGCCCTCCCTCAGCCGCAGCATGAGCGACTTTTTGAGATGTTGGGTATGAGATAAGCCAATAACTGGCCTTAGTGCAAGTGGGAGATTGTTGGATATATGTATGCCCTAGAGGCCATTATGTGATAGTGGATGTATTTATACATGTATATATATATATATATGTGTGTGTGTGTGTGTGTGTGTGTGTGTGTGTGTGTGTATATATTCAGTGTACATTCTTGCTCGACATGATAGTATGCTATCTGGTTCTTCTTTATCTGACATATTGATTTGATCATGCTTTTACTCATTCAAACATGTTGATAAAGCCCTGAGGATATTGGCTTGACTACAGTGATTATGATAGAGATCATACTAGTGGGACATCTGTAGTTTATAAGCATATCCTGAAATGTCCCTAGTCGTAAGGTGTATCGAGACGGGGTATCGATATACCAGAGTAGACTAGCGTATATGATACAAGACCCATATGATAGGCGGTGGATATGTTGGAGATAATGCCCTCAGAGTCAATTATTGGATCACAGGCATGTGATTGCAATGATTGAAGGATGACCTATCCCGGTAGGACAGTCTTACTCAAGATGATAGTATGCTATCTGGTTTATCTTTATCATCGTGTACTGCTTTAGGTGACCTTACGAGTCGCTATTACACGTTGATAGAGCCCATAGGATTCAGGCTTGACTACCAGCAGTATGAGGGCGATCATATAAGTGAGAGCTGGAGTCTATAAGCACATCCTTAAAAGGTCCCTAGTCGTGGGAGTTTCGAGACTGGGCATCGATTCTCCAGAGTAGACTAGTGTATACAGTCGAGACCCCGACGAGGGGCGGTGGCCGGTCTCACAAGCCACTGGTGTCAGTTGGTTCACCTAAGATGTATACAGGTGCTCATTGGGTTATGAGTACACCGGACAGGACTCGCCGGGAACCTGCTAGTTGGTATTATACCTGACGTCAGATAGCAGTTCCCTGATGACATGTGTACAGGTTAGTTCATTGACCTGAGATCGTCATTTGTCTTATGTGAGTTCCCACTGTACTTTGATTACTACCCTACCACGGCTCAAAGGAGTCGTGCAAACAGGTTTTAGTTGGGTACAGTCCCGAGCCACATGGAGGCAGTGAGCGGATCTGCAGGGGTTCGTCTCTCCCGGTATTGGGGGTGAGGTCGCGCTGTGTCTAGGAGAGCCAGAACATGAAAAGTCCTTGGCCAAGGCAGGAGATTTGCTGGTAGGTATTCCAGTAGTATCTCAGGGCGTTCTGGGCTACACTCCGACACGACTTGTACCGCTATTGGGGGTCTGACTTTTCCCAAACCCCCTAGGCCAGCCATGCGATGCTCATAGACGAACGGACCGGACTGTACGGATATTGTCACTGACAGGCTCAGTAGGGTGTTAGGATGAGTTCGCTCATCGACGTCCCTTTTTGTCAATAGCTGGTGGCCCGTCACGTATGGCTAATACCTCTGACGTGCTAGTGGTTAAATCCACAGCCATAGTATTGACGAGTCTTTAGAGTCCACCACACATACAGTTACTCAAGTTTCGGGCGAAACGATGTAGAGGCCGTATGGAGATATGGCAGGGTTCGTTCAGATACGTGCGGTATTGCACGGATCGTGATCGGACGGATTTTACTAGCCGGCTTTGGCTTAAGCCGGATCCTAGTATTAAATAGTGTAGTTTTGTCTCTTTGCATTTGTGCTCAGTGGGAATACAAATGTGGGCATGTATTTGCAGTAGTGGGGTTTTCCTGTAATTTATTACGGGATCAGTTTTCTGAAGTTGCCAGTTTGCATTCCGTTCCGGACGGTTTTCCTTTGTTCCTTCGCGGCCGGACTTTCTGTTGTAGGGGGTTATTTACAAGTTTGCAAATAACATTTGTGGAGGGGTTTATTGCATTTTGTGGCTTCCTCATCATGAGATTCCATATTGGTCTTTTCCTTTGCTTTTTGAGAAAGGATTGATAAGTGAGGTGAGTGTGACTTTGTTTTCATTTCTTTTTGGATGTGGTCACCCATTGCTTTTTCTACCATCACCTCCCTTCATGGTTTTGGAATTTTTTGATTTCCCTCCACCATTCTCTTGAGGGGCCGGCCACATTAGAGGGAGAGAATGAGAGAGTTTACTTTTTTGGGGTGGCATTTTATCTTCATCTCATTCTATGGTTGCAAAAAGAGATTAGCTCTAAAGCTCATTCTTTTTCTCATTCTCTTCTCAATTCCTCCATGGCAACTAAACCCCTAGAGACAAGTTTCATACACTATTCTACAGCAAATCTTGGACGCGTCGACTAGCCAACTTCGCGCCCGAGTTGCCTCGGTCAAGAGGTAGGAGCCCGTAAAAGTATTTGGCTACGTGGTGCCCTTTCCGACGAGGAGGTGTCGGATGGAGATTCCGCGGGAGATCGGAGTGGAGACGAAGACCGAAGGACACAGATCACTTGGTATAGCTTCTCTACTCTTTTCTAGTTTGATAGTTGCTAGGTTAATGGCCCGATCCGGGTGAAAAGTGGGCGGTGGTGCCGGTTTGCTAGTTTGCAAAGTTTTTGTTTCCACGTTTTCGGCGTCGGATCGACGGCCGGGGCGCCCCCGCGGGCTTACATTGGTATCAGAGCCACTAAATTAACCATGCCTAGCTTGCTCTAGTATGTTTAAAACCCGATCGAACAAAAATCCCCAAAAACCGTATTTTAGTGCACATGTGTTCTCTGTCGAAATTTTTTCAGCTTCAAAAATTTTTCAGGGTGTTTCAGAATGATGTGCAGGGAATTCTAAGCAATTTGTGAAAAATTGGTCAAGTGATCTCACCATAAGACCGCGGAACCACGGCCAAACCCATGCTTGGGCCGCGGTTCCGCCGCGCTTTTGAATCCTCGTTTGACCAAATTTTTGCAGAATGCTCCTGAGTTCAAAATGGTGGTTTTGGGATATTCTTTTTGGGCCCAGATTTTCTGTAAGTGCTACAGTACTGCTTGGGGACCACTTCGGTAAATTTGTTCGATCATATATTTTAAACACATTAGTTCACAGTATTTACATTATATCTGCGACCGTAAATGTCACTCGATCGGTAAATCCTGTCTAACTGCTATAGCCCTTTTAGACGGATTTGCGAACGTGACATTCACGTTGATGTTCTGTGTATTGCTGTGATGTTGTGGATCGGTCGTGGGGGATAGCCTGGTTGCAGTGGTAGTACAGTTTTGTTTTATATGTACATTTGATATTGCGGGGCGAGCGTCCGACATGTGGACTGCCGTCACTGCCTGTTTGTATTATTCTTTTGGGGCACGACCTGGTTGCGGTCGATGTATCCGTTGTATGTATATTTTACTTTCTGTACTAGGATTACCCCACGGAGGGGTGCACGGATAGCTGGGTTCTAGAGGGCAACGAGCCCGCATCTCATGGCGTTGAGACGGAGGGGGCTTTACTCTAGAATTGGCGGGCTATTCGCCGCACTCGTAGGGGGTATAGGATTGACCCAGGAGGGGTGCCCAAGTTACCGGATTATGTGAAGTGCTGGGTGGTCCATTCACGTTGCTGAAGGGGGCCGCCTCGCTTCAGGTTTTGGCGGGTGACTTGCCACGCCCGTATGGGTCTAGGATTTCATTGCACAGGCTATCCACACGAAAAGGGGAACGTCGGGTTTCAGTAGCGGCTCTGTGAAACCCGGGGATCCCAGATATCTGTATTGATCTGTGTTGTTGCATTTTATCACGCCTTGAGCGAAAATTATATATTATATATATACTAGTAGATGTTGTATATGTTTTGCATCCGCGCTAGTCCAGTCCCCGCTCTGTCGTTAGTTAGCTAACCTAACGAGTGATGACGGGACCCAGTGGTGAATGCGGATGGCATATACGTACGTCATTATTTTCGTTCTTTTGTGGTGTGATCAATTGATGGGACTGCGTTGATTCGGATCAATGCAAGCTAAACAAACCTATTCTGATGTTGTTGGAATACTTTTCAAAAAGCTGTTATTGCAAGGACGTTCACTTTTTTTTTGCATCGTGGTATTCAGTTGGAATATCCTGCTCCTCAGTCGACGAGGCAAGGGCCGAGATCCCTTCACCAGGAGTGACCCCTTGGACAGAAGTTTGCGTCAGGGCAATAACTTCACTATAGCCGATTACTTTTACTTTGCATCGTGGTATTCAGTTGGAATATCCTGCACCTCATTCTACGGGGAAAGAGCCCAGATCCCTTCACCGGGAGTGACCTCTTTAGCGAAGGTTTTCGTCACTATATTTTTCTAAAAAGCTATCCGTTCCTTCAACGATATCAAGTTCATTACGTTAAAGGTTTTCGCCAGAAACCATTCGTAGCCCTCCGTCGTTTCATATGGATAGTCAATAGTATTCAAGCTGTGTATGTTGGCCAAAGTCAAGGCACAGTGTTTGGTAGCTGTTGGGTATTCATATGCAACATAGATAGATGCGTTGGTTTGGGACAGTCGTATAGCCTTGTTGGCCAAAGTCAAGGGCTTGTACGGGTGGGTTCAAATTAACCTGGATAATGACGGGTAGAACTTGACATGTGACTTATGATATGTTGGCCAAAGTCAAGGTCATAAGAGCATGGGGCAAAAATCCATATCGGGAGTTTCAAAAGAACTGAAACTTGCCAGATATGAACATACCTTCTGGAGTGTGATAACGTGAGCGGATTCCGTCACGTTATCATGCGATGATAGTTGGATCCCGATTCCCACTGATGAGTTGGTTTACTCCTCGGGTGATCCCGGCTAATTCTTCTTTCAGGTTTGGGGAAGAATTTGACGTTACAGTGGGAGGTTTCCAGATTAGATAAAGTGATAACCATTCTGATCTAGGTTAGAGTGCACGCTGAGTGTTTCTTTTCTCTCTCTCTTTGGCAGCAACCATTGACCCGATCCTAGACTATGACTCAGTGAACAAGTTGACCGAACCTTCTTAACACTGGCTTTTGGATTGTCAGAGTTGCAGACCTCATTGCCACTCCTACTTTTACCCTTTTCTCCAGGACACCCCGTATTACTACGAACGTCCACTTCCATTGGACAAAACCATCGTATGGTTATACACGAACTCGAAGGAATTCGAGGATGGTTTCCGGTTTTGGAGAAAACGAATAGGACTATTCAGTTGTCTTTTCCTTTTTCCTTCTCTCAGGTTGCGAGTACTCCTTGGTTTAGGAGATAGAACACCTATTACGCAAATTGGATAGTCTTCTTCCAAACCTTAGGCTGGTGCCGAACGGTGGGGAATGAAGAAAACCAATTAGCCTAAATGGTGTACAGAAGGTATTAAGTTAAGACAAAGCAAGGGATTAGTAAGAGGGCAAAGTAAATTGCGACTGCTATTCACGACCAAACCAAGTATTTCTTCGCCAATCCTAAATCACCTTTGTATTTCTCCAGGACACTCCGTATCACTACGAAGATCCCAGTTTATTGGATAATCCATCGTATGGTTATATACGAACTCGAAAGGAACTTGTTCCAGTTCGGGGATGGATCCTGGTTCAGGAGAAATAGGAATAAGGTTCATTCGGTTGTCTTTTATCTTCACCTTCTCTCGCATTGCGAGTGCTCCTAGGATTAGGACACTACACCCATTATGCTTATTGGATAGTCTCCTTCCAAACCATAGGCTGGTGCCGAACGGTAAGGAAGGAAGAAAACTATTTGGCCTAAAGGGGTGTATAGAAGGTAATGACTAAAGACATAAAAAAGGGATTTGGAGAGGTGGCAAAGAATTATACGGTTATAGTTGTGAATCTGGATAATGGAAGAGGCATTACTAGGAATACCAGGATACCCCATCGAAACATTTCAATGTTTCAGTTTCACCGTGTACTGTTAAAAGAAAACTGATTTCCCAATTAGACACTTGCTCCAGGGTATTTATTTACCGGGTTTGATTCTCACATCTGTATGGTTTTATAGATGATGAGTGGGAGTAAGTTATTGGGAATTAGGTGATCGTCCTCATTATATCGGAATTCGTTGTAATTGGTGATATTTGAGGAAGTCACCTGGGTTGTTTGCCGGACGACAAATATTTGGTTTTGAATATCCGTTGTTGTGCACCAATTTCAAATTGATATATCTGTACGTCTATTTTTATAGAGTGAGATATACCTTTTTGAAATTATGTCTATGACATTTACCTATATCAGTAGATGGTTAGGTAAGGAGCATTGAACAGCGGTGTAATTCTTCTTAACCATAAATACAGTTTTCAACCTACGACACACAGTGAAAGAGTTGTTAGACTCAAGGGACTTGTACAGAGTATTGTATATTGTCCAGTGTCCATCAGGACAGAGGGGTTGGTCCTCGTACTTTATTCTGTTTACTTATGACTTCTCTAGTTCTTAGACATGTGTTTCGTAGAAACACAGGGTCTAAGTTTCGAGGAGTTATAGGTATAAGAATAAAGTAGAGAACCAGGTATTCCAAGTATCGGGATTCTTCAAGGTGATCGAAGATATAGATACTTGTGGATGGTATTCAGTTGATAGTAATGATTAAGAGAACTTGCTTCTCTTTCAGGTTACTCATAATTGGAAGTGCTCCTAAGTTGAGTAACGCTAATCGGCCTCTCTTCTATTTAGTTGACATGCACTGGAGACAGCTGCATGATTTGAATCTGGTTCAATTAAATCAGTGCCTCTGTTTCTATATTGGATATAGAACAGTTCATATCTTGACATTGTTAAGGTACGGGGAGTTGTCCGGGTTATGCTTAAAACCAGACTCCGGATAACTCAAGGCACGTTTCTGTAATGGCTATTTGTGGGTTGACCCGGGCTATGGCGAGGGTTGACTTTCTACCATCTGGAAGATCAATAGTGATATTGTTCTTGACTCACCACAGTTTTAATAAAAATGGATTTTTTTCCAGAAAACAGTAGTGGGAGTATGGTAGAACTGGAAGTGATTCCAGAACCGCAAACGATTACTGAAGATTTGATAAGAACCTAAAGATTCAATCTGGTTTGACATTCCATTGGCCCCTCCGCAGATAAAGTGGGTAACCTCAGGCACCCGAGAGGTACTTCGGTATGCTTAAGGACGGTGGCAGGGAGGTTCTTGTTTACCCAGACTTACCATTGTTGTTGTTCCAGACTGTGAGACCCGGCAGGAGGATGACTATAGCGTCGTTCTAAACTAGCTTTAGAAGTGTACGCCTATATGACTCTGCCAGAGGGTTGTCGTAGTCAGTGGGAGCAGCGGAAGCATTGGTGGACATCAGGCTTATGTCTATTTATAGACTAGAGCAGATATAGCGGAGATAGATCATCTATTTCTGATGTGACAGTCATAGGTTTGACTTCATCAGAATATGGGATGGATCTGTTGAGAAGGTAGTAGGGTGTGATGTCCTGGTATTTGATGACATACACAGAGTAGGAAGTGATATTCCTATACTACGATCGGTTATACTATGGTTGTCACACAGTGGTTTCTCCACACAGGACTTGGATATTATATCAGACATTCTGGTAACTAGATCTATGGTTTTAGATCTAGATTTGGGTGGTTTCCTAATCTGGGTACTTGGACAGCATTCTAAGAGTATTCAGAATGGACGACTCCTGGCATGGTGGTATACCTGCAGGTGATGGAGTCACCCTCTCTAAAGGTGTCTTACAGACTAAAAGGGAGAGGGATGTGCATGATTGACAGATCACTTGCTTAGGCAATTGAGTCAATCATGAGATGTCAAGTACCACACCAGATGTTGTTCTTGCAGTAGGTGCAATAAGTTGATATTAATCCAATCCTGGAGAAACAATCGGAAGCAGTTTTAGAACATAAGTGAATGTTCTAGGGATTTGATAACGGCAGCCTCCTTTAGGAGACGGTTATCATTCCAGGCTTCCAAGGTGACCTGGATGGCAGAGTTGCTGTCAGAGTTATAGTTTTCCCTCAAACGAGGGGCCGTATTTTAGACAGGTGGTCCAAGGCAATACTGAGGAAGGTATGGCGCAGGATACTGATTAAGTTCGGTTGACGATACAGTCTAAGAAGTTTGGATTTGGAGTTCATTTATGAGCAAGGTCCCATCAGACATCCAGACATTCTAAGACAGGTATTACTCATTTCGGGAGATGGTTTTCTCCGCGAACTTGAGATAAAGAGAGAAATAGAAAGTAACACCATAGCGGATCCACTCACTGAGGCTATTCCTCGAATGCAATAGTTTCGCAAACGAGCTTTGTGAGACTGACTAGTAGAGGAGCTGGGTGTTCGGTATCACACGGGCTGTGCGTATGCGACATCGCAATAATTAGCCTTGAGTGCAAGTGGGAGATTGTTGGAGATCTCAGAGTCAATTATTGGATCATAGGCACGTGATTGCAATGATTGAGGGAGGACCTATCCCGGTAGGACAGTCTTACTCGAGATGATAGTATACTATCTGGTTTATCTTTATTATCGTATACTGCTTTAGGTGACTTTACGAGTCGCTATTACACGTTGATAGAGCCCCTAGGATTCTTGCTTGACTACCAGCAGTATGAGGGCGATCATATAAGTGAGCTGGAGTCTATAAGCACATCCTTAAAAGGTCCCTAGTCGTGGGAGTTTCGAGACTGGGCATCGATTCTCCAGAGTAGACTAGTGTATACAGTCGAGACCCCGACGAGGGGCGGTGGCCGGTCTCACAAGCCACTGGTGTCAGTTGGTTCACCTAAGATGTATACAGGTGCTCATTGGGTTATGAGTACACCGGACAGGACTCACCGGGAACCTGCTAGTTGGTATTATACCTGACGTCAGATAGCAGTTCCCTGGTGACATGTGTACAGGTTAGTTCATCGACCTGAGATCTTCATTTGTCTCGTGTGAGTTCCCACTGTGCTTTGATTACTACCCTACCACGGCTCAAAGGAGTCGTGCAAACAGGTTTTAGTTGGGTACAATCCCGAGCCACATGGAGGCAGTGAGCGGATCTGCAGGGGTTCGTCTCTCCCGGTATTGGGGGTGAGGTCGCGCCGTGTCTAGGAGAGCCAGAACATGAAAAGTCCTTGGCCAAGGCAGGAGATTTGCTGGTAGGTATTCCAATAGTATCTCAGGGTGTTCTGGGCTACACTCCGACACGACTTGTACCGCTATTGGGGGTCTGACTTTTGCCAACCCCCTAGGCCCGCCATGCGATGCTCATAGACGAACGGACCGGACTGTACGGATATTGTCACTGACAGGCTCAGTAGGGTGTCAGGATGAGTTCGCTCATCGACGTCCCTTTTTGTCAATAGCTGGTGGCCCGTCACGTATGTCTAATACCTATGACGTGCTAGTGGTTAAATCCACAACCATAGTATTGACGAGTCTTTAGAGTCCACCACACATACAGTTACTCAAGTTTCGGGCGAAACGCTGTAGAGGCTGTATGGAGATATGGCAGGGTTCAATCAGATACGTGCGGTATTGCACGGATCGTGATCGGACGGATTTTACTAGCCGGCTTTGGCTTAAGCCGGATCCTAGTATTAAATAGTGTAGTTTTGTCTCTTTGCATTTGTGCTCAGTGGGAATACAAATGCGGGCATGTATTTGCAGTAGTGTGGTTTTCCTGTAATTTATTACGGGATCAGTTTTCTGAAGTTGCCAGTTTGCATTCCATTCCGGCCGGTTTTCCTTTGTTCCTTCGCGGCCGGACTTTCCGTTGGAGGGGGTTATTTGCAAGTTTGCAAATAACATTTGTGGAGGGGTTTATTGCATTTTGTGGCTTCCTCATCATGAGATTCCATATTGGTCTTTTCCTTTGCTTTTTGAGAAAGGATTGATAAGTGAGGTGAGTGTGACTTTGTTATCATTTCTTTTTGGATGTGGTCACCCATTGCTTTTTCTACCATCACCTCCCTTCATGGTTTTAGAATTTTTTGATTTCCCTCCACCATTCTCTTGAGGGGCCGGCCACATTAGAGGAAGAGAATGAGAGAGTTTCTTTTTTTGGGGTGGCATTTTTTCTTCATCTCATTCTATGGTTGCAAAAAGAGATTATCTCCAAAGCTCATTCTTTTTCTCATTCTCTTCTCAATTCCTCCATGGCAACTAAACCCCTAGAGACAAGTTTCATACACTATTCTACAGCAAATCTTGGACGCGTCGACTAGCCAACTTCGCGCCCGAGTTGCCTCGGTCAAGAGGTGGGAGCCTGTAAAAGTATTTGGCTACGTAGTGCCCTTTCCGACGAGGAGGTGACGGATGGAGATTCCGCGGGAGATCGGAGTGGAGACGAAGACTGAAGTGTTAGTTATATGTATGCCCTAGAGGCCATTACTGTACATAGGATGTATATTGTAGTGGATGCTGGGACATATATAGGGAGGACTTTCTTGCTCGACATGATAGTATGCTATCTGGTTGAACTTTACCTTAACGTGTATACTGATTGTCTCTCTGTTACATGTTGGTAAAGCCCTTAGGATGTGTGCTTGACTACCTGGACTATGATGCGGATCATACTAGTGGGGACATGGTAGTCCATAAGTACATCCTTCAAAGTCCCTAGTCGTGGGTGTATCGAGACGGGGCATCGATATACCAGAGTAGACTAGCGTGTACCTTCTCGACCCATACAGATGGGCGATGGATGATCCCATATCCATTGGTGTTTGACATCAGAGATGATATACGGGTGCTCAGTAGAGACTGGGTACACTGGACGGACTCGCCGAGAACTCCCAGATGGTATTATACCTCACGTCAGATGGCAGTTCTCTGGTGACACTGGTACAGAGTAGTCTGTTGACTCGAGATCGTCATAGAGTCTTGTGTGGTTCCCACTGTGCTTTGATTTCCATCTTACCATGTCCAAGAGGGCGTGCAAAACGGTGGTTTTTGGGTACAGTCCCGAGTCACATGGAGGCAATGAGCGATAGGAGGGGATTCGTCTCTCCCGGTATAGGGGGTTGATGTTGCGCTGTGTTCGATTGGCTATAACAGGAAATCCCTGGCCAGGGTTGCTGAGATTTACTGGTAAGTGTTACCAGTAGTTTCTCAAAAAGTTATAGACCTCATATCGACACGACTTATCGAGCTATTGGGGTCTGACGTTTACCACCCCTAGGCGAGATATGCGACATATCAGACGATCAGACCGGACTGTACGGTAGTGTTACTGGTTGGATTCACTGGAGTGTGAGCGGGCTTGCTCGTCGATCTTCAGATCGCTCAATACCCGGGTGGCCGTTACGTTTAGCAGACCGCTTGCGGCTTGTAGGTGTTTGATATGATCATCATCTGCTGCCGGCGTATTGACGAGTCTTTAGAGTCCTACACAGAGGTTTCCTGGCTCAAGCGAAACGAAATAGGAGCGCATATGAGATATGTGCGGGACCGAGAATAATGCGTGTATGTGATACCGTATTCTATTCTCGCGATAAATGTATCGAATGGTTGTATGCGATATAACCTAGTTATCGATTCAAGCGTTGATTCGATAAGCCGATATATTGTATACTAGTCGGTTGTGTGCGACATAACCGGATCGTTAAATCAAGTGTTGATTTGATGATTTAATGCATAATTATATATTTGATATATTACTTTGCGTTAACTAGTATTGGTTCACTTTAAATGGATTTTCTCACTCGGATTGTACACATGTGATATACTTTTGTGCACTTCTTTGTATCATGTTTGATGATACATGTTTACTTGAGTTTTTGTAAAGATTAAACCATGGTTATTTAAATGGTTAGGGTTTTGTTTTTCATATCTATTTATTCATTTATTTATTTATTTTCTTTTTGGAAAAAGAAATGAGAAGAATGGTGGCTTTCTTTGTTTGTAGTTGAAGATTCATGAACCTTTGACTTTGTCCACCATTCTTATCTCATGCTTAACCTAACCATTTGATTTAACCCTAGTTTAATCTCTACACTTGACCATGGTTTAGATTATGATAAGTTTTGATTTTTCTTTTCATTTTTAATTAACTTATCATAACTATTTCCTTCTTCTTCTTCATTCTTCAAGTGAAGAAAGCTTGCCCCATCAATGGCAAGTGATGGAAATGAGTGAGAAATCCAATTCTAAAGTCTACCCACTTCCTATTTATTCATCCTCTACCTCTTGCCAAGTAGTAGAGTGTGTTTCCTTCACAAATTTCATGACTTGGTGAAGGTGGAGCTTGATTCATCGATGCCTCGACGTAGATCATCTTCGGCTTGGACATCGACGACCTAGCCCGCCCATTCTCCGACGAAGACGACGCTAGAGCCCGGATTCCTTTTGGACAGCGGAGACGACTTCGTTGCGGAGCTATGGAGGTGGAGCACCGGATCTACAAAGGTTGTATTTTCGTATTCTCATTAGTTAATTTGTTAACTAGTTCTTTTTCGCCTAGACATCTAGTTATCGATCCGTAGTCGGGTCTCTCGGCACCGTTAAAATTTTAATTTGGTATGGTTAATGCCTTGTGAGACCTCATTAGGGTGCCTAGGAACCCTACAGTGGTATCAGAGCCTAGCTAGAGCCTTAGGCGAAGTCCAGACGGAATTTGAAACCCGAACGACCCGAAACCCCAACCTTAAAATTGCTCTCTGGACGATTTTGAAAAACTGGGATTTTTCCAGATTAAAAATATTCAGAAAACTCAGTAAAATAATTTAAGAATTACTGTTTAAATTTGAGGGCTTGATTCATTAGAGAAGGCGCGGATCCGCGGCCTTACAGTTGGCTCAGGCGGCGGATCCGCGGCCGTACGGCCTCAGTTTTTAAATAGTTTTATACAGTAATTCTTAGTTTTATGTGCTGGCTTTCCTGGAAATTTTTAATAATTTTTCTAGAGCTGAATTTTCTGGGTTGATTTGGGGATTCGGTGTTTCGATCGGAGTGTCAAATTTTGTCTGTGTGGCTTTCCGGATAAATTTTTAGAATATGTTAAAAAGTTCGACCGGATATAAATACCCAATTTTTCCCCTGTCGGGAAATTTCCAAGTGTTGGATTTTTACGTGGTTTAACGACGTTCTAAGTAGTGCAAGTAACGCGATGGACCCTCTAGAAGACAACAAACCTTAACTCGATTATGTGACCGTCTTGAACTGCCCTTTGAACCTTCGGGTTTGGGGCAGTACGGCGTGCCACATGTAAGGCGTTGGCTTGACCCTTCTACGGCTGGACCGTTGGTACTGAGGCACGAACTGAATGTTGTTAGACTCATATTTCATGTGTTGATCTGTATCGGGAAAACTTGGGTGTTCGATTGTTCGATCGAAAAGTTTAACATTTTCTATTTATCTGGAATGGGATACAATAATTAGAATTCACAAATTGTTATGAGATAACGGAATGAATATTATAAACATAGCAGTTTAGTCTCACTTGATCGGTTGCCACAGAATTTTGATGTGATCAAAAGTCCGTCGCAATCACGTATCGTACGCGGATACTCGCCGGGTAAACTTAATAGACAGCTTCACTCCATAGCCCCGACCAAGTGACTGTAGGAGAACCCCGTCGCCGAAAGCATCCGTTCGGGTGCTCGCGGTAGCGGTGTTCCGCCTTGGTGCACTTCGTCGACGGTATCGGAGGTGCGGCCGTCTACTGAAGTTTGCGACGAGTATTCGATCTGGATCTTGGGAATCTTGTTGAATTGCCCGACTTGGTATTGAAAAGTGTTTTCGATGTTGAGACTAAAATGCGGGGTTTATAATTGTTAGGCATGCGATGTCTAAGTAATTCATTTGGTCAGGCATGTGATGTCTGAGGTGGTTGCGGATTCCAACTGTTGTAGTTTTACACTTTCTTTTATGTGACCGTAAGTGTAATATGTGATATCGCCGGTTTCGTTGCTATATGTCAACGACAATTGGGATGCGCATATTTACTTACGTTGATGACATGTGATGTTATGTGTTGCTGGATATGTTATATTGGATCGTCGTGTTTGAATAGCCGGGGATTTTTATGTGAGATGAGTGTTTTTCATTTTCATTCATGTAAAAACTTGTATGTTATATTCTTTTATTGGGGCACTTCCAGGTTGCGGAAGATGTCACCCTTTGTATATTATTTACTTTTCCGCACTAGGATAGACCCAAGGAGGGGAGCACAAGTAACCGGGTTCTGGAGTCCAGTGGGAGACCAACTCGAGGAGTCGAGTCCGGGTCTCCTAACTCCAGAATTGGTAGGGTTGCTTGCCGCTCTCGTAGGGGTCTTAGGGTGTGGGTTTGGCTATTCATCATAACCGTGGAATCCGTGTTTTATACTGGCTCGTATTGAAAACACGGACGTCCTAGTATATCCAATATTTCATATGATTCTTCTGCTGCGATATCTGTGATGTGATCATGTGATGTTCTGTGATAGATACATATATAGTATATATGATATATTATATAGGCGTTACTTATGTTTTACACCCGCGCTAGCCCTGCCCCGCTCTGCCGTTAGTTACCTAACCTAACGGTGCACGAGGGGACATCGAGGCGAATGCGGATGGCATAAGTGTACGTCGTATTTATCTGTGATGTTTAGGTACTTAAATGATGGGACTTCATTAATATGATTAATGAAATAAAAGAAACCTAAGATGTTGTAGAATCGAATTTCAAAATAAAACAGGTAGCTACAGTTCTTGCTTTGCACAGCGGTATATGTGATATATCCTGCACCTTATTCGATGAGGAAAGGACCGAGATCCCTTCACCGGGAGTGACTCCTTTAGCAATAACTGGCAGATGCTACACACTCGGTTTGTCTTTTGATTGCTTTTAAGAGTTCTGCTTTGCACAGTGATATATATGATATATCCCGCACCTCATTCGACGAGGAAATGACCGACGATCCCTTCACCGGGAGTGACTCCTTTAGCAAAACTAGAAAAGCCTCGAAAACACTCCATTTTAAAACCATTTGATTCTACAACAATATCAAGTTCATTACGCAATAGGTTTTCAGAAAAACCTGTCGTAGCCCTCCGTCATTTCAGATACGTACTAGTTAGTATTCGTGCTGCGGTTGTTTGGCCTCCGTCAAGGCGTAGTGTACGGTAGCTAACTAGTGCTTATCTGCTAGCATATGATGCGATTGGATTAGGGTATTCGTACGGCGTTGTTTGGCCTCCGTCAAGGGTCGTGCGGGTGGGTTTAATTCAATCAGGAAATGACGGGTTGAACTTGACTAGCGGACTATGGGTTGTTTGGCCTCCGTCAAGGTCATAAAGAGCTAGGGGCAAAATATTATCGGGAATTTCAAGTGTTGAAATTTGCAATGAGATTGCATACCTTCTATGAGATAGTTGGATCCCGATGCCCGCTGCGAGTAAGAGTTACTCCTGGGAGAGTTTTATACATTACAATTAGCCGATCAAGTAGGTGTCTAGAAAGGTGTTAACGAGGTTACGCCTCTGGGAAAAAGAGGTTTACATTAATTAGGTTCGTGCGAAAGCACGGGGGACCTCCCTCAAAGTACCGACACTGGCCTGGTTGAAAGATTGGCGAACTTGTAGTGCGTAATTAATCCCGGCTAGTCTTTCCTTTTAGGGTTTGAAGGAAGATTTGATAAAAAGCAGTGGGAGCCATCCTGATTAGATAAAATAATAACCAATCTATTCTTGACAGAGCGCACGCTGAGTGTTTTCTTCTCTCTCTCTCCTGGTAGCGACCATATCACGCCTTAATCAAGATAATAATACGGATTTTTGACCGAACCCGCTTGTTATACTGAGCTGGGGAACGTTGGCCCCGCTCCACCTTATAATTGTTATAAGACAGAGCAGGAAATTGGGGAATACCAGATTTCCCGTGCCGCCCAAACGAAGAGAGTGCATGCTGATGCATCATCTTCGGGTGTGTTCATTATAAAGAACGGTTTCTCTGTATCCTCTACGTCCTGGGTATGTGATACCAGATCAGGATCCCAGATATGTAATCTGTTACATAGGGCTACAGAAAGGTAGAGAACTGAGAAAGGGTGATAAGTTTCATGAGGCAGAAAACGGGGCAAGTGTTGCAGCCAAGTCTGTCGGTCACTGTCACCCTGTATTACCAGAATACATTGATTCTGAACGAATGTTATTAGATACCGAACCTGATATACCAAATCATATCACTCTCTTTGGTAGAAAAGAAATGATAAAATTTTGTATTGTTGGATAATGTTTTGAACATTTCCTATATCAAAAGTTGATCGGTTCAGGTACGTTATCTAAAAGCATTAATTTTCTAAATCAAACTACAGTTCTTAATATACGGAACACACACAAGAGGAAGAGTTCAGAAATGAACGAATCCTTTTTAAGGTATTGTAGACTAGGTTATATCAATGCGACCCGACTAGCTGAAGTTACATGTAGATGCATATTTAAATCTGTTTGAATTTACATCTTATGAAACTTGCCAGTCATGTCACAAAGATAAGATGACCATAGCTCGTTTACTGGAAACAGAGAAAGAGTTAGTGAACTCTTGGGATGATACATGTTGATGTATGTAGGTCCCCTGTCTACACATGCCAAGACCGGTTCTTTGTACTTCATTACGTTCTCTGATAATCTCTTTAGATTCAGACATATATTCCTGTTGAAACACAAGTCCGAACCTTTTGAGATATTCACAGAATATAAGTTAGAAGTAGAGAACCAATACGGGTATAAGTATTATTTCCTATGATGAGATCAAGGAAGAGAATACTTGAGCACGGAAATCCTGGACTATTCTAAAGGAGAATGAGATTCTCTCTCAGCATTACTCCTCCGAATACACCATAGCAAGTTGGTGTATCGGGGCGGAGCAATCACATCCTATATGATAAGGTGTGCTCTATGATGAGTACTACTGAGTTACCTATTTCCTTTTGGGAGTTATGCACTTGAGAAGTTGCATACCTATTGAATAGGGTTCGAATCAAATCAGTTACCTACCACTTCATATGCGATATGGAAAGGGAAGAGCCCATGTCTTAAGTTAGTTAAGATTTGGGGTTGTCCGGCCTATGTCTAAAAGGCAAAATCCGGACAAGCTCGAGGCAAGGTCTGTTATGTAGAACTGGAAATGTTCCAGCTATACAAACTGCAGCAGATGATTTGATAGAACCGAAGGATTCAGTAGAAACCAACGAACCTCAGCCTCTCCGCCGATCTAGTAGGGTTCCTCACCCACCTGAGAGATACTTCGGTTTCTCTATGACAGTGGGAGCTAGGATTGCATCATGAGATGATGACCCAACTTGTTTCGAGCTGGCCATCAGGAGTAGGACTCTGTAAGAATGGCTGGATGCTTAGCGATCTGAGATGGAATCCTTATACACCAACAAAGTATGGACTTTGGTTGCTATATCTGAAGGGTTAAATCCCCATCAGGAGCAAGTATATCTTGAGAAGATTACTTGGTGTACATGGAAAAGTTGAGACTTTCAAAGCTAAACTTGTTAAAGGTTTTCGTCATCGACCAGGTGTGGATAATGATGAAACGTTTTCAAGTAGCTATGCTTAAGTCCGACCAGATCCTACTTGCCACGGCTACATACCGTGACTACGATATCTGGTGGTTGGGTGTCATGACTGCTTTTCTAAATGATGTTTTAGAAGAGTGCGTCTATAAGTACACAGCCAGAGGGCCTCGTAGACAGTGGGAGCAGCGGAAACGTGTGCAAGATGCTTTATAGGATAAAGCAGGCATCGCGGAGTTGGAACATCTGTTTTGATGAAGCGGTCAAAGAAGTTGACATCATCAAAATGGTAGATGAACCTTGTATAAACAAAAAGGTAGTAGGGAATATGGTGAGATCCTCGTAGAGTACGTGGATGACATACTCTTGATAGGGAAAGAGTTTCCTATGCTACGCTCGATCAATCTCCACTTATCACTAGGATTCTCCATATAGGATCAAAGTGATACCTACTAAATCCTGGATTTTGGATCTATGAGATAGATTTAAATGGATGTTAGGATTCTCACTAGTTGTAGTAAGATGGTATCAATCGATTCTGGGGAGAATCACTGGAAAGGTTCCAGGGTGATAAAGACGACTGAGTGTCAGTCACAGGCATTGTCTTTACCCTCAGTAAAGGGACGGTATGTTGGAAGAGTTCCAAGCCAGATACCGTGACATACTAGACGATAAAGGCAGGATACATCGCTACTTATGATGCTACCAAAGAGGCTGTTTGGGTATATATTGGTTCATAAGATGAACCATGTTCCTCCCATTGTGTGACAATGGAGTTGTGGCTTATGCCAAGGAACGTCCGTCCCATCAGTGATCCAGACATATTCTAAGGCAGTATCACCTTATCATGGAGATAGTTGATCTCCAGGGTGATCGAGGTTTGGAGAGTAGACTCAGAGGACAACACAGCGGATCCACTCACAAAGGCCTGTTCCCAGAGAGAGATTTTTATGGGATGGTTGAGTATGAGATACTACAACCACTGCTACAGATGGCCCTAGTGCAAGTGGGAGATTGTTAGTTATATGTATGCCCTAGAGGCCATTACTGTACATAGGATGTATATTGTAGTGGATGCTGGGACATATATAGGGAGGACTTTCTTGCTCGACATGATAGTATGCTATCTGGTTGAACTTTACCTTAACGTGTATACTGATTGTCTCTCTGTTATATGTTGGTAAAGCCCTTAGGATGTGTGCTTGACTACCTGGACTGTGATGCGGATCATACTAGTGGGGACATGGTAGTCCATAAGTACATCCTTCAAAGTCCCTAGTCGTGGGTGTATCGAGACGGGGCATCGATATACCAGAGTAGACTAGCGTGTACCTTCTCGACCCATACAGATGGGCGATGGATGATCCCATATCCATTGGTGTTTGACATCAGAGATGATATACGGGTGCTCAGTAGAGACTGGGTACACTGGACGGACTCGCCGAGAACTCCCAGATGGTATTATACCTCACGTCAGATGGCAGTTCTCTGGTGACACTGGTACAGAGTAGTCTGTTGACCCGAGATCGTCATAGAGTCTTGTGTGGTTCCCACTGTGCTTTGATTTCCATCTTACCACGTCCAAGAGGGCGTGCAAAACGGTGGTTTTTGGGTACAGTCCCGAGTCACATGGAGGCAATGAGGATAGGAGGGGATTCGTCTCTCCCGGTATAGGGGGTTGATGTTGCGCTGTGTTCGATTGGCTATAACAGGAAATCCCTGGCCAGGGTTGCTGAGATTTACTGGTAAGTGTTACCAGTAGTTTCTCGAAAAGTTATAGACCTCATATCGACACGACTTATCGAGCTATTGGGGTCTGACGTTTACCACCCCTAGGCGAGATATGCGACATATCAGACGATCAGACCGGACTGTACAGTAGTGTTACTGGTTGGATTCACTGGAGTGTGAGCGGGCTTGCTCGTCGATCTTCAGATCGCTCAATACCCGGGTGGCCGTTACGTTTAGCAGACCGCTTGCGGCTTGTAGGTGTTTGATATGATCATCATCTGCTGCCGGCATATTGACGAGTCTTTAGAGTCCTACACAGAGGTTTCCTGGCTCAAGCGAAACGAAATAGGAGCGCATATGAGATATGTGCGGGACCGAGAATAATTCGTGTATGTGATACCGTATTCTATTCTCGCGATAAATGTATCGAATGGTTGTATGCGATATAACCTAGTTATCGATTCAAGCGTTGATTCGATAAGCCGATATATTGTATACTAGTCGGTTGTGTGCGACATAACCGGATCGTTAAATTAAGTGTTGATTTAATGATTTAATGCATAATTATATATTTGATATATTACTTTGCGTTAACTAGTATTGGTTCACTTTAAATGGATTTTCTCACTCGGATTGTACACATTGTATATGTGATATACTTTTGTGCACTTCTTTGTATCATGTTTGATGATACATGTTTACTTGAGTTTGTGTAAAGATTAAACCATGGTTATTTAAATGGCTAGGGTTTTGTTTTTCATATCTATTTATTCATTTATTTATTTATTTTCTTTTTAGAAAAAGAAATGAGAAGAATGGTGGCTTTCTTTGTTTGTAGTTGAAGATTCATGAACCTTTGACTTTGTCCACCATTCTTATCTCATGCTTAACCTAACCATTTGATTTAACCCTAGTTTAATCTCTACACTTGACCATGGTTTAGATTATGATAAGTTTTGATTTTTCTTTTCATTTTTAATTAACTTATCATAACTATTTCCTTCTTCTTCTTCATTCTTCAAGTGAAGAAAGCTTGCCCCATCAATGGCAAGTGATGGAAATGAGTGAGAAATCCAATTCTAAAGTCTACCCACTTTCTATTTCTTCATCCTCTACCTCTTGCCAAGTAGTAGAGTGTGTTTCCTTTACAAGTTTCATGACTTGGTGAAGGTGGAGCTTGATTCATCGATGCCTCGACGTAGATCATCTTCGGCTTGGACATCGACGACCTAGCCCGCCCATTCTCCGACGAAGACGACGCTAGAGCCCGGATTCCTTTTGGATAGCGGAGACGACTTCGTTGCGGAGCTATGGAGGTGGAGCACCGGATCTACAAAGGTTGTATTTCCGTATTCTCATTAGTTAATTTGTTAACTAGTTCTTTTTCGCCTAGACATCTAGTTATCGATCCGTAGTCGGGTCTCTCGGCACCGTTAAAATTTTAATTTGGCATGGTTGATGCCTTGTGAGACCTCATTAGGGTGCCTAGGAACCCTACATGAAGGACATGGATCACTTGGTATAGCTTCTCTACTCTTTTCTAGTTTGCTAGTTGCTAGGTTAATGGCCCGATTCGGGTGAAAAGTGCGCGGTGGTGCCGGTTTGCTAGTTTGCAAAGTTTTTGTTTTCGCGTTTCCGGCGTCGGATCGACGGCCGGGGCGCCCCCACGGGCTTACAGGATATTCCCACATTCATCGATGTTTGACATCAAGATCATATACGGGTGCTCAATGGTGACTGGGTACACTGGACGGACTCACCGAGAACTCCTATATGAAATTATATCTTTCGTCGGATAGCAGTTCTCAGGTGACACTGGTACAGGTTAGTCTGTAGACCCGAGATCGTCATAGAGTCTTGTGTGCTCTCCCACTGTACTTTGATTACCACCCTACCACGGCTCTACTGAGTCGTGCAAACAGGTGGCCGTTGGGTACAGTCCCGAGACACACGAAGGCGATGAGCGATAGGAGGGGTTTCGTCTCTTCCGGTATTGGGAGTTGATGCTGTGCTGTGCTCGACTGGTTATATCAGTAAGTCCCTGGCCAGGGCTGCTGAGATTTACTGATAAGTGTTATCAGTAGTTTCTCGATCTGTTATAGACCATTCACCGGCATGACTTATTGAGTTATTGGGGTCGACGTGACCATCCCTAGGCTCGATATGCAGCATATCTGATGAAGAGACCGGAATGTACGGTAGTGTTGCGGGTTGGCTCGACGGGAGTTGTAGCATGTTCGCTTGTTTTCTTCTGATCGCTCAATACCCGGGTGACCGTTACGTTTAGCTGACCGCTTGCGGCTTGGGGGTGCTTGATATGATCATCACCCACTGCCGGCGTATTGACGAGTCTTAGAGTCCCACAAAGGAGTTACCTAGTCCAGGCGAAACGTTGTGGTGCGCGTATGCGATATGCGCATGGACCCGGTTAAAATACGCGTATGAGATACCGTATATTAATCGGGTGGCTTGCTTTTGGTTGGGTCGTATGTGATATGGCCGGATTGATAAATCAAGTGTTGATTTATCATTTAACCATTAGTTTCTCACTTGAAATCATTTCTTGTATTTTTTGATGTATGCATGCATGTATGCATTCTTTCTTGATTCATGCACATATGGATGTGCATGCACACATACATACATACATCATCCTTCATGGTTGTTTATACATTGAAAATGGTGGCAATATAAGACTCACACCTTGGTTATTTATATGGATTATTACTTCTATTTGTTTTAAAACAAAATGAAAAAGGAAAGGATAATTCATGGTTTGTTTCTACACTCTTCTTTGACCTAACCATGCTCACCTACTCTTAACCATGGATTAAACTTTCCTTTCACGTTTTAACTCAAATTAAATAATATCCTTATCATTTAACCATGGTTTGAGATGAGAAGAAATAAATATATATACATATATTTTCTTTTTCCTTTCATGAGATTATCTTTTCTCTTCTTCTCAAAAAAAGCTATCATCTTCTTCAACCTTGCTCCTTTTGCTCTCTAGATCTTTCAAGTGAGCAAAATACCCAACAAGATAGGATTTTTGAAGTGAGAAAGAGAACCACAACACCATTCTACACAAGTCTTGCCCACTTGTTTAGAGTGTTAGCTTCATTTCTTTCTCTTGATAAAGTGAAGTTGCTAGCTTGGACAAAGGAGCTTCGGGTGGATCGTCGTAGACGTTAGAAGACCTCAAGCTAATCGTTTTCCAACTCTCAAGTGGCCAAGGAGTCTATAAAAGGGAGCTACAAAGGTTGTACTCTCAAAACCCTAGCCTTTGTTACTTATGATGTTGGTTAAAGATTTGAAACCCTAATTTTCTAGGATAGATCATTTGTATGCTTACTTAGCACCATAAAAATTTGATCTTTGTGACATGTGATGCTTCCAAACCTCTCATAGGGTGCTAGGTAAACCTAACAGAGTCATCAAATGAATAAGCAACAAATAAAGCATACACTTGCTTCATGGCCGACAAAAGCGTTGTAAGTTCCATTAGCTCTATTGCACAAGTTTTAAATGAAAATGAGGAAAATTTGACTCTAGAAGAGATATATGAGAAACTGTGTGAAACACTAAATATCCTAGGGCCAAAATTTTCTAAAGCTAGAAAATAAAATAAATTGTTTAAGGAGCAACTAGATAGTGTTTTTCACGAACGTGAGGAAATGATTATAAAATTTTATGAACAAAAAGAGCTAATAGAGAACATAGACAATAGTGAGTTAGAAAATAAAATTCTTGAGCTAGATAAAGTTAATTATGAACTTTCTAAGTTTAGGACTAGAGTAAAAGAACTAGAAAGCGTAAATCGATACCTGGTCCACGAAAACGAAAAAAATGTTGAGTAGGCTGAAAACAAAGAACGACGAGTTTGAAAATGTTAGCACAGAACTCACTAACATAAAAACTAGAATAAATGAGCTTGAGAGTAAAAAATTTAACTCTAGAAAAAGGAAATCTAAAGAAGTTGATTTTGCTAGGAGCGAAAGAGAGTTGGATAATAAAGTCATTAGCCTTGAAAAAATAATTAGTGATCTTAATAATATCATTTTTAGCTTTACATATAGTAAGGATAATCTTGATACAATGGTGGGAAGCTTAAAGGGCAACAATAATAAGCAAAGATTAGGCTACATCAATACTTACCCCAGCAAGAACACTAATAATAAGAGCAAAACAAGTAAAAGAATAAGTTTAGGAAAACTAGCACTAAGGCTAAGGACAACGAGTCAAATGTTCCTCATATTCATCCATATTTTAGTGTTACATATTTTTATTGTTGTAAAAAGGGCCACATGATATATAACTACTTTCAGAAATATTTTGATAATAATTTGACTTGGGTCCCAAGAAAAAACAGTTTGTATCGACCAATAACTTACAAGGACCCAAAACTAAGTGGGTATCTAAAGGTGCATCATCTTTTGCAGGTGCACCATGTTCAAGCAAGTGATAATAAGTGGTACTTTGATAGCGGTTGCTCAAGTTACATGACGGGAAACGAATCCCTCTTCTCTACGATTTCAAGGAAAAATGAAGGGACAGTGACCTTCGGAGACGACATGACAGGTAAAATTGTTGGTATTGGTATGATTGGTAAGTGCCATAATCTTGTCATTGATAATGTTAAACTTTTCGAAGGTCTCGCACATAATTTATTGAGTATTGGTCAATTGTGTAGTATTGGTCTTAAGGTGTTTTTTGAAAATAATGAAATACGAATTTTAAAAGATGATGTTCTATTTATCGGAATATCAATAAAAAACATCCATACTATCAAACTTAGTGAGTCCAAAAATCTTAAGTGTTTAGTTGCTTCCGAAAAAATTAGTTGGTTATGGCACCGTAGGTTAGGATATGCCAACATGGACCTAATCGCTAAGCTTGTCCGTAAGAAGGATGTGAGAGGTTTACCTCAAATAAGATTTGAAAAGGATAAATTTTGCGATGGTTGTCAACTAGGGAAACAATATGGAAGTTGTTTTCATCTTAAAAACGTGGTCACTACTACCCAACCATTGCAATTGATATATCTAGATTTATTTGGACCCACCAAATTTGCTAGTTTAGATGGTATGCTTTATTATATAGTTATTGTTGATGATTATTCTAGATTTATATGGGTCTATTTTTTAACTCACAAATATAAAACTTTCAATGTTTTAAAAATGTTTTGCATGAAAGTTGAAAATCAAAGACTTTCTACAATTATCAAAATTCAAAGTGGTCAAGGTGGTGAGTTCGTAAATATAATGTTTCAAAATTTTTGTGACACAAATGGTTACACACATAACGTTTCTTCTCCAATGATACCACAACAAAATGGTGTAATCGAAAAGAAGAATCGAACATTGCAAGAGATGGCTAGGCCTATGCTTAATGAATATACTTTAACTAAATATTTTTGGGCCGAAACCGTTTACACTGCATGTTATATTTTAAATTGTGTCTCAATTAGGTCCATTGTAAAGAAAACACTTTATAAACTTTACACACACATGACACCAAATACCTCTCACTTTAAACCTTTTTGATGCAAATGTCATATTTTAAAAATAAGTGAGAATTTGGATAAGTTTGATGCAAAAATGGATATAGGAATATTCGTAGGCTATTTACCACATAGTAAGTCATAGGTTTACAACAAACGAACACTTACCATTCAAGAATCTATACATGTTGAATTTGATAAAAAAAAAGATATTGCTAACACATCTTCTAATATTGTAGATTCTGAGGATGATGTATGTGAACTCAAGATCTTGTGTAATTCCCACAACTCGGAAGTAGATAATGTTCAACAACAAGGAAATGTACCAAAAGATGACGAACATGTTTCTCCAAAACTGGAACAAGATTTGCCTCGTGATTAGCGATATTCACGAGATCATCCAAAGGAGCAAATAATTGGTGACACACCGACATGTATATACACTAAGAATAGAATTAATGAGATTGCTAATATAGCGTTATATCAATATTAGAACTGAAAAATGTTATAAGTGCTTTGGAAGATCCGTATTTGATTTTAGCTATGCAAAAAGAGCTAAATCAATTCAATAGGAATCAAGTTTGAGAACTCGTTCCCAAACCCGAACACCAAACGTTTTTCGGTACTAAATGGGTATAGAGAAACAAACTTGATGAGGAGGGCAAAGTTATTAGAAATAAAGCTAGATTGGTCGCACAAGGTTTAATCAAGAGGAGATTGATTTTGATGAAACATTTGCTCCGGTCGCAAGACTTGAAGCAATTCGCATGCTTTTAGCATTTGCAAGTTTTATGAATTTCAAACTCTTTAAATATAGATGTCAAGTCTGTGTTCTTGAACGGTGTTATATCCGAGGAAGTCTATATCAAACAACCTCCGGGTTTTGAAGACCCCTACTTTCCCAAACACGTATTCAAACTAAGAAAAGAATTATTTGGGCTCAAATAAGCTCCTAGGGTTTGGTATGAGCAACTTAGCAAATTATTGCTTGAAAACGGGTTCACTATGGGAAAAGCGGATATTTTTTTTTATTATCTCAATATGGATATTTTTTTTATTATCTCAATAAGGATATTCTAACAGTACAAATTTAAGTTGATGATATTATTTTCAGTGCTACTAACAACTTGTTGTTCCCTCATAAAAAAAGAGAGAGTAAGAAAGGGGGAAACTCCCCACCATTCGAGTCTCACGTGTTAAACACGTGAGCGCCTATATGCAAAGTATATAGGCGCTGCAATTAAACTACTGATAGGCTAAACAAGCCTCACGTGTTAAACACGTGGGCGCCTATATGCAGAGCATATAGACGCTGCAACTAAATTACTGATAGGCTAAACAAACCTCACGTGTTAAACACGTGAGCGCCTATATGCAGAGCATATAGGCGCTGCAATTAAACTACTGATAGGCTAAACAAGTCTAACGTGTTAAACACGTGAGCGCCTATATGCTTTGCATATAGACGCTGCAATTAAACTACTGATAGGCTAAACAAGCCTCACATGTTAAACACGTGAGCGCCTATATGCTTTTGCATATAGGCGCTGCAATTAAACTACTGATAGGCTAAAAAGCCTCACGTGGTAAACACATGAGCGCCTATATGCAAAGCATATAGGCACTACAATCAAAATAGCTGAGAGGGCCAAATTAAGTCCCACGTGCTAAACACGTGAGGACACCTCCTTACGTAAAATTAATTCTACTTAATGAACCGTTGGATCAAGGATCCAACAGTGATTAAATATAGAATTAAATTCTATTGGGAAGAATATTTTCTGTTAAATAAAGAGTTAGTGGATCAAAGATCCAAAATATTTTCTGTATCTTTCTAAATAGAGAAGATTAACTGAGCACCGTTGGATTAAAAATCCAATGGTGATTAAAATGTCACCGCCTGATAGAATTTTATTCTGTATATGGGAGAATATCCCCAATCTTGTTAAAAACAAGAACAATATCTTTTGTTAAAACAGGAGTCCTTGGATTAAAGATCCAATGGTAGGTAAAATTTCCCAAATCAATTCTGAGACCAATTAGATCAATTGGGATCTCTCAATGAAAGATTTTCTCAGACTTAAACAAAATTTTCTCCACTATATAAAAAACACGAGACTTCAAGTCTCACACAGAGTGATAGACGCAGAGAGAGAGAGAGAGAGAACTCCTCAGAGGCTTGAAAAAAGAATATACAGTGAGCTTTTGAGGAACAGGAGAATTTAATTCTCAAAGAAAAGATTTGCTTCCTTGAAACGCTAGGTAAAAAGAAAACACCTCTCTTTTGCCTCTCTAAGGGTTTAACCCTTCATATAAGAACTCAGTTCTTTCGTCTGGTTGAGATTTGCAAAGGAAAATCTCCCCACAAGTTGAGAATTTAATTCTCATCGGGGAGATTTTGCTGTGCAAGATTCAAAAGCTAGGGGCAAAGAACTAAGTTACATAAAAAAGGGGGATAAGAAGAACGGGAACACATAGGAATTTAATTCCTCCAAAGATTAAGGTTTAACCCTATATTAAGAACTTAGTTCTTCAATAAAAAAAACAGTGATCTAAGATCTCCAAGGCCAAATCGTTGGTGCTCAGCACTACTTCGAAGCCTCACATGTTTCCCACGTAAGTGCTTTAAACGAACAAAGAGAACAATCAAAACTGCCTCACGTGTGTTCCACGTGAGTGTTAAAGTATGCCAGTATAAAAAAAAGACAGCCATGTGTTTTGCACGAGAACGCCAACCAAGTGCTTAGCACTTATATAAAAAGGGGGAATAAAACCCAAATGGTAGCGCCCATATTTGGGATGCCTCACGTGTTTCACACGTTGGCGCAACAAGAACCAAGTGCTTAGCACTTATATAAAAAGGGGGGAGATAAAACCCAAAGGGCAGCACCCATATTTGGGGTTCCTCATGTGTGTTACGTGAGCGCCATAAAAACTCTAGTGTTTAACACTAATCCAGTGCCCACATGAGCACTATATTTCTCAGTGCTTAGCACTATTGGAGACTTAATATTAGCCCAAATTGGCTAAGTTTCCTGAGGTTAGACCTCTTTGATACTAAAACAACCGAGCCCATATTGCTCATGTTTTTCCAAGACGACCTCAGTCCCAAAAATAACTAGTAGTCTCCCATTGATGATATCCCAAATGATATTCATCTTATATCTCCTAAGATAATTTTAGTCTCAAATATGACTAACATTTCTTAGGTCTACAACGGCTCTTTTCCCCCTCAAATACGGGATTTGGTTTAAGGGTACATCTCCCCACACCTTTGATATATGTCGTTGTAATTTTTCAACGTCTTCAGAGAGGTGGTGGGTCCCGACAACCAACAACTCTTTGGTGCAATTCCAAATTGACGTGCACACCTCAAATCAGACCGCACCCCAAATTGGGTGCATTCCATATCACCATTGTTCACTCCGTCACATAACAAATACACGTGCGCGCAAGATGGACAAAGGACCGAGAAGTCCCTAAATAAATATTCGCCTCCAAAATGGCAATAGCGGACCGAAACGTCCTTAAACTAATATTTGCCTCTAAAATGGCGATAATGGACCGAAACGTCCTTAAACTAAAATAATGTAGCCCAAACGCTCTTTTGTTGGATCCTAAATAAAAATGATCTTGAAACCCCGTTAAGTGGATCTTAGTCTCAAATTGGACTAATGTATCCTTAACAGAAACAAATCGATCCCCAAATGCTCACATACATTTAAGTCGATCTTAATCTCAAACTAGATTAACGGTCCTTAAATAAAAACCCAAAATCTAATATATACGGATTTGGACTTATCCACGCCCTACGGGCGACAACATAAATTAGTCTCCGTATACAATCCATGGGCAACCGAAACAAACAAAAACACACACGACACGAAGTGAACTTCCGGAGCAGGAGAAAGTGGTTATCACGATACGGTAATGTCATTAACTACAGGGGCTTGCGCCTACAGGGACGAGCGTCCCCATAATCAAAAATCCCTCGCAAAACGAGGGGGAATCTGATGAAGTCACACTACAACGGCCGCATCCGTCCAAACCTCCGATATACGGTGCCATAAATCAACTTTGCATCTTCGGAGAGGTGGACGGATAAATCCAAATAGCATCTTCCCCCAAATTCAGGCAAGACGATCCATCCCGGTTCGTCTATGTTTTCGGCAGTGAACAAATTCTGGCACGTCCGGTGGGACCTTTTTCTCTTTCCACTCCACACTTTGTGTGTTGTGTTCACGAATAAGATCACGGTTTGCTATGCTTGCCTTTGGATTCGAGGTACTAAGATCTGGTGTCTTGTTCCTGTGCAGAAAGAAAAAGTGAACATCAATGGCTTCCAGCTGCACAAACTGCAACAGCAACTCCCACTCTGCCCCAACTGGAGGAGTGACATACGGGCCCAATGCGGCCTCTATCTTTTCAATGCCGGTAGGGCAGGTGACTCAAGCTACCACTGGATTGTTCTTCGGGGCCATGCTCCCACCAGCAAGCTTCAGCGCCCCAGTGCCACCACAGGAAGCTCCCAAGAAGTCGGTCTTTGATCGACTTGCAACCACCACGGCCCCTCTCCATGGATCATCTAAGTCTGCCAACTCAGTCTTCAACAGGATGAGCCGAAGCTCAAGTGGGCCTGCAAAGATTCTCGTGATACCTGAAGGGGCTATCCCAAAACGGATAGTCCTCCCAACTCCTCCGGCAGGTGAAGTCATCAAAAATGCTTCCCCTACCAGAAAGTCGGCCTTCGAAAGATTGGCCGTTTCCTCTCAACGGACGTTAGTCTTCGACAGTCTGGCACTAACAGTAGCCCTTATTAAAGCCGGGGGCATGACGGAGCCGCTTCCACAACTGAGATAGTCCCATTTACAAGACACGCTCGATGTCGCCATTGGCGTCGAGTGAGAAGAGCTGGGGCAACCCCCCCTCCGGACTCACCCCACCAGCTTCAATAATGGAAATTGACGCTGTTGTTCCAACTGGGAAGCGGGGCGTGACAGCTTTGATCTGCTTAGGAGGGTGCGAAAGAACACTCCAACCGCGGTGCTGAAGAAATCTCCCCCACCTGCTGAAAAAATGACGCAGGAAAAGCTGGAGCAGTCCCTTCAACGACTCTCCTCCCAAATTCACAGGGTATGGCGGAAATTCCAGGACTCTGTGATTAACACAAATTACTCTCTCCGATTGAAGAAAATGAAGGCTCGGCAAGAGGAGGACCATTCCTCCGTCATACAGAGAGGTACGTCTTCAACACAGGCGCCTGATACAACGGCTCCTTCAACTTTGACCTCCTACAAAAGGAGAAGGCCGGAGAAAATCCCACTGCCCACGGCAAATTCCAAAGGCGACGGACCCAAACGCCCCAAGTCTGGGGGCATGATATTGCACATTGTTTACATGGCTTTCGGAAAAGAGGAAAGTCGTGCTTTCGTGGGTCATCGGATGCAAACTCGATCACTGACAAAAGCTCAGGAGCAACAACAAAAGCTCCAGGAGATGCTGACGAAAATGGCAGCACTCACCGGACAGAAGGAAAGCCCGGAATCGACATCTGAACAGCATCAAGAGTAGGAGACCGATACAGAGTTCCTACGAAGGGTGCTTGAAAGGAAGGATAAGGAGTCCGCGGAACAAGCTGCTAACATAAAGAAGATGGCGCTTCTGTTCTAGGACATGGTTGGAATGATGATCCAGCCAGAACCTCCAGCCGAAGATCCACCGATAATCGTCGAGGATGACATCGGGGAAACATCAAAGCCTCTTCCGGCTTTATCAATGGCTAAGAAGGAAACAATCTCTAAGGCTGCTCTGGATGACTATATAGCTCAACAAATACGAGCTAATCAAGCGAATGAAGCGGCTGGACAAACTGTCAAAACCGGGCGACCGTATCTGGGCTGGTATGACCAAATCAAGTACCCGCCGGAATATATGATCCCCAAGTTCTATGTGTACAAGGGGACAGGCAACCCACACCAACACGTCACGCAAGTCAAAGCTTTGTGCGGCAACACTGGAGGAGACGACAAACTGTTGCTTCACCAGTTCGTTCGTAGCCTGTCAGAAATAGCCTTTGAATGGTACTCGGAGCTCCTAAATGACTCCGTAAAGACATTCATAGAGATGGAGCTGCTGTTCACACAGCGGTTCTTTAGCGCAAGCGAGCGCATCCCGATCACGACATTAATCAATGCTAGGGTGAAGTCAGGAGAAACCTGGGTCCAATACGTGATCCGGTGGCGGAACCTATGGTCAAAATGCAAACAACGCATCGAAGAATCTCCTGCCGTGGGCATGTTCATTGGGACCCTCGATCCTCAAGCGACTGTTTCCCAGTTCATGACGTTCTTCAAGCCAATCACCTTCCAGGCTCTAATCGACAAGCTGGCCCAAATGGACCACGGGCCTCCTCCTCAAAAATGGACCCTCGAAATGCCAAGGGTAAAGGGAATGCAGCCTTCGTTTCCAACACTCAATAACAGCCGAGTGACCCGAAGCCAGTTACTCGCCAAAACAACATGTGTCCGTGTCTATCCCTGGAAGAAAGGCTAGGACGCGTCTACTCGTTTCCCCGTGACAAGACGAGGAGACTGTTTGAGCTGACAGTGCGTAATAAACTTATCACATTGCCGGACACACGACGTCTACCGCAACCAGGCGATGTCAACAACCCCAACTATTGCTCTTATCACAGAATGGTGAGCCACCCAATTGAAGATTGCTACGTCTTCAAAAATTGGGTCGAGGACCAGCATCAACGGGGAAAATTCACGCTTTCTGAGAACGGGAAGTTGAACCTGCCACAGAAGCACGCTCCTAAAAAGGTGGATACGCCAGAGGCATCATGCTTGCTCGTGGAAGAAGTTCCATTGGAAGTCGTCCTTTCAGCTAAAACTAAAAGAATGCTGAAGGATCTCCAGGAATGTTCGGCAATCAGGTGGAAGAGCCCGCTTGAACCGGAAATCATTAAAGGGCTGCTGAAATTGCGTTCCGTACTGAAAACTGTCAACAAAGGGCAAAATCCCCAAGTCGAGCCTTCAAAGTCTTCAAAGAAAAAAGAAGAAGATCAAGAAGCCTGTGCAGCCTGCCGAGTATGAGGACAAGCGCACGAACCTGCAAAAGTACATCGACGCGGTGGAGGAATACAACCAGAAGGCGCGGACCCCAGTCACTCTTGAATAGTTCCTCAAGCATATTCTTAAGAATGAAGAGAGTGATAACGATGAGGAAAACAACTCATCAGAAACTGAAGACTATGTAGCAAGTTTCCACATGGTTTCCCATTCGTCGTTAAATGACGAAGAAGCCCCCTTAGCGTCAGAAAACAACACATAGAAACTAGGGAGAGGATCGGCACCAAAATCCCCAGGACTATCAGAAGACCCAATCGATAGGCTGTTAAATGAAGCCTTTCGAAAGAGTAAAGCTGACCGAGAACGTGAAACAGCCATATACGAAAAGGCTAAGTGTCGGCGTCAGGATGAAGAAGCTACGACGAGGATGAGTCGTAAAGTACTCTAACCAAACCGAAGCACACCTGCGGCAAATAAGATCAAGATCAAGATAGATAAGCGTTCGCCAAAGCCCTGTCAGTGGGAATAAAGCCACCACCTCTCAAAGGAAACACGCCCGGGATCATAAGCCTCAACGGAGCGGATATACATCTAAACTACTGCCTATATCATCGGAGGGTTACCCACTCCACCGAGGAATGCAGTGCCCTCAAGAAGTGGCGGCAAGGATACGTTGCCCATCAACAATACTTCAAGAGGATGAAATGCGAAGCTCGTCGACAACAAAGAAGTTCGACAAGTGAGTGTGAGAAAATGAGTGGCAACTGTCATATAATTGATACCAGTCGGGAAAGCGAAAAACTCCAAGTGTAACATTGGAATTTAAAAATAAATAAAATTAAATAATTAAATAATAAAAGATTAAATTAAAAAGTTATTAAAACCAAATAAGACAATTTCATAAGATGTATGTAAAAAAATTTAAATTAAAATTTTAGTATGCAACATAAATAAATTATAAGGGTTTTAGTGAGAATTTTAGCTTCATTTTAATAAAAAGGTGTTATATAATAACATAAGTTGTGAAGGGTTTCTAGGTAAAGTTTAGGATTTTGTGCAAATGAGAATTTATTAAGGGTGTAAGTGAAAAAGAGGTAAAATTAGGTTTTAGTTCAGAATTTTATTAAGATAATTCAATTTAGAGTTGATAAAGCATGGACACCTCCTACTCTCATGCATAACCTACACACCACACCTCCTCCTTGCATGAAAACCCCACATCTTGTTTGGCGACACCTCCTCCTTTCCCTTATCCTTCCCTTTTCTCACATAAATAGCTTGTGTTCAGATCTGAAGCATTCTAAAAACTTAAAAATTTAAAGAAAGAAAAAGAAAAAACAAAGCAAAACAAAGGAGATCAAGAGAAAGGAGAAGAGAAGAGCTAAATCTAGGATTTCCTCACCATCAAGCTAGGACAAGGAGCTTGTGCATCTTGGAGGGTGTTATTCCAACAAATTATTGTAGGTAAAATTCTTAACCACAGTAGGAATTTGAATTCTGTAACTAGTTTAATTTGAAATGAAAAAGTTCTATAATATCGTATTTTTGTAAAAAAAACTAGGCTCTGTTTCAATCTACTTTAATTTTGAGAAATGTTAATTAAACTAAACAGAGTATAAATGATGTATATTGAACCTAGAGCAAACTATAGGAGCACGAACCCAGGGGATCGGAATTGGGCCGGCGACCAATATAGAAATTCCGGCGTCGCCGGATTTGTAGGAAGCTAGGAAGTTTTGGCTTGTTGGGTAGGTTTCTGTGTTGAATTTTGGCTAGTTTGGTATTATTTAAACAAGTTAGTTTAACTGTATATAAAATCTGAAAGCTAATATCGGAAAAAGTATCTAAAAACCCAAAATACGACATGGTTAAAGCGTATCGCGATCTGTTTTCTATCGCGGTGCAGAGTCGGGTTAAATTCCAGTAAGGTTAAGTGTTAAATAGCTTGATATAGTCGTATACAATATAACTAGTACGTGGGAACGGGTGTTATTCATATTCGCCGTGTCGGAGTAGCCGTTTCCTTATATAAATTAATTTTCGATGTTAGATTCAAATACGAGAACTTCGGAGGCTGCGAGGAAAGGAAAAGGATTTCCTAAGTAGATATGATGTTTTTCCGGTGAGTAGACTAAACATCTACCGGGAAATTTTGTAGAGATAGCGTGTTATGCCCGTAGTTTATTTAAATAAATGTTTTACTTTGGTATGCTAAATTGATAATATGCACTAATATCTACATATAATTTACTTTAGTTGCTAGAACACTGCACAAGTATCGACGAGTTATGCCACGTGCACATCTTACATGTTACACTACACCTCGTCGATATTGCCATGTCACTTTTACACTTAGCAAATTTCTTGTTAAAAGTGATTCATATCATACCTTAAACACCAATAACAGTAATAAATAATATCATTTGATATCATGTTCAGTATTTGAGTATTCTAAGTCGATATAAGAGGTAATTGTATTATTAAGGATTTATGGTTTTGAGTTTTGTATACTATTGCATAAATCCAGTGAATTTCATAATTGATGTGACATGTCCACCATGAGATGTTTTTATCATTTGATTTTATTCCGGACCGAGTGGGGGAGTTATACGGTCGCGGATTTATACGTTATCCAGACTGAGTGGGGGAGATATACAGTTGGATACATGGTGGACCCGGTCGAGACCGAGGGGAAGGATAGCCGCATTTGAGGCGGGCGAGCCTAGCGAGGATACTCGATACCGGAGATAGTTGTGAAACACGGCGGATATCTAGATGATACCGACCGGTGTTATTGATTATAGGGTCGTTCGAGGAATGATGCCTGAGATTTCAGTTTTATGTCGGTGATGGACACGGAAAGATAAAATCTATTGGAAATAAATGATGAGATTTCAATTTGGTTATGTTATTTATAGTACAGAATCATGCTTTCCACATGCTATCATACATTATACTTGTTCACATTTCAGTTAGTATGATTATCATATTTATATTATTAGCCATTATATGTTAGTTATATTCACTGAGTTGGCAACTCACCCCCGTTGTGCCACAGTTCCTTGCAGGGGTAGAGTGGACGGTTAGTAGCAGTGCAGCTCCACTTTTCGCAACTTTTATCGCATCTTTTGATAGGTGGGTTACATATGTAGTAACCATCTCTTTTGATATTGTATTTTGTATCTAGAAAATCTCCATCAGACTTGTATTATGACTTAGCATGAGAGATGAGTATATGTATATTATTTGACAGGTGAGATCGTGTTATATAGTGGATATCCCTTTTGTTCATATCTGTGATCTCCATTTAAATTGTCAATTTTTATTTCGCTGTTGTTATTGTTGATCCCAACTAGGGATGCAACTAAATTTAACATTTTATACTTGGCTTTACATCGTAAATTCATAACAACTGTGATTTTTACTTAAAAAGCTAAATTTTTATATAAAGAATTCCGCAAAAAGGATTTTGATCTTGGTTTCGGCTTACTTGGATTGTGTATATATTTTTAGACATTATACAATCTAAGTGCGGTCACATCCAAACTTTGGGTCGTGACTGTTTCCCCAAATCAGATCAAAGCTCTGTTTTGAAATTCAAAATTGAAGCAATGCTTCAGATCCAGCGCTCTGCGCTGCGCGCCATGTGTCAAACACGGATGCGCTAGCGCCAGATGCGTTGCGTCCTAGGCAGCGCCCCCCAATCAGAGCAAAGCTCTGTTTTAAAATTCGAAATTCAAAAATTGAAGTAACGCTTCAGATCCAGCGCTGCGCGCCACGTGTCAAACGTAGGTGCGCTAGCGCTGGAATTAAAAATTCCCCACCGTTAGATCAAAAGATCTAATAATGATAAATCATTAATTAATCAGAATTAAAATTCTGTTATGGAATGATCTTTCCAATCTTGTTAAAAACAAGAAAATTGCCTTCTGTAAAACAGAAGCCCTAGAATCAAAGATCCAACAGTGGGGAAACATCCCCAAATCAATCAGAGAAAAATCTTTTTAACTGATTCAACAAATCAATTTGCCCTATATAAAGGCCCTAAGACTTCAAGTCTGAGATAGAAAAATCCCCTTACAAACTTTGAGAAAACTCAAAGAAATAAAATCAAGCTTTTAGCAAAAGAAGATCATTTCTTCAAGGTAAAGAACATGAGCAATGAACACAGAGATGAAATCATCTCATTAAGAGAAGAATTATCTTCTTAAAAGATCATAGATCTACAGAAGACCAAGGTCTCTTATAAAAAGAGATCAAAAGATCTCATCAAACAATAAAGAAGTATTTACTTCATTCACAGATCATTGATCTACAAAGGCAAAGAACTATTGTTCTTGAATCTTGAGGCAAAGCCTCCTTTTAAAAAGAACATAAACTTTTTCTCTGATCATAAATTTGATCAAATGCGCTTTGCGCTACTGAATAGTGCCTTGCACTCATGAACTGTGCTTTTGCGCTCTTTGGACCGGCGCTCAACGCCAAAACGTGACACGTGTCAACCACAGATACAACTTGCGCTTTGCACTTCTGAAACAGCGCACTGCGTTCATGGGCTGGCGCTCAGCACCAAGCGCGCCACGTGTCACTTACTTATGCACCACTAAACTAGCGCAATGCGCTCATAAATTGAAAACGCAATGCGCTCATAAGCTGGCGCTTAGCGCTAAGCGTGACACGTGTCTTTTTCGTGCGCCCTACTTGGCAGAAACGCAATGCGCTCTTTAATTGGTGCAAAGCGCCTGGCGCGCCACGTGGCGTGCTGTCAGAACACACATTGTTCTGATGAATGCTATGCATTCAATACAAGACAAAAAATGTCAGGATCTAATGGTCAGCATTATTAAAGGGCCAAGCCCAAGTAAAGGCTTAACAGCCCAGAACAATAAAATGTTAAATATTTTGGACTTAGCCCAATATTGGCCATAAGTCCTCAACTTATATTGAACTGAGCCCATCTGCTCGCGAATATTCAAGAGATCTTAATCCCAAACTGGGCTACAGATCCTCCAATCAATTCACACCGGTTCAAGGGTACATCTCTTTACTCCTCTGATACTCGTCGTTGTAATCCTTCAACGTCTTCAGAGAGGTGACGGGTCCCGACAACCACACATTTTACGGACTGTGGGGTCCTTAAACTCATGGACTATGATGTCCTTAAACCTTATAGACTACGATGTCTCTAAACCGGACTGTGGGGTCCTTAAACTCATGGACTACGATGTCCTTAAACTTCATAGACTACGATGTCTTTAAACTACGGACTGTGGGGTCCTTAAACTCATGGACTACGATGTCCTTAACCTTGGACTGTGGGGTCCCTTTAAACCCACGGACTATGATGTCCTTAACATTGGACCACCATGTCCTTAAACTGGTAATCGACCGCAATGTCCCTAAACCAAACAATAGAGTCTAAATGCTCTTTTGTTGGATCTAAACGATCCCGTTAAGTTGATCTTAGTCTAAACATTAGACTAACGTATCCTTAACTAACGTTTAAGTTGATCTTAGTCTCAAATAAGGCTAACGTATTCTTAAACCCAAACCCCAAACCCAAATCTAAGAAAATACGGATTTGGACTGCCCTACGGGCAACAACATAAATTAGTCTCCGTATACAATCCACGGACAACCACAAACAAAATAAACACCCACTACACGAAGTGACCATCTGGAGAAGGAGAAAGTTGTTACCGCAATGCGGTAGCGTAATTAACTGCAGGGGTTTGCGCTTGCAGGGAAAAGCGTCCCCACAATCAAAAACCTCTCATCAACGAGGAGGAATCTGACGAAGTCTGCTACATCGGCCACATCCGTTTAAACCTTCGATACATGATTCCATAAATCAACTTGGCATCTTTGGAGAGGTGGACGGATAGCACCAAATAGCATCTGCCCCCATATTCAGGCAAAACGTTTCGTCTTCCCGGTTTCCGGCGGTAAACAGATTCTGGCACGCCCGGTGGGACCTTTTCCTCTTTTCACTCCACACTTCGTGTGTCGTGTTCGTGAACAAATCGCGGTTTGATATGGTTTCCCTTGGGTTCGAGGTACTAAGATTTGGTTTCTTTCTCGGCGCAGAAAGCGAAACATCAATGGCATCCACTTGCGCGAAGTGTTCCAACTGCAATTGCAACTCGCGCTCCGCCTCATCTGGAGGCATAGCCTACAGGCCCCAAGCGGCCTCCTTGTTCACGATGCCAGTGGACCAGGTGACTCAGGCCACCACCGGATTGTTCTTTGGGACTATGCTTCCACCGGTGAGCTTCAGCACCCCTGTACCAACACCAGAAGCTCCCAAGAAGTCGGTCTTTGATCGACTTGCTACTACCGCGACCCCTCTCAACGGGTCGTCCAACTCCAGCGCCTCAGTCTTCGCCAGATTGGGCCAAAGTTCATGTGGGCCCATGATGAACCCTGCAGTTCCAGTAAAGGTTTTTCTGAAAAGGATAGCCATCCATGCTCCCGAAGTCGTCAAGGCGGCTTCTCCTGCCAAAGGGTTGGTCTTTACAAGACTGACTGTTCCGGCTCCCGTCCCTGCTCCAAAGTATGTCTTTGACAGATTAGATACTGCTACTCAACGGACACCAGTCTTCAAGAGGCTGGTACCAACGGCCCTTCTCCAAAACAGGGGGCACGACGAAGCTATCCCCATCGCTGAATCAATCCCAACAGCTCGGCATGCTCGACGTCGCCACTGGCGCCGAGTAAGGAAAGCTGGGGGCAACTCCCCCTCTGGGCTAACTCTACCAGCCCCAACGGCGGAAGTCAATGCTGCTGTTCCAACCGGGAACAGCTTTGAATTGCTGAACAAGGTGCGCAGGAACTCTCCTACCGCCTTACTGAAATGATCTCCATCCGTGGAGAATACACCGAAAGCGAAGACGGAACAGCCCCCTCAGCGGCTATCCTCCAAAATCTACAAAGTCTGGCGACAGGTCCAGAAGTCGGTGATTGATCAAGACTATCCCCGTCGACAGAAGAAGCTGAAGGTTCAGCAGGAAGAGAACCGTCCTGGCAAGCCACAAAGGACGACAACCATCTGGGTGCCCGCTGCAACGGCTCCCTCAACGTCAACTGCTCAAAAGAGAAGGGGGCCAGAGAAAGTCCCTGTGGCTACAACTGATCGCAAAGACGCTAAGCCCAAACGCCCTGAGTCTGGGGCTATAACAGTCCATACTGTTTACATGGCTTCCGGAAAAGAGGAAAGCCGCGCTTCGACGGGTCACCGACCGCTCACCCGATCCGTGACCAAAGCCCAGGAGCAACAACAGAAGCTTCAGGAAATGCTGACGCAAATGGCCGCACTCACCGGGCCAAAGGAAATCCCGGAGGCATCATCAGAGCAGCGTCACGAACAAGAAATCGATGCTGACTTCCTACGCAGAGTCCTTGAAAAGAAGGACAGAGAAGCTGCAGAACAAGCTGCCAACATAAAACGAATGACGCTTCTCTTCCAAGACATGGTCGGGATGATGTTACAGCCGGATCCTCCAGCTGAAGACTCTCCAATCATTATTGAAGATGACAGAGGGGAGATATCTAACCCTCCTCCGGCTCTTTCAGCAGCCAAAGAGGAAACTATTTCCAAGGCCGCTCTGGATGACTATATTGCTCAGCAAATACAAGCTCACCAAGCGAATGAAGAGGCCGGCCAAGTCGTTAAAACTGGGCGACCGTATCCAGGTTGGTATGACCAAATAAAGTACCCGCCGGGATATACAATCCCCAAATTCCATATGTACAAGGGGACAGGTAATCCCCATCAACATGTCGCTCAGTTCAGGGCTCTTTGCGGCAACACCGGGGGTGATGATAAGCTTTTGCTCTACCAATTCGTAAACAGCTTGTCGGAGACGACATTTGAGTGGTACTCCAAACTTCCAAACGACTCCATCAAGACTTTTGCAGAAATGGAGTTGTTATTCACCCAGCGATTCACAAGTGCTAGTGAACGCACCCCAATAACGGCATTGATCAATGCCAGGGTGAAGCCAGGCGAGACGTTGGTCCAATACGCGATCCGATGGCGGAATCTGTGGTCGAAATGCGAACAGCGCATCGAAGAAGCACCGGCGGTGGGCATGTTCCTGGGCACCCTAGACCCTCATGCAACTATTTCACAATTCATGATGTTCTTTAAACCGACCACATTCCAAGCCTTGATCGATAAACTAGCCCAGATGGACCAGATGGGTCATAGACCGTCTCCTCCAAAGCCGGACTCTCGAAATGAGAAGGGAAAGGGGAAGGCGATCGTCGTCGCCAATGCTCAACAACAGCCCAGTGGCCCAAGACCAGTTGATCGCCAAAATAACAGAACTCGATCTCTTGAAGATAAAATGAGTCGCCCTTACTCGTTCCCTAGAGACAAGACGAAGAGGTTATTCGAGCTTGCACTGCACAACAGGCTCATCAATCTTCCAGAGCCAAGACGCCCAGCGCAACCCGGCGACATTAGCAATCCTAACTACTACCCTTATCATCGAATGTGGGGCCATCCGATCGAGGATTGTTACATCTTCAAAAGCTGGATAGAAGATCAATACTGGCAGGGAAAATTCGTATTATCTGAGAATTGGAAGGTGAACCCGCCTTGGCAACACACTCCCAAGAAAACAGATACACCGGGGGCATCATGCTCTTTCGTAGAAGAAGCTTCATGGGAGGTCACTCTTTCAACCAAGACAAAAAGAATGCTGAAGGATCTCCACACATGTCTGGCAATTAGGTGGAAGAATCCACTGGAGCCTGAAATCATCGAGGGGATGCTGAAACCGCGCCCAACTCCAAAAATCGGTGGTGATAGCCAAAGCACTCACACCCAGCCGTCAAAATCTTCGAAGAAGAAAAAGAAATCCAAGAAGCCCGTGAAGCCTGGCGACAAGCGCACAAACCTACAAAAGCAAATTGACGCACTGGAAGAGTATAACCAGAAGGCGCGGACTCCAATCACGCTCCAAGAGTTCCTCAACCACGTCCTTGAGGACGGAGATGATGGAGAAGACTCATCGGATGAATCTGAAGATTACGTGGCAAGTTGCCATGTGATCTCTCACTCGTCGATAGACGATGAAGAAGCTCCTTTGTAACACTTTAGGATGTGGTTAGTGGTTAATTATATTTTAATATGTGATTTTTAATAAAAAGCTTACCAAATTGGTTTTCAAATATTTTATCAAGAATTATAAATATTTTTCTAGAATTTTCCTAGGCTTGCACAAACTTGTGCATGTAAACTAGGGTTAAAATTTGGGTTAAACCATGATTAGCAACCATGGTGGGTTTAAACATGGGTTTTGGGTTTTAATTAAGTTTAATTAGTTATTTTTATTTAAAGATTGTTTTAATTTGAAAGTGTTGACTTGGAGGGAGAGAGAGAAAGAGAGTGTGTGCATGATAGGGCATGATGGCCTTGGCCATGCTTCATTAAATGAAGAGAGAGAGAGGAGGGGTTGACATTGGGAGTTATTATTCTTGCCTCTCATTCTTTTTCTCACATCTTTCTCACTCTCACTCTTTCTCACACACACACACACCCAGCAGCCTCCACAGCAGCACCAGCAACAGCAGCAGGCACAGCAGCAACAGCAGCAAGCACAGCACCAGCAACAGCAGCTCAGCCAACAGCAGCAGCAGCTCCAGGCAGCAGCAACAGCTCCAGGAAGCAGCATCAGCACCCCAGCAGGTCCATCCCCTCTTCTTCTTCTCCTTCTACTTGTTGGTGAGGTTCTTAGGGGGTATAATCTCTAAACTTATTCTTGCTTTTGCTTAGTTGTATAGAAATAGCTTCGATTAGTGTAAAATGGGAGATTTTTATGCTAAATGTGGTGATTAGTGTGAACTTTGCTTAAGTAAGGTTAGTTTTGGTTAGACTAAGTTAATTAAGTGTTGTTAGGGCCATGTTAACCTGGGTTAACCCCAGATTACACTAAAATACCTTCAGTTTCCATTTTTGTTGGATATTGACGTTTTTAAGCAAAATCTCAGCTTTTTTAAATCTGCTTTAGACCCAGTGAGTTCAGAATGAAATTGAGTGGACTGTAGCCTACTAGAGATGCCCTGACCACACCACCAGAGCCCGACCCCACCACCACAAGTTGAGGCCGCCGGAAAAATCGTTCTGGCCGCAAATTGCGACCAGACTTGAGAGATGGGTCTCAGGGTTTTTATGGTAGGTGTCTACTACATTTTGTGGGTCCATGGTATATATAGATTTGTGATATTTTGACCTGGGTAAAATCTGGGACTGTATGTCGTTTTCTGGTATTTTTAGTTTGCGCGATACGCGCGATACGCGAGAGGGTTCTGTGATTCAGTGTATCGCGGCGTGTCAGGTTAAGTGTTAGGCGCGTACACACACATTTCAGCGTATCGCGCACACACGCGTTAATTCTCCACGCGAGTTCTCGTTTTGATTCGATATCGCGTTTTGCGAGATTCTTGCTTATAATTGGATTCCTTGTGTAAATTCCTGGTTCGCAGGCGGGTACGTCAGACGCCGCCAGGAAAGGGAAACAGGTGGTCGGCTATACTTAGCACGCGACCAGGTGAGTAGATTTAACATCTACGCGGAAATCACCCGTATGGCGTTAAGCGTCAGGGCGCAATAGGATATTTAGTCATGTGTGTTCATATAGATATACTAGTAGCATACTCTCTTGTTATATATAGAACTGGTAGTATAGACACTGCACTGTCACTAACGGTTCAAGTTGCACGAGCACGATTTATATGCTACACTCACACCGTTAGTGATTGCCATGACACTCACATTATAGAATTGCTAGAAATCATATATCATATTAATCCCTCTTTATTGACGTTGTCATGATTTGCCGCATATTAGCATATGTTATATTCATACTTGGGCACACATACATCACATATCCATACTTGTGCCATATACATCACATAGCCATATACATCACATATATTCATGCTTGGGCACACATACATCACATATCCATACTTGTGCCATATACATCACATATATTCATGCTTGGTCACACATACATCACATATCCATACTTGTGCCATATACATCACATATATTCATACTTGGGCACACATACATCACATATCCATACTTGTTCCATATACATCACATATATTCATACTTGGGCACACATACACCACATATCCATACTTGTGCCATATACATCACATATATTCATACTTGGGCACACATACATCACATATCCATACTTATGCCATATACATCACATAAATTCATACTTGGGCACATATACATCATATGTCCACATGAGGGCACATGTACATTGCTACATTCACTTTGCGTACTTATCCTTTTGCACATCCATACCTATACACATATTCATATGTTACACACATGGATGACATTGACTTGATTTAAAAACTAAGGGACCGCATGTGATATTTTCAAAACTGGATCTTTAAAAGAGCGGTTTTCCCTTTCTTTTACTCTTGGTGTCATACGACGCATTGCATGGATTTACGTATTAAATTTGATTTATGTGATTTCTGGATTTGGGAACCGGAGTACTATTTTAAGAAAATACGTACTATTTAAAAACCCGGTTTCCTTTTATATGATATTTCAGTGCGTCCACCATGTGTTTTCTCGGTGTTAGAGCGATATATGTGAACCCGAATCGAGGAGCCGGACGAGGCCGATTGCGGGTACATGGTGGACCCGGTATGGTACCCCGGGGCGAGAACGGATCGCTGTGCAGTAGACGGTGAGCCTGGCAGAGGGACCACTACCTACCGGTGATTGGTTGGACCTGGCGGTTATCCGGAGGATACTGACCAGAGTCGATGGATGGATACGGGACAACTCGTACTACCGGGGCCGAGGGCCGATACCGCAGACGGAGCCCGTGTGCTGACTCGGACTGACGGATGCCCGATACATGAGGATTTGCGTGTCGATGCTGGACACGAGTATTTCTTGATATTTTTGAGTGCCGATGTTGGGCACTCACGATTTTATGAGATTTACAGGATTTGAGGGCCGATGTGGATGACAACGCCTGAGTTGCATTGGGATTTGGGTACATTGATGGGCACCAATTATATTTTCCACGATGACATTCCGTGTAGATGTTATATTTCCCATGCTCAGCATTTAGTATTTGATATCTCATCCTGTATCTATTGTACCTGATATAGTATACATGCTGCATGATCATTGCATATCCTGCTCATTCTATATAGGGTTGTTAGGTTGCATTGCTATACCTGATTATCACATATCTGGCTCATCACATAGAGATGTTATCAGATAGCACTTGTTGCTTGATATTGAGCATTCAGTTCATCATATAGATGTTTACCTGTTGGCATAGGTTAGAGTATCGCAGCACGTGCATACTCGCGATTACCTTTATATGTTATCTACTATTCACGAGTTGGCAACTCACCCCCGTTGTGCCACAGTGTTTGCAGGTTGCCCTTTGGAGTAGTCGCGGCTAGCTGTTTACCGCATCTTTTGACACAGATGCCATTGCTGAGGCGTGCTAGCCCTTTTGCTATTAGGTGGGTTTTGTACTGTATCTGTTTACTTTTCAGTTGCATCTTGATGTATCTAGTACTCTCCATCTACTTTCATGTATTGACTTAGAGGCCAGTTGTGAGGACGATATATATTATTTTGTACTCTGGTGTCGAGCTCGTTGTGAGCCGACTTTATTTATGCAGTCTTATCTTTTATGATATTTGTTTTCACTTTACTGCTCTTTCTTCGCTACAGCGTCGTATATCATATTGTGGTGATGTTGCCAAAAAAAGGATTTCTACTAAATTAATTAAGGTTTTCTAAATATTTTACAAATGTATCTACTAAATGTTTTAAACACTCTATACTTTTTATGGTTTTGATTTCTGGGTTTTCGGTTTACTTAGTCGCGTTACGCCTGTAGACGTCACGTGGTTAAGTGCCGGTCACGGGCCGAACTTTGGGTCATGACAAAGTTGGTATCAGAGCATAGGTTTTACCTTCGGAGTGTAGGATGACCCTGGTATGATGGAGTAGGTAGCTGCAAGAGAGTGGCGTAGCGTGCGTATGTTCCGCGGCATACTCACGACACGGTACTCCGCCTAAGCGACCTTAGGACTTATTGATTGGAATTCCTTCTTGATATATATATTCTTGCGATTCGATTTCCGTATCCTCATCAAATCCCACATTCCTTTCAGCCATTATGCCGCCAAAGACTACGAGGGCGCAGAGAGCGGCTGTGAGGGTCGAGATTCGTGTTTACTCGTCTAAGATGAGGACTGATCCGGGCAGTGCACCCGTTGTACCCGAGCAGACTGTTCCTTCTATGACAAATCAGATCGCCATGCTAGGGGCTGGTATGCAGGAGATGCGCCAGACGGTGGGATCCAGCATGCAGGAGATGCATCAGATGATAGGATTGCTAGTTGAGATGCTTCGAGCACAGCGACCAGAGGTAGCTCCACTAGTCACGGGGACCGCGATGGTATCTACAGCACAGGCCATTGCCCCTGCAGCTACGGAGGTGATTACAGTATCATTAGCAGAATTCATGAAGCTGAAGCCTCCGGTCTTCACAGGCACCGATGCAGCCGAGGACCCACCGTCCTTCATTGATAGGATGGCCCGGATATGCCGTTCCCTTAGATGCTCAGATGCGAGATGGGTAGAGTTCGCGAGCTTTCGCCTAGAAGGACTTGCGCAGAAATGGTGCGAATCGGTCGAGAAGGGTAGAGCAGCAGGTCTTCCTCTAATGACCTGGACAGAGTTCGTGACGGTGTTCCTTGCCCGCTTCCTTCCCCAGAGTGTCAGGGATGCTCGAGCACGCAGATTCGAGTCCTTACGCCAGACGCCAGAGATGACCGTGGCAGAGTACGATGTGCTATTCACCGAGCTATCAGTTTATGCTCCGTACCTAGTGGCTACTGAGGAGTTGCAAGTCAAGAGATTTGTCCAAGGCTTGCTTACACCACTGTTCCTTGCGATCAGCGCACAACATTACGAGACGTATGCAGCAGCTGTAGACGCAGCCCTATTAGTCGAGGAGCGCCTTGCAGAGATTTCGGCAGTTCCAAGGCCGAAGAGGGTTCGTACTGATACACCGGCACAGAGACGGCCATTCAGGCGCCGCAACAGACACCTTGCAGGTGGCAGAGACTCGAGACGGGGTCAGCTTTTCAGCTCTTATCCCCAGGAGGGTCAGCCAATATCATCCGGATGTTTACGATGCGAGAGTTCCTATCATCGTGTTTGAGAGTGTCCTGAGATGCCCTGGAGGGAGACAGCCGTACCGCATGTCACACTACCACCTTCACCACCCCAGAGGGCATTGCCTATGGTACCCACAGTTGCTCCGCGTCAGACTCATGCACAGAGAGACCGTGGTCGCGGAGGGTTTGTCCCTAGAGGGAGAGGCGGTCGAGGCAGGGACAGCAAGCCACCGGAAGAGTACAGCCAGTTGCTAGTAGGGGACCGCCAGTTGCAGGTGGAGGACAGGCACGGGTTTTTGCGTTGACGCATCAGGACGCGTAAGCGTCCAATGCGGTGGTCGCAGGTACCTTATCAGTATGTTCTGTTGATGCACACGTGTTGTTTGAACCCGGATCCACGCACTCGTACGTATCCACACACTTCGTGCCGAGTTTGGGTAGAGAGTTCGGTCTGCTTGATCAGCCGCTTGTTGTGACCACTCCCGTGGGAGAGTCGTTTGTTGCTAGGCACGTGTTTCGATCCTGCGTTGTCCGTATTGGCGAGAGAGATCTGCCTGTCAACTTGATCCTTCTTGAGATGTTGGACTTCGACGTTCTTTTGGGCATGGATTGGTTAGCCACATGCTATGCGTCTGTGGACTGCCGAGAGAAGACAGTTAGATTTTGTTTTCCCGGTGAGTCGGCTTTCGTTGTGCAGGGGGACCGTGGTGCCACCCCTCACATTTTGATTTCTTCTCTTCGCGCTGGACAGCTGTTGAGGAAGGGATGTCAGGGATTTCTAGCCTATGTTTGCGATACTAGAGCTACAGATGTTCCATTGGACCAGGTTCCGATTGAATGTGAGTTCCCTGATGTTTTCCCTGACGAGCTTCCTGGGCTACTGCCTGAGCGCGATGTTGTATTCTGTATTGATTTGATTCCCGACACGGGGCCTATTTCTATACCGCCTTATCGGATGGCCCCGGTGGAGCTTTGTGAGTTGAATAGTCAGTTGCAAGATTTGCTGGATAAGGGACTTATTCGACCGAGTGTTTCTTCTTGGGGCGCTCCGGTCCTATTTGTCAAGAAGAAGGATGAAAGTTTACGTTTGTTTATCGACTATCGCCAGCTGAACAGGGTGACCATGCGGAACAGATATCCTTTGCCATGCATCGACGACTTGTTCGACCAGCTTCAGGGGGCAGGATATTTTTCGAGGATCGACTTACGATCAGGCTATCATCAGCTGCGAGTTCGATAGGAGGACATTCCTAGGACAGGTTTCCGCACGCGCTATGGCCATTATGAGTTTTTGGTGATGTCGTTCGGACTCACCAATGCGCCAACAGCATTCATGGACTTGATGAACCGTATATTCAGGCCGTACCTTGACTTGTTCATCATCGTGTTCATTGACGATATATTGGTGTATTCCCGGAGCAGAGAGGAGCACGAGCAGCACCCGCGGATCACACTGCAGACCTTGAGGGAGCGCCAGCTTTATGCAAAATTCTCCAAGTGCGCATTCTGGCTGGACAATGTAGACTTCTTGGGTCACGTGATTACATGTGATGGTATATGTGTAGACCCGGGGAAGATTGAGGCCGTTCGGAGTTGGCCCAGACCTACATCCGTTACTGAGATACGCCGTTTTCTAGGATTGGCCGACTACTATAGGAGATTTATACAGGATTTCTCCCGCATTGCTGCACCTTTGACCGGATTGACCCAGAAGGGAGTTCCTTTCGATTGGACGGAGGAGTGTGAGCACAGTTTTCAGCAGCTACGGACTTGTTTGACTACGGCGCCAGTGTTATCATTGCTTTCAGGATCAGGTGGTTTTGTGGTCTATTGTGACGCTTCACGAGTGGGGCTAGGGTGCGTATTGATGCAGCATGACAGGGTGATCGCTTATGCTTCACGGCAATTGAAGAAACATGAACAGAACTACCCCACTCATGATTTGGAGATGGCTGCAGTGGTCTTTGCACTTAAGATCTGGCGACATTACCTATACGGCGAGTCATGCCAGATATTCACTGATCACAAGAGCTTAAAGTATATATTTCAGCAGCGTGACCTGAATCTTCGACAGCGCCATTGGATGGAACTAGTGAAGGACTACGATTGCGAGATCTTGTATCACCCGGGCAAGGCTAATGTAGTAGCAGATGCTTTGAGCAGGAGGCCCGGGGGTAGTCTATCTTGTTTGAGCGCAGTACAGAGGCAGTCGTCGGCAGATTGGCAGATATTATGTGACAGCCGAGTGCAGTTTGAGGTCACGCAGATCGGGGGACAACTTGCGCATGTTCGTGCACGCCCATAGTTGCTTGACCGTATATATGAGGCACAGTGTAGTGATAACCGTTGCTCAGAGATCATGGCACAGATTGGACAGGGCAGATTCTCCAAGTTCGTGATCGATGATCAGGGGATATTATGATTTAGGTCTAGACTGTGCGTACCAGATGCTGAGGGATTGCGGCGCGATATTCTTGAGGAGGCACATCGATCGGTGTACAGTGTCCATCTCGGTTCCACCAAGATGTACCATGATATGAGAGATGTTTACTGGTGGGACGGAATGAAGAGGGACATCGCAGATTTCGTGTCTAGATGCCTGACTTGTCAGCAAGTCAAGGCCGAGCACCAGAGGCCCGCAGGAGAGCTACAGCCGTTACCCATTCCGGAGTAGAAATGGGAGCAGATTTCGATGGATTTCGTGGTGGGTCTACCCAGGACTAGGCGAGGGTATGACTCCATTTGGGTGATCGTGGATCGTTTGACAAAAGCGGCTCACTTCCTGCCAGTGAAGACGACTTTCGGATTTGCTCAGTATGCCCAGATTTATATTGACGAGATAGTACGACTGCATGGAGTCCCGACGTGTATCGTGTCCGACAGAGGCACCCAGTTTACCAGCCGACTATGGCAGAGGCTTCAGGAGACTTTGGGCACCCGTTTGAGTTTCAGCACAGCATTTCATCCGCAGACCGACGGCCAGTCAGAGCGGACCATTCAGACTCTCGAGGACATGCTCCGAGCGTGCGTTTTAGACTTTGGTGGTAGCTGGGATCATCATTTACCCTTGGTGGAGTTCTCCTACAACAATAGTTTCTAGGATACTATTCAGATGGCAACTTTCGAGGCTTTGTATGGGAGGAGATGTAGATCGCTCGTCTATTGGACAGAGCTCAGCGAGAGCAGTATTTTGGGGCCACAGATCGTACAGGAGACGACCGAGAAGATACAGCTGATTCGAGACAGGATGAAGACAGCTCAGAGCAGGCAGAGATCGTTTGATGACAGGCACCGCCGCAAAATAGAGTTGGCGGTTGGAGATCACGTTTTTCTGAGGGTCTCTCCGGTGAAGGGAGTGATGAGGTTTGGACGGAAGGGGAAGCTTAGCCCCAGATTCATAGGTCCTTTCGAGATCCTTGAGCGTGTGGGCGCAGTAGCATACCGTTTAGCTCTTCCACCCGGCTTCCCAGATGTTCATCCCGTATTCCACGTGTCGATACTTCGCAGATACCTACATGACCCTTCGTACAAGATTCAGCATCAGACCGTTCAGCTCGAGCGCGATCTTTCGTTCACCAAGCAGCCAGTCGTGATTTTGGACCGGCAGGTGAAGAAGCTTAGGCCGAAGGTCTTGCCAACAGTGAAGGTGCTTTGGCGCACCCCGAATGGTGAAAAGATCACTTGGGAGGCCGAGGGCGAGATGCGGAAGAAGTTCCCTCATCTTTTGAAGGTATGCGTAGCTTTATATTTTTAAATTCGGGGACGAATTTCTTTAAGGGGGGAAGATTGTAACACTTTAGGATGTGGTTAGTGGTTAATTATATTTTAATATGTGATTTTTAATAAAAAGTTTACCAAATTGGTTTTCAAATATTTTATCAAGAATTATAAATATTTTTCTAGAATTTTCCTAGGCTTGCACAAACTTGTGCATGTAAACTAGGGTTAAAATTTGGGTTAAACCATGATTAGCAACCATGGTGGGTTTAAACATGGGTTTTGGGTTTTAATTAAGTTTAATTAGTTATATTTATTTAAAGATTGTTTTAATTTGAAAGTGTTGACATGGAGGGAGAGAGAGAGTGTGTGTGTGTGTGCATGATGGGGCATGATGGCCTTGGCCATGCTTCATTAAATGAAGAGAGAGAGAGGAGGGGTTGACATTGGGAGTTATTATTCTTGCCTCTCATTCTTTTTCTCACATCTCTCTCACTCTCACTCTCTCTCTCACACACACACACACCCAGCAGCCTCCACAGCAGCACCAGCAACAGCAGCAGGCACAACAGCAACAGCAATAGCAACAAGCACAGCACCAGCAACAGCAGCAGCAGCTACAGATAGCAGCAACAGCTCCAGGCAGCAGCATCAGCACCCCAGCAGCTCCATCCTCTCTTCTTCTTCTCCTTCTACTTATTTGTGAGGTTCTTAGGGGGTATAATCTCTAAACTTATTCTTGCTTTCGCTTAGTTGTGTAGAAATAGCTTCGATTAGTGTAAAATAGGAGATTTTGTGCTAAATGTGGTGATTAGTGTGAACTTTGCTTAAGTAAGGTTATTTTAGGTTAGACTAAGTTAATTAAGTGTTGTTAGGGCCATGTTAACCTGGGTAATTTTTGTCTGATATTGACGTTTTTAAGCAAAATCTCAACTTTTTAAAATCTGCTTTAGACCCAGTAAGTTCAGAATGAAATTGAGTGGACTGTAGCCTACTGGAGATTCCCTGACCACACCACCAGAGCCCGACCCACCACCCTAAGTTGAGGCTGCCGAAAAATCGTTCTGGCCGCAAATTGCGGCCAGACTTGAGAGATGGGTCCCAAGGTTTTTAGGGTAGGTGTCTGCTACATTTTGTGGGTCCATGGTATATATAGATTTGTAATATTTTGACCTGGGTAAAATCTGGGACTGTATGTCGTTTTCTTGTATTTTTAGTTTGCGCGATACGCGCGATACGCGAGAGGGTTCTGTGATTCAGCATATCGCGGCGTGTCGTGGTAACTGTTAGGCGCGTACACACACGTTTCAGCGTATAGCACACACGCGCGTTAATTCGCGACGCGAGTTCTCGTTTTGATTCGATATCACGTTTTGTGAGATTCTTTCTTATAATTGGATTCCTTGTGTAAATTCCAGGTTCGCAGGGGGGTACGTCAGACGCCTCCAGGAAAGGGAAACAGGTGGTCGACTATACTTAGCACGCGACCAGGTGAGTAGATTTAACATCTACGGGGAAATCGCCCGTATGGCGTTAAGCGTCAGGGCGTAATAGGATATTTAGTCATGTGTGTTCATATAGATATACTAGTAGCATACTCTCTTGTTATATATAGAACTGGTAGTATAGAACACTGCACTGTCACTAACGGTTCAAGTAGCACGAGCACGATTTATATGCTACACTCACACCGTTAGTGATTGCCATGACACTCATATTATAGGATTGCTAGAAATCATATATCATATTGATCCCGCTTTATTGACGTTGTCATAATTTGCCGCATATTAGCATATGTTATATTCATACTTGGGCACACATACATCACATATCCATACTTGTGCCATATACATCACATATATTCATACTTGGGCACACATACATCACATATCCATACTTGTGCCATATACATCACATATATTCATACTTGGGCACACATACATCATATATCCATACTTGTGCCATATACATCACATATATTCATACTTGGGCACACATACACCACATATCCATACTTGTGCCATATACATCACATATATTCATACTTGGGCACACATACATCACATATCCATACGTGTGCCATATACATCACATAAATTCATACTTGGGCACATATACATCATATGTCCATATGAGGGCACATGTATATTCATACATTCACTTTGCGTACTTATCCTTTCGCACATCCATACCTATACACATATTCATATGTTACACACATGGATGACATTGACTTGATTTAAAAACTAAGGGACCGCATGTGATATTTTCAAAACTGGATCTTTAAAAGAGCGGTTTTCCCTTTCTTTTACTCTTGGTGTCATACGACGCATTGCATGGATTTACACATTAGATTTGATTTATGTGATTTCTGGATTTGGGAACCGGAGAACTATTTTAAGAAAATACGCACTGTTTAAAAACCCGGTTTCCCTTGATATGATATTTCAGTGCGTCCACCATGTGTTTTCTCAGTGCTAGAGCGATATATGTGAACCCGAATCGAGGAGCTGGACGAGGCCAATTGCGGGTACATGGTGGACCTGGTATGGTACCCCGGGGCGAGAACAGATCGCTGTGCAGTAGACGGTGAGCCTGGCAGAGGGACCACTACCTACCGGTAATTGGTTGGATCTGGCGGTTATCCGGAGGATACTGACCAGAGTCGATGGATGGATACGGGACGACTCGTACTACCGGGGCCGTGGGCCAATACCGCAGACGGAGCCCGTGGGCTGACCCGGACTGGCGGATGCCCGATATATGAGGATTTGCGTGTCGATGCTGGACACGAGTATTTCTTGATATTTTGAGTGCCGATGTTGGGCACTCATGATTTTATGAGATTTACAGGATTTGAGGGCCGAGTGGATGACGGCACCGATTATATTTTCCACGATGACATTCCGTGTAGATGTTATATTTCCCATGCTCGGCATTTAGTATTTGATATCTTATCCTGTATCTATTGTACCTGATATAGTACACATGCTGCATGATCATTGCATACCTTGCTCATTCTATATAGGGTTGTTAGGTTGCATTGCCATACCTCATTATCACATATCTGGCTCATCACATAGAGATGTTATCAGATAGCACTTGTTGCATGATATTGAGCATTCAGTTCATCATATAGATGTTTACCTGTTGGCATAGGTTAGAGTATCGCAGCACGTGCATACTCGCGATTACCTTTATATGTTATCAACTATTCACGAGTTAGCAACTCACTCTCGTTGTGCCACAGTGCTTGCAGGTTGCCCTTTGGAGTAGTCGCGGCTGGCTGTTTACCCCATTTTTTGACACAGATACCATTACTGAGGCGTGCTAGCCCTTTTTCTATTAGGTGGGTTTTGTACGGTATATGTTTACTTTTCAGTTGCATCTTGATGTATCTAGTACTCTCCATCTACTTTCATGTATTGACTTAGAGACCAGTTGTGAGGACTCGTATATCATTTTGTACTCTGGTGTCGAGCTCGTTGTGAGCCGATTTATTTATGCAATCTTATCTTTTATGATATTTGTTTTCACTTTACTGCTCTTTCTTCGCTACGGCGTCGTATATCATATTGTGGTGATTGTTCCGCCGTTAGGTGCGATTCTCCCATTTGGGATGCTCTATACATTTCACATGCCGTTTTACTTATACCTTGCCTTTTAACCGGTTTTCGGGACGAATTTTTATAAAGGAAATGTTGCCAAAATTATTAAAATATAACTCTTGAACCAAAAAAAAGGATTTCTACTAAATTAATAAAGGTTTTCTAAACATTTTACAAATGTATCTAATAAATGTTTTAAACACTCTATACTTTTTATGGTTTTGATTTCTGGGTTTTCAGCTTACTTAGTCGCGTTACGCCTGTAGACGTCACGTGGTTAAGTGCCGGTCAAGGGCCGAACTTTGGGTCGTGACATCCTTGCATCGAGAAACTGGGGGCAAATCCTGAACCGGAACTTCCAGGGCCATCAGACGAAATGATCAATGCATTCCTGAACACAACCCTTCTTAAAAGCAAAGCTGATCGGGGGTGTGAGATGGCCATATTTGAAAAGGACAAACACCGGCGATTGGACGAAAGGGCTGAAATATTCCCACCAGATCAAAATACCTCCGTTGCAAATAAAAACAGGTTCAAGACGAGGAAGAGGTTCGCTAAAGCCATATCAATGGGAATGAAGCTTCCATCCTCCGAAGCGAACGCCTTTGGTAAAGCAGAAACACATCCTAGCTACTGCCTATATCATCGAAATATTGCGCACCCCACCGAAGAGTGCAACGCTTTTACAAGATGGTGGCAGGGATATGTGGCCCACCGGCAGCATTTCAAGCGGATGAAACGCAAAACTCGTCGGGAGCAAAGAAATACGACCGAGGAGCATAAAAGAACTGCCAGCAACTGTCGCATGGTCAACGCCGGGGGATCGCAAGTTCTTACCTTCGGGAGCGACTCTGATGAAGAAATGGCTCTTGGCCCTCTCTTTAAAGAGTCCACTTTGGGAAAAGAGGAAGAACCAAAGGCCTGTGAAAATATTCAGCTGCGCAACTGTACGCTGCCCGAAAAGAATCTTGGGCCCTCGAACAGTGGGTCAAATAGAAAAGATAAGGGAAAAGAAAAAGTCCCTGAGGATATGATCCTTGATGACCAAACCGTCGAAAAGCTGACAGCCAAAGACCCGCCAAAGGAAAGTAAGGTGGACTATAACGTTCTGGCACACTTGAGAAAGCTACCTTCGCAGTTAAGTATTCTCGACGCCCTTATGCTATCAAAGGAAGCAAGAGATTCTTTGATCAAGGCATTATAAGAGCCCGAGCAATTCCAAGTTTTCCTCGCCGAAGAAAAGATGAAGGACGAGCTAGAAGAAGTACACACGGCTGATATCACCTTCGGCGATGAAGATCTCCTCCTTGGGACATACGAGCACAACTGTCCCCTATATGTCTCCAGATACTGTCATGACATCAAGATAGGTAAAATCTTGGTCGACAATGGGTCCTCCGTCAACCTCCTTAACGTAAGGGTGTTAAAGGAAATCTACATGAGCATTCAACACCTCGCTCGCGATAAAATCACCATCTCCGGATTTGACTCCCAGTCATCACGGACGCTTGGGTCTGTAATACTGACATTGCGCTTTGGGCTGCTCGTCACGGACATCAAGTTTCATGTCATTGACGCCAAGACATGCTACAATGCTTTGCTCGGCCGGCCTTGGTTACATGAGTACAACATCATCCCTTCTACACGACATCAGTGTATGAAGTATTTCAAAGATGGTCTCGAGTATACTGTGACAGGAGAGCTAAACCCAATTTCCGTGAACGAAGCCCGCAAATACGAAGATGCAAAATACTTCTTACCAGACTTTGAGGACACAGAAAGATGACACAAACCGGAGAACAAAGCTATCCCTACCATTTCGGTCTTCAGGAGTGATACCGAGGAGGAAGAAGAGATAGTTTACTCAGGTCCACCCCAGTGCAGCAAGCCAGGACCGTCCACTCCTATGTTGATCTTCGGCAGCGACTCGGAAGATGAGGTCAATGCCATATTCGCGGCCCGGCCATCCATACAAACCTTCGCTGATGAAGAACAAAGTTTGCAAGTTGCCATGGTTCCGCCAAAGAATCATAGAGAACTAGATGCGCTTGATACCTACAGTGTGGAAGAGCTGCAGACATTCTGCGTCCCTCCCACGCGAAAAGGTGAAAAGGCAATCCTATTCTACCGATCCGAGGAAACCAAAGTGGAGCAAGAAATCTGGCATGGCGTGGATTCTACACTTGGCAGGCTCCAGCCCATCCGTTTGCCCAGATATTACACGAACGGACTAAAGAGACTCTTGAGACGCCAAGGTATACCCCTTAAGCAAACTGCGTGACAAGCACGGTTCTATAACAAGATCTGGAACGTTCCCGGAACTCAACGAAAGTTGCCCAACGGGAGAATAGAAACGACCGGGCTTGGGTATGTTCAATCCAAGAAACGGGAGCTACTCCGCGACTGCTACGTCATACATGACTTTGATGAAGAAGGATATGCTCTATGGGAAGTTTCTAACCCTGAACCAGAAAGAGCTCCCGATGCGAAAATGCCCAGTCAGTCGTTCGAAGAACAAATGGACAAGCTTATAAGGGAAGCGGGCCAAAAGGTTCGAGACGACCATAATCGTGAAATGGCCATATACGAGAGAGCCAGGACGCAACGCCTCCTTCAACAGGCTGCGATAAATGAAAATGCTCCTCCTTGTCAACCCGTTGTACAAAAGGCCCGACGCAGAGGCAGAAACAAAGCAAAGAACGGGAAAGGCGTTCGACAGCGACAAAGCGGGTCCAAGAAGTCACGTGATCAGGAATCGAGCAGTCCAGATTTGTCTCTTATAAAAAAGATGGGTCGAGCATATTCTTTTCCCCAAGACAAGACAAGGAAGATATTCGATCTTATCATAAAACATCATACGATGACACTCCCGGAGTCCAAGCACCCTGAGCACGCAGGCAAAGTCTCCCACCCGGACTATTTCTCCTATCACAGGGCAATAGGACATCCTCTCGAAGACTGCTTCACATTTAAAGATTGGGTAGAAAACCAGTATCAGCAAGGCAGGTTCGCTCTATCCAGCAGCTGGAGGGTAACCCCGCCACAGAAGCATGATCCCAAATCTACGAGGGTAGAACCAGATCCACATCGGTCTTGGAAGCGATCTCGTACCTGTCACGTGATAACGCTGTCAGAAGAAGAGCCCGAGAATATGGACGAACTTCCCTGGTGCTTCGAAAATGATGATGACGAGGTAATCTCAGAGTTTCCACCAGCGCCAAAAGAGCTAGAAGATGGGATACATACTACTGCAGATAACCTCAAGAAAATTGATTTGGGGACAGCAAGTGACCCGCGGCCGACGTTCGTCAGTGAGCTGTTATCTGAAGAAAGGGCGGCTACGCTAAAGTGTAGGGATCCTAGGCACACTTAAGAGGGTCCACAAGGCATCAACCATGCGAAACAAAAATTTTCCGATGCCGAGAAACCCTAAACTAAATCGTTAACTAGAGGATAGGCGAAAGAACATGTAAGCAAACGACTTTGCTACTAAGTGAAAGGGATTACAACCTTTGTAGATCCGGTCCTCCACTTCTTTAGCTCCGTGTTGACATCCCTCCACTGCGATCATCGGGATCCCGGACTCTAGCAATGGTTTCGTCGGAGAAAAGAGCGGACTAGGTCATTGACTTCGAGGCCGAAGATGATCTACGTCGGGGAGACTCAAACTCAAGCTATTCCTTCACTTGGTCAAAAACTTTGTGAAGAGAACACCCTATACTACATGGAAAGTGGTAGAGGATGAAGAAATAGGAAGTGGGTTCACTTTAGAATTGGATTTCTCCCTCTTTTTCTCATGGCACCATTGGAGCTAGCAAGCTTTTGTGAGCTTGATGAAGATGAAGAAGAAGAAAGAATCATATAAATTAAAAGAATAATATGAATACTTATCCTTTTAATCATGGCACCATGGTTGAGTTAAGCCCTCATGCTTAACTCATGTAGAGAATTAACCATAGCATAAGGTTAAGGGTTGGGTTAGCTAATATCTTAAACAAATGACAAAGAGAGTTGACTTTGTCAATGTTTATCAAGCTTCATGAAGCTTGATAACTTTGACCAAAGTCACACTCTTTTGTTATATGCTTAGGAAAATAGTAAACCCTAATCTAACCTTGATTTGGTTCAAGTCTCATACACACAACTTGTTTGTATCATCAAGCATGATACAAATATGTACACTTGCATATATCACATATAAACAATATGCACATTCAAGTGAAAAAATCAATCTTAAATGAACCAATACTAGTTAATGTAAAGTAATATATCAAATATATAATTATATATTAAATCATTAAATCAACACTTGATTTAACGATCCGGTCATATCGCATATAACCGACTAATATCAATAGTAACAACTCATCGAATCAACACTTGATCCGATAACCCGGCTATATCGCATACAACCGATCAATGTCACAAATCGCGAGAATAGAATACAGTATCACATACTGGTATTATTCTCGGTCCCGCACATATCTCATATGCGCTCCTATTTCGTTTCGCTTGAGCCAGGAAACTCCTGTGTAGGACTCTAAAGACTCGTCAACACGCCGGCAGTAGGTGATGATCATATCAAACACCCACAAGCCGCAAGCGGTCTGCTAAACGTAACGGCCACCCGGGTATTGAGCGATCAGAAGATCAACGAGAAAGCCCGCTCACACTCCTGTGAATCCAACCAGTAACACTACCGTACAGTCCGGTCTGTTCGTCTGATATGTCGCATATCTTGTCTAGGGGTGGTAAACGTCAGACCCCAATAAATCGATAAGTCGTGTCGATATGAGGCTCATAACGGATCGAGAAACTACTGGTAACACTTACCAGTAAATCCCTAAAGCAGCCTTGGCCAAGGACTTCTTGTTATAACCAATCGAGCACAGCGCAACATCAACTCCCTATACCGGGAGAGACAAAATCCCTCCTATCGCTCATTGCCTCCATGTGATTCGGGACTGTACCCAAAAACCACTGTTTTGCACGCCCTCTTGGACGTGGTAAGGTGGAAATCAAAGCACAGTGGGAATCACACAAGACTCTATGACGATCTCGGGTCTTCAGACTAACCTGCACCAGTGTCACCAGAGAACTGCTATCTGACGTAAGGTATAATACCATCTGGGAGTTCTCGGCGAGTCCGTCCAGTGTACCCATTCTCCACTGAGCACCCGTATATCATCTCTGATGTCAAACACCAATGGATATGGGATCATCCATCGCCCATCTATATGGGTCGAGAAGCTACACGCTAGTCTACTCTGGTATATCGATGACCCGTCTCGATACACCCACGACTAGGGACTTTGAAGGATGTACTTATGGACTACCATGTCCCCACTAGTATGATCCGCATCATAGTCCAGGTAGTCAAGTACATATCCTAAGGGCTTTACCAACATGTAACAGAGAGACAATCAGTGTACACGTTAAGGTAAAGAGTATCCAGATAGCATACTATCATATAGAGCAAGAAAGTCATCTCTATATATGTCCAAGCGTCCATTACAATATACATCCTATGTATAGTAATGGTCTCTAGGGCATACATATAACTAACAATCTCTCACTTGCACTAGGGCCATCTGATAGCAGTGGTTGTAGTATCTCATACTCAACCATCCCATAAAAGTCTCTCTCTGGGAAAATGCCTTTTTGAGTGGATCCGCCGTGTTGTCCTCTGAGTCTACTCTCCTAACCTCGATCCCCTGAAGATCAACCATCTCCACGATCAGGTGATACTGCCTAAGAATATGTCTGGATCACTGATGGGACGAGCGTTCCTTAGCATAAGCCACAACTCCATTGACACACAATGGAAGGAACAAAGTTCATCTCATGAACTAATATATACCCAGACTTCCTCTTTGGCAACATCTTTGGGAGCGATGTATCCAGCCTTTATCGTCTAGTATGTCACGGTATCTAGCTTGGAACTCTTCCAACATACCGTCCCTTTTCTGAGGGTAAAGACAATGCCTGCGACTGACATTCAGTCGTCCTTATCACCCTGGAACATTTCCAGTGATTCTCCCCAGGATCAATTGATACCATCTCACTACAACTAGTGAGTATCCTAACATCCAATTAGATCTATCTCATAGATCCAAAACCCAGGATTTAGTAGGTATCACTTTGATCCTATATGGAGAATCCTTGTAATAAGCGGAGATTGACCGAGTGTAGCATAGGAAACTCCTTCCCTATCAAGAGTATGTCATCCACGTACTCTACGAGGATCACCAGTATACTCCCTACTATCTTTTTGTATATACAAGGTTCATCTACCATTTTGATGATGTCAAACTCTTTGACTAACCCATCAAAACAGATGTTCCAACTCCGCGATGCCTGCTTTATCACATAAAACATCTTGCACACGTTTCCGCTGCTCCCACTGTCTACGAAGCCCTCTGACCGTGTATTTATAGACTCTGTCTTCTAAATCATTATTTAGAAAAGCAGTCATGACACCCAACCGCCAGATATCGTAGTCATGGTATGTAGCCGTGGTAAGTAGGATCTCGATGGACTTAAGCATAGTTACTTAGAAAAGGTTTCATTATAATCCATACATGGTCAATGATGCAAACCTTTAACAAGTCTAGCTTTGAAAGTCTTAACTTTTCTATGTACACCAAGTAATCTTCTCAAGATATACTTGCTCCTGATGAGGATTTAACCCTTCAGATAAAGCAACCAAAGTCCATACTTTGTTGGTGTATAAGGATTCCATCTCAGATCGATAAGCATCCAGCCATTCTTACAGAGTCCTACTCCTGATGGCCAGCTCGAAACTAGTTAGGTCATCATCCCATGATGCAATTCTCGCTCCCACTGTCATAGAGAAACCGGAGTATCTCTCAGGTGGGTGAGGAAACCTACTAGATCGGCGGAGAGGCTGAGGTTCGTTGGTTTCTATTGAATCCTTTGGTTCTACCAAATCATCAGCTACAGTTTGTCTAGCTGGAACTATTTCCAGTTCTACCTCATGTCCACTAATTTCTTCACAAAAAATTCCCTTTCACAAAGGTGGCATGCTGAGAAACAAAATATTTTTGTTCCTCGGTTAGGTAGAAGATATTCCCTTGCGTATGCGTGGGATATCCAACAAACTTCTGCAGAACTGACTTTGCCTCGAGCTTGTCCGGATTATGCTTTTAGACATAGGCTGGACAACCCCAAATCTTAACTGACTTAAGAGATGGGCTCTTCCCTTTCCATATCTCATATGAAATGGTAGGTTTCTGATTTGATCGGAACCCTATTCAATAGGTATGCTAGTTCATAAGTGCATAACTCCCTAAAAAGAAATAGGAAACTCAGTAGTACTCATCATAGAGTACACCATATCACATAGGGTGCTATTGCTCCGCCCCGATATACCATCTTGCTATGGTGTATACGGAGGAGTAATGCTGAGTGAGAATCTCATTCTCCTTTAGAATAATCCAGGATTTCCACGCTCAAGTATTCTTCTCCTTGATCACATCAAAGGACATAATACTTTACCCGTATTTTTGTTCTCTACTTCTAACTTATATTCTATGAATATCTCAAAAGGTTCGGACTTGTGTTTCAACAGAAATATATGTCTGAATCTTGAGAGATTATCAGAGAATGTAATTAAGTACAAAGAACCGGTCTTGGCATTTGTAGACAGGGGATCTTTATACATCATATGTATCATCCCAAGAGTTCACTAACTCTTTCTCTATTTCCAATAAACAGGGCTATGGTCATCTTATCTCTGTGACATGACTGGAAAGTTTCACAAGATGTAAATTCAAAGTAATTTAAATATGCATCTATATGTAACTTAAGCTAGTCGGGTCACATTGATATGACCTAGTCTACAATACCTCAAGAAGGAATTCGTTCATTTCTGAACTCTTCCTCTTGTGTGTGTTTTATATACTAAGAACTGTGGTTTGATTTAGAACGTCAATGCTTTTAGATAACGTGCCTGAATCGATCAACTCTTGATATAGGAAATGTTCAAAACATTATCCAACAATACAAAATTTTATCATTCTTTACTAATAAAGTGACTGATATGATTTTGTTTATCAGGTTTGGTATCTAATAACATTTGTTCAGAATCAATGTATTCTGGTAATACAGGGTGACAGTGACCAACAGACTTGGCTGCAACACTTGCACCGTTTTCTGGCTCATGAAACTTATCACCCGTTCACAGTTCTTTACCTTTCTGTAGCCCATGTAACAAATTACATATGCGGGATCCTGATCTGGTATCACATACCCAGGACGTAAAGGATACTGAGAAACAGTTCTCTGTAATGAACACACCCGAAGATGATGCATCAACATGCACTCTCTTCGTTATGGCGGCACGGGAATTCTGGTAATCCCCTAATTCCTGCTCTGTCTTATAACATTTATAAGTTGGAGCGGGACTAACGTTCCTCAGCTCAGTATAACAAGCGGGTTCGGTCAATATATCCGTTTTATTATCTTGATTAAGACGGACATGGTCGCTACCTGGAGAGAGAAAGAAGAAAACACTCTGCGTGCGCTCTTGCAAGATCAGATTGGTTATTATTTTATCTAATCAGGATGGCTCCCACTGTTTTTATCAAATCTTTCTTCAAAACCCTAAAAGGAAAGACTAGCCGGGATTAATTACACGCTACAAGTTCGCCAATCTTTCAGCCAGGCCAGTGTCGGTATTTTGAGGGAGGTTCCCCGTGCTTTCGCACGGACCTAATTAAAGTAAACCTCGTTTTCCCAGAGGTGTAACCCCGTTGACACCTTTCTAGACACCTACTTGATCGGCTAATTGTAATGTGTAAAACTCTCCCAGGAGTAACTCTTACTCGCAGCGGGTATCGGGATCCAACTATCTCATAGAAGGTATGCAATCTCATTGCAAATTTCAACACTTGAAATTCCCGATAATATTTTGCCCCTAACAGCTATATGACCTTAACATAGTCAACAAATCATAAGTGCTAATCAAGTTCAACCCATCATTTCCCGATTGAATTAAACCCACCCGCACGACCCTTAACATAGTCAACAAAGTCGCACGACTACCCTAATCCAATCGCATCATATGCTTATACAGATAAGTACTAATTAGCTACCGCACACTACGCCTTAACATAGTCAACAAACGTAGCACGAATACTAACTAGTACTTATCTGAAATGACGGAGGGCTACGACAGGTTTTTCTGAAAACCTATTGCGTAATGAACTTGATATCGTTGTAGAATCAAATGATTTTAAAATGGAGTGCTTTTGAGGCTTTTCTAGTTTTGCTAAAGGGGTCACTCCCGGTGAAGGGATCGTCGGCCCTTTCCTCATTGAATAAGGTGCAGGATATATTATATATACCGCTGTGCAAAGCAAAAACTATAGAAGCAATCAAAAGACAAACCGAGGGTTGTAGCATCTGCCAGTTATTGCTAAAGGGGTCACTCCCGGTGAAGAGATATCGGCCCTTTCCTTATCGAATAAGGTGCAGGATGTTCTACAAGGAACACCGCGATGCAAAGCAAGAACTGTAGCTACCTGTTTTTGAAAATTCGATTCCACAACATCTTTAGGTTTCTTTTTCTTTCATTAATCATATTAATGAAGTCCCATCATTTAAGTCACCTAAACATCACAGATAAATACGACGTACACTTATGCCATCCGCATTCGCCTCGATGTCCCCTCGTGCACCGTTAGGTTAGGTAACTAACGGCAGAGCGGGGCAGGGCTAGCACGGGTGTAAAACATAAGTAACGCCTATATAATATATCATATATACTATATACAGTATTTATCACAGAACATCAAATGATCACATCACAGATATCGCAGCATAAGAATCATATGAAATATTGGATATACTAGGACGTCCGTGTTTTCAATACGAGCCTGTATAAAACACGGATTCCACGGTCGCGATGAATAGCCAAACCCACACCCCTAGACCTCTACGAGAGCGGCAAGCAAACCTACCAATTCTAGAGTTAGGAGACTCGGACTCGACTCCTCGAGTTGGTCTCCCACTGGACTCCAGAACCTGGTTACTTGTGCTCTCCTCCTTGGGTCTATCCTAGTGCGGAAAGGTAAATAATATACAAAGGTGACATCTTCCGCAACCTAGAAGTGCCCCAATAAAAGAATATTACATACAATAATTTTTACATGAATGAAAATAAAAACTCTCATCTCACATAAAACCCCTCGGCTATTCAAGACGCGACGATCTAATATAACATATCCAACAACACATAACATCATTTGTCATCAACATAAGTAAATGTGCGCATCCCAATCGTTGACATATAGCAACGAAACCGGCGATATCACATATTACACTTACGGTCACAGAAAGAAAGTGTAAAACTACAACAGTTGGAATCCGCAAACTTTTTAGACATCGCATGCCTAACCAATGAAATCCTTAGACATCACATGCCTAACAATTATAAACCCCGCATTTTAGTCTCATAATCGAAAACACTTTTCAATATCAAGTCGGGCAATTCAACAAGATTCCCGGCATTTTGATCGAATGCTCGTCGCAAACTTTAGTAGGCAGCCGCACCCCCGATGCCGTCGACGAAGTGCACTAAGGCGGAACATCGCTGCCGCGAGCACCCGGACGGATGCTTTCGACGACGGGGTTCTCCTACAGTCACTTGGTCGGGGCTATGGGGTGTGGCTGACTATTAAGTTTACCGGCGAGTATCCGCGTACACTACGTGATTGCGACGGACTTTTGATCACATCAAAATTCCGTGGCAACCGATCAAGTGAGACTAAAGTGCTATGTTTATAACATCCAAATCAGTTATCTCATAACTTCTTGTGGATTCCAAATATTGTATCACATTCCAGATAAATAGAAAATGTTAAACTTTCCGATCGAACAATCAAACACCCAAGTTTTCCCGAAACAGCTCAACACATGAAATAAGTTTAAAAACATTCACTTCATGCCACAGTACCAATGGTCAAGCCGTAGAAGGGTCAAGCCAACGCCTTACATGTGGCACGCCGTACTGCCCCAAACCCTAAGGTTCAAAGGGCAGTTCAAGACGGTCATATAATCGAGTTAAGGTTTGTTGTCTTCTAGAGGGTCCATCGCATTACTTGCACTACTTAGAATGTTTTCAAACTACGGAAAAATCCAACACTTGGAAATTTTCTGGCAGGGGAAAAATTGGGTATTTATATCCGGTCGAACTTTTTAACATATTCAAAAATTATCCGGAAAAACAAAGACAAAGTTAAAGATTCCGATCGAATCGACGAACTCCCAATACAACCCAGAAAACTCAACTCTTGAGCAAACTTTAAAAATTCCCAGAAAATACAGCACTTTCAGAGAGAGATTACTGTGCAAAAAGAAAAGGCTGATGTGACATAACGGCCGCGGCACCGCCGCACAAGCAAGGCTTGTGCCGCGGTTCCACGGTGATATAGTCGACTTAGACGCACGTGCAGCACAGTAACCCCTCAAAAACCCTGCTGAATTTTTTGGATATTTTTAATTAGGAAAAATGCACAGTTTCAGAAAATGTACAGAAAGGGGTGAAATTTAGGGTTTCGGGGTTCGATCGGGTTTCTAACATCGTCTACACATCGCCTAAAGCTCTAGCTTGGCTCTGATACCACTGTAGGGATCCTAGGCACACTCAAGAGGTTCCACAAGGCATCAACCATGCCAAACAAAAATTTTCCGGTGCCGAGAAACCCTAAACTAGATCGTTAACTAGAGGATAGGCGAAAGAACATGCAAGCAAACGACTTTGCTACTAAGTGAAAGGGATTACAACCTTTGTAGATCCGGTCCTCCACTTCTTTAGCTCCGTGTTGACGTCCCTCCGCTGCGATCATCAGGATCCCGGACTCTAGCAATGGTTTCGTCGGAGAAAAGAGCGGGCTAGGTCGTTGACTTCGAGGCCGAAGATGATCTACGTCGGGGAGACTCAAACTCAAGCTATTCCTTCACTTGGTCAAAAACTTTGTGAAGAGAACACCCTAAACTACATGGCAAGTGGTGGAGGATGAAGAAATAGGAAGTGGGTTCACTTTAGAATTGGATTTCTCACTCTTTTTCTCATGGCACCATTGGAGCTAGCAAGCTTTTGTGAGCGTGATGAAGATGAAGAAGAAGAAAGAATCATATAAATTAAAAGAATAATATGAATACTTATCCTTTTAATCATGGCACCATGGTTGAGTTAAGCCCTCATGCTTAACTCATGCAAAGAATTAACCATAGCATAAGGTTAAGGGTTGGGTTAGCTAATATCTTAAACAAATGACAAAGAGAGTTGACTTTGTCAATGTTTATCAAGCTTCATGAAGCTTGATAACTTTGACCAAAGTCACACTCTTTTATTATATGCTTAGGAAAATAGTAAACCATAATCTAACCTTGATTTGGTTCAAGTCTCATACACACAACTTGTTTGTATCATCAAGCATGATACTAACATGTACACTTGCATATATCACATATAAACAATGTGCACATTCAAGTGAGAAAATCAATCTTAAGTGAACCAATACTAGTTAATGTAAAGTAATATATCAAATATATAATTATACATTAAATCATTAAATCAACACTTAATTTAACGATCCGGTCATATCGCATATAACCGACTAATATCAATAGTAACAACTCATCGAATCAACACTTGATGTGATAACCCGGCTATATCGCATACAACCGATCAATGTCACAAATCACGAGAATAGAATACAGTATCACATACTGGTATTATTCTCGGTCCCGCACATATCTCATATGCGCTCCTATTTCGTTTCGCTTGAGCCAGGAAACCCCTGTGTAGGACTCTAAAGACTCGTCAATACGCCGGTAGTAGGTGATGATCATATCAAACACCCACAAGCCGCAAGCGGTCTGCTAAACGTAACGGACATCCGGGTATTGAGCGATCAGAAGATCAACGAGCAAGCCCGCTCACACTCCTGTGAATCCAACCAGTAACACTACCGTACAGTCCGGTCTGTTCGTCTGATATGTCGCATATCTTGTCTAGGGGTGGTAAACGTCAGACCCAATAACTCGATAAGTCGTGTCGATATGAGGCTCATAACGGGTCGAGAAACTACTGGTAACACTTACCAGTAAATCCCTAAAGCAGCCTTGGCCAAGGACTTCCTGTTATAGCTAATCGAGCACAGCGCAACATCAACTCCCTATACCGAGAGAGACGAAACCCCTCCTATCGCTCATTGCCTCCATGTGATTCGGGACTGTACCCAAAAACCACCATTTTGCACGCCCTCTTGGACGTGGTAAGGTGGAAATCAAAGCACAGTGGGAATCACACAAGACTCTATGACAATCTCGGGTCTACAGACTAACCTGCACCAGTGTCACCAGAGAACTGCTATCTGACGTAAGGTATAATACCATCTGGGAGTTCTCGGCGAGTCCGTCCAGTGTACCCAGTCTCCACTGAGCACCCGTATATCATCTCTGATGTCAAACACCAATGGATATGGGATCATCCATCGCCCATCTATATGGGTCAAGAAGCTACACGCTAGTTTACTCTGGTATATCGATGCCCCGTCTCGATACACCCACGACTAGGGACTTTGAAGGATGTACTTATGGACTACCATGTCCCTACTAGTATGATCCGCATCATAGTCCAGGTAGTCAAGTACACATCCTAAGGGTTTTACCAACATGTAACAGAGAGACAATCAGTGTACACGTTAAGGTAAAGAGTATCCAGATAGCATACTATCATATTGAGCAAGAAAGTCATCGCTATATATGTCCAAGCATCCACTGCAATATACATCCTATGTATAGTAATGGCCTCTAGGGCATACATATAACTAACATAAAGGACGTGCTCATGCAGCATAAAGATTGCTTCGCATGGAACTATTCCGAGATGCCAGGATTAGATCCGGAGATTGCTGTGCACAAATTAGCAATATCTCCAGACGTCAAGCCGAACAAACAAGCGCCGAGAAGAATGCGGCTCGAACTTGAGATGAGCATCAACGCCGAGGTCAAGAAGCTAATTGACTCCGGCTTTATCCAAGAGGTTCAGTATCCTGACTGGATCGCTAACATCGTCCCAGTGATGAAGAAAAATGGAACGGTGCGCATCTGTGTGGACTTTCGGGATCTCAATAAAGCCTGCCCGAAAGATGAATTCTCAGAACCAGTCACTGAGCTGATGATAGATAACACGTCCACTCATGAGGTTTTCTCCTTCATGGACGGCTCTTCAGGATACAATCAGATAAAGATGCATCCCGAGGACCAGAAGCACACCACTTTCCGGACCCCTTTGGGCATATTCTGCTACAAGGTGATGCCCTTCGGTCTAAAGAACGCCGGTGCCACCTATCAGAGGGCCATGACGAAGATCTTGGATGACCTCATACATGAAATCGTCGAATGTTATATCGACGACCTCGTAGTTAAAAGAAAATCATATGAGGAACATTTAGAGCATCTAAAGATCGTATTTCAACGCCTTCGACAATACAACTTGAAGATGAACCCTCTCAAATGCACGTTCGGAGTTTCCTCGAGCAAATTCCTAGGATTCATCGTCCGACACCGAGGCATCGAGATAGATCCGTCAAAGATCAAGGCGATTATGGAAATGCCTCCGCCAAGGACCCTCAAACAATTGCGGTCTCTCTAAGGAAAGCTCGCGTATATCCGGCGATTTATAGCCAATCTCTCAGGCAAGTGCCGTCCTTACAGTCACCTGATGAAGAAAAGAACCCTGTTCGTTTGGGATCACAAATGCCAAAGCGCGCTGGACGAAATCAAGCGATACTTGTAGAATCCACCTGTACTGGCCGCTCCCGTAAAACCTCTCGTCCTGTACACAACAGCCCTTGAAGGTTCTTTAGGCGCGTTGTGGGAACAAGAGAATGACCAAGGGAAGGAGAGAGCCCTTTATTATCTGAGTCGGGTTCTACTGGGGGAAGAAAGCAATTACTCTCCCATTGAAAAACACTGTCTGGCGTTGATCTTCGCGATAACGAAGCTCAGACACTATGCGTTGGCACATGAGCTCCATCTCATATCAAAAGTGGATCCTTTCAAGTATTTGATGTCGAAGGCCATATTAACAGGACGACTCTCTAAATGGGCCCTGCTCTTAATGGAGTTCTCGATAACTTATCGTCCTCTTAAGGCAGTAAAAGGCCAGGCCATCGCCGACTTCCTCGCTGAGCATCCGATACCTGCCGATTCTCCTTTGAACTGCGAGCTGCCAGACGAACATGCGTTTGACACGATCGATAGGGAGAGAAGAGAGAGTGATACCCGGTGGGAACTTTACTTTGATGGAGCGTCTTCCATGATGAAGCGCAAACAAAACACCCCTATAATCAAATCAGGGATAGGTCTCATCTTCGTAACTCCACAAGGAGGGATAATGCGCTTTGCTTTCTCCTTAACAGAGCCGAGAACGAATAACGAAGCCGAGTATGAAGCTTTGATAGTAGGTCTCGAGATCGCCATCGACATAGGAATTGAAAACCTCCTCATATACGGATACTCTCAGCTGGTCGTTAGTCAAATAAACGGCGACTACCAAACGTGCAAGCCAGAGTTGGTGAAGTACGGCGAGAGGGTGCAGCAACTGCTGACCCAAATTCCTTCCTACACCTTGGAAAGCATACCGCGTGCGGAAAATAGCAAAGCTGATGCATTAGCCAAGCTTGCTAAAGAACTGGCTGACGAAAACCTCGATGACATGAGGATCGTTGTGCAAAGCCGTCGGGTTCTCGCACCGGCAGAAATGTCTCCGGAGTCGTCCGAAGAAAAGGGAGCGACCAAGCAAATGACTCTACAAATAGAAGACCAGGAAAAGGTTACGGATTGGAGAGAATTCGTTATAGACTACTTCAAATCCCGTCGAACACCTGAAGATGCGTCCTCAAGACATCAGCTTAGGAAACGAGCTCTGTCTTTCGCTTTCGTCAATAATACTCTGTATAAAAGGTCATTTGACGCTCTGTGGCTAAGATACCTGGGACCTGAAGAGGTGAAGAAAGTCGTTCAAGAAATCCATGACGGACTCTGTGGTTCTCACCAAGCCGGCCCTAAAATGAAGCTGAAGATCAAACGGATGGGTTATTATTGGCCCACGATGATCCAAGACTGCCTCGAGTACGCGAAGCAGTGCCATTTGTTCCAGATTCACGAGGAATTTATCCATCAGCATCCAAATCCACTACATCCAACGGTGGCTAGCTGGCCATTTGAAATATGGGGGACTGACATAATCGGCCCCATCGAACCAGTATCGTCCAGAGGACATCGATTCATTTTGGCGACAACTGATTACTTCTCCAAATGGGCAGAAGCAATACCACTGAAGGAAGTGAAGACGGAGAACATCCTCTATTTCTTCAAGACACACGTCATTTATCGATTTGGTACCCCACGACGGATCATCTCCGATAACGGGCCAGCCTATAGAAGCCACAAGATCAGCCGCTTCGCACAACAACATAACATAGACTGGAGATACTCCTCAGTCTATAATCCCCGAGCTAACGGTCTAGCTGAGGCTTTTAACAAGACCTTGACGAAGATCGTGAAAAAGACGGTGTCTCAAAATAAGAAGGACTGGCATGAACGACTGTATGAAGCTCTCTGGGCGTATCGAACCACGTTCAAAACGGCCACTAACACAATGCCGTATGCATTGGTATTCGGTACAGAGGCGGTACTCCCCCTAGAGATAGAGTTACCTTCTCTACGAGTGGCAATTCATTACGAGCTAACGAACGAAGAGAATGCTCACCTTCGGCTTGAGGAGCTCGATGCCCTTGATGAAACCCGGCTCATAGCGCAACAAAATCTGGAGGCTTATAAAGCAAAGATGACGCGCTCATATGAGAGATTGACTAGGCCGAGAACATTCCGCCAAGACGAACTCGTGCTAGTGGTCAAAAGACCTATGATCCCTAATCATGCCAAGCGGGGAAATTCGAGCCGAACTATGAAGGCCCGTATATCATAGACAAGGTCTACCAGGATGGGGCCTATCTACTCATGGACATGCATGGCGAAAGGCCGTTCAGGCCAATAAATGGTCGCTTCTTGAAAAAGTACTATGCTTGACGAGTCATGGCCTAGGTTAATGATGGATGACGACGACTATGTCCGCTCGCTATCTTCCTAAGCCCAGACTCTAAAAGTAGTAGCCAGCTAACGGACCGAAACGTGCTTAAACTAACATCGAACCGAAACGTCCTTAAACTAACATCGGACCGAAACGTCCTTAAACTAACAGCAGACCGAAACGTCCTTAAACTAAAGATAGACCGAAACGTCCTTAAACTAACAACGGACCGAAACGTCCTAAAACTAACAACGGACCGAAACGTCTTTAAACTAACAATGGACCACTATGTCCTAAAAACTAGCTGTTGACCGAGACGTCGATAAACTACGGTGGATTGCGTCCCAAAGATGATACAAAAAAAGAGAGAATAAAAAAAAAGAAAACGATATGTCCACAAGTAAAATGGGCACGGATGAAAACCTGAAAGGGCTCCGTAAGTAAAAACAGCAGGGCTACCGATGAGTTTTATGAAAACCCGAAAGGGCGCAACCTCGTTTTAAAAAAAAGAGAGAGGAAAGAAAACGGTATGTCCATAAGCAAAAGGGCACGGATGAAAACCCGAAAGGGCTCCGTGAGTAAAAACAGCAGAGCTACCGGCGAGTTTTGTGAAAACCCGAAAGGGCGCAATCTCGTTAAAAGACACTTGCAAGGTCCTCTCGACTTTGTAAGGAGAAATCACCTGTGTGAGATCCTTACGACTCACAAGGGAGAAACACACTTAGGGATCCTCACGATTCCTAAGGAGAAATTACACTTGCGAGATCCTCACGACTCGTAAGGAGAACCGCCTTATGGGACCCTCACGGCTCATAAGATTCAAAAGTCTTAAGCTACAGGGATCTAAACCTGTTCTTAAGCAGCCACCACAACTTCCGAAATTGCCTTACAAGCGGCTCAATGCTAACCCTTGTATACAATCCACAGGCGCGAATAAACATTCCCCTAACAAAGTCTCATCCGTGACTAGGGATATGTTTGCACGGTGAACCCCCTTGTAAGCCCTCTCGACTTATGAGAAGAAAATACTCTTGTAAGATCCTTACGACTTACGAGAAGCCATACACTTAGGAGTCCTCACGATTCCTAAGGAGAAAACGCACCTGAGAGATCCTCACGACTCGTAGGGAGAAATACCTTTATGAGACCCTTACGGCTCATGAAGTCAAAAGCCTTAGTCGACAGGATCCTAACCCTGTTCGCTAAGTCACCTTTGTTCGTCATCAACATAGGCAAATAATGATTTGCTCCTGGAAATATCCTAGTTGTAGCGGTGCTGATGCCGAAATCGGTGTCTAATTCCAAGCTTGCAGCAAGGAGCTAACGAGCCATACGTGCATACAAAATAGCCGAAATGATGGGGCAACTTGCAGCAAAATCAGCAAGTAAAAAAAATGTATGCATGCAAAATAGCCGAAATGGTTTGGCAACTCGCAATAAAAAGCAGTAAGTAAAAAATAAAATAAATAGCTGAAATGATTGGGCGCCGCGAAAAATAGCTGAAATGATTGGGCAATCACGACCTGCGCGATATAAAAGCTGAAATGATAGAGCATCACGGAAAGAAATAAAGAAAAATAAAATTTATGCCCTACAGGTGATATCACAACAATCCCTGTATACAATCCAGGGGCGCAAACAAAGAAGGAACCACACCTTCCCTCCCCAGGCTCCATCAGAAGAAGAAGCCCCTACTCCAAATCTCGATGGTTCCCAGACAACCTGGAGACCACTTCGATATTCGTCTTATTACAATAGAAAATACGTCATCCATATGACCCCGCTCGGAAATACGTCATCTAAATGACCCCGCTCGGAAATACGTCATCAACATGACCCCGTTCGGAAATACGTCATCCACATGACCCCGTTCGGAAATACGTCATCCACATGACCCCGTTCAGAAATACGTCATCCACATGACCCCGCTCGGAAATACGTCATCCATATGACCCCGCTCGGAAATACGTCATCCACATGACCCCGCTCGGAAATACGTCATCCACATGACCCCGCTCGGAAATACGCCATCCACATGACCCCGCTCGAAAATACGTCATCCATACGACCCCGCTCGGAAATACATCATCCATATGACCCCGCTCGAAAATACGTCATCCACACGACCTCGCTCGGAAATACGTCATCCACACGACCCCGTTCGGAAATACGTCATCCATACAACCCCGTTCGGAAATACGTCATCCACATGACCCCGTTCGGAAATACGTCATCCACATGACCCCGTTCGGAAATACGTAATCTACATGACCCCGTTCGGAAATACGTCATCTACATGACCCCGATCAGAGATACGTCATCCACATGACCCCGCTCGGAGATACGTCATCCATATGACCCCGCTCGAAAATACGGCATCCACATGATCCCGCTCGGAAATACGTCATCCATATGATCCCGCTCGGAAATACGCCATCCATATGATCCCGCTCGGAAATACGCCATCCACATGACCTCGCTCAGAAATACGTCATCCACATGACCCCGCTCGGAAATACGTCTTCCACATGACCCCGTTCGGAAATACGTCATCCATATAACCCCGCTCGGAAATACGTCATCCACATGACCCCGCTCGGAAATACGTCATCCATATGACCCCGCTCGGAAATACGTCATCTACATGACCCCGCTCGGAAATACGTCATCCATATGGCCCCGTTCGGAAATACGTCATCCACATGGGCCCGCTTGAAAATACGTCATGCACATGACCCCGCTCGGAAATACGTCATCCATATGATCCCGCTCGGAAATACGTCATCCACATGACCTAGTTCGGAAATACGTCATCCACATGACCCCGTTCGGAAATACGTTATCCACATAACCCCGCTCGGAAATACAACATCCATATGACCCCACTCGGAAATACGTCATCCATATGACCCGGCTCGGAAAGACGTCATTCACATGACCCCGCTCGGAAACACGTCATCAACATGACCCCGTTCGGAAATACGTCATCCACATGACCCCGTTCGGAAATACGTCATCCGCATGACCCCGTTCGGAAATACGTCATCCGCATGACCCCGTCTCGGAAATAGGTCATCCACATGACCCCGTTTCGGAAATACATCATCTACATGTCAATCCCACTAAATACTTACGGGTCCTATCGATTCGTAAGGAAGAAAACTCTCTTATAAGATCCTTATGACTTATAAGGGAAAACGCACTTAGGAATCCTCACGATTCCTAAAGAGAAAATACACCTACGAGATCCTCACGACTTGTGGGGAGAAAAATCTTTATGAGACCCTCACGGCTCATAAAATTGAAAAGTCTTAGGTGACAGATCCTAACTGTAACACCCGAGCCCAATAATACTATTTCTGTTATTGGTTGAGCATTAGATATTACTCATTTCACTTATCTTGCTTATTTGGGTCTTACTGTAAAATTTTATCTGGCTAAGTCATTCTGCATATAACAAATTTTAGCATCTAAAATAAAATTAAAAATATTCATCTTGGCCTACTTGACACCCTTAGCCTCGTGGTAGCGTCCGTGCATTGTGTTCTCGTCCCGTTCAGTGAAACGGGCGAGTTTGGATGGCTACGTGCACGTGCGTGTGTCCGTTTTGGGAGTATGCTTTTTAATCATAAAACATTTCATTTTAAAATTTGGAACCCGCCTAAAATCCTATTATTTGAATTTCGAATTTTTGGACCCAACCCGGGCGCAATTTGGAAATGTTTCATTTGGCGCCAAAATCCTAAATTTTAATATTATTAAAACCTTCGCATATATTTTTCTAACTAATCTGATATCTTACTGTTCATTACCTATCTTTTAAATCTTTAAGTTAACCATATAATATTTTTACAATCTTTATATCCTTCTTAATTTATTCTCTCAGCCAATCGCAACCTCCCCTTTAACCCCGTGGGCCCCACTTTCTCTCTCTCTCTCCACTTTTTCCTCTCTCTCCCTCTCCCTCATATATTCTCTCGTACTTCTCTTTATCATTTTTCTCTTCTTGCTTCATGTCTCGTTTCTCATTTCTTTTAACTGTTCTTTTGTTGCCGGAATTCCGTCGTGCCGGTGACGTTTCTCGACGTTCCAGCGAGATACCCCGACCCGTGTGGTTCCTTTGTTCGTCGTTTGGGTTCATTCCGTGAACCGTGCGCCGTCGCGAGTTTTCCCCGCCGACGGTTAACGTTCCGTTTTCCCGATTCGCGACCCATCGAGGCAAGTTAATCTTGCTACATGCTATATACTTTTATAATCTTCATTTTATAATGTTATACATTTGAAAATCTTATAGTTTACATATGAAATGTCGTTGAAAAATCGGATATGACAAATCTGAAATTTACTGTACACCTTATCTTATAAAATTCATTATAAATCATAGAAAAATCATTAGTATACGTTCTTTAGTTCGTTACGAAGCTAATTCAGAATACTATAACTCTATGAAATATTTACTTGCAAAATAAAATGTTTAAATAACGTAAAATGCAAATGAAAATGCCTTTAAACTGCTGTCCAGGGAAATTCCAGCAGTAAACTTTCAACTTTGAATATTAATAACTTTTTGTAGGGATAACCTGAGATGCTTATACTTATAAAACTGAAAACCTTATTGAATTATCTTTGTTTTGGTATAAGATACGTCTCTTTTGGAGAACGTTTGTTATTTTTAACCTATTTTACAAATTAGGGTGACGCTGAATATCTGAACGGAACCTTCTTGTGCATGGTTAATCAATACATCTTTTATAGTTACTAATCGCTTTGAATATGCTATCCATATTAATATTATTATATCAATATTTATATCATATATTGCTTAGTTGTACATCCCACACTACCATTTTATAGTTTTATAACTCTTCGGATACCCGTTTGCATCCATCGCATTTAAGATAAATATAATTGCATCCATAGATCACATTACTACATAATAATGTGATATTAATACTCCATGTTTAATAAATTGCATCCTAATTAATATTGGAACTATAAGTGTAACCCTAATCAATAACTGTGCATCCATATCCTTGAAATTATATCTATTTGCCTATCATATTACATGTTCCAGTTTATTGTTCTAATAGTACTCATGCTTGTTTATTTTATACACATGTTTATGATAGTTTGATTATGAGCACCCACATGACATCTTGTGCTTCCTGACATGACCTGTTACACTTCCTACTTGACATGATATGGTACCGTACACTCTTGACATGACATGACACCTTCATACATTATCTGACCTGTTACCTGATCTCATGCCTAATGCCGACAAACCTGACCATTCCTGCTGTCTATCCAGACAGACCTACTTTACCTGATTTTGTGGGCATTAGTCCTTGACTACTGAATACCTGACCTGACATACATAGCTTGGGGGTATGGGGAAATCAAAGGTGAAACCGACTTGTAACTCAACAGTTCGATACATGTTCTGATCAGTCTTACGGGCTTGGCCAGCCCCGGAGTGTTGATGCTGACATCACTCGCCCATCCTACTACCTTTTACTGCTTAGCGGCACGTCTCGGATTCTGCCCCGAGGATCTTGACCGTGGTCCCGGGCACGCACGGGATACTATTGAGTTACATCGACGATTCATCAATTGATTTCAAAGACTTTAGAATAGAAAACCTGTTAGAACAGTTTAGTTACCCACTGCACATTGCCCTGCACTGTTGTTTCATATTACTGCTTTATTCATGTTTATCCCTGCATTGCTTATTTCCATGTTCATATTATATTATTGGTTGACATGACGCGCTGACGTCTGGGTTTTGCATGGCCCAGATTCTTCACCACTGTCGACGACTGAGCAGGAGTACTTCAGCCAGCAGGCTGATTTGTGAGTTCTGTAGTGGTTAGTTCATTTATTGCATTTTATTTCCAGGTGTGATCCCGCATTACGGGACGTACCTTTCTATTATTGCATTGGATCATTTGCTTCCGTACTTATTTATCATTGACTCTGGTTATTATGGATTTGGACATGTGTTAGATAGTTTGTTTATCTTGTCCTTGATAACCTTACAACCGTAATGTGACTGTGGATGGATACTTCCTACCCACAGGTAGCATGGTTGGCTATGTCACGTGCCCAATCTTGCGTACTCTGGGAAGCGGGGCGTGACATGGTTCTTTTGGTATCAAAGCCATAGGTTAATTGGGTTGATTCTTTGTAGTTGGGTATTGCACCCGATACACGAATCATAATACCCGTGTTTAGGAAACATGTCCAGCCACATTGACCGTTTTACCATTCTTGAATCACATTCTTCCTGATTATATCTTTTACGACGTGCAAACTTACTTTGCATGTCGACTCGGAAACCTAATTTCTTGTTATCTCTAGGACTTAGGCGACTTGGGTGGAGTTAAGTAATTGCGGCTATGATACCGCGGCATAGCTACAATGCAGTACTCTATTTAAGTATCTTAGAGTTCTAGCCTTGATCCACATTCAGAATCTATCATCATGCTAATGTTGGGTGTTTTGAGTTCAGGATTATGACAGGTAAGAAGTTGGAGACTTACCAGAGGCGTGTGAACGAAGCCGCCATGCTTGGAGTGATAAGAGGAATGCTGGAAATCAAAGAGACAGACTGAGCTGATCCAGCAATAGCAGATTCGTTTCAGGAAGGTTTGCAGATCGTTCAGCAGTCTGTAAACAATGATGGAACTAGACCAGTCGAACGAGTAGGGACTGTAGCAGATTTCAGACTTTTGGGTCCGTCTACTTTCACTGGTCTGGAGGAGCCGTTGCCAGCCGAGCAGTGGCTAGTGACACGGAGAATTTGCTGATTGCGGCACAGATTCCAGAGGACAAAGGAGTTGATGTAGTGCGCATTCAACTAGTGGATTACGCCCGAGAGTGGTGGCTTGTGGAGGAGAACGGCTTGCCCCAGGCCAAGCAGTGGGCGGATTTCTCTAAGAGTTTACTGGAGAAGTCCTTCCGCAGACTGCGCGGAGGAAATGGAAGAGAAGTTCATCGGACTAAGGCAGAATGGAGCAACCGTGGACGTGCATGCAGCAGAATGGACGAGACTCAGTAGTCTTGCTGGACCTTTCGTGGCCAACAATGTAGACAGTAGTTGCGGTAAGGAAGCAGTTCTGTCGGGCCAGTCGAGTTTAGGGCTAGGCCGACAAACAGTGTTCTTGCAGCTATGGAAGTTGATAGTAATGAAGAGCCGGCAGTTGTTCGCGATTTTATGGACGTATTTGAAGATATATCGGGCTTACCGCCGAAGCGAGATGTGGAGTTCGCGATTGACCTTATTCCTGGTGCAGCGCCAGTATCAAAATCTTATTATCCGATGGCACCAGTGGAATTGGAAGAAGTTAAGAAACAAGTTGGTGAATTACTCGAGAAGGGTTGGATTCGAAGCAGCAACTCACCTTGTGGAGCTCTAGTTCTTCTAATAAAGAAGAAGGATGGCACGAGAAGGATGTGCATCAACTATCGAGAATTGAACCGGGTGACTATTAAGAACAAGTACCCGATCTCTCGCATTGGAGAACTTTTGAGCAGCTTAGTGGCGCGAGAGTATTCTCGAAACTGGATTTGCGATTCGGATATCATCAGGTCCCAGTGAAAACAGAAGATATTTGCAAGACGGCGTTCCGAACTCGGTATGGACATTATGAGTACTTAGTGATGCCCTTCGGAGTAACGAATGCGCCGGCAGTATTCATGGACTTGATGAACCGAATCTTTTCACCGTTCTTAGATCAGTTCATTGTGGTATTCATTAACGATATTCTGGTTTACTCGAAGAGTTTTGAAGAGCATGCTGAGTATTTGAAAATCGCACTGCAGACGTTGAGACAAGAGAAATTGTATGCGAAGATGAGTAAGTGCGAGTTTTGGCTGGAGGAAGTAAGGTTTTTGGGGCATGTTGTGTCTGGCGATGGCATTGCCGTCGATCCAGAAAAGATTGCAGCAATTCAAGATTGGCCTATTCCAAAGAATGCTGCTGAAATAAGAAGTTTCCTTAGATTAGCCGGATACTACAGGAGATTTGTGGAGAACTTTGCTCGTCTGGCAGAGCCGTTGACCAAGCTTAAGCGCAAGGAGGTACCTTTTGTATGGACGGATAAGTGTGCGCTAGCTTTTGAGACGTTGAAGCAGAAGTTGATAACCGCCCCTATCCTGATCGTACCAGACAATTCCAGAGGACTGGTGATTCACAGCGACGCATCTGGGAAAGGATTGGGATGTGTTTTGATGCAGCATGGGAAGGTCATAGTATACGCATCAAGACAACTGAAGACCCATGAGAAGAATTATCCGACTCATGACTTAGAGCTTGCAGCCGTGATCTTCGCCCTGAAGATTTGGAGACACTACCTTTTGGGCGAGAGAGTTGAAGTCTTTACAGATCACAAGAGTTTAAAGTATGTGTTCACTCAGAAGGAGTTGAACATGAGGCAACGCAGATGGTTGGAGCTGATGGCCGACTATGACCTTGATCTTAAGTACCATCCGGGAAAAGTCAACGTCGTGCCGGATGCGCTGAGTCGGTTACCAGCAATTCAGGTGTTAACTACGCAGAGGGAGATCATTGCAGATTTTCGAAGATTTGACTTGGAAGTTGTGCTACCGTGTTCTACGGGACAGTTGATGCAATTGCAAGTACAGTCGTCTTTAATTGAGAAAATTAAAACAGCACAATCGCAAGATCTTAGACTGCAAAAGTTTCGAGAGCAGGTTGAAGCCGGACTACGAACAGATTTACTGGTCCACGAAGATGGTTCATTGAGGTATGGTAGCCGTTTGTGTGTGCCAAAGGGGGATGTTCGTGAAGAGCTTATGAAGGTGGCACACAGTTCAGCTTATTCTATACATCCAGGAGGTACAAAGATGTACCAAGATATTCGACAGCATTTCTGGTGGGAAGGCATGAAACGGGAGATTGCTCGCTTCGTGGCTAAGTGCTTGGTATGTCAGCAAGTCAAGGCTGAACACCAAAGGGTTGCTGGTTTATTGCAACCATTTCCAATTCCTCAGTGGAAGTGGGAACATATAACCATGGATTTCGTGACGGCTTTACCGCGGAGTCCAAAGGGCAACAATGCAGTATGGGTGATTGTTGATCGGTTGACCAAGGCAGCTCACTTTATTCCTTTCCGGGTTGGTCAATCGACGGAGACTTTGGCAGAGCGATACATGCAGGAGATTGTCAGATTGCATGGAGTGCCGGTAAGCGTCGTGTCCGATCGGGACACTCGATTCTTGTCGCACTTCTGGAGGAGTTTACAGGAAAGTTTGGGGACTCGATTGAAGTTTAGCACAGCTTATCATCCTCAAGCTGATGGACAATCGGAGAGAACGATCCAGACTCTTGAAGATATGTGGAGAGCATGCATGTTAGACTTCAAGGGTTCTTGGGAGGATCATCTACACCTGGTGGAGTTTTCGTACAACAATAGCTTCCAAGCAACTATTCAGATGGCTCCGTTTGAAGCACTGTATGGTCGTAAGTACCGTTCACCTGTTTGTTGGGATGATGTTGGTGAACGAAGGTTACTAGGACCAGATTTGGTGGTACAGACAGTCGAGAAGGTGAATACAATCAGAAAGCATATGAAGGCAGCTCAAGACAGACAGAAGAGTTGGGCTGACACATCGAGAAGACCTCTAGAATTCACCGTGGGTGATTTGGTGTTCTTGAAGATATCACCGACTAGAGGGGTGATTCGTTTTGGAAGGCGAGGAAAGCTCAGTCCTCGGTTCGTTGGACCCTTGAGATCGTGGAGCGTGTTGGTGAGGTAGCATATCGTTTGGCGTTACCACAGTCCTTGGCAAATGTGCATGATATGTTTCACGTATCTCAACTCCGTAAGTATGTTCGAGATGAAACATACGTTTTGGATCATTCGGAGCTAACAGTACGAGAAGACTTGACTTTTGAGGAGCGACCAGTTGAAATCAAGGATCGAAGAGAAAAGGTTCTTAAGAACAAGGTTATCCCCCTTGTGCTAGTCTCTTGGGGTAATCGATCGCATGGAGAATCCACTTGGGAGCGAGAAGACGAGATCCGGCAGAAGTTTCCTCACCTTTTCCTGTAGTTATCTATCTTGAATTCTTGGAATTTCGAGGACGAAATTCTTTTTGTAGTTGGGTATGATGTAACACCCGAGCCCAATAATACTATTTCTGTTATTGGTTGAGCATTAGATATTACTCATTTCACTTATCTTGCTTATTTGGGTCTTACTGTAAAATTTTATCTGGCTAAGTCATTCTGCATATAACAAATTTTAGCATCTAAAATAAAATTAAAAATATTCATCTTGGCCTACTTGACACGCTTAGCCTCGTGGTAGCGTCCGTGCATTGTGTTCTCGTCCCGTTCAGTGAAACGGGCGAGTTTGGATGGCTACGTGCACGTGCGTGTGTCCGTTTTGGGAGTATGCTTTTTAATCATAAAACATTTCATTTTAAAATTTGGAACCCGCCTAAAATCCTATTATTTGAATTTCGAATTTTTGGACCCAACCCGGGCGCAATTTGGAAATGTTTCATTTGGCGCCAAAATCCTAAATTTTAATATTATTAAAACCTTCGCATATATTTTTCTAACTAATCTGATATCTTACTGTTCATTACCTATCTTTTAAATCTTTAAGTTAACCATATAATATTTTTACAATCTTTATATCCTTCTTAATTTATTCTCTCAGCCAATCGCAACCTCCCCTTTAACCCCGTGGGCCCCACTTTCTCTCTCTCTCTCCACTTTTTCCTCTCTCTCCCTCTCCCTCATATATTCTCTCGTACTTTTCTTTATCATTTTTCTCTTCTTGCTTCATGTCTCGTTTCTCATTTCTTTTAACTGTTCTTTTGTTGCCGGAATTCCGTCGTGCCGGTGACGTTTCTCGACGTTCCAGCGAGATACCCCGACCCGTGTGGTTCCTTTGTTCGTCGTTTGGGTTCATTCCGTGAACCGTGCGCCGTCGCGAGTTTTCCCCGCCGACGGTTAACGTTCCGTTTTCCCGATTCGCGACCCATCGAGGCAAGTTAATCTTGCTACATGCTATATACTTTTATAATCTTCATTTTATAATGTTATACATTTGAAAATCTTATAGTTTACATATGAAATGTCGTTGAAAAATCGGATATGACAAATCTGAAATTTACTGTACACCTTATCTTATAAAATTCATTATAAATCATAGAAAAATCATTAGTATACGTTCTTTAGTTCGTTACGAAGCTAATTCAGAATACTATAACTCTATGAAATATTTACTTGCAAAATAAAATGTTTAAATAACGTAAAATGCAAATGAAAATGCCTTTAAACTGCTGTCCAGGGAAATTCCAGCAGCAAACTTTCAACTTTGAATATTAATAACTTTTTGTAGGGATAACCTGAGATGCTTATACTTATAAAACTGAAAACCTTATTGAATTATCTTTGTTTTGGTATAAGATACGTCTCTTTTGGAGAACGTTTGTTATTTTTAACCTATTTTACAAATTAGGGTGACGCTGAATATCTGAACGGAACCTTCTTGTGCATGGTTAATCAATACATCTTTTATAGTTACTAATCGCTTTGAATATGCTATCCATATTAATATTATTATATCAATATTTATATCATATATTGCTTAGTTGTACATCCCACACTACCATTTTATAGTTTTATAACTCTTCGGATACCCGTTTGCATCCATCGCATTTAAGATAAATATAATTGCATCCATAGATCACATTACTACATAATAATGTGATATTAATACTCCATGTTTAATAAATTGCATCCTAATTAATATTGGAACTATAAGTGTAACCCTAATCAATAACTGTGCATCCATATCCTTGAAATTATATCTATTTGCCTATCATATTACATGTTCCAGTTTATTGTTCTAATAGTACTCATGCTTGTTTATTTTATACACATGTTTATGATAGTTTGATTATGAGCACCCACATGACATCTTGTGCTTCCTGACATGACCTGTTACACTTCCTACTTGACATGATATGGTACCGTACACTCTTGACATGACATGACACCTTCATACATTATCTGACCTGTTACCTGATCTCATGCCTAATGCCGACAAACCTGACCATTCCTGCTGTCTATCCAGACAGACCTACTTTACCTGATTTTGTGGGCATTAGTCCTTGACTACTGAATACCTGACCTGACATACATAGCTTGGGGGTATGGGGAAATCAAAGGTGAAACCGACTTGTAACTCAACAGTTCGATACATGTTCTGATCAGTCTTACGGGCTTGGCCAGCCCCGGAGTGTTGATGCTGACATCACTCGCCCATCCTACTACCTTTTACTGCTTAGCGGCACGTCTCGGATTCAGCCCCGAGGATCTTGACCGTGGTCCCGGGCACGCACGGGATACTATTGAGTTACATCGACGATTCATCAATTGATTTCAAAGACTTTAGAATAGAAAACCTGTTAGAACAGTTTAGTTACCCACTGCACATTGCCCTGCACTGTTGTTTCATATTACTGCTTTATTCATGTTTATCCCTGCATTGCTTATTTCCATGTTCATATTATATTATTGGTTGACATGACGCGCTGACGTCTGGATTTTGCATGGCCCAGATTCTTCACCACTGTCGACGACTGAGCAGGAGTACTTCAGCCAGCAGGCTGATTTGTGAGTTCTGTAGTGGTTAGTTCATTTATTGCATTTTATTTCCAGGTGTGATCCCGCATTACGGGACGTACCTTTCTATTATTGCATTGGATCATTTGCTTCCGTACTTATTTATCATTGACTCTGGTTATTATGGATTTGGACATGTGTTAGATAGTTTGTTTATCTTGTCCTTGATAACCTTACAACCGTAATGTGACTGTGGATGGATACTTCCTACCCACAGGTAGCATGGTTGGCTATGTCACGTGCCCAATCTTGCGTACTCTGGGAAGCGGGGCGTGACACTAACCCTGTTTCCTAAGCCATCACCACCCTACAAAGAGTCCAAGATGGACAGCTATATACTATCTACATGCCACACTTGCTAAAATCACATGGCAACAACACAGTAAGGAGAAGAAAGCAACAATAGAACAAAAAATGTGTATCTTTTATTCATGACTTCAATTGAGTACAAGGCAAATCATATAAAAGAATAAAAATGGATACATGTTATTCAAAGATTACAAGTGTTCAATCTATACAAAAACAGCTACTGGGAGGGAGGCGTTTTTAATACATCAGCTAGCTGCTCGCGCACCCCTCTCGGCTCCTTCTCATGATTGGCCGTCGCAGCCAGTTCTTCTTCAATTTGGGCCCGTTGCTGCAGACAGGATGAAAGTTTTTGATCAATTTCCTGCTGAGCAGCCTCCTGACTCTACGCAACCTGCTCACTAAGATCAAGCTTCTTCCTCAACACCAGCCCGTTAGAGATACATCGTTGAAGGTTTTCAAAGATGGAGTTCAGCCGGGCAGCATTTGCTGCAACCTCAGTGCGCAGTTAAACAGATTCAGCGGAAGTCGCCTCACGTTCCTTTCGCTTAAGGGTTGCCTCTCGTTCGAAATGATGAAGGAACAGAACGCTCTGCTCAACCCATGCGGCCCGCAGGGAGTTCAAAGCCTGAGTCTCAGGGGTAGGACGCATAAGCTCAAGCTCGTGCAGGCAGGCCTCAATCTTCCGGCAGTATTTAACCCAAGACTCGACAACGCTTTCATTATGGAAGTTCATAAGTGTCACCAGCATTAGATTAACCTCCGCAGCAAATGTGGGAGTCTCCACGTCAAGCTCCTCAATATAGTCGCTTAACATGCGCAGACTATTTGCGACACCCTTCGAGGATGGACGTCTGGAAAAGGGTCCGGCCGGCATTATGAAGCGAGACTCGAACGGGGCTGGAGTCGATGTGACCGTTGCAAAAAAGATCACAATCAGATCACGGCTCGAGAAATAAAAAAATACACAAATAGAGTCTACTATACCGGCTGCAACAGGAGGCAGAGCTGGGAGTACTGGTGGCGCAATGACAGCCGCGTCCCCGCCTTCGATCTGTAGGGCTACAAGCAATACAAAGAGGGATTAGCAATAATGTGACTGCCCGTTAAAGAGAGGACATCGTTTAGATACTCACCGACACCACCTGCCGGACTAATCTCTGACAGGAAGGAGAAGTGTCGATGCAGCACTTGATACGGGTGGTCAAAAAGGACTCCTGCAAAGACGCAGTAACGGAATGTCAGTACGTAAATTATACAGCCTAGAAGTAAGACTGATGGGTCACAAATCCGTAACTTCCAACATCTGAGACGGTGCGAGAAAAGGTAGAGAAGGAGTCACCGTCAAAACGGTAACTGATGGCGTTGCCTCGGGTAGCGCGACCTCAGCGATCGCCACACCTGCATTAGAAACAAGATAAATACTGTCAGGAAAAATTAAAAAGGATTGCAGAATGAAAAGAAAAGCAATGACCCAAAATCTACCTGATGAGTGGCCGGTCGGAACCATGACGAGGGCGTCACTTGATACAGCGACGACTTCTCCCTCCTCCATCGGGATGGTCTCACCTCCCGTCGCTTCATCCCCTGACTCTACGAGAGCTGTCGTAACACTTGCGACGCCAGGAGATGGCAAAGAACCATAGGAGGGAAGGGCGATGATTAGGGTGGTGCCCGACTCTTGAGAGAGAGCGGCCACCTCGGGCTTAGCGATTGTAGCTGTCTCACCCGCCGCCACCTTGGGTTCAGCAATTGTATTCATCTCACCTACCGTCATCTCAGGCTCGGCGATGGTGGTCGTCTCACCTACCGCCATCTCATGCTCGGCGATCGTGACTGTCTCATCCACCACTACCTCGAGCTCGGCGATCGCAGCCATCTCGCCTACCGCCGCCTCGGGTTCGGCAATCACGGCTACCTCCTCTACCGCTGCCACAGGCTCAGCGGTCGCCGCCGCTTCTTCGGTAGGACTCGGCCCTGCAAGATAAGATATGTGAGAACTGGTAATTTAAAACCTAGACAACGGAACCCCATGCCATATTACTTTGAGTTGATCTTCCGTTTGCTTCCCGAGCCGGGCGTGCTGACCGTCTGTAGGCAGTGGACAAGGCGGCCGGAGATTCCTCTGAGGGAGTAAGGGCAGGGGTAGTGGTGCTCGAACCCGCACCCATGGCTAAGGCAGCACTACGCTCCCTTGTTGCATGCATGTTGCGCTTCCTTTCCGCCCGGGCCGTGAGAGCCAATCTTCTCAAGACCTCCGTCAATGGGACGTCATTATCCATGGCGGGAGATACCTCTGGAGCCGTTACGGCGTCCGTCATCGGTTGCTTGAGTAAAGCCTCTTTTGGCAATCCTGAGGAGGCCGGGACTTCGGTGGCTGGCCCGGGAAAAACCTCCGCATAACCTTGTGGGATTGGCATTGTGGTCCCTGCGATAAGATAAAAAGGGGTTAGATTCGCTGTAAGAAAAAAGAAGGAAGATGCAATGAGCCGGGACATACCAATGCCCAACAAAGCGCGATTCCTCTCCTCCTCCTCGAAGGTCCTGAGGGAAGCTGCCAGAGCCTCTTCAGTGGTAAAGCCTGTTATAAAAGGAAAAATGTCAGTCAAGACATGATAATAAAAATAAGAGTACAGTGCAATAACAGAAGGTGCGACTGCTGTTTACTTGATTGCGCAAGGGTGGCCATTTCTGCTTGGTGGCTTGCGGATCGCACAGAAGCGGCAATGGAAGCCTTGAGATCAGTGTCTTCCGGCACTATAAAGAGACCTTCATTGGTCCTATATTCGCTCAGGCCCTCGTTATAGGGATCCTGAGGCTCCAGGCCGAGTACAGCATCTAGGGAGAGGACCGGCTTCTTCTTCCTCTTCTGCGCGCGAGCTCCAGTCGAAGCCAGCACCAGCTTGCGCTTAGTGGGCACTTTGGGACGGCGAGTCCTGATGTCTAAACCCATGCCAGAGTCGGGAGAAGCTACATTTATCGTCTCCGCGGGAACATGGGGCATCGATAATACATCCACCGTCTCTACAGGAGCACGGGGCAACCCGCGCGTAGGGCTTAGCACACGTGGAGGCTCGACTGCAGCAACTTCTCTTAGCGGAGGAGGGACAGTGGTCCGCCGCTTCAAAGGGACGTTGTGATCAATGGAAGGAGGTGCACTTTTACGATCGAGCAGTAGCCGCCTTTCTTCCTTAATGACGGCGCCCATCGAGTGCTGGTACCACGTCGTATACACATTAAGGATCCTCGGGACGCAACTCGGATAAAGAAGTGAGAGCCCGTATTCAAGCGCATGAAGTGATGCAGCGCGTTCCACATCCCTTCTTCAGTGGCAGTAGGTTCTAGCAAGAAAGCCTCCAGCGACACTCCTTGATTATAGCTCAGTTGTTGGGCAAAACGATGCGGATTGTAACTCATGAAAAGCGCCGCATCATTTTGCCTAAACACTAGGAAGCCCGGTCTGATAGAATATAAATGGAGGATCTCCCGAGCTTTCAAAACTGAGGCTCCATCATTAAAAATGTCCTGCAATGGCCGCACCGTTGTGGCGGACTCTTTTCCGATGGTTAAAACCTTGTCGGTGAAGGTCATGCCGTCTCCAACTGTGCGAGGACGAAGGAGCAAACCTCTAGCATCACGTGGTGATGGATTTACAATTGATGCGCCGACTAATCGCATAATCCGGGGGAAGCTGCACCAGTCATAAAATGAAGGCCTTTTGTGAATGCCAAAAAAGCCAAGTGCATGTAGCTCGAGCCATGACATGAAGTAATGCATCGAGAAGTTCACATGCTGCACTCCAGGCTCAGTGATATCCGCCGCTTGACCAAGGTTGTAATATAAATGGGCTAAACCGGCGACCCCGACAGCCACTTTCACCCCAATAGTCATTCGGTAAGCCGGATAAAAGACAGACGGCCTCATACGGCGAAGGTGCATCGGGAGCGCGAACCAGCTCAACCATAGCCTAAGAAATCCCAAGAAGAATGTTTCCTCATCAATCTCAGGGACTGCAATCTCCGCAAAAGGAACAACTGGAGAGTTGGGAAGGAAGAAACTCTTCTGATCTACCTCCGTCGTTGGCAGGTTGTCCAAACCTAAGCCGAAAGGGTCGTCAAGCGTGGCGAATTTAACGGCTTCCTTCGAGAGGACTTTTGGGTGAAGGAAGCGAGCGATGAAATCCTCGAAACTAACCCCGCGGCTCCCAGATTCGAGAAAAAGGCCCTCGTAGATATTCAACACTTTGATCAAACTAAGAAATTGGTGTTGAACGGCATTCACCGGAGTAAGGCCCGTCATCACTGGCTTGGCACCAAAAACATATTCTTCCATGGGAAGCAGCTCTTCATAATGCTCCCCTATGACCGGTAAGCCAGAAACTTCTGCAAATTCCTCTAAGAAGATTGATACTTCTCGGTCCAGCGAAAGGAAGGTGTGGGTAGGAATGTTCCACTGCTCCAGAAATGCCTTGACCCACCAGGTGGGAAGCGTAGGATACTGGAAGAGATAAGTATAAACGGCGGGATACAACCCAAGCCTCAACAACTGCGACTTCTTCGCTGACAGAATATAGCGGGCCCATTGCAGATAACCGGTCGGATGACGAGGAATCAGACCTATATTATATGGTTGCCCCACGGCCTCGCCTCGCCTTGACAAATACGTCGTCCCAAGGTATCTAAAGCCATGGGAGGCTGAACGGGTATCGAAGCTATAGCGGGCTGAAGAAGGCCTTCGGAAGTCCAGTTAACCATCTCCACGGCGTAGTTCACCGGGGGTGAGTTGGCGTAGTGGATCGCCATGATGGACTCCGAGGGTACCGCACATGAAAAGCTTTGTCGACCCTTAATAATCTGATTGTACCATGTCCCCCAGAGATGAAGTTTCTTATGTTCCGGGTCATGATCTTTGATCAAAGCTAGGACTTCCCGGTCTACAGGTACTCCAGGGAATCCTCCCTCTGAACGGACGAACGGAAACGAAGTATCGAAAGACATGTCGCCTGCAAAAAAGAGGGACAAAAATCAACTGTCAGTGCTATTACTTAATTTTAAATTTCTGACACTCGGTACTTTAAAAGTTGTACCACACTGCAATGCAGTGGAAAGGAGACCAAAGGGGGACCCACAAAATCTAGATGACAATGCATCAATTAATAAAACAGCCTCATCATTGGATGAAACTGCTAATTAATGAGAGAATCCTTAGGGAAATTCTCGTTAAATGAGAAATCCCTCGGGAAAAGGAGAAAATCTCCCTTTGAAAGCAAAAGCTCTATGACAGAGTGACACTTGTCAAACTCGATCATGAAGGAATAAGATTCCATAAGAGCCTGGCTCTGTAATGATGATAGAAAAATCAATCAAGAATTAATTAAAATTAATTTTTATGAATTAAAAATTCTGGGATCTTCAAGATCCATGAAAAAACTCTTAAGAGTTCTTCATCAAAGATTAAGAAATCTACACATGATTCAGAAGAGCAAGGCTCTGTTTATGGGCTGAGAAACCCCAAGAGATCTCTTTAGATCTATGGGTTCATGAGAGCAAAACTCTTCTAATGAAACCCAAAATGGGTTTTCTGTAGATCAAAGATCTATAAAGAGCAAGGCTCTGTTAATGGGTAAAACCCTAATTTATTAAAAAACTTTACCTAAGCTTGGAAAGAGTTTTTACTCTTGAGAAGTTCTTAAACAGAAGAGCTGTGCTCTGAACAAAAATTCTCAGAGAAGATGATAATCATCTAGAGGACCAAAGGTCCTATTTATAGGCATTGAACCGCCTCTTCAACTTCCGAGTTGATCCAAGGGGTCAGATACTGCCACCGCTGCACTCACGTGTGCGCCACGTGAGCGCAACGGTGGGAGGGCATTTGTTTCCCCAAATCAGAGCAAAGATCTGTTTTGAAATTCAAAATTCAAAATTGAAGCAACGCTTCAGATCCAGTGCTCTGCACTGCGCGCCACGTGTCAAACATGGATGCGCTGCGCCCTAGGCAGCGCCCCCCAAATCAGAGCAAAGCTCTGTTTTGAAATTACAAATTTAAAATTGAAGCAACGCTTCAGATCCAGCGCTCTGCGCTGCGTTCAAAAATTGAAGTAACGCTTCAGATCCAGCGCTCTGCGCTGCGCGCCACGTGTCAAACACAGGTGCGCTAGCGCAGACTGTGCTGCGCGCCACGTGTCAAACGTAGGTGCGCTGGCGCTGGAATTAAAAATTCCCCACCGTTAGATCAAAAGATCTAATAATGTAAATCATTAATTAATCAGAATTAAAATTCTGTTATAGAAAGATCTTTCCAATCTTGTTAAAAACAAGAAGATTGCCTTCTGTAAAACAGAAGCCCTAGGATCAAAGATCCAACGGTGGGGAAACATCCCCAAATCAATCAGAGAAATATCTTTTTAACTGATTCAACAAATCAATTTGCCCTATATAAAGGCCCCAAGACTTCAAGTCTGAGATAGAGAAACCCCCTACGAACTTTGAGAAAACTCAAAGAAAGAAAAGCAAGCTTTTAGCAAAAGAAGATCATTTCTTCAAGGTAAAGAACATGAGCAATGAACACAGAGATGAAATCATCTCATGAACAGAAGAATTATCTTCTTAAAAGATCATAGATCTACAGAAGACCAAAGTCTCTTATAAAAAGAGATCAAAAGATCTCATCAAACAATAAAGAAGTATTTACTTCATTCACAGATCATTGATCTACAAAGGCAAAGAACTATTATTCTTGAATCTTGAGGCAAAGCCTCCTTTTAAAAAGAACATAAACTTGTTCTCTGATCATAAATTTGATCAAATGCGCTTTGCGCTACTGAATAGAGCCTTACACTCATGAACTGCGCTTTTGCGCTTTTTGGACCGGCGCTCAGCGCCAAAACGTGCCACGTGTCAACCACAAATACAACTTCAGCTTTGCGCTTCTGAAACAGCGTACTGCGCTCATGTGCTGGCGCTCAGTGCCAAGCGCGCCACGTGTCACTTACTGGTGCGCCCACTAAACTAGCGCAACGCGCTCATAAATTGAAAGTGCAATGCGCTCATAAGCTGGCGCTTAGCGCTAAGCGTGACACGTGTCCTTTTCATGTGCGCTACTTGGCAGAAGCGCAATGCGCTCTTTAAGTGGCGCAAAGCGCCTGGCGTGCCACGTGGCGCGCTGTCAGAACACACATTGTTCTGATGAATGCTATGCATTCAATACAAGACAAAAAATGTCAGGATCTAATGCTCAGCATTATTAAAGGGCCAAGCCCAAGTAAAGGCTCAACAGCCCAGAACAATAAAATGTAAAACATTTTGGACTTAGCCCAATATTGACCATAAGTCCTCAACTTATATTGAACTGAGCCCATCTGCTCACGAATATTCAACAGATCTTAGTCCCAAACTGGGCTACAGATCTTCTAATCAATTCACACCGGTTCAAGGGTACATCTCTTTACTCCTTTGATACTCGTCGTTGTAATCCTTCAACGTCTTCAGAGAGATGACGGGTCCCGACAACCACACATTTTACGGACTGTGGGGTCCTTAAACTCATGGACTACGATGTCCTTAAACCTTATAGACTACGATATCTCTAAACCGGACTGCGGGGTCCTTAAACTCATGGACTACGATGTCCTTAAATTTCATAGACTACGATGTCTTTAAACTACGGACCGTGGGGTCCTTAAACCCATGGACTACGATGTCCTTAACCTTGGACCACCATGTCCTTAAACTGGTAATCGACCGCAATGTCCCTAAACTAAACAATAGAGTCCAAATGCTCTTTTGTTGGATCTAAACGATCTCGCTAAGTTGATCTTAGTCTAAACATTAGACTAACGTATCCTTAACTAACGTTTAAATTGATCTTAGTCTCAAATGAGGCTAACGTATCCTTAAACCCAAACCCCAAACCCAAATCTAAGAAAATACGGATTTGGACTAATCCACACCCTACGGGCAACAACATAAATTAGTCTCCGTATACAATCCACGGGCAACCACAAACAAAACAAACACCCATGACACGAAGTGACCATCTGGAGAAGGAGAAAGTTATTACCGCGATGCGGTAGCGTAATTAACTACAGGGGCTTGCGCCTGCGGCGAAAAGCATCCCCACAATCAAAAACCCCTCATCAACGAGGGGGAATCTGACGAAGTCTGCTACATCGGCCGCATCCATTTAAACCTTCGATACATGGTGCCATAAATCAACTTGGCATCTTCGGAGAGGTGGACGGATAGCACCAAATAGCATCTGCCCCCAGATTCAGGCAAGACGTTTCGTCTTCCCGGTTTCCGGCGGTAAACAGTGACAAAGTTGGTATCAGAGCGTAGGATTAACCTTACGGATTCGATTAGTGAATTAAGATAGGTTGACGTGTGTCCGTGATTTAGGATGACCTTTGGTTTGATGGAGTAAGTGAATTAGGATGAGTACAGTACCGTACGTATGTTCCGCGGCATATTTACGTTACCACACTCAGCCTAATTAACCTTAGGATATATGTCTTGATTTGTCCTCCCTTTGATTCTCCGTTATTGATTTTTCCTATTCATAAACCTTATCAACTCTTGTTTCTTGTTCCAGTTGCTATGGCTACACGAGCTAGGTGAGCCGCAGCCAGAGATGCAGCTAGGGTGAATCCTCCTGTGACGGCGACTGGTACACCGGACGTTCCGGCGGTGCATGAGCATGTTGATCCTCCTCCTCCAGATCGCATGACTAGGATAGAGGAGGGCATGTTGGGATTGCAGCGAGTGGTGACAGTTAGCTGAGGCTACTCGAGTACTGAGACAAGATTCGGCACCGACCGTGGCAGAGTCCGAGGTACAGCCTACGCAGCTGGTAGCACTTGTAGATACGAGAGTGATGGAGGTATCGCTTGCAGAGTTCATGAGGTTGAGACCTCCGGTATTTACAGGGACCGATGTAGCGGAGAATCCTCAGTCCTTTCTTGATAGGATAGCGAGGATTGGCAGATCATTGCAATGTTCTGATGTGAGGTCAGTTGAGCTGACTAGCTTTCGTTTAGTGGGACTTGCACAGGAATGGTGTGAGTCGATGGAGAGAGGACGAGCTATGAGTCTTCCTCCGATGTCGTGGACTGAGTTTTCTGAGGTATTTCTTGCCAGATTTCTTCCACAGAGTGTGAGAGACGCTAGAGCTAGCAGTTTTGAAGCGTTGCGGAAATCGGCAAGTATGTCGGTAGCAGATTATGATTTACGATTCACCCAGTTATCGCGCTATGCTCCATACTTAGTACCTACGGAGGAGCTTCAGGTGAAGAGGTTCCTAAGGAGTCTGGACATGCAGTTGTATCTAGCTATAGGCTCCCAGCATTTTGATACGTATGCACAGGCCATAGATGCAGCGATACGAGTGGAGGAGCATTTGAGCGAGGCAGTGGTTGTTCCAAAGCCAAAGAGGAGTAGACCGTTTGGGCCGATGACTAGGCATTTTGGCAGAGGTAGAGGTAGGTACACTCCAGGCCCCAGTTTCGGACGAGGTTGGACCCAATGCCAGATGTTCAGTTCATACCCAGATGACCAGGGGACCCCGTCTATATGTTTTAGTTGCGGAGTTCCAGGACATTTTGCGAGAGATTGTAGATCCCAGGGAGGGACCGTTGTTCCACAGGTTTCTTTACCCCCTCCAACTTCTACATCGATGGCTTTACTTCCTCCCCCAGTTGGCACTACACGCCAGGCAGTTGCACCACGAGGTCGAGGCTTTGCAGGACGCTCCTAGAGAGGTCGAGGAGATAGAGGTAGAGGACGACAGGATGTGGATAGGGGCCAGGCACGGGTTTTTGCGCTGACTCCACAGGATGCCAAGGCATCAAATGCAGTCGTGACAGGTACTCTTGCAGTATGTTCGTTAGAGGCACATATTTTATTTGATCCCGGTTCTACACATTCTTATGTATCTTCACGATTTGCATTTTCTTTGGGAAAAGAGTCATCGTTGTTAGAGTTACCATTAGTGGTGATTACCCCGGTGGGAGATTCTTTTATAGCTCGGCACGTATTCAGGTCATGTTCTGTACGTATTGGTGATAGAGATTCGCTAGTTGATCTGATTCTCCTGGATATGTTAGATTTTGATATACTTCTTGGTATGGATTGGTTGGCCGCTTGTCATGCCTATGTAGATTGTCGGGGGAAAGCGGTGAGATTTTGTTTTCCAGGTGAACCGGTTTTTGTTGTGCAGGGGGACTGTAATATTACTCCTGCCAACATGATTTCTGCTCTTTGTGCGGGACGACTCTTGAAGAAGGGTTGTCATGGGTTCTTGGCATTTGTTCAGGACTTAGGAGTCGCTGAGATTTCATTAGACCAGGTTCCGATCGCACGAGAATTTCCGGAGGTGTTTCCTGCTGAGTTACCAGGATTACCGCCCGACCGCGATATTGAATTTTGCATTGACTTGATTCCGGGTGCGGGGCCTATTTCTATACCACCCTATCGGATGGCCCCGACGGAGTTGAAGGAACTCAAAAGTTAGTTGCAAGAGTTGTTAGATAGAGGACTAGTTCATGCTAGTGTATCTCCGTGGGGAGCTCCTGTCTTATTCGTAAAGAAGAAGGATGGTAGTATGAGACTGTGCATCGACTACCGACAGCTAAATCGCGTCACTGTGCAAAATAGGTACCTATTACCTCATATCGATGACTTATTCGATCAGTTGCAAGGGGCTGGCTACTTTTCGAAGATTGATTTGCGGTCAGGGTACCACCAGTTCAAGGTTCAGAAGGACGACATTCCGAAGACTGCTTTTCGTACCCGATATGGGCACTATGAATTTCTGGTGATGTCGTTCGGACTCACCAACGCCCCAGCAGCTTTTATGGATATAATGAACCGTATCTTCAGTCCCTTTCTTGATCAGTTTATTATAGTATTCATAGATGATATTCTCGTTTATTCCCGGAGCCGAGAAAAGCACGAGCAGCATTTGCGTATCACGTTGCAGACATTGAAGGAGCATCAGCTTTTGCAAAATTCTCCAAGTGTGCTTTTTGGCTAGACAGTGTGGAGTTCTTGGGTCACGTGGTCATGAGAGAGGGTATACGTGTGGACCCAAAGAAGATCGAAGCAGTGCAGCACTGGACCAGACCTGTGTCAGTTATAGAGATTCGCAGTTTCTTAGGTCTGGCAGGTTATTACCGACGCTTTGTGCAGGATTTTTCTCGGATAGCTGCACCGTTGACTGCATTGACTAGGAAGGAGGTTCCCTTTCTTTGGATAGATGCATGTTAGCAGAGTTTCCAGCAGTTGAAGACTCGCTTGACGACTGCACCTGTATTATCATTACCTTCTGGATCAGGTGGCTTTGTTGTGTATTGTGATGCCTCTAGAGTGGGTTTAGGCTGTGTGTTGATGCAGCACGGCAGGGTTGTAGCTTATGCTTCTCGACAGTTGAAGTGGCACGAGCAGAACTACCCCACTCATGATTTGGAGATGGCTGCTGTAGTTTTCGCACTGAAGATTTGGAGGCATTACTTGTATGGAGAGTCATGCCAAATCTTCACAGATCATAAGAGCTTAAAGTATATTTTCCAGCAGAGGGATTTGAACCTAAGGCAGCATAAATGGATGGAACTGGTGAAAGATTACGATTGTGAGATCTTGTATTATCCAGGTAAAGCGAATGTTGTAGCAGATGCTTTGAGTCGGAGACCTGGAGGTAGCTGATCTCATTTGCGCATCTTGCAGAGACAGTCTTCTACAGACTGACAGATTTTATGTGATAGCCACATACAGTTTGAGTTCACCTCGGCAGGAGGACAGTTAGCACATGTTCGCACCCGACCTCAGTTATTGGATCGTATTCGAGAGGCACAGCCCGCAGATACTCGTATGACGGAGATTATGGATCAGGTTAGGCAGGGCAGAGAGTCGGAATTTTTGATTGATGATAGTGGGGTATTACGTTTTGGGACCCGTCTTTGTGTACCAGATTCAGATGGATTGAGGCGTGAGATCTAGAGGAAGCCCATCGATCAGCGTATAGTATTCATCCTGGTTCCACCAAGATGTATCATGACTTAAAGGATGTTTATTAGTGGAAAGAAATGAAGAGGGATGTAACGGAGTTTGTTTCGAGATGCTTGACTTGTCAGCAAGTCAAAGCTGAACACCAGAGGCCGGCAGGAGAGTTGCAGCCCTTGCCCATTCCAGAGTGGAAATGGAAACAGATTTCCATGTATTTTGTTATGGGTCTACCCAGGACTAGCAGTGGGTATGATTCCATTTGGGTGATTGTAGATAGATTGACAAAGACAACTCATTTTCTTCCGGTAAAGACGACGTATGGATTTGCACAGTATGCTCAGATTTATATCGATGAGATTGTACGTTTACATGGAGTTCCAACGTGCATAGTATCAGATTGGGGTACCCAGTTTACTAGCAGACTATGGCAGAAATTTCAAGAAGCTCTCGGCACACGATTGAGTTTTAGCACAGCGTTCCACCCACAGACAGATGGTCAGTCAGAATGGACCATTAAGATTTTAGAAGATATGCTTCGGGCTTGCATCCTTGATTTTGGTGGTAGTTGGGATCGTCACCTACCTTTGGTAGAATTTTCTTACAACAAAAGTTTTCAGGAGACGATCCAGATGGCACCCTTTGAAGCTTTGTATGGGAGGAAATGTCGATCACCCGTTTTTTGGACGGAACTGAGCGAGAATAGTATCTTGGGACCGCAGATAGTATAGGAGACTACAGAGAAGATTCAATTGATACGGGATAGAATGAGGGCGTCCCAGTGCAGACAGAAAGCATATGCAGATCGACGACGTCGTAGACTCGAGTTTGAAGTGGGTGATCATGTGTTCCTTCGAGTGTCTCCAATAAAAGGTGTGATGCATTTCGGGAAGAAGGGGAAGCTCAGCCCCAGATATGTCGGACCTTACGAGATTCTGGAGAGAGTGGGTGATGTATCTAATCGTTTAGCATTTCCACTGAGTTTTCCCGATGTGCATCTGGTGTTTCACGTTTCGATGCTTCGCAAGTATCTTCATGATCCTTCTCACGCGATCCAGCATCAGACCTTACAGCTTGAGTCGGATTTATCCTACACAGTACAGCCAGTTGCTATTCTAGAAAGGCAGGCAAAGAAACTAAGATCAAGAGTACTTCCATCTGTAAAGGTTTTTGGCAAGGAAAGAATCGCGGGGAGATTACTTGGGAGACCGAGGATGCGATGCGAAAGAAATTTCCACATCTTTTTGAAGGTACGTTTAGTTAGGTTTTAAATTCGGAGACCGAATTTTCTTAAGGGGGAATATTGTAACATTTTGAAAATTTAGAAATAAATAAAATTAAATAATTAAATAATAAAAGATTAAATTAAAAAGTTATTAAAACCAAATAAGACAATTTCATAAGATGTATGTAAAACAAATTAAATTAAAATTTTAGTATGCAACATAAATAAATTATAAGGGTTTTAGTGAGAATTTTAGCTTCATTTTAATAAAAAGGGTGTTATATAATAACATAAGTTGTGAAGGGTTTCTAGGTAAAGTTTAGGATTTTGTGCAAATAAGAATTTATAAAGGGTGTAAGTGAAAAAGAGGTAAAATTAGGTTTTTAGCTCAGAATTTTATTAAGATAATTCAATTTAGAGTTGATAAAGTATGGACACATCCTACTCTCATGCATAACCTACACACCATACCTTCTCCTTACATGGAAACCCCACATCTTGTTTGGTGACACCTCCTCCTTTCTCTTATCCTTCCCTTTTCTCACATAAATAGCTTGTGTTCAGATCTGAAGCATTCTAAAAACCTAAAAATTTAAAGAAAGAAAAAGAAAGAAAACAAAGCAAAACAAAGGAGAGCAAGAGAAAGGAGAAGAGAAGAGCTAAATCTAGGATTTCCTCACCATCAAGCTAGGACAAGAAGCTTGTGCATCTTAGAGGATGTTATTCCAACAAATTATTGTAGGTAAAATTCTTAACCATAGTAAGAATTTGAATTCTTTAACTAGTTTAATTTGAAATGAAAAAGTTCTATAATATCGTATTTTTGTAAAAAACTAGGCTCTGTTTGAATCTGCTTTAATTTTGAGAAATGTTAATTAAACTAAACAGAGTATAAATGATGTATATTGAACCTAGAGCAAACCATAGGAGCACGAACCCAGGGGATCGGAATTTGGTCGGCGACCAATATAGAAATTCCAGCGTCGCCGGATTTGTAGGAAGCTAGGAAGTTTTGGCTTGTTGGGTAGGTTTCTGTGTAGAATTTTGGCTAGTTTGGTATTATTTAAACAAGTTAATTTAATTGTATATAAAATCTGAAAGCTAATATCGGAAAAAGTATCTAAAACCCAAAATACGACACGGTTAAAGCATATCGCGGTCTGTTTTCTGTCGCGATGCAGAGTCGGGTTAAATTCCAGTTAGGTTAAGTGTTAAATAGCTTGATATAGTCGTATACAATATAACTAGTACGTGGGAACGGGTGTTATTCATATTCGCTGTGTCGGAGTAGCCGTTTCCTTATATAAGTTAATTTTCGATGTTAGATTCAAATACGGGAACTTCGGAGGCCGCGAGGAAAGGAAAAGGATTGGCGATTTCTGAGTAGATATGACGTTTTTCCGGTGAGTAGACTAAACATCTACCGGGGAATTTTATAGAGATGGCGTGTTACGCCCGTAGTTTATTTAAATAAATGCTTTACTTTGGTATGCTAAATTGATAATATGTACTAATATCTACATATAATTTACTTTAGTTGCTAGAACACTGCACAAGCATCGACGAGTTATGCCACATGCACATCTTACATGTTACACTACACCTCGTCGATATTACCATGTCACTTTTACACTTAGCAAATTTCTTGTTAAAAATGATTCATATCATACCTTAAACACCAATAACAGTAATAAATTGCATCATTTGATATCATGTTCAGTATTTGAGTATTGAGGATTTATGGTTTTAAGTTTTGTATACTATTGCATAAATCCAGTGAATTTCATGATTGATGTGACATGTCCACCATGAGATGTTTTTATGATTTGATTTTATTCCGGACCGAGTGGGGGAGTTATACGGTCGCGGATTTATATGTTATCCAGACTAAGTGGGGGAGATATACAGTTGGATACATGGTGGACCCGGTCGAGATCTAGGGCCAGGATAGCCGCATTTGAGGCGGGTGAGCCTAGCGAGGATACTCGATACCAGAGATAGTTGTGAAACACGGCGGATATCTAGATGATACCGACCGGTGTTATTGATTACAGGGTCGTTCGAGGAATGATGCCTGATAGAAAGGGAAGTTTTGTGTCGGTGATGAACACGGAAAGATAAAATCTATTGGAAATAATTGATGAGATTTCAATTTGGTTATGTTATTTATAGTACAGACTCATGCTTTCCACATGCTATCATACATTATACTTGTTCACATTTCAGTTAGTATGATCTTCATATTTACATTATTAGCCATTATATGTTAGTTATATTCACTAAATTGGCAACTCACCCCCGTTGTGCCACAGTTCCTTGCAGGGGTAGAGTGGACGGTTAGTAGCAGTGCAGCTCCACTTTTCGCAACTTTTATCGCATCTTTTGATATGTGGGTTACATATGTATAACCTTCTCTTTTGATATTGTTTTTTGTATCTAGAAAATCTCCATCAGACTTTTATTATGACTTAGCACGAGAGATGAGTATATGTATATTATTTGACAGGTGAGATCGTGTTATATAGTGGATATCCCTTTTGTTCATATCTGTGATCCTATTGGTTCCATTTAAATTATCAATTTTTATTTCGCTGTTGTTATTGTTGATCCCAACTAGGGATGCAACTAAATTTAACATTTTATACTTGGATTTACATCGTAAATTCATAACAACTATGATTTTTACTTAAAAAGCTAAACTTTTATCTAAAGAATTCCGCAAAAAGGATTTTGATCTTGGTTTCGGCTTACTTGGATTGTGTATATATCTTTAGACATTATACAAACTAAGTGCCGGTCACATCCAAACTTTGGGTCGTGACACCAAGTCCTTACCTTCGGAAGCAATTCTGAGGAAGAAATGACCCCCGGCCCACTCTTCAAGAACTCTACCTCCGAAAAAGAAGAGGAGAAGAAGAACTGCAAGAATATTCAGATACATAACCGCACGCTGCCTGAGAAGAACCTCGGACCTACAAATAAAGGTTTGAGTAAAAGAGACAAGGGGAAAGGAAAAGTCTCTGGGGAAATCACCCTTGATGATGGATTCGTTAAAGAGCTCACAGCCAAGGACCCACCTAAGAAAAACAAGGTGGATTATAATGTCCTAACACATCTGAGGAAGGTACCCTCACAACTGACCATACTGGATGCTTTTCACCTGTCCAAAGAAGCACGGGATTCTCTGATCAAGGCGTTATAAGTGCCCGATTATTTTCAAGCTTTCCTTGCAGAAGAAAGGATGAAGGACGAGTTAGAAGTGGTTCACACGGCTGACATCACCTTCATCGATGAAGATCTCCTCCTTGGAACATATGACCATAACTGTCCGTTATACGTCACTGGGTACTGCCACGACATCAAGATAAGAAAGATCCTTGTCGACAATGGGTCTTCTGTCTAGGTCATCAAACAATGATAGATGGATTTCGATCTAACTGATGAGTAGGATTACTCTCGGGATATTTTTTCACTTAACGATCAATGCTATAAACCAAGTATGCGTCTAGAACGGTGTTAGCGGGGCTACGCCTCCAGGGAAAAGAGGTTATGTAATTAAGGAACTTCGCGAAAGCATTGGAAAACCTCCCTCAAAGTACCGACACTAGCCTGGCCAAAAGGTTAAGCAAGAATTGTAACAATGAGATTAATCAGATATTGTTTTTGCACTAGCTGCAATAAGCATATATTAATCCAATCCTGGAGAAATATTGGGAAGAAGTTATATATTATATTTAGTAGATACTTCTATATGTTTTGCATCTGTAGTCCTGTCCCCTCGCTGCCATTAGTTAAGTAACCTAGCGATGCATGACGGGGCCCCGTGGCGAATGCGGATGGCATATAAAAGCATGCTATTTTGGTTGTTTCTTTTGTGGCTTGGAAACTTAAAATGATGGGAACACATTATCTGAATAATGCAAGAAAAATAAATCTAAATGATGTTGTCGGAACCAATTTTAAAACTACTCGGTTTTCTTCAAAACTCATAGTCGTATTCTTTTGCTTTGCATAATGGTATTCGGTTAGGAATATCTTGCATCTCATTCTATGAAGGAAGAGCCTTGATCCCTTCACTGAGAGTTCGCTCTTAAGCAAAGGTTTATGTAACTAGTTTTAAAAAGCGGAGCTTAAACCACTCCATTTCAAAGCCACTCGAGTTCCTTCAACGATATCAAGTTCATTACGTTAAAGGTTTTTCGCCAAAAACCAGCCATAGCCCTCCGTCATTTCAGACGGGTAGCGCCTAGTATTCATGCTATATTTGTTGGCCTTCGTCAAAGCATAATGTATGGTAGCTATGTGTTACTTTTCTGTAGTATAGAGATGCATTAATCTAGGACAGTCATATAGCCTTATTGGCCTTCATCAAAGGTAAGTACGGATGGATTTAAATTAATCAGGACAATGACCAGTAAAACTTGACTTGCGTCTTATGACTTGTTGTCCTTCGTCAAGGTCATAAGACGCTTGGGGCAAAAACCATATCGGGAGTTTCAAACATACGGGAAACTTGCCAAATTTGCACATACTTTCTGGAGTGTGGTAATTTTGGTCGGCTTCCATCAAACTTATCACACAATGATAGTTGAGTCCTAATTCCCACTGATGAGTATGTATTACTCCTCGGAAGATTTTTCACTTCACAATTAGCTAACCTATTAGGTGTCTAGAAAGTGTTAACAATATTACGTCTCTGCAGAAACAGGGTTATTAATTGGGTCCGTGCGAAAGCATGGGGGACCTCCCTCGGAGTACCAATACTGGCTTGGCTGAACGGTTAGCAAACTTGTAAAATGTACAAGATACCGACTAGTTCTCCTTTAGGGTTTGAAGAAGAATTCGAGAAAATAGCGGGAGCCATCCTGATTAGATCAAGTGATAACCAATCTAATCTTGATAGAGTGCACGCTGAGTGTTTCTTTTCTCTCTCTCTGGTACAGCGACCCATGACTTACCTTAAACTAAAACTCATGAACCAAGTTAACTGAACCTTCTTACATCCTTGGGCTTTGGATTATCATGATTCACGACAAAGTCGCACATATCCATGCCACTATTACTTTACCCTTTGCATTTCTTCAAAACACTTCGTATCACTACGATGATCCATATTGTTTGGAACAGCCATCGTATAGTTACATACGAATTCGAAAAAGTTACTTCAGTCGAGAATGGTCACAGGTTCTGGAGAAATTGAATAGGATTATTCGGTTGTCTCTTTCCTTTACCTTCTCTCAGGTTGCCAAAGCTCCTTATACTAGGAGAGTACACTTATTACGCTTATTGGATAAGGTAAGGTGCATTGAATAACGGTGTAAAACATTCTCGACCAAAATACAGTTTTCAATTTACAAAACATAGAATTTGAGTTAGTATACTCTTAGGACTTATACATGAAAATGTATGTTGTCTAGTGTCTTTTGGGACAAGAGGTTGGCACTCTTATTTCATTCAGGATTACTTACGAGTTCTCTGGTTTTAGACACGCATTCGTGTTGGGATACACTAATGCCCTAGCCATCTACCGTGGCCGTTTGCGGAACAAAATTTTTTCTAGGGTTTGAAACTGGCGCTAAATTACCCATTCACCGGATTTACCATAAACCCTAAACTAGCTAACTAAGAGGAGCTATCTACTATGATAGAAAAGTCTCACCAAAAGATCAATGTCCTTCGGTCTTATTTCCTCTTCATTAGCTCCGAGTGATCTCCTTGAAAAAGCTTGTTCTTCTTTGCTTGCTCCTTCAGTTCTCCAGGATCTAGCTTGTTCTTCGGTCCTGCTCCGTCGAAGATGATCCACCCGAGGGATGTGGTCCATGGCTCTAGTTCCACACTAAGTGTCAAGTGGAGGAACTAGAGATCTTAGATTGCTAGTCTAAGGAATCTAGGATGTAGTCTAAGATTCTATGTGTGTTTATATCTCACCCCCTCTCTTGATTCTCAACACATAAGAGTGCAGAGAGGAGGTAGATAATGAAGGTGGAGGAGCTCAAGAATAAGGGAGAGGAGTGAACCAAAATGGTGAGCTTAAGAAAATGAAGCTAGCATGTGAAGATAATCCTCACCAATGGTTTTGTAAAACAATTTTTACAATAAAAAATATCCAACCATGCTTCAATAGTGAGCACAAATGAATTAAAAATTCATTTGTCAATACTATTGAGGCATGGTTCTCACCATACTCCCCTTACTTTACTTTACACCTCATTTTCCATTTAAGAATAAATGGATAATACTAAAATGAGGTGTCCACCTTCTAGAATGTTTTACGTATAAAATACGGATTACAGTCTACTGTATATACATACATGCATTCGTATAAAAATATGAATACCCGAAGACATAGAATAACACAAAGAACATAATACTAGAATATACATTATTAAATCAATACCAGATTTAATAATCCAGCTCAATCTTGAGCCGGCTAATATTATCAACCGTCCGATCGAAAGTCCTGGTACATTGTATAATCAATCGAATGGAACCTTGCACGTATCCAATACGGCTATTACATCATTTCGTCTGAACCAGGGAAATCCTCTATGTAGGACTCTAAAGACTCGACAGTACGCCGGCAGTGAGTTACTGGATAAATCCATAACTACAAGCACATCAGCGGCACTAGCTGTACGTAACGGCTATCCGGGTATCTGTCGAAAAGGAAGGACGACGAGCAAACTCATCCGGATCCCTACTGAGCCTATCTGTGACAATCTTCGTACAGTCTGGTCTCTTCATCTAAGAGTATCGCATACCGGGTCTAGGGGGTGGTAAATGTCTGACCCTAATAACCAGATAATTCGTGCTGATGCGGCTCATGACCAATCCGAGAAACTACTGATCAACCTATCAGTAAATCCCAACTGCTTTGGCCAAGGTCTTATGGTCCTAACCAATCGAACACAGTGCGATATCGACTCCCTATACCGAGAGAGATGAATCCCCAACAATCACTCACTCCCTCCATGTGACTCGGGACTGTACCCAACCAAAATCTGTTTGCACGACTCAGTAGAGCCATGGTAGGGTAGTGATCAAAGCAAAGTGGGAACTCATACGAGACAAATGACGATCTCAGGTCTGAAGACTACCACATACTCATGTCACCTGAGAACTTCTATCTGACGATAGGTATAGTACCATCTAGAAGTTCTCGGTGAGTCCGTCCAGTGTACTAACCCCCAGTGAGCACCTGTATACGATCTTAGGTGCAAAAGACCAATGGCTGTAGGACCAACCACTTCCCCTCGTCGGGGACTAGAAGCGTATACACCAGTCTACTCCGGAATATCGATGCCCAGTCTCGATACTCCCATGATTAGGGACCTTTTAAGGATGTGCTTATCAACTACCCTGCTCCCACAAGTATGATCGCCATCACAATGCACGTAGTCAAGCAATAATCCTACGGGCTTTATCAACATGTATAGATGATACGTAATAACAAGTTAAACATATGCACATGTTAAGATAAAGACAAACCAGATAGCATACTATCATATCGAACAAGATTGTCCTGTACATACATATGTCCAAGCATCCACATGTATACATATACAATAATGGCCTCTAGGGCATACATATCCAACAATCTCCCATTTGCACTAAGGCCATATATTGGCGTACCGAGTACCCAACGTTTGCTCTAGGGCTAGCTGTTGGCGTATCGTATACCCAACATCTTAAAAAGTCGCTCGAACTGTGCTTGAGGGAGGGCCTTTGTGAATAGATCCGCCGTGTTGTCTTTTGTGTCCACTCTCCGCACCTCGATCTCCTGGCAATCAGCGATCTCCCTGATCAGGTGACGCCGCCTCAAGATGTGTCAGGATTTCTGATAGGACCGTGGTTCCTTCGCTAGAGCTATAGCCCCATTGTTATCGCAATACAAAGGTATCGGATCAACAATGGACGGAACTACCTGAAGTTCAGTAATGAACTTCTTCATCCAGACCGCTTCTTTTGTGGCATTGTTCACAGCAATGTATTCAGCCTCCATCGTCGAGTCTGCGATGGTGTCCTGTTTGGAGCTCTTCCAACACATCGCCCCTCCATTGAGGGTAAACATAAAACCTGAGATAGACTTGCTGTCATCCTTGTCATTCTGGAAGCTTGAATCGGTAAAGAACTCGACCTTAAGGTCTCCATTACCGTAAACTAAGAACATCTCCTTGGTCCTTCTCAGGTACTTAAGAATGTTCTTCACAGCTGTCCAATGATCCACACCCGGGTTCGACTGATACCGGCTCACCACGCTAAGCGCGTATGCTACATCTGGTCTGGTACATAGCATCTCATACATTATAGATCTTACCGCCAAACTGTAGGGTATAGTGCTCATGTGAACCCTCTCCTCATCAGTCTTAAAAGACATCTCTTTTGAGAGGGTGATTCCGTGCAATGCAGGTATATTACCGCCCTTGGAATCTTCCATACTAAATCTCTTTAGTATGGTCTCTATGTACCTGGACTATGAAAATCCCAACAATCTCTTAGATCTATCTATATAGATCTTAATCCCCAAAATGTAGGAGGCATCACCAAGGTCCTTCATGGAGAACTTTTATGACAAGAACAGCCTGACCGATTGCAGCATAGGAATGTCATTTCCTATTAAGAGAATGTCATCCACGTACAGGACGAGGAATACAACAGTTCTCCCTACAATCTTTTTGTAGATACATGGCTCGTCTTCATTTTTGATGAAATCAAATCCCTTGACTATCTCATCAAAACAGATGTTCTAGCTCCGCGATACCTGCTTTAATCCATAAATGAATTTAAGTAACTTACACACCTTCCCGCTGCTCCCACTGTCTACGAATCCCTCCGGCTGATCCATGTAAACGCTCTCTTCTAAACTTTCATTTAGAAAAGCTGTCTTTACGTCCATCTGCCAGATATCGTAGTCATGGTAGGCAACAATGGCAAGTAGGATCCGAATGGATTTCAGCATAGCTACTGGAGAAAAGGTTTCATCATAGTCCAATGTAATGCCATGAAAAGTCGTTTTGGTATTTTCCCGAAAATCGGTGAAAATTTGGTATTTTTCCGTAAATCGTCTTTTTGTTATTTTGCAGTTTAGGCCTAATTATACCTAATTTGGATAGGTAATTGCTAGTTTTTAGTAGCTAATGAGTTACCTATAAAATTCTGGTCATTTAAAAATTTTCCCTAATTTTTCAATTTTTTAATATTATTTTAAGCCGGTAAAAATACATTAAATTAGCGATAAATACAAATTTCTTTAGGCTAATTTTAATCTATAGAACCATGACAACTAAAATCTAGTTTTTAATATAAATTTTTAGTATTTTATTTTAGGTTCTAGTTAGTTATAATCGGTGGAAAATTAAAATTTTAATTATTTGAACTAAAACTTGCAAATATGATATTGTGGGGGGTCTTTTTGCATGGAATTCTTTTTGTAATCACTCACACACACCCTCACCCCTCCATGGCCGAGCCCACCATCAACAGCCCACTCCCCCCCCCAAAAAAATTTTCTCCATCTCATTTGCATGTGTGAAATAGAGTATAAAGGTATATGTTAAGATGTATTGTTTTGGAGGCTTAGTGTACCTTGATTTGAGGGGGGTTGACTTGGAAAATTTTGCACAACACCCACACCATCCCCCCTATCACCCCCTGGCCGAAAATCTGCAGCCCCTTCCCCTTCACTTTCATCTTTTCATTTCCTTCAATTTTAATCAAAAAAATTGCTCCAAAATCCAATTTAAATCTCACAAATTAATTTCCATTCTTCCTCCCATTCTCCTTAGCTTTTATAACTTGAATCATGGTGTTATGAATCCATCATTGGAGGCAAATTCTTCTTGCTAGATCTCTAGATTTTTAAGGTATAATTTCTACCCATTTAAATTCTTATTGTTAGGTTTCTTTAATCGAGTTGTTTTAGTGTTAATTTTAGTGCTATTTGCATACTAGTTTTTTTTAAAGTTTATGGCTTGAGTTGAATTAGGGTTTGGAAAACCATTATTAGTTTAATTAAATTATTTTGTTATCTAGTTATTATACAAACCAAATTTAAGAGGTTACTTTGCTTAGTGGGCTCAAATTAGTGTTAATTTAGTGTTTTCATGTATAGTTTGGATTGGAATTGCTCATTTTGAAAAATTCAAGAGAGTGGGTTGTGATCAAGTTAGGGTTTGTAGTGTTTGATCATGGTTTTAATGGGTAGATTAGCATGTTAATTGAATGCAAAACCCAAATTGGTTATTAGTTGCTATTTGTTAGTCTAAAATTTTGCTAATTGTGTTAATTTGGTTAACTAGGTTTTGGGAATTTAATTAATCAATTGGGATAAAAATATAATTAAGGTATCCATGGTATTATTAACATTTTAAATTGTATTTTAATATTTTAGATCATGCAAATCCAAACTAAATTGTTGTTTATGCATTTTTGCTAAAATGGTTGAAATTTGGGTAAAATTGCAAACTAGTTTTTTTGAACGTATATAGTTTGATGAGATTAAATTGTGGTTATGGGTTATATGACTTATTTAAGTTATTTAATAAGTATAATGGCTGCTAGAATTGTTTAAACGTCGAGTTTTGTACTAAAACAAGAAATTTTGCTTGCTAGTTTTTCGGAAAAACGGCTTTTAAAGTGAATTTCGGGGTTTTGTGAGTTTTAACCTATTTTATATTAAAATTAGTGTTCGTGAATGTGCAAATGAGTGTATTTGGGTTTTTATCGATGGTCTGGCATTTGTACGCCGATGTTGAGGGTTTTTGGGTTGATTTGTGGAAGCAACCATAGGTTTTGACCTATGTGGGATTCGTGTGTCGTTTTGGTCATGAGTCGGATTTTAATGCGATGCGGTACGTTATGATATGTAGGTACCCCCATGTGGACTTCGAGACGGCAAGCAAGCGCATGGCGACGTCGGCACCGGTGAGCGAGGACCAGGTGAGTAGATTTATATCTACGGGGAGAAGTCGGGTGGATGGCGTATAGCACCCCCGCAGTCCGTGGTGGTGTATACGGATGCGTATACACACCAACAATTATTATATGTTATTTGGGATTAATAACGATGTTAGGATGGATATTGGTGTGTTGGATTACTTTAGTGTTGCGAACCCTAGGGTAGTGTTACACTACACATACACACATACATACACACATACATACTTGCATACATTCCTATTTATATGTGCTCATGGGATTCTTTATAGTTAAGTGTTCACATGGATATGGGACTATGTGTTCACATACGGATATGAGGACGATACTAGGGATTGAGCTGAGTCGATGAGATTTGTTTTGTGGTTGTGATATCGGTTTGTACGAGACTGTCGATCAGTAGTCAGATCATGACTATATTGATGATATTAGTATTGTACTAGACATAGGTCAGTACCCTGGACTATGATCTTGGATAAAGAGGATACCAGATGAATAGTGTGATGAATATGATATTAAACCGTACCCAGATTTGGAGATGCCGTACGACGGATTTACGTACGAGCTATATTTTGATGATTGATCCGCACTCTTGACTTGGGATGTATGATTATAGATATGGTATCGGATATGATATTATTAAGGCGGGATCACTGACTAATATATATACAGGTATGTATATGTATCGACTCAGATGTTAGGCGGTTTCCTTACCTGTAGCCCAGCCGGTCAGCTTAGCCCTTTAGTTTAGTTTAGTTGTTAGATTAGATTCGATTCTTACCTATTTCAAAACTAACGAATCGTGGGTATTTTAAAAGACAGCCCAAGGGATCCTATGGATATTTCAAAAGACGTATCTTTTCATAAAAACACCGTAGCCCCTATTTTCAAAACCCCATGATTCGTGTTATTTCAAAAGGCACCATTTGTAGGACTTATATTAGGTTAATACAGATTAGTTATAGTTGCGTCTAGTATTCAGCTCCCGCTCTTTATTGTGGTTCGATTCGCATCACATGCTTATATTATGTTTCATACTCCATTATTGATATCATGCTGTTAGGACACCAGCACCATTACCGATGATGCGTATGTACCACGTACACTTACTTGCCGGCTCACACACATCTTCATCGGTAATTGCCATGTCACGTACACCTTAGAAAATATTATTGCTTGACATAGCTTTTTAGTTAGTAATTTGACATGATATTAGTATACCTGCCTTATATGCCAGCTTAACATTGTAGTTATTACTTGTCACTTCATGCATACTGTTATTCATTGTTATGCCTACATTCATGGTTTTACATGCTATTGATGATTTGGATTCGGATTTCCATGAGATTTTCTGGATTTGGAGGGGGAAATCGCAAAAACTTATATAAACTGATTTCTCTCTTTTTAAATAAAAAAGTGCGGTTTTTCCCATGATGTATGAATCGTCCACCATGAGTTTGCTGATGGATTTCGAGACCCGATTCGAGGGGATGGATGAACCGTTTTGGGTACATGGTGGACCCGGTAAGGTACCCCGGGGCAAGAAGCACGTGATGATGACGATGTGAGCCTGGCAGGGGAGCACTACCTACCGGTGATTTTACCCGACGCGTCGGATATCCGGAGTATACCGTCGTGGTCTTGAGATGGATGGTAGGGGCCGGTCTGGACTGACGGCGCCCTAGATATTGAGACTGTGATATTGAGATATCGAGATATTGGGATTACGTTTTGTGCCGATGCTAGGCACTGTTTTATGCTGATTTCATTATGGTACCTCATTTTAAAAATACAAAGGACATCTCACTAAATTATGAAAACATTTCTTCATTTACATGTATTCTGTTTTCATGCATTCATACCTCATTCATATGATATATTGCTACCTGAGGCACTGACACGGGCACATGAGATTACACTCGGGTTAGATATCTACCCTAGCCTTGTTATAGGTTGCATGTTATTCTTATATTTGAGGATATATTATGATCATTGACCTAGGATTGCGTTATTTATGTGATTTCTTTTCGTAGATGTTTTTCTATTCACGAGTTGGCAACTCACCCCCGTTGTGCCCTAATTTCTTGCAGGTTTGCCGTACAGGTTTCATTACGGCTTTGCGGGCATAGTTTCCTTCGGGTGATTTGCTAGTAGGTGGGTTTACTTGTATCGTACCCCCATTATATATCTTGTATATCATTATTCTGTTGTATCTAGAAGTTCCATCAACCAAACAAGTATTTATTTGAGATAGAGACCAGTGATGTTTATTCTTTCGACCTTAGAGTCGCGCGTTGTATTTCTGTGGATTTCTTGTTGTTTTGAGTTTCTATTTGAGTTTTGATCCTCGCCCTTGGCGTTGTATATTATATTGCTTGTGTGGTTATGGCCGTCGATTGACGAAGAGCTAGCTCCCGCTTGAGGATGCCCTTTTTTTGATTTCGTATACTATTCATATTGTATCCCGTTTGGGGGGCAGTATTTACAAAGGAGACTCTGCCGAAATTTTCAGAAAATACTTGATGTTTTAAAAACCGCATAATTCGGCTTATGCTATTAAAACTACTTGTTTTAAATTGGTTTTCCTTCACTCTACTACTTTTCTTGGTTTGGATTTCTGGGTTTTCGGCTTACTTAGATTACGTACGTCTCAAGACGTCTCGTAGTTTAAGTGGCGGTCATGTTCCGTACTTTCGAGACGTGACATCCAATCCTGGTCTTTGACGAAAACCTTTTGCAACAAGTCTATCCTATAGGTTTCCACCTGTCCATTTGCACCAACCATTTACATCTAACGGGTTTTACACCAGCAGGAGCAACATCCAAAGTCCAAACTTTGTTGGTGTACATGGACTCCATTTCGGATTTCATAGCTTCAAGCCATTTTACAGAGTCCTTACTGTTAATGGCCTGCACGAAACTAGTAGGATCATCTTCTTCCAAGATGTAATTCTCTCGATCCCCATTTATGAGAAAATCATAGTATCTCTCGGGCGGACGAGAAATCCTACTAGATCTGCGGAGCGGCTGAGATTTGTCCGAGATTATTGAATCCTCTAGTTCCATCAAATCTTCAGTTGTAGTTTGTCCTTCTGGAATTTCTTCCAGTTCTACCATACTTCCACTAATTTCTTTTTCAAGAAAGGTGGCGTGTCGAGAAACAAATACCTTTTGTTCTTCGACATAGTAGAATAGATATCCATTTGAATGCCTGGGATATCCTACAAACTTACATAAAACTGACCGTGCCTGAAGTTTGTCCGGATTCTGGTTTTTCACATAGGACGGACAACCCCATATCTTAATCCGTTTAAGACATGGTTTTTTACCACTCCATATTTCATATGGAGTCTTAGGCACTGATTTAGACGAAACCTGATTCAATAGGTATGCTGCTGTTTCGAGCGCAAGTCCCCAGATGAAAGAGGAAACTCGGTGTTACTCATCATGGAGCGAACCATGTCCAATAGGGTACGGTTCCTCCGCTCTGATACACCGTTTTGCTGTGGTGTATACGGAGGAGTAAGTAGAGAGAGAATACCATTCTCTTTTAGAAAGTCCCGGAATTCCGTACTTAAGTACTCCCCTCCTCTATCAGATTGGAGGATCTTGATACTTTTGTCAGTCTGGTTCTCTATTTCGTTCTTATATTCTTTGAATTTCTCAAAAGCTTCAGATTTGTGTTTCAAAAGATACACATGTCCGAACCTTAAGAGATCATCGGTGAATATAATAAAGTACGAGAACCTACCCCTTGCATGTATAGACATCGGACCACATACATCACTGTGTATGAGTCCCAAGAGCTCTGCTGCTCTTTCTCTGTGTCCGGTGAACGGAGATTTGGTCATCTTTCCCTTGAGACAAGAATGACAAGTTTCATAAGATGAAAATTCGAACGTATTCAAATATCCCTCTTTATGCAACTTACTTAGTCTTTTCTCTCCGATATGACCAAGTCTACAACGCCACAAGTAGGATTCATTCACATCTGAATTCTTCCTCTTGCGTGTGTTTTGTATATTGCAAACTTTGTTTTGATTTAGAATATAGATACCATTACACGGTGTACCTTCTGCAACCAATACCTTATCAAGGTAAATGTTCATGATATTTCTATCAAGAACAAAGGTATATCCATCTTTATCAAGTAAAGAAACTGATATGATGTTGCAAAACATGGAAGGTACATAGTAGCAATTGTTCAAAATCATAGTATTGCCATTTGGCAATGCTAAGTGATATTCACCGACGGCAGCAGCATTAACTTGTGCTCTGTTCCCTACTCTGAGGGATATATCATCAGGTCTAACCATCATACTTTTTCTCAGTCCCTGCAATAAATTACAGATATGAGATTCTGAACCGGTATCTAGTACCCAGGAGATAGGACTGACCGAAAAACAGTTCTCAATAACAAGAACACCTGAAGGAGATGCAATAGTGTGCTTCTTCTTCATTTGGGTCATCAAGGAATTCATGCAATCCTCTTTCCTTTTCTCACTCTCATGGCTGTTGTCATAACTTAGAGCCGAACCGACGTTCCCCAGCCCAGTGTAATAAGCTGGTTCGGTCAAGTCAATCATTTTATTATCTTGATTAGGGCGTGACGTGGTTGATACCTGGAGAGAGAGAGAAAAGAAACACTCAGCGTGCACTCTTACAAGATTAGATTGGTTATTAATTTATCTAATCAGGATGGCTCCCACTATTTCCTCGAATTTTCCTTCAAACCTTTAAAAGGAAAACTAGTCGGGATCATTCGCACCTCAAAAGTTTGCCAACCTTTCAACCAGGTGAGTGTTGGTACTCCGAGGGAGGTTTCCCGTGCTCTCGCACGGACCTAATTAAAATAAACCTCGTTTCTGCAAAGGCGTAGCCCTGTTAACACTTTTCTAGACACATAATAGGTTAGCTAATTGTGAAGTGAAAAATATCTCATAAGAGTAATTCTACTCATCATTGGGATCGGGATCCAACTATCATCGCATGATAACCTAGATGGAAGCCGCTCTAGTTAACACACTCCAGAAGGTATGCAACGCTAGCAAGTTTCCTTTATGTTTGAAACTCCCGATTTGGTTTTTGCTCCAAGCGCTATATGGTCTTGATAAAGACCAATGTACCAAAAGTCGCAAGTTAAGTTCAATCCATCATTGTCCTGGATTAACTTAGACCCGCCTACATAAGCCCTTGATAGAGACCAACGTGGCTATGCGACTGTCCTAATTAATCGCATCAAAATGCTACAGATAAGTAAAATTTAGCTACCGTTCACTATGCCTTGATAGAGACCAACGTATATATCATGGAAACTAACGGCTATTTATCTGAAATGACGGAGGGCTACGACTAGGTTTTCGGCGAAAAACCCTTTAACGTAATGAACTTATATCGTTGAAGGAACCGAGTAGTTTTGAAAAGGAGTGGTTTAAGCTCCGCTTTTGAAAACTTCTGGTTTTGAAAAAACCGAGTAATCTACAGTATAAACTTTTGCTCAAGAGGTCACTCCCCATGAAGGGATCTAGGCTCTTACCTCTCAGAATGAGGTGCTGGGTATTCATGACCGAATACCACTATGTAAAGCGAAAGAGTATAACTATAGTTTTTCGAAATTTTTTCCAACAACATATTTTTAGGTTTCTTTTCTTGCATTAATCAAAATTAATGCGGTCCCATCAATTAACCTATCACACCAGAAAAGAATGAAAATACAATGTACGTATATGTCATCCGCATTCGCCATGGGGCCCTGTCATGTACCGTTTGTAAGTCTACGGTAGCGTCCCTACCGTCAATCCAACGCCAAATGCGGAATAAAAACTTTTACAAAACTGGTGCTAACGTAACCTTAAAACCCGGATCGTTCCATTAACCATAAACTAGTATACTACAAAGATGTTAGAATGGCTATACCGATCGATCCGTGTCCTTCGATCTTTATCCACCATCCTTAGCTTGTTGCGGCATCTCCGATCTCGCTCGATCTCCGGTCTCCTCGTGGAAGTGGCACCACGTCATCGAATTTTTATACGGGCTCCCGCTTCAAACCGAAGCAACTCGAACATGAAGTTTGCTAGCCGACATGTCCAAAATTGAAGTAGAGAGAAGTGTGAATACTTTGTCTCAATACACCCTAGGATTCTCATCACATGAGAAGGATAAGGTGGAGGTTGAAGAAGATGCAATGAGATGAAGAGTGTGAGCTCAAGAAATATCAAGAGAGCAAAAAAAACCAAGCCCAAAACTTGTCATGGCTGCCCTCTCAATTTGGAGTGGTGATATATATGAGGTTTTGTGTTGAAAAACCAAGAAAATATCTTACCAAAATATCTCCCACAAAACTCTAAAATATCCCACCAAAAAAAAAGCCATTAATCCACCATGACTCACTATATAGCTCATAACCATGAGTCATTAGTGAACATGCTGGATTAATGACTCACCACATAAGTCACACTTTTCAAATCCAATAAACATTTAAACCAAAATGTTTAAACAAAAAGAAATGCATCTTCTAAAGTAATCCCGTGACGGATCACAAGAATACCCCTCACCTGTATATACATACCTGCATCCGTATTCCGACTGAATACGAATACAATAAGACTAAAATATTCCAACACAATATAATACTAGGATCCGGCTTACACCAAAGCCCACCAGTATTATCTGTCCAAAACATGACACGTGCACAAGTGCATGTGTATGTTCGAACTCTGCCATAAAACCATACGGCCTCTACAACGTTTTGCCCAAACTTGGAAAACAATCTGTGGGGGACTCTAAAGGCTCGTCAATACTCTGGCAGTGGGTTTAACCACAAGCTGTCAGTGGTACTAGCTGTACGTAACGGCTGCCCATGTATTGAGCAAAAGGGAGGCTAATGAGCGAACTCATCCAGAAACCCTACTGAGCCTATCAGTGACAATATCCGTACAGTCCAGTCCGTTCATCTATGAGTATCGCATATCGGGCCTAGGGGGCTGGTAACGTCAGACCCCCAATAGCGGTATAAGTCATGTCGGAGTGTAGCCCAGAATACCCTGAGATACTACTGGAATACCTACCAGTAAATCTCCTGCCTCGGCCAAGGACTTTGTGTAATGGCTCTCCTAGACAAAAAGCGATCTCATCTCCAATACCAGGAGAGATGAATCCCCTGTCGATCCGCTCACTGCCTCCATGTGGCTCGGGACTGTACCCAACTAAAACCTGTTTGTACGACTCCTTTGAGTCGTGGTAGGGTAGTAATCAAAGCACAGTGGGAACTCACACGAGACAAATGACGATCTCAGGTCGATGAACTAACCTGTACACATATCACCAGGAAACTGCTATCTGACGCTAGGTACAATACCAACTAGCAGGTTCCCGGCGAGTCCTGTCCGGTGCATTCATAACCTAATAAGCACCTGTATACATCTTAGGTGAACCAACTGACACCAATGGCTTGTGAGACCGGCCACCGCCCCTCGTCGGGGTCTCGACTGTATACACTAGTCTACTCCGGAGTATCGATTCCCTGTCTCGAAACTCCCATGAATAGGGACCACTTTTAAGGGTGTGCTTATAGACTATCCAACTCTCACGTATATGATCTCCATCATACTGCTGGTAGTCAAGCAAGGATCCTAAGGGCTCTATCAACGTGTAATAGTGATCTGTAATGTCACCTAAAGTAGTACACGATGATAAAGACAAACCAGATAGCATACTATCATCTCGAGTAAGACTGTCCTACCGATATAGGTCCTCCTCAATCATTGCAATCACATGCCTGCGATCCAATAATTGACTTTGAGGGCACTATATCCAACAATCTCCCACTTGCACTTAAGGCTAATTATTGCGATGTCGCATACTCACAGCCCGTGTGATACCGAACACCCAACTCCTCTACTAATCAGTGTCACAAAGCTCGTTTGTAAAACTATTGTGTTCGAGAAATAGCCTCAGTGAGTGGATCCGCCCTGATGTTTCTTTCTATGTCTCTCTTAATCTCATGTTCGCGGAGAAAGCCATCTCCCGAATTGAGTAATACCTGTCTTAGAATATGTCTGGATATCTGATGGGACCTAGTTCATAAATGAACTCCAAATCCAAACTTCTTAGACTGTATCGTCAACTGAACCTAATTAGTATCCCGCACCATGCCTCCCACAGTATCCGCTTGGACCACCTGTCCAAACTACTGTCCCTCGTCAGAGGGAAAACTATAACTCTGACAATCACTCTGTCATCCATGTCACCTTGGAAGCCTGGAATGATAACCGTCTCTCGAAGGAGGCTGCCGTTATCAAATCGCTAGAACATCCACTCATGTTCTAAAACAGCTTTCCAATGTTTCTCCAGGATTGGATTAATATAAACTTATTGCAGCTAGTGCAAAAACATCTGGTGTGGTACTTGACATCTTACGATTGACTCAATTGCCTAAGCAATTGATATTCCAATCATGCATATCCCTCTCCCCTTTAGTCTGTAAGACACCTTTAGAGAGGGTGACTCCATAACCTGCAGGTACACCACCATGTCAGGAGTCGTCCATTCTAAAATACCTTTAGAATACTGTCAAAGTATCCATATTGGGAAACTACCCAAATCTAGATCTAAAGCCATAGATCTAGTAACCAGAATGTCTGATATTATATCCATATCCTGTGTAGAGAAACTACTGTGTGACAAACACAATATAACCGATCGTAGTGTAGGAATTTCACTTCCTACTATATGTATTTCATCCAAATACCAGGACATCACACCCTACTACCTTCTAACAGATCCATCCCCTACTCTGATGAAGTCAAAGCCATGACTGTCACATCAAAAATAGATGATCTATCTCCGCTATAACTGCTCTAGTCTATAAATAGACATAAGCTACTTGTCCACTATGCTTCCGCTGCTCCCACTGACCACAATAACCCTCTGGCAGAATCATATACACGTGCACTTCTAAAGCAAGTTTAGAACAACGCTATACTCATCCTCCTACCGGGTCTCATAGTCTGGAACAACAGTAATGGTAAGTCTGAGTAAACAAGAACCTCCCTGTCACCGTCCTTGAGACTACCGGAGTACCTCTCGGGTGCCTGAGGTTACCCACTAAATCTGTGGAGTGGCTAATGGAATGTCAAACCTGATTGAATCTTTAGGTTCTATTAAATTTTCAGTAATCATTTGTGGTTCTGGAATCACTTCCAGTTCTACCATACTCCTACTACTGTTTTCTGAAAAAGTCCATTTTACTAAAACTGTGGCGAGTCAAGAACAATATCACTATTGATCTTCCAGATAGTAGAAAGTCAACCCTCGTCAAAGCCCTGGTCAACCCACAAACTGCCATTACAGAAACGTGTCATGAGTTATCCAGAGTCTGGTTTTAAGCATAAGCCGGACAACTCCCCGTACCTTAACACCGTTAAGATATGAACCATCATATATACCATATAGAAACATAGGCACTGATTTAATTGGAACCAGATTCAAGTCATGCAGCTGTCTCCAGTGCATGTCAACTAAATGGAGAGATGCTATTCAGCATTACTCAACTTAGGAGTTCATCCAATTATGAGTAACCTAAAAGAGAAACAGGTTTCTCAAAACCATTACTATCAACTGAATACCAAACACAAGTATCTACATCTTTGATCACCTTGAAAAATCCCGATACTTGCGACACCTGGTTCTCTACTTTATTCTTATACCTATAACTTCTCAAAACTTAGATCTTGTATTTCTACGAAACACTTGTCTAAAAACTAGAGAAGTTACAAGTAAACAGAATATAGTACGCGTACCAACCCCTCTGTCCTAATGGACACTTGACAACATACACTACTTTGAATAAATTCGCTGAGTTGAATAACTCAAACTCTATGCGTCGTAGGTTGAAAACTGTACTATGGTTAAGAACTATACCGCTGTTGAATGCTCCTTACCTAACCATCAACTGATATAGGTAAATGTCTCCGACATGATTTCAAAAAGTTATATCTCACTTTATGAAAATAAACGTACAGATATATCAGTTTGAAATTGGTGCATAACAACATATATTCAAAACCATATATTTGCCGTCAGACAAAATCCCAGGCGATTTCCTCAAATATCACCAATTACAACGAATTCCGATTTAATGAAGATGATCACTGTTCTCCGCCGGAAACCGGGAAGATGAACGTCTTGCCTGAATCTGGAGGCAGATGCTATTTGGTGTTATCCGTCCATCTCTCCGAAGATGCCAAGTTGATTTATGGCACCGTGTATCGAAGGTTTAAACGGATGCGGCCGATGTTGCAGATTTCGTCAGATTCCCCCTCGTTGAGGGGTTTTTGATTGTGGGGACGCTCTTCCCTGCAGGCCAAGCCCCTGCAGTTAATTACGCTACCGCATCGCGGTAACAACTTTCTCCTTCTACAGATGGTCACTTCGTGTCGTGGGTGTTTGTTTTGTTTGTGGTTGCCCGTGGATTGTATACGGAGACTAATTTATGTTGTCGCCCGTAGGACGTGGATTAGTCCAAATCCGAATCTTATTAGATTTGGGTTTGGGGGTTTGGGTTTAAGGATACGTTAGCCTCATTTGAGACTAAGATCGACTTAAACGTATGTTAAGGATACGTTAGTCTGATTTTAGACTAAGATCAACTTAACAGGATCATTTAAATCTAACAAGAAAGCATTTGGCCTCTGTTGTTTAGTTTAGGGACATTGCGGTCGATTAGTTTAAGGACATTACGGTCCAATTTTAGTTTAAGGACATTACGATCCATTAGTAGTTTAAGGACATCTCGGTCCAGGTTAAGGACATCATAGTCCATGGGTTTAAAAGGACCCCACAGTCCAGGTTAAGGACATCGTAGTCCATGGGCTTAAGGACCCCACAGTCCAGTTTAAAGACATCGTAGTCTATAAAGTTTAAGGACATCGTAGTCCATGAGTTTAAGGACCCCACAGTCCGTAGAAATGTGTGGTCATCGGGACCCGTCACCTCTCTGAAGACGTTGAAGGATTACAACGACAAATATCAGAGGACTAACGAGATGTACCCTCGAACCGATGTGAGTTGGTTGAAAGATCTGTAGCCCAGTTTGGGACTGAGATCAGTTGAATATTTGCGAGCAGATGTGCTCAGTTCAATATAAGTTGAGGACTTATGGCCAGAGTTGGGCTAAGTCCAATTAAAATGTTTAACATTTTGTGTTGTTCTGGCTGTTAAGCCTTTATTTGGGCTCGGCCCTTTTAATAATGCTAAGCATTGAGTTCTGACATCTTTTGTCTTCATCAGAACAAAGTGTGTTCTGACAATGCGCCACGTGGCGCGCCAGGCACTTTGCGCCAGTTAAAGAGCGCATTGCGCTTCTGTCGGGTAGCACACACGAAGAGGACACGTGTCATGCTTAGTGCTAAGCGCTAGTTTATTAGCGCATTGCGCTAATAATTTATGAGCGCGTTGCGCTAGTTTGTTGGCGCGCCAGTGAGTGACATGTGGCGCGCTTGGCGCTGAGCACCAGTCCATGAGCGCAGTACGCTGTTTCAGAAGCGCAAAGCGCAGATTATGTCTTTGGTTGACACGTGGCATGTTTTGGCGCTGAGCGCCGGTCCAAGAAGCGCAAAAGCGCAATTCATGAGTGCGAGGCACTTTCTAATAGCGCAAAGTGCATTTGATCAAATTTAATATCAAAGAACAAATTTATGTTCTTCTTTAAAGGAGGCTTCGCCTCAAGATTCAAGAACAAAAGTTCTTGTTTTATAAAAGGGCTATGCCTTTGTAGATTAAGGATCTGTGATTCAAGAACAAAAGTACTTCTTTTATTTTTTATGATTAGATCTTTTGATCTTTTTCTTTTTATCAAAGACCTTGGTCTTTTGTAGATCTATGATCTTTTTAGAAGATGGTTCTTCTTTTTACGAGATGGTTTCATCTCTGTTGTTCAAGAACTAGTTCTTTATCTTGAAGATGAAGAAATGGTCTTCTTCTTTTTTCTAAGAGCTTGCTCTTCTTTCTCTTCGAGTTTTTCTCAAAGTTTGCAGAGGGTTTTCTCTATCCTTTTTCTGTGTATATGAGACTTGAAGTCTAGGGGGCATTTTATAGTGCCGATTGATTTGTTAAATCAGTTTTAAGAGATCTTTCTCTGATTGATTTGGGAATATTTCCCACCGTTGGATCTTTGATCCTAGGGCTTCTGCTTTGCATAAGATAATCTTCTCGTTTTAATAAGATTGGAAAGATCTTTCCATAACAGAATTTTAATTCTGATTAATTAATAATTTATTATTATTAGATCTTTTGATCTAACGGTGGGGAATTTTTAATTCCAGCGCTGGCGCCCCTTGCGCTAGCGCACCTGCGTTTGACACGTGGCGCGCAGCGCGGAGCGCACCCGTGTTTGATACGTGGCGCGCAGCGCAGAGCGTAAAACAACTACGCTAGCGCACCCGTGTTTGACACGTGGCGCACAGCGCAGCGCAACTGCATTAGCGCATCCGTGTTTGACACGTGGCGCGCAGCGCAGTGCGCAGCGCAACTGCACTAGCGCACCGTGTTTGACACGTGGCGCGTAGCGCAGAGCGCTGGATCTGAAGCTTTGCTTCAAATTTTGAATTTTGAATTTCAAAATAGAGCTTTACTCTGATTGGGGGAAACAAATGCCCCCCCACCATTGCGCTTACGTGGCCCACACATGAGCGCAGCGGTGGCAACATCTGAGCCCTTGGATCAACTCAGGAGTTGAAGAGGCGGTTCAGTGCCTATAAATAGGACCTTTGGTCCCTTAGATGACTATCATCTCTTCCTTGAAAATTATCTCTTCGTCAGAGCATTGCTCTCTTGTTAAAAAAATCTTTTAAGAGTCAGAACTCTGTTAAAATTTAGGTCAAGTTTAAAACTTTCACTAGATTAGGGTTTTACCCATTAACAGAGCTTTGCTCTTCATAAATCTTTGATCTAAAGAAAAACCCTTTTAGGGTTTCATTAATAGAGCTTTGCTCTCTTAAACCCATAGATCTAAAGAGATCTTTTCTTGGGGTTCCTTAACTCATGAATCAGAGCTCTGCTTTTTAGATTTATTAATCTTCGATGGAGAACTCTTAAGAGTTATTTTTACATGGACCTTGAAGATCCCAGAATTTTTAATTTATAAAAATTAATTGATTTTAATTTTCTTTTCTGATGGGTTTTTCCATCCTTACAGAGCCAGGCTCTTGACATTCTCGGGGAGTCTCTTTGAATCCCTGTCATAATTGACTTTGACAGGTGTCATTCCTGTTTGCAGAGCATTGCTCTCAAGGAGTTTAACTCTTCGACCCGAAGGGTTGCTTATTAAATGAGATTCCCTTTTTAGGATTTCTCACTAATTCATAATTAGAATTCGTTTTCTCCATGGGGATATCAAGAGCCGTTTAAATCCCTACGCCTGTTTCTAATAAGAATTTGCTTAAATCAGTCTGTCCGCTAATTCTTGTTAATTTTCTTTTCCAGGAGTTATGGATGCTCATATGTATGATCTTGATAAGATCATCTCTTACGGAGACATTCGCTCACTCGGCCGTTCTCAAAATCGAGAATTCACAAACGCCTAGTGTGCCGAAATCATGAGTCGCTTTGATGCATACGATGGTCGACTGCTTCCTCGACGTTCCTCTATCCTGAAGCTTATCGTGGGAGCGATCTGGGAAGTGCTTCCTTTATTCTTTACTGGCGTGCCACTTAAGGCATTGGATGCTGCCGAGGATAAGGTGCACTCGGTGTATCTGATAGGCCTAATCTCAAAGAGAAGGCGAGACAACCTTATCGATCTTCTGCATCAGGCTTTTCAACAGGCGGCAATACTTGCTGCCTATCAGAGGGTGGAGGACATCCGTGAGGATCCCGACGCTTTTGATCGCGAAAGAAAGCATACTAGGATGGTTCGAAAGGCCTAGAAGATTCTGGACAACGTCACTTTTGAATTCCTCAATTCATGCCCTGGATCTGAGGTTTTGCCATTGTAATCATCTTGATAATGTTTTTGTTTACTGCTTTCATAATTGTAAGAACTTTTTCGAAGTATGAATGGCAAATTCCTCATTTTAGCGTGTTTTATTTTATGTACTGAATCTTTTGCATATTTGTGAATGGGTATGCTTCGCGCGCTTAACCAAATGCGAATCAAATGTTCTCCTTGTCGCTTTCCTCTTTTTTTTCTTGCCGGCATGTTATCTTAGTAAGCGTAGCTTGTAGATGGTATATAGCTGTCCATCTTGGACTCTTCGTAGGGTGGTGATGGCTTAGGAAACAGGTTTAGATCTGCCACCTAAGACTTTTCAACTTCATGAGCCGTGAGGGTCTCATAAAGACTTTTCTCCCTACGAGTCGAGAGGATCTCGTAGGTGTATTTTCTACTTAGGAATCGTGAGGATTCCCAAGCGTGTTTTCTCTTGAGAGTCGTAAGGATCTCACAAGAGAATTTTCCCTCTTACAAGTCGAGAGGATTTGTAAGTAGTTTTTTCCCTCCTTGTCGAGATTCAACTTTGGAGAGTGTGGTCCGTGAATAGTATGCAAGAGTCCGTTTTTGGACCGACTTGCAGGGCCGCAGTGCTTAGGAAACCGGTTCTTATCCTTATTGCCTAAGGCTTTTCCCCACGAGTCGAGACGAATCGAGAAGTTCTTGCAAAGACACTAATTTCCTTACGAGTAGAGACGAATCGAGCAGTTCTCGCAAGAATATCCTAACGTCACAGTTAACTTCTGCTCTTTACGACAGATGTCCGTTAGGGTTTGTGGTACTAGGGTTTTGTCCGTTGTACCGTCACGTTGGCTGATGTATTCCTCTATAGGCAACCTTGCTGTTCGAGTAACCTTGCGACTGTCGTGTCTCTGATCCCTTCGGGGGCTGGACAAGACGTCTTCAAGCAATCTTCCTAGGTAGTTTGACCGTCGGAAGAGAAAGCGTTAGGAATTTTGCCATGCCGCTTTTTACTTGAGGTTTGGCTCATTTTGGAGACCCCCGATGAGTCATAACCACTCCGCGCTGGGGTAGGATAATCTCCGATAGTCTTTCAGGTTTTATATGAGTTGTTGTCAAGACCCTGAAGCTAGGAATTTGGCCTTCGCTTCGTTTGCTGGCATTGCGTCTGCTATATCGAGGCGAATGTCGCGGTTGTCTCTAGGTCGCTGGTGAACCGTCGAGGTTTGGAACTAGGGATATTGTCGTGGCTCCGTTGTTTGATTGTCACGTCTGAATCCTGCTGGAGGAAGAACGCTATTGTGACATATCGTCTTCTGTATCGAGACGAACGCCGAGGTGGTGATCACTCCGCGTTGGTATGAGATGATCTCCGATGGTCTTTCTAGATTTATATGAGTTGCCGTCAAGACCCTGAAGCTAGGAATTTGGCCTTTGCTTCGTTTGTTTTAGCGTGTCCGAATCTTGTTCGAAGAAGGACGCTGTAGTGACATATCGTCTGCTGTATCGAGGCGAACGTCGAGATGGTGACCACTCCGTGCTGGTGTGGGATGATCTCCGATGGTCTTTTAGGTTTTATATGAGTTGCCGTCAAGACCCTGAAGCTAGGAATTTGGCCTTTGCTTCGCTTGCTTTGGCGTGTCCGAATCCTGTTGGAGGAAGGACGTTGTAGTGACATATCGTCTGCTGTATCGAGGCGAACGTCGAGGTGGTGACCACTCCGCGCTGGTGTGGGATGATCTCCGATGGTCTTTCAGGTTTTATATGAGTTGCCGTCAAGACCCTGAAGCTAGGAATTTAGCCTTCGCTTCGCTTGCTTTGGTGTGTCTAAATCCTGTTGGAGGAAGGACACTGTAGTGACATATCTTCTGCTGTATCGAGGCGAACGTCGAGGTGGTGACCACTCCGCGCTGGTGTGGGATGATCTCCGATAGTCTTTCAGGTTTTATATGAGTTGTCGTCAAGACCCTGAAGCTAGGAATTTGGCCTTTGCTTCGTTTGCTTTGGCGTGTCCGAATCCCGTTGGAGGAAGGACGCTGTAGCGACATCTCGTCTGCTGTATCGAGACGAATGTCGCGGTGGTCTCTAGGTTGTTGGTGAACCGTCGAGGTTTGGAACTAGGGGTTTTGACGTGGCTCCGTTGTTTGATTGTCACGTCTGAATCCTGCTGAAGGAAGAATGCTGTAGTGACATCTCGTCTATTGTATCGAGACGAACGTCGAGGTGGTGACCACTCCGCGCTAGCATGGGATGATCTCCGATAGTCTTTCAGGTTTTATATGAGTTACCGTCAAGACCCTGAAGCTAGAAATTTGGCCTTCGCTTCGTTTTTTTTGGTGTGTCCGAATCCTATTGGAGGAAGGACGTTGTAGTGACATTTCGTCTGCTGTTTCGAGACAAACGTCGAGGTGGTGACCACTCCGCGCTGGTGTGGGATGATCTCCAATAGTCTTTCAGGTTTTATATGAGTTGCCGTCAAGACCCTGAAGCTAGGAATTTGGCTTTTGCTTCGTTTGTTGGTACTGCGCCTGCTGTATCGAGACGAATGTCGCGGTTGTATCTAGGTTGCTGGTGAACCGTCGAGATTTGGAATTAGGGATTTTTCCGTGGCTCTGCTTGGTGATGTGGCGTATGTGTCCTGCTGGAATGAGGAGGAACGCTGTTGTGGGTCTCCAGGCTGTAGATGTGGCTGTTGGGACTTGGAACAAGGTACTTTCGCCATGGCTCCGTTGTTTTGACCATGAGGTCTTTTGTTGACGTTGTATCTGCATCATGCTGGACTGCGAAGGAACGCCATTGGTGACATTGCGTCTGCTGTAGCGAGCCGAATGCTGAGATGGAGTTGAGATTTTGCCGTCCCTCCGCTTTGTTTTGACCGTGAGGTCTTTCGTTGACGTTGCATCTGCATCCTGCTGGACTGAGAAGGAACGTCGTTGTTGACATTGCATCTGCTGTAGCGAGACGAATGCTGACATGGAGTTGAGATTTTGCCGTTGTTCAGACCATAATATTGCATTTTTCATCCCCCTATTCTTATCCGTTTTATAAATAAACAGGTACTCTTGACGCACGTTTGTTGCATGTTACAGGATACAGGCTCTTGGAGCAAATACAGTGAAAAAGACGAAAGTTGATACAGAAAAGGGACTTTTGACCAACAAGCAGACGGATCTTACTCAAGCCGAGACGAAGAACAGTGCAAGGTCCAAAAAGACGAAAGTGAAACGGTCAAAAGATCCTTACAAGTTTTCACTGAAGATCTGTAGAAGACCCAGAAGTCAAACAGAGAAAAGTGGTGAAGAAACAAGAAGCCCAAATGCCCATAATACAGCTCAAGAATTTTGGTGAGCTGAGCTCACCAAAGGGCCGCGGAACCGTGGCCCAAGCGCCCTATTGCCGCGGTTCCGCGGTCGTCTAATGCCCGTGTCGGCGCAAACTTTCTGAGTTGGTGCGTCGGTACGGGTGTTGGGATTTTCCGTGGGCAAATCTGTAATTGCTCATGTGCGAGAGTCTGTAACCCTAGTTTCATTGTTTGCTTATAAATTGTAATCAAATATTGTAAAACCCTATACCTCTTTTCAATCAATAAAATTCAGAATTGCTGGGAGTTTATTCAGATCTGTTCTATATTGCTTGGAGGGAGCCATCAACCTAGTAAGTTAATTTTGTTTCTTTGTTTTAATTCTTTTAATTAGTATGTCTTTTTATCCCCTAATGAGCGAGTAATCTCCTCGCTTGTTATGGTTAGCCTTAGGGAAAGGTTTGAGAGATGAGATCTCTCACCCCTTTCATGCCAATCCACACCTAAGAGTTAGAACTCCATGCATGCACGCACAACCGCTCCCTACGGCATCCTACCCCTCGAGGTAACGATGAACCGTAGTATAAAGGGCCGGTTGCGCGTGTTTTCCATGGGGGTTAGGGTAATTATCGATAAACGAAGGATAAGAATCTAGAGGAAGAAACATCTTCCCAAAAGATTCTAATCTACTTTATTGTTAATTACCACAACATCTAATAGATCTAAAATAGGGCAATGAAAGCGGTGAGGTAACTTTTAATCTCCAAACTTCCCCTAAACCTAATCCTAGAAGGACTTTAATTTATATTAATTTAGTTTAGTGATAGATCTAGTTTTTAGATTTAATAAACCAATCTAACATTTGGAATCAACTCGTAAAGACACATTAAGAAAACTACCCATCTCTGTGGATCGACCCGTACTCACCGGCTAGCTGCAAAGCGACGCCGTTTCTGATTGCGGTAAACTTATTATTTTTGGACTAATCAAATGGCGCCGTTGCCGGGGATGGCGTAAAATTTCTTTCTGTGTAATTTCGGGTTGATAAAAAAAATTTTAAAAAAAATTTATAAAAATCTGAAAATAAAAAAAAATTATCAATTTTGATCTGTTTGAAGGGTTTATTGTTTGAATCTTGCATGAACAGCGAAGAATCGCGGATCTGGAAATTCATAGAGGGCAAAAGAAAATAAATCATATCAGAACAGAGGGGAAAGATCACAACAGAGTCACATAAATTTTTTGAGCCACTGTTCTCCTCATCCCGCCGCGTTTCCGCCGCATAAGGAGGCCCCACACCGCGGTTCCGCCGCGCCTTGGCCACGTCAGCGCATCAATTTTATATGGTTTGATCTCTCCTTCTCCCCTCTGCAACCTACAATATATCCACTGTGAAAATTTTCTGCAGGGTTTCTTTGCGCTAGAAATCTTCTCTCCCCTTCTAAATAACAGATTTTCTGCAGGTTTCTTTGTGCCGCGCTAAAAATTTGATTGCAAGTGAATTTTATTGTTTTGCATAATTTAATCGGACTTTAAGGGGCTAATTGACCAAACTCAGATTGGGTGGGGATTTCATCACCCTTCCCAGGACCCCAGAAAACACTTAAAGCATTTTGCATCGACCACAATTAATAAAAAATACTAGACTCAGCCCTAAGGACATCGAGCTCAATAGGAAAAGGACTAGTATAGGCATCGACCGTTTATCCTAACTGACTTTGCGGTGTCTAGGCTAGTGGTTTTTAATTAGGCCTACTACTGTGGATCCTTCCCACTTACCTGGCCGCAGTGTCAGTGAAGAGGCGGTTTGAGGTCCTATTTCGAGCCCTAGTTAGGAGCTGTGTAGCAGACCTAGGTGACCCTAGATCTAGGCCTGATTGTGCATGTATGGTTGATACATTTGTGTCATGAGTCTCTTTTCAAAACTTCTTTGCAAAACTCTCACATAAAAAATAAAGAAAAAAATCTTTTCAAAACTTGCAACTTGTCGCTAAGAAAACTTGCAACTCACTTCCACCACTTCCCTCCATTGACGTTATCTTACCCCCACATTCTGTTTTTCTATTTTTTTTCTGACTACACTACTCCTTTAGTGTATGTCACTTTGGACTAGGGATACTAACGCCCGATTAGTCCGTGTTTCGTTGGTACCGACCGACGAACCTTTCGACACCGAAGTCGAAATTCCCTCCATTTCCTTACCTCCACCTTCAAATTCTTCTTTCGAAGGTATGTCGGGACACGACCCCAACGATACCTTACCGACGGGAATGATTCCACCTCCGTTAGGTGTGAATAACCCGAATCTTCCGCCTGTTGTAGTGCCCGCACGAGTTGCGCTCCAGGATCTCTTCTACCCCATCCGCACTTCTTTACCTACATGTCTTTCACCCCCACCGGCAAATGGGGACAACTTTGAAATAAAACCACATTTCATCAATATGCTGCCAAAAATTCATGGTTTGGAATCCGAAGATGCATATATCTTTATCAATAAATTCCAAAACGTTTGCGCTATGATGAAAACGACCCAATTAAGTGATGACGCTATAAGGCTAAGGGTCATTCCTTTCACCTTATGTGACCTAGCCGAGAAGTGGCTATATAGCACCGCATCACATTCCCTTAGAAATTGGGACGAGTTTGTGAGAGCTTTTCTGAAAAAGTTCTATCCTCATCACAAAACTGCTAGAATCCGTAACGAGATTATACAATTTTCACAGCTTCCTTCCGAACCATTTTGGAAGTGCTTCGAGAGATTTAAAGACCTACTTGTTCAATGCCCTCATCATGGGATCGAAAGTTGGCAACTTTACCAAACATTATACGAGGGATTGAACTCGGCAACGAAGCAGTTGCTAGAAACTATATGTCAAGGTCATTTTCTTTCCAAGTCTAGCGACGAAGCGTGGCAGTTTCTTGAGGATCTTAGTGAGCAAACAATTCAGTGGGAGAGTACCAAGACCACATCATCTTCTTCTGTTGGTCAATCTATGGCAGGCATACATCAAGTAGATATGTCAATTGCTATGAAGGCCGAGATGGCCGCACTTATGAAAAAGCTAGAAGCCATTGAGACCAAAATCTCATCGTCTTCTCCTGCCCCTGTTATGCCTCCACGAACTGTTTGTGCTTGTTGTTCGAATCCATCGCATCTTACCGAAGAGTGTCCTTACAATGTACCTATTCAAGGACAAGATCAAGTCAATGCTGCCCTTCAGCAACGACAAAGAAACGATTCGTACTCTTCGACATACAATCAGGGGTGGAGGAGTCACCCAAATTTCGCTTGGAACCAAAATCAACAAGTCCAAGGAAATAACAATTTTCAAAGACCTCCTCCTCCACAACAACAACAAGCACCTCCACAAATTCAAAACCAGCAACCTTTCCAACAACAACCTTATACAAATCAAACGAACAATTTGGTTCAACCAAATGATGATAAGGTTATCTCGCTAGAAAAAAGTCTAGATGCATTTCTCAAGCAATCTACAGAATCCGCAGCAAGATTTGAAAATTATGTTCAATCTTTGATGACTAACAGTGCTTCACACGATCAAAGTATCAAATCTATTGAGGCACAAATTGCACAATTAACTGCTGCGTTGAGCGAGAGAGAAAAGGGAAAGCTTCCATCTCAACCATTGCCAAATCCCGGTCACACACAAAACGCATATCCCAATCACAATGTAAATGTGGTGACCACGTCGAGATCCGGAAGAGAGTTGCAAAATAATGTGGGAACTAATGATGACATCCCCGCCGGTGGTTCTTCTTCTTCTTCTTCTTCTCCATCGTCATCTTCCCCTTCTTCATTTTCTTCACTTTCTTCTTCACCTTTTTCTTTAGAGCCTATTCTCCACTCTTCACATGGCTCTACTCCTTCTAGCTCGAACGGACCCATTTCTCACAACATGAACACATCTACACCGAGATCCGTTCCTACTCCACATTCTACTCCACAGACATTTGACTCAACGAATTTTCAAAATGCTCCATTCCCAAACAGGTTGAGTCCTAATAAACCAAATGCACAAGTGGAGAAGATTGTGGAGATATTTAAGCAGGTTAGCATAAATTTACCTCTCTTGGATGCAATCCAACAAGTCCCTTCATACGCGAAAATTTTAAAGGGCTTATGCACCTCAAAGAGAAAGGCATCTCAAGTACCCAAGAAAGTGCTAGTGGCTAGTGCAGCGAGCAATGCTATTAACCACCATCAAACCTTACCCCAAAAACGAAAGGACCCCGGCTTTCCTACGATTTCAATCACAATTGGGGATAAGAAAATTAATCGAGCACTTTTAGATCTTGGGTCTAGTGTTAACCTGATTCCCTACTCCGTGTACGAACAATTAGGGGTTGGAGAGTTGAAACCCACTCGTTGTACTCTCCAAATGGCTGATCGATCAATCACCCATCCAAGGGGTCAGCTAGAGAATGTGTTGATCAAAGTTGGGGAGTTCATATTTCCCGTTGATTTTATTGTTATGGATACACAACCTGTTGCTAACCCAAGAAACCAAATTCCGGTGATTCTCGGTCGACCATTTTTGGCCACTTCCAATGCTGTAATAAACTGTCGCAATAGCTCCATGACTCTATCCTTTGGGAAGATGTCTAGTGAGTTCAATATTTATAAGATGGGAAGTCTGCCCCCCGTGCCAAAAACTAGTACACGAGAAGTTTGCTCTATTCACGAAATCACGCAGGAGGACTGCGAGTTTGAAAGATTCTTGTTTGATGAAAACAGTTTTGATGCCACTAGTGCGTCCCTCCTTGAGCCTACCACCGTTGACACAACCGATATGGATTATAAAGGTTTCACTTTTTCGGATGATGACGACTCACAGCCCGAATATAAGCGTTTTGAATTTGTGGATGAGTTAGTTGAACCATCCGAATTGGTTGTTTGCAGTGATTTCGAACCTGTGTTGGAGTCCTTTGAGTTCGAGGTAGATTCCGCAATGATTCTTTCATCTCCGAAACTCGAACTCATGTCCTTACCGCCTCACCTTAAATATGCTTACATAGGTGAGAATGAGACTTTTCCCATTATAATATCAGCCTCTCTAGCCTTCGAGCAAGAGAACGCTATTTTAAAAGTCTTACACGATAGGCGGCAAGTTTTCGGTTGGACTATGGCGGACATCGAGGAAATCAGTTCCCTTATAATTGAATATCATATGAAATTGATGGATGATGCCAAGTCAATAGAGGACCCACAGGAACATTTTGGGGGTATTGTGGTTAGTCAACCTCCTCCTTTAGAAATTGAACTACCCCCATTTCTTTTAATAAGCTACGAGAATGCCAACATTCCACCGATTGCTGATCATTCACATTCTCGTTTTGATTCATCACCACCGCCTGTATATTCACCTCCATACCTTCCATACCACCACTTCTATCTTCCCCAATTCTTTTTAGACCGCCACAACTTATTCTTCCACCAACCAATACTCTTTACTGATAAATGTTTCAACCGGTTGGTGTTAACGTTTGGTCTATGCAAGGTTTGGCAGTAATGTCTAACATAGTTTAAATGAAGTTTGGGGGAGGGTCTTTCTGTATATATTTTTTTGTTTTTCTTAACAATAAAAAAATTATAAATAAATAAACAGGGAAGTGCCGGTATTTTGACCCTCTTGGTTTAGTATGACAGTGAGGACACTGTCAAGTTCAAGTTTGGGGGTATGCTCGGTACGTCTTCTTTCGCATTCAGTTGTACATATTTTTGCATTTGCATATTTATTTTAAAACACATAAAAATTGAAAAAAATTCAAAATTATAAAAATTATTGTATTCAATTTTGGCTTATTTGACTAGAGTTTGACAGATAGGTTAACTGGCTAGAAACAACTAGATCTTTGACGTAGTAAATTAAAAACCCTAAAGATAACCTTCCTTAAAGTTTAACGGTAGAAAGTATATGCCTTTGTAGTTTATCTAGAAATAGGCAAATTTTGGGTTCACTTCTTGGGCTAAGTCAAAATAAGGGAAGAGTATTGATGTTTTTATTAGAGTATAAGTTTGAAAAATAGTTCCTAGCTTAAGTCTAGATTCTGAAAATGTATATCCTACAACTTGCACAATCACGCACCTTGAAACTTGGAATAGTAAAAGAGACCTTGAAATGCTCTTGTCTAAAGTCCTTGGTACGAAGAAAATAAAAGGAAAAAAAAGGGGTGAATAAAGAAAAAAATGGACACTGGTTTTTGTGATTACTTAAGGCGGTAAAAATAGAAAAAAAAATATTTAGCGAGGGTGCCTTATCACCTAGTGCCTTAGACCAACTGGTTTGGGAGTCACTGCTAAAAGCCTTGGGTATTGCAAAAACTAGGAAGTACGCTTTAAAGTGCTAACACATCTTGTAATCGGTTGTTGGTACCTCAAGAAGTATTAACAGTCGCATGAAGGATGTGTAAGAGAAATTCAAAATTAACGAATTAATAAGTGCTTTGGACAATGGATAAGAGTACGATTGCTTGATTTGAATTTCCAAGTGTAGGGGTGATATTTACACACACGTAAGGGTATGTGATTGGAATCTGGATAAAAGAGAGGAATGAAGAATAGAACTTGTATCTTTAGTAGAGTTGATAGAAATTCCTAAGTGGAGATGGAACTCTAGAAGGAAGACTTAAGAAATGCCGAAAGCTAAGTAGGTCTACATAACATATATAATCTTAAGTTAGATGATTAGGAAGTGTGAAGAATGTGGGTGGATGATTCGCTAGTCAAAAGATAATAGAATTCCTTCTTAAAAAACCTAATTGGTGAACAAAAGTCAATGGGCCGAGTTGATAGGATTTTGTGGGTGTAATCCGCTGAAAACCCTCAGGAGACAACACTCCTCCTACTAGGGACACCTAGAGGTTTAACGGCTTGTTGCACGTTCTCAGTGCAATCGCGTTTTCCCTGCGAAAGTGTGGTTAGGATTTTAGTGAATAAAAAATAAGTTTGCTCGAGGACAAGCAAAAGATAAGTTTGGGGGTATTTGTTCAGACCATAATATTGCATTTTTCATCCCCCTATTCTTATCCGTTTTATAAATAAACAGGTACTCTTGACGCACGTTTGTTACATGTTACAGGATACAGGCTCTTGGAGCAAATACAGTGAAAAAGACGAAAGTTGATACAGAAAAGGGACTTTTGACCAACAAGAAGACGGATCTTACTCAAGCCGAGACGAAGAACAGTGCAAGGTCCAAAAAGACGAAAGTGAAACGGTCAAAAGATCCTTACAAGTTTTCACTGAAGATCTGTAGAAGACCCAAAAGTCAAACAGAGAAAAGTGGTGAAGAAACAAGAAGCCCAAATGCCCATAATACAGCTCAAGAATTTTGGTGAGCTGAGCTCACCAAAGGGCCGCGGAACCGCGGCCCAAGCGCCCTATTGCCGCGGTTCCGTGGCCGTCTAATGCCCGTGTCGGCGCAAACTTTCTGAGTTGGTGCGTCGGTGCGGGTGTTGGGATTTTCCGTGGGCAAATCTGTAATTGCTCATGTGCGAGAGTCTGTAACCCTAGTTTCCTTGTTTGCTTATAAATTGTAATCAAAAATTGTAAAACCCTATGCCTCTTTTCAATCAATAAAATTTAGAATTGCTGGGAGTTTATTCAGATCTGTTCTATATTGCTTGGAGGGAGCCATCAACCTAGTAAGTTAATTTTGTTTCTTTGTTTTAATTCTTTTAATTAGTATGTATTTTTATCCCCTAATGAGCGAGTAATCTCTTCGCTTGTTAGGGTTAGCCTTAGGGAAAGGTTTGAGAGATGAGATCTCTCACCCCTTTCATGCCAATCCACACCTAAGAGTTAGAACTCCATGCATGCACGCACAACCGCTCCCTACGGCATCCTACCCCTCGAGGTAACGATGAACCGTAGTATAAAGGGCCGGTTGCGCGTGTTTTCCATAGGGGTTAGGGTAATTATCGATAAAGGAAGGATAAGAATCTAGAGGAAGAAACATCTTCCCAAAAGATTCTAATCCACTTTATTGTTAATTACCACAACATCTAATAGATCTAAAATAGGGCAATAAGAGCGGTGAGGTAACCTTTAATCTCCAAACTTCCCCTAAACCTAACCCTAGCAAGACTTTAATTTAGATTAATTTAGTTTAGTGATAGATCTAGTTTTTAGATTTAATAAACCAATCTAACATTTGGAATCAACTCGTAAAGACACATTAAGAAAACTACCCATCTCTGTGGATCGATCCGTACTCACCGGCTAGCTGCAAAGCGACGCCGTTTCTGATTGCGGTAAACTTAATATTTTTGGACTAATCAGCCGTCACTCCGCTTTGTTTTGACCGTGAGGTCTTTCGTTGACGTTGCATCTGCATCTTGTTAGACTGAGAAGGAACTTCATTGTTGACATTGCGTCTAGTGTAACGAGACGAATGCTGGGATGGAGTTGGGATTTCGCCATCACTCTGCCTTGCTGACGTTCCGTCTGCCGTAACGAGATGAATGTCAGGGTGGTCTCTAGGTTGTCTGGGAACCATCGAGATTTGGAGTAGGAGCTTTGTCGTAGCTCCATGGTTGATTACAGCGTATGAATCCTGCTGGAATGGGGAGGAACGCTGTTGATGATCTCTAGGCTATCCCTGAACCGTCGAGATTTAGCTTCGTTTTCTAATGAAGCCTGGGGAGGGAAGGTGTGATTCCTTCTTTGTTTGCGCCCCTGAATTGTATACAGGGATTGATGTGATATCACCTGTAGGGCAAAATGTTTTACTTTTTTCATTTTCTTTTTATTTCTTTCTGCGATGCTCTATCATTTCAGCTTTTATATCGCGATGGTCGCGATTGCCCAATCATTTCGGCTATTTTTCGCGGTGCCCAATCATTTTGGCTATTTATTTTGTTTTTACTCGCTGCTTTTTATTGCTAGTTGCACAATCATTTCGGCTATTTTGCATGCATACATTTTTTACTTGCTGATTTTGTTGCAAGTTGCCCCATCATTTCGGCTATTTCGTATGCATGTGTGGCTCGCTAGCTTCTCGCTGCAAGCCTGGAATTAGACACCGATTTCGGCATCAGCACCGCTACAATTAGGATATTGCCAGGAGCGAATCATCATTTGCCTCTGTCGATGACGAACAAAGGTGGCTTAGTGAACAAGGTTAGGATCCTGTCGACTAAGGCTTTCGACTTCATGAGCCGTAAGGGTCTCATAAAGGTATTTCTCCCTGCGAGTCGTGAGGATCTTGTAGGTGCGTTTTCTCCTCAGGAATCGTGAGGATCCCTAAGGGCATAGTCTCTTATAAGTCGTAAGGATCTTACAAGAGTGCTTTCTCCTCATAAGTCGAGAGGACTTACAAGGGCTGGTTGCCGTGCAAACATATCCCTAGTCACCGATGGGACTCTGTTAGGGAAATATTTAATCGCGCCCGTGGATTGTATACAAGGGTCAGCATTGAGCCGCTTGTAGGGCAAAATTGGAGGTTGTGGTGGCTGCTTAAGAACAGGTTCAGATCCCTATGACTTAAGACTTTTGAATCTTATGAGCCGTGAGGGTCCCATAAGAGGGTTCTCCTTACGAGTCGTGAGGATCTCGTAAGTGTAATTTCTCCTTAGGAATCGTGGGGATCCCTAAGTGTGTTGCTTCCTTATGAGTCGTAAGGATCTCACGCAGGTGGTTTTCTCCTCACAAGGTCGAGAGGACCTTGCAAGTGTCTTTTAACGAGATTGCGCCCTTTCGGGTTTTCACAAAACTCGCCGGTAGCCCTGTTGTTTTTACTCACGGAACCCTCTCGGGTTTTCATTCGTGCCTTTTTTGCTTATGGACATACCGTTTTCTTTTTTCTCTTTTCTCTTTCTTTTTTCTTCTTTTATTCTAACGAGGTTGCGCCCTTTTGGATTTTCACAAAGCTTGCCGGTAGCCCTGCTGTTTTTACTCACGGAGCCCTTTCGGGTTTTCATCCGTGCCCATTTTTCTTGTGGACATACCGTTTTCTTTTTTTTCCTTTTTTTTATTGTCTCTTTTTTTGTATCAGCCTTGGGATGCTGCGGTCTATAGTAGTTTATCGACGTCTCAGTCAATATCCAGTTTCAGGACATAGTGGTCCATTGTCAGTTTAACGACGTTTCGGTCTTTGGTTCATAGGTCGGACATGTTTGAAGATCTTTCAGCACTCTTTTAGTTTCTTGCCAAAAAAACAATTTCTCATAGAGCTTCCCCTATAAAAGAGCATGATGCCCCCGGCGTGTCCATCCTTTTCTGAGCATGTGGTTGTGGCGGGTTCACCTTCTAGTTGTCAGACAACTCGAATTTGCCCTTTTGGTATTCGTCCTCAATCCAGCCTTTGAAGACGTAGAAATCTTCGAGTGGGTGGCCCATTACTCTGTGGTAGGGACAATAGTTAGGATGGTTAACATCATCCGGTTGCGATGGATGTTTTGGATCTGGCAGAGTGATGAGCCCGTTGCGCACTGCCAGTTCGAACAGTCTCCTTGTTTTATCCCTTGGAAATGAGTAAGGACATTTCAACTTCTCATCGAGGGATCGCGGCTTATTGCTTTGACGAACAGACGGTCTCGGGTTACTGGGCTGTTGCTGAGTGTTGGCGACAAAGGTCGCTTTTCCCTTCCCCTTATCCTTTTAGCTTGATCCCTTGTTTGCGGGTCCGAGATCCTTTTTAGGTAGCGTGCGATTGCGTAGCGGAATGTTCTCGCGGCTCTTCGTTTCTTCCTCTTTTCCTGAGGTGGATTCCTTGAAGAGAGGGCTGAGAGTAATTTCTTCTTCAGAATTGCTCCCGAAGGTGAGAACTTGCGACCCCCTGCTATCAACCATGAGACAGTTGTCGACAGCTCTTTCTCATTCGTTTGTTGCATTTTTCTGCTGTCGACGAGTTTCACGCTCCATCCTCTTGAAGTGCTTCCTGTGAGCGACATACCCTTGCCACCAATTTTTAAAGGCGTTGCACTCTTCGGTGGGGTGCGCAATCCTTTGATGATATAAACAGTAATTAGGATGTACATCCTCATCATTAAGGCGTATATTGCCGAGAGAATTTTCTCTAAAAGAGGGCAGCTTCATTCCCATCGATATGGCTTTAGCGAACCTTTTCCTCATCTTGAACCTTCTTTTACTTGCGGTAGATGAAGTGCTTTAACCTGGGGGAAGTGTTTTAACCCTTTCGTCCAGTCGCCGGCGTTTGGCCTTTTCAAATATGGCCATCTCACGCTCTTGATCAGCTTTGCTTTGAAGACGGGTTTCGTTCAGGAATGCATCAATCATTTCGTCTGATGGTCCTAGAAGTTCCGGCTCAGGATCTGCCCCCAATTTCATTGCGTCAGGAGCTTCTTAAGCGTTTATTAACGAGTGAGAGATCATATGGCAGCTTGCAACATAATCCTCGGGTTCATCTGACGAGTCTTCTCCATTGTCATCACCTCCGTCCTCAAGAACGTGGCTGAGGAATTCTTGGAGTGTGACTGGGGTCCGCGCCTTCTGATTATATTCTTCCAGCGCGTCAATATGTTTTTGCAGGTCTGTGCGTTTGTCATCGGGTTTCACGGGCTTCTTGGTTTTCTTCTTGGAAGACTTTGACGGCTGGGTATGAGCGCTTTGACAATCACCACCAGTTTTTGGAATTGGGCGCGGTTTCAGCATTCCCTCGATAATCTCGGGTTCCAGCAGATTCTTCTGCCTGATTACCGGGCATGTTTGGAGATTCCTCAACATTCTTTTAGTTTTTGCTGAAAAAGCGACCTCCCATGGAGCTTCTTCAATGAAAGAGCATGATGCCCCCGGCGTGTCTGTCTTCTTGGGAGCGTGTGGCTATGGTGGGTTTACTTTCCAATTCTCGGACAGGGAAAATTTGCTCTGTTGGTATTGATCTTCAATCCAGCCTTTAAAGACGAAGCAATCCTCAATTGGATGGCTTACCGTTTGATGGTAAGGGCAATAATTGGGACTATTAGTCTCGCCGGGTTGCAACGGTCGTTTTGGATCCAGCAAATTGATGAGTCTGTTGCGCACTACCAGCTCGAACAGTCTCCTCATTTTATCCTGGGGAAACGAGTAAGGACATCCTAGTCTCTCCTCGAGGGATGGGCATGAACGCAGGTTGTTTTGGCGAACAACCGGCTTTAAGTTGCTCGGCTGTTGTTGAGTGTTAGCGACGAAGGTTGCTTTTCCTTTCCCTTTTTCATTTCGAGAGTCCGTCTTTGGAGGAGATGGTTTATGACCCATCTGGTCTATTTGGGCCAACTTGTCAATCAAGGCCTGGAACGTGGTCGGCTTGAAGAACATCATGAACTGGGAGATGGTCGCCTGCGGATCAAAAGTACCCACGAACATGCCTACCGCGGGAGCTTCTTCGATGCGCTGCTCGCATTTCGACCATAAATTCCGCCACCGTATCGCGTATTGCACCCTTTTCGCCTAGCTTTACCCTGGCATTGATTAATGCGATGATCGGGGTGCGCTCGCTAGCGCTTGCAAATCTCTGTGTAAACAGCAGCTCCATCTCTGCAAATGTTTTGACAGAGTCGTTGGGCAGCTCCGAATACCATTCAAAGGTTGTTTCCGCCAAGCTGCCGACGAACTGACGAAGTAACAATTTGTCGTCGCCTCCGGTATTGCCGCAAAGAGCTCTAAACTGAGCGACATATTGATGGGGATTGCCCGACCCCTTATATACGTGAAACTTAGGAATTGTGTATCCTGGCGGATACTTGATCTGATCGTACAATCCAGGATATGGTCGCCCAGTGCTGACGACTTGGCCAGTTGCTTCATTTTCTTGATGAGCCCGTATTTTCTGAGCTATATAATCATCTAGGGCAACTTTTGAGATGGTCTCCTCTTTGGGTGCTGAACAAGCCGGAAGGGGATTTAACATCTCCGCTCGGTCATCTTCGAGGATAATTGGAGGATCTTCAGCTGGAGGGTCCGGCTGGATCATCATGCCCACCATATCTTGGAATAGAAAGGCCATTTGCTTTATATTGGCCGCTTGTTCCGCGGCCTCCTTGTCCTTCTTTTCGAGCATTCTCCGAAGGAATTCAGCATCAGTTTCCTGCTCACGACGCTGTTTTGATGATGCCTCCGGGCTTTCTTTTGGCCCAGTGAGTGCGGTCATTTGCGTTAGCATTTCCTGAAGCTTCTGTTGCTGCTCCTGGGCTTTTGTCACGGATCGGCTGAGCAGTCGGTGACCTGTCGAAGCGCGGCTTTCCTCTTTTCAGGAAGCCATGTAAATAGTATGCACCGTTATGCCCCCAAACTTGGGGCGTTTAGGCTCAGCGTCTTTGTGGCCCGTCGCGTTCGTAGGGGCTTTTTTCTGGCCTCCTTCTCTTTTGAGCAGTTGACATTGAGGGGGCCGTTGTAGCGGTCACACAGGTGGTTGTCGTCCTTTGTGGCTTGCCAGGACAGTTCTCTTCCTGCTGAACCTTCAGCTTTTCCTGTCGGCGAGGGTAATCTTGATCAATCACCGACTTCTGGACCTGTCGCCAGACTTTGTAGATTTTGGAGGATAGCCGCTGAGGGGGCTGTTCCGGCTTCGCCTTCGGTGTATTCTCCATGGATGGAGGAGATCTTTTCAGTACGGCGGTAGGGGCATTCCTGCGCACCTTGTTCAGCAATTCAAAGCTGTTCCCGGTTGGAACAGCGGCATTGACTTCCACCGTTGGGGCTGGTGGAGTTAGCCCAGAGGGGGAGTTACCCCCAGCTTTCCTTACTCGGCACCAGTGGCGACGTCGAGCGTGCCGAGCTGATGGGATTGATTCAGCAATGGGGATGGCTTCGTCATGCCCCCTGTTTTGGAGAAAGGTCGTCGGTACCAGCCTCTTGAAAACTGATGTTCGTTGAGTAGCAGTATCTAATCTGTCAAAGATAGACTTTGGAGCAGGGACGGGAGCCAGAGTGGGAGCCGGAACAGTCAGTCTTGTAAAGACCGAACCTTTGGCAGGAGAAGCCGCCTTGACGACTTCGAGAGCAGGGATGGCTATCCTTTTCGGAACAACCTTCTTTGGGATTACAGGCTTCATCACGGGCTCACATGAACTTCGGCCCAATCTCGCAAAGACCGAGGAGCTGGAGCTGGAAGACCCGTTGAGAGGGGCCGCGGTAGTAGCAAGCCGATCAAAGACCGACTTCTTGGGAGCTTCTGATGTTGGTATAAGGGTGCTGAAGTTCATTGGTGGGAGCATAGTCCCAAAGAACAATCCGGTGGTGGCCTGAGTCAACTGGTCCACCGGCATCGTGAACAAGGAGGCTGCTTGGGGCCCGTAGGCTATGCCTCCAGATGAGGCGGAGCGCGAGTTGCAGTTGCAGTTGGAACACTTCTCGCAAGTAGATGCCATTGATGTTTCGCTTTCTGCGCCAAGCAAGAAACCAAATCTTAGTACCTCGAACCCAAGAGCAACCATATCAAACCGTGATTCGTTCGCGAACACGACACACGAAGTATGGAGTAGAAAGAGGAAAAGGTCCCACCGGGCGTGCCAGAATCTGTTCTCCGCCGGAAACCAGGAAGACGAACGTCTTGCCTGAATCTGGGGGCAGATGCTATTTGGTGCTATCCGTCCACCTCTCCGAAGATGCCAAGTTGATTTATGGCACCGTGTATCGAAGGTTTAAACGGATGCGGCCAATGTAGCAGACTTCGTCAGATTCCCCCTCGTTGAGAGGTTTTTGATTGTGGGGACGCTCTTCCCTGCAGGCGCAAGCCTCTGCAGTTAATTATGCTACCGCAAATCGGTAACAACTTTCTCCTTCTCCAGATGGTCACTTCGTGTCGTGGATGTTTGTTTTGTTTGTGGTTGCCCGTGGATTGTATACGGAGACTAATTTATGTTGTCGCCCGTAGGACGTGGATTAGTCCAAATCCGTATCTTCATAGATTTGGGTTTGGGGGTTTGGGTTTAAGGATACGTTAGCCTCATTTGAGACTAAGATCGACTTAAACGTATGTTAAGGATACGTTAGTCTGATTTTAGACTAACAGGATCATTTAGATCTAACAAGAAAGCATTTGGCCTCTATTGTTTAGTTTAGGGACATTGCGGTCGATTAGTTTAAGGACATTACGGTCCAATGTTTGTTTAAGGACATTACGGTCCATTAGTAGTTTAAGGACATCTCGGTCCAGGTTAAGGACATCGTAGTCCATGGGTTTAAAGGGATCCTACAGTCCAGGTTAAAGACATCGTAGTCCATGGGCTTAAGGAACCCACAGTCCAGTTTAAAGACATCGTAGTCTATAAAGTTTAAGGACATCATAGTCCATGAGTTTAAGGACCCCACAGTCCGTAGAAATGTGTGGTCATCGGGACCCGTCACCTCTCTGAAGACGTTGAAGGATTACAACGACAAATATCAGAGGAGTAACGAGATGTACCCTCGAACCGATGTGAGTTGGTTGAAAGATCTGTAGCCCAGTTTAGGACTGAGATCAGTTGAATATTTGCGAGCAGATGGGCTCAGTTCAATATAAGTTGAGGACTTATGGCCAGAGTTGGGCTAAGTCCAATTAAAATGTTTAACATTTTGTGTTGTTCTGGCTGTTAAGCCTTTATTTGGGCTCGGCCCTTTTAATAATGCTAAGCATTGAGTTCTGACATATTTTGTCTTCATCAGAACAAAGTGTTTTCTGACAATGCGCCACGTGGCGCGCCAGGCGCTTTGCGCCAGTTAAAGAGCGCGTTGCGCTTCTGTCGGGTAGCACACACGAAGAGGACACGTGTCACACTTAGCTCTAAGCGCTAGTTTATTAGCGCATTGCGCTAATAATTTATGAGCGCATTGCGCTAGTTTGTTGGCGCGCCAGTGAGTGACACGCGGCGCGCTTGGCGCTGAGCGCCAGTCCATGAGCACAGTGCGCTGTTTCAGAAGCGCAAAGCGCAGATTGTGTCTTTGGTTGACACGTGGCATGTTTTGGCGCTGGGCGCCGGTCCAAGAAGCGCAATTCATGAGTGCGAGGCACTTTCTAATAGCGCAAAGCGCATTTGATCAAATTTAAGATCAAAGAACAAATTTATGTTCTTCTTTAAAGGAGGCTTCGCCTCAAGATTCAAGAACAACAGTTCTTGTTTTATAAAAGGGCTCTGCCTTTATAGATCAAGGATCTGTGAATGAAGTAAATACTTCTTTTATTTTTTTATGATTAGATCTTTTGATCTTTTTCTTTTTATCAAAGACCTTGGTCTTTTGTAGATCTATGATCTTTTTAGAAGATGGTTCTTCTTTTTACGAGATGGTTTCATCTCTGTTGTTCAAGAACTAGTTCTTTACCTTGAAGATGAAGAAATGACCTTCTTTTTTTTCTAAGAGCTTGCTCTTCTTTCTCTTTGAGTTTTTCTCAAAGTTTGCAGAGGGTTTTCTCTATCCTTTTTCTGTGTATATGAGACTTGAAGTCTAGGGGGCTTTTTATAGTGCTGATTGATTTGTTAAATTAGTTTTAAGAGATCTTTCTCTGATTGATTTGGGAATATTTACCACCGTTGGATCTTTGATCCTAGGGCTTCTGCTTTGTAGAAGACAATCTTCTCATTTTAATAAGATTAGAAAGATCTTTCCATAACAGAATTTTAATTCTGATTAATTAATAATTTATTATTATTAGATCTTTTGATCTAACAGTGGGGAATTTTTAATTCCAGCACCGGCGCCCCTTGCGCTAGCGCACCTGCGTTTGACACGTGGCGTGCAGGGCAACTGCGCTAGCGCACCCGTGTTTGATACGTGGCGCGCAGCACAGAGCGCAGCGCAACTGCGCTAGCGCACCCGTGTTTGACACGTGGCGCGCAGCGCAGAGTGCTGGATCTGAAGCTTTGCTTCAATTTTTGAATTTTGAATTTCAAAACAGATCTTTGCTCTGATTGAGGGAAACAATCACCTAATTCCCAATAATTTACTCCCACTCATTATCTGTAAAACCATACAGATGTGAGAATCATACCTAGTAAATACATACCTTAGAGTAAGTATCTAATTGGAAAATCAGTTTTCCTTTAACAACGCACAGTGAAACTGAAACATGAAAATGTTTCGTAGGGGTATCCTGGTATTCTTAGTAATGCCTCTTCCATTATCCAGATTCATAACTGTAACCGTATATTTCTTTGACATCTCTTCAAATCCCTTTATTTGTCTTTAGTCATTACCTTCTGTACACCATCATTAAGCTTAATGGTTTTCTTCCTTCCCTACCGTTCGATACCAGCCTATGGTTTGGAAGAAGACTATCCAATAAGTGTAATAGGTGTACTCTCATAATCTTAGGAGTACTCGCAACCTGAGAGATGGTGATGATAAAAGACAACTGAATAAACCTTATTCTATTTCTCCTGAACTGGAGAAAACCAAAGGTGAAGTAGGAGTGGCGATGATATACTCGGTTTGGTCGTGAATGATAGCAGTCGCAACTTTCTTTGCCCTCTTTCTAATCCCTTTATATGTCTTTACTTATTACCTTCTGTACACCTCACATAGGCTAATTGGTTTTCTTCATTCCTTACCTCTCGGCACCTGCCTAAGGTTTGGAAGAAGACTATCCAATAAGCGTAATAGGTGTACTCTCTCCTAGTCCTAGGAGTACTCGCAATCTGAGAGAAGGTGATGATAAAAGACAACTGAATAAACCTATTCAATCTCTCCAGAACCAGAATACATCCTCGAATCTGGAACAAGTTCCTTCGAGTTCGTATATAACCATACGATGGATTTATTCAATGGAAGTGGATGTTCATAGTAATACGGGGTGTTCTGGAGAAATGCAAAGGGTAAAAGAAGGAGTGGCAATGATGTATGCAACTCAGACAATCCAAAAGCCAGTATTTTAAGAAAGTTCGGTCAACTTGGTTACTGAGTCATAGTCTACGGTCAGGCCATGGTCGCTGCCAAAGAGAGAGAGAAATGAAACACTCTGCGTGCACTCTAACCTAGATCAGAATGGTTATCACTTTATCCAATCAGAAAACCTCACACTGTAACCTCAAATTCTCCTCCAAACCTGAAAGAAGAATTAATCGGGATCACCCGAAGAGTAAACCAACTCATCAGTGGGAATCGGGATCCAACTATCATCGCATGATAACGTGATGGAATCCGCTCACGTTATCACACTCCAGATGGTATGCGCATGCCTGGCAAGTTTCAGTTTCTTTAGAAACTCCCAAAAAGATTTTTACCCCATGCTCTTATGACCTTGACTAAGGCCAACAAATCATAAGTCACATGTCAAGTTCTGCCCGTCATTGTCCAGGTTAATTTGAACCCACCCGTACAAGCTCTTGACTAAGGCCAACAAGGCTATACGACTGTCCCAAACCAACGCATCTATCTATGCAACAGAAAAGTAACAAATAGCTACCATACACTATGCCTTGACTAAGGCCAACAAACATAGCATGAATACTAAGTGCTACCCGTCTGAAATGACGGAGGGCTAAGGCTGGTTTTTAGCGAAAAACCTTTAACGTAACGAACTTGATATCGTTGAAGGAACCGGATAGCTTTTTACAAAAATATAGTGGCGAAAACCTTTGCTAAAGAGGTCACTCCCGGTGAAGGGATCTCGGCTCCTTCCCCGTAGAATGAGGTGGAGGATATTCCAACTGAATACCGCGATGCAAAGCAAAACGTAAATGACTATAGTGAAGGACGCAAACTTTTGCCCAAGGGGTCACTCCTGATGAAGGGATCTCGGCCCTTGCTTCGTCGAATGAGGTGCTGGATATTCATAACCGAATACCACTGTGCAAGACAAAAGAAAACGTCCTTGAAATAACAGCTTTTTAAAAAAAGTTCCAACAGGTTTGTTTTCCTTTGCATTGATCAGAATCAACGCGGTCCCATCAATTAATCACACCTGAAAAGAACGAAAATAAAATATACGTATATGCCATCCGCATTCGCCACTGGGTCCCGTCATCACCCGTTGGGTTACTTAACTAACGACAGAGCGGGGACTGGACTAGCGCGGGTGTAAAACATATACAACATCTACTAGTATATATATCAATATACAATAATCGCTTCAAGCGTGATAAATGCAACATCACAGAAAAGTAATAAGCATCACAAAACAATACAGATAATCTGGGAGCCCCGGGTTTCATTGAGCCGCAACTGAAACCCGACGTTCCTCTGGTCGTATGGATAGCCTGTGCAATGAAAACCAAGACCCCTATGAGTGCGGCAAGTTACCCACTAAAATCTGAAGTGAGGCAGCCCCCTTCAACAAAGTGAATAGACTACCCAACATTTCACGGAATTCGGTAACTTGGGCACTCCACCTTGGGTCAACCTGTACCCCCTACGAGTGCGGCGAATAGCCTGCCAATTCTAGAGTGAGGTCCCCTCCTTCTCAAAGCCATGAGATGCGGGCCCATTGCCCTCTAGAACCCGGCTATCCGTGCACTCCATCGCAGGGTAATCCTAGTACAGAAAAGAAAATATGTACAACGGGTACATCGACCTCAACCCGGTCGTGCCCTAAAAGAATAATATACAAACAGGCAGCGACAATAGTCCACATGTCGGACGCTCGCCCCGCGATATCAAATATGAAAATATATCCAAACTGCACTACCATTGCACACAAGCTATCCACCACGACAAATCCGCAACATCACAGCAAAACACAGAACATCAACGTGCTGTCTAAAAGGACTATAGCAATTAGATAAGATTTACCGCTCGAATGACATTCATGGTCACAGGTAGTAATGCAATGCACTACAAACTTTAAACAATGTTAAAAAATATTGACTTCGAAATAACCCCCGAATAGCCCAAACAACCTGATAAAACCATATCCAAACTGGGCTAAACAAACAATACCACTGAACCAACTTTCCAGAGACCAGACACACCCCAAAAACCAAACCCAGAAGCCACCAAACGGTCGGTGACCTCGGAAATTTTGAGCCTGTGCTAGGCCAAAATCCGGCGAGGTGGTCTCGTGTTTGGGGTGTTGTCTTGTAGTCATGTCAGTAGTCTTCTGCACTTGTTTAAATAATTTTAGAAGACACTTTCAAAAACAACAGAGAATGAAATGTGCAAGGCAGTGTTTGGGTTTTGTTTCGGTTTCGATACTTTAACATTGTCTAAACCACTAGTAAACGGTTAATAGTTTGGCTTTGATACCATGTAAGTCTACGGTAGCGCTCCGGCCGTCAATCTGACGCCAAATGCGGAATAAAAACTTTTACAAAATTGGCGCTAACGTAACCTTAAAACCCGGATTGTTCGATTAACCGTAAACTAGTAAACTACAAAGATGTTAGAATGGCTATACCGATCGATCCATGTCCTTCGGTCTTTAGCCACCATCCTTGGCTTGTTGCGACATCTCTGATCTCGCTCGATCTCCGGTCTCCTCGTGGAAGTGGCACCACATCATCGAATCTTTATACGGGCTCCCGCTTCAAACCGAAGCAACTCGAACATGAAGTTTGCTAGCCGACATGTCCAAGATTGAAGTAGAGAGAAGTGTGAATATTTTGTCTCAATACACCCTAGGATTCTCATCACATGAGAGGGATAGGGTGGAGGTTGAAGAAGATGCAATGAGATGAAGAGTGTGAGCTCAAGAAATATCAAGAGAGCAAAAAAACCAAGCCCAAAACTTGTCATGGCTGCCCTCTCAATTTGGTGTGGTGATATATATGAGGTTTTGTGTTGAAAAACCAAAAAATATCTTGCCAAAATATCTCCCACAAAACCTTAAAATATCCCACCCCAAACAAAAGCTATTAATCCACCATGACTCACTATATGACTCATAACCATGAGTCATTAGTGAACATGCTGGATTAATGACTCACCACATGAGTCACACTTTCTAAATCCAATAAACATTTAAACCAAAATGTTTAACCAAAAAGAAATGCATCTTCTAAAGTAATCTCATGACGGATCACAAGAATACCCCTCACCTGTATATACATACCTGCATCTGTATTCCGACTGAATACGAATACAATGAGACTAAAATATTCCAACACAATATAATACTGGGATCCGGCTTAAACCAAAGCCCACCAGTATTATCTGTCCAAAACATGACACGTGCACAAGTGCACGTGTATGTTCGAACTCTGCCATAAAACCATACGGCCTCTACAACGTTTCGCCCGAACTTGGAAAACAATCTGTGGGGGACTCTAAAGACTCGTCAATACTCTGGCAGTGGGTTTAACCATAAGTCGTCAGTGGTACTAGCTGTACGTAACGGCTGCCCATGTATTAAGCAAAAGGGAGGCTGATGAGCGAACCCATCCAGAAACCCTACTGAGCCTATCAGTGACAATATCCGTACAGTCCGGTCCGTTCGTCTATGAGTATCGTATATCGGACCTAGGGGGCTGGCAATGTCAGACCTCAAATAGCGGTATAAGTCATGTCGTTGTGTAGCCCAGAACACCCTAAGATACTACTAGAATACCTACCGGTAAATCTCCTACCTCGGCCAAGGACTTTGTGTAATGGCTCTTCTAGACACAGCGTGATCTCACCCCCAATACCGGGAGAGACGAATCCCCTGCCGATCCGCTCACTGCCTCCGTGTGGCTCGGGACTGTACCTAATTGAAACCTGTTTGCACGACTCCTTTGAGTCATAGTAGGGTAGTAATCAAAGCACAGTGGGAAATCACACGAGACAAATGACGATCTCAGGTCGATGAACTAACCTGTAGACATGTCACCAGGGAACTGCTATCCGACGCTAGGTATAATACCAACTAGCAGGTTCCCGGCGAGTCCTGTCCGGTGCACTCATAACCCAATAGCACCTGTATACATCTTAGGTGAACAACTGACACCAATGGCTTGTGAGACCGGACACCGCCCCTCGTCGGGGTCTCGACTGTATACACCAGTCTACTCCGGAGTATCGATGCCCTGTCTCGAAACTCCCATGACTAGGGACCACTTTTAAGGATGTGCTTATAGACTGCCCAATTCTCACGTATATGATTGCTATCATACTGCTGGTAGTCAAGCAAGGATCCTAAGGGCTCTATCAACGTGTAATAGTGATTTGTAATGTCACCTAAAGCAGTACACGATGATAAAGGCAAACCAGATATCATACTATCATCTCGAGTAAGACTGTCCTACCGGTATAGGTCATCCTCAATCATTACAATCATGTGCCTGCGATCCAATAATTGACTTTTAGGGCACTATATCCAACACCGTTAGGTTACTTAACTAATGGCAGAGCGGGGGCTGGACTAGCGCGGGTGCAAAATATATACAACATCTACTAGTATATATAAATATATATATATAATATTCGTCCCAAGCATGATATAAACAACATCACGGATCAACAACAAGTAACACAGAATGGTGGATAATCTTGGAACCTCGGGTTTCATTTGAGCCGCAAATAAAACCCGACGTTTCCGGTCGTGTGGATAGCCCATGCAATGAAAACCTGGACCCCTACGAGCGCGGAAAGTTACCTGCCAATCCCAGAAGTGAGGTAACCCCAATCAACAAAGTGAATGGGCCACCCAGCACTTCACGGAATCCGGTAACTTGAGCGCCCCTCTATGGGTCATCCTATACCCCATACGAGTGCGGCAAATAGCCCGCCAATTCTAGAGTAAGCCCCCTCCATCTCAATGCCATGAGATGCGGGCCCATTACCCTCTAGAACCCGGCTATTCGAGCACTCCACCGTAGGGTAATCCTAGTACAGAAAACAAAAATATATGTACAATGGTGACATCGACCTCAACCCGGTCGTGCCCCAATCAAATAATATACAACCCGGCAGAAGCGGCTGTCCACATGTCGGACGCTCGTCCTGCAATATTAATATATAAATGAATCTGAACTGTACTACTACCGTTTCACCGCAAACTATCCACCACTACAATTCAAACACAATATTGGTATAATCACAAAACATTAACGTGAATGCCATATTCGCAAACCCGTCTAATAGAACATATAGCAGTTAGATGGATTATACCGCTCAATGACATTCACGGTCGCAGATAGTAATATATGCACTGAAACACACGTATTTAAAATTTCGATCGACTAAAATTTTCCGTATAGGCCCCAACTGCTAACTAGTACTCAAACAAATCTGGGCCAAAAATATACATCCCAAAAATTACAATTCCATACTCTAGAGCTTCTGAAGAAATTTTAAGCACAATGGCCCCACTCTGACCGCGAAACCAGCGCAAACAAGCATGTTTCACGGCGCTTCCGTGGCAGAATGAAGGGTTCATATGCTCAAATTTCTTGTGGATCTCTAAAATACCCTGCATGTATTTTTAAGCTCACTGAAAATATTTTTGTATACTTTTAAAATTCAACAGAAAGTATAAAAATGAAATTGCGGTTTTGAAAATTTTTGTCGGTCGATATTTTGAACACGTCTAAACTAGCTAGTATGGGTTTATAGGGTGGCTCTGATACCATGTTGGGATACACTAACGCACTGGACATCTACCGTGACCGTTTGCGGAACAAATTTTTTTCTAGGGTTTGAAACTGGCGCTAGAATTACCCATTCATCGGATCTACCATAAATCCTAAACTAGCTAACTAAAGGAGCTATCTACTATGATAGAAAATTCTCACCAAATGATCCATGTCCTTCGGTCTTCTTTCCTCTTTATTAGCTCCAAGTGATTTCCTTGAACGAGCTTCTTCTTCTTTGCTTGCTCCTTCGGTTCTCCGGGATCTAGCTTGTTCGTCGGTCCTGCTCCATCGAAGATAATCCACCCGAGGGATGTGGTCCATGGCTCTAGCTCCACACTAAGTGTCAAGTGGAGCAATTAGGATCTTAGATTTCTAGTCTAAGGAATCTAGGATGTAGTCTAAGGTTTTATGTATGTTTCTATCCTAACTCCTCTCTTGATTCTCAACACATGAGAGTGTAGAGAGGAGGTAGATGATGAAGGTGGAGGAGCTCAAGAACAAGGGAGAGGAGTGAAGCAAAATGGTGAGCTCAAGAAAATGAGGCTATCATGTGAGAGAAAATCCTCACCAATGGTTTTGTAAAACAATTTTTACAATAAAAAATATCCAACCATGCTTCAATAGTGAGCACACATGAATAAAAATTCATTTGTCAATACTATTGAAGCATGGTTCTCACCATACTCCCCTCACTTTACTTTACACCTTATTTTCCATTTAAGAATACATGGATAATACTAAAATGAGGTGTCCACCTTCTAGAATATTTTCCGTATAAATTACGGATTAAAGTCAACTATATATACATACCTGCATTCGTATAAAAATATGAATAACCGAAGAGATAGAATAACACAAAGAACATAATACTAGAATATACATTATTAAATCAATACCTAATTTAATAATTTGGCTCAATCCCGAGCCGACTAGTATTATCAACTGTCCGATCGAAAGTCCCGGTACATAGTACAATCAATAGATTGGAACCCTGCACGTATCCAATACGGCTACTACATCAATTTGCCTGAACCAGGGAAACCCTCTATGTGGGACTCTAAAGACTCGACAGTACGCCGGTAGTGAGTTACTGGATAAATCCATAACCACAAACACGTCAGCGGCACTAGCTATACGTAACGGCTACCCGGGTACCTGTCGAAAAAGAAGGCCAACGAGCAAACTCATCCGGATCCCTACTGAGCCTATCTGTGACAATCTCTGTACTGTCCGGACTCTTCGTCTGAGAGTATCGCATACTGGGTCTAGGGGGTGGTAAACGTCAGACCCTAATAACCCGATAATTCGTGCTAATGCGGCTCAGGACTAATCCGGGAAACTACTGATCAACCAATCAGTAATTCCCAAATGCCTTGGCCAAGGTCTTATGGTCCTGATCAATCGAACACAGAGCGATATCGACTCCCTATACCGGGAGAGACGAATCCCCAACAATCACTCACTGCCTCCATGTGGCTCGGGACTGTACCCAACCAAAACATGTTTGCACAACTCAGTAGAGTCATGGTAGGGTAATGATTAAAGCACAGTGGGAACTCACACGAGATAAATGACGATCTCAGGTCTGAAGACTACCCTGTACGTATGTCACCTGAGAACTTCTATCTGACGATAGGTATAGTACCATCTAGAAGTTCTCGGAGAGTCCGTCTAGTGTACTCACCCCCAGTGAGCACATGTATACGATCTTAGGTGCAAAAGACCAATGGCTACGAGACAAACCACTGCCCCTCGTCGGGGTCTAGAAACGTATACACCAGTCTACTCCGGAATATCGATGCCCAGTCTCGATACTCTCACGACTAGGGACCTTTTAAGGATGTGCTTATCGACTACCCTGCTCCCACAAGTATGATTGCCATCACAACGCAGGTAGTCAAGCAATGATCCTACGGGCTTTATCAACATGTATAGATGATACGTAATAACAAGTAAAACATATGCACATGTTAAGATAAAGACAAACCAGATAGCATACTATCATATCGAGCAAGATTGTCCTGTATATACATATGTCTAAGCATCCACATGTATACATATACAATAATGGCCTCTAGGGCATACATATCCAACAATTCATTTTAATGCAAGGTCCAAAGATTTTGAGAAGTTTATAGGTATAAGAATAAAGTAGAGAACCATACGTTGGAAGTATCATGATTCTTCAAGGTGATCGAAGATATAGATAGTTATACTAGGTATTCCATCATAGTATTGAGAACTTGATTCTCTCACAGATTGCTCATCCGCGGATGCGCTACATAATGAGTAATGTTGTATTGGCATTTTCCATTAGGTGATATGCACTGGAAATAGCTGCATGACGTTTGGATCTGGTTCCATCTAAATTAGTGCATTGATTCTATACGGACATAAAATAGTTATATATCTTGAGGTTGCTAAAATATGGAGTTATCCGGTTTCTATTTAAAAGCAAAATCCGGACAAACTCAAGGCACGCTTCAGTAATAGTGGTTTGTGGATTATCTCAAGCATTCATTAGGATTTTGTCTCTACCATTTTCAAGATCAAAAGTTACATTGTTCTTGACTCGCCACCTTTTTATAAAAGGAATCTTTTTGCAAAAAAAACTAGTCGAAGTATGGTAGAATTAGAAGTGGTTTCAGAACCACAAACAGTTACCGAAAATCTAGTAGAACCTAAGGATTCAATTGGACTTGAAAAACCATTAGTCACTCCGCAGATTAAGTAGGTAACCTCAGCCACCCGAGAGATACTTCGGTTTTCTCGTAGACGGTGAAAGGGAGGTCAATATCATGGTGATGATGACCCTACTAGTTATCAACAGGTCATAGGAAATGGTAACTTCCAGGTGACAGATGCTTCATGTCCAAGATGGACTCCACGCACTTTAGCAAATTATTGATTTTGAACTTTGTCGGGTGCTCCTGAAGAGGTAGAACCCATTAGGAGTAAGTAGATCTTTCAAGATCTATGCAGGTGGAATGGTATTAACCTAATAAAACTAGACATGTTATAAAGAGTTTTCATCAAATACCCGTTGTAGATTATGATGAGACTTTTACTTCAGTGTCTATGCTGAAGTTCATATGAATATGGCTTTGCACTGATGTTCCCCCTACTAGTTATCAGCAGGTCATAGGAAGTGGTAACTTCCAGGTGACCAGATGCTTCATATCCAAGATGGACTCCACGCTCTTCAGCAAATTATGGATTTTGGACTTTGCTGATGTTAGGTCCATGTTACCCACCCCGGTTCTTTCGGGGAGGCGGAATAGGTAAAAATCAAAATTTTCTCACAAGATAACTTAGACCATCCATGAAGGATCTTTGCTAAACAAAAACTAACATATTAACTACAAGTTCTAGCTACTATGTAGAATGGTTATACCTAGATCTTGAACTCCTTCTCTTATTGTTGTGGTTTTCCTTCTTGCTTGCTCCTTGTAGTGGCTTGAACAGCTCCTCCTCCTCGTCTTCTCTTTGCCGAAGATAGATCCACCTGAGGGCCTCGAACTTGAGCTCCTACCTCAACCTAGAGGTAACTAGAGTGCTTGGTTTGCTAGACAAAGAACCCTAGAAAGAGTAGAGATGAGTCTTGATGGTTTTGTCTCAAGAGCTTATGATTTCCAACACATGGAACACTTAATCTTTGAGAGGAAGAGGGAGAGCTCCAAGCATGAGAGAGAAAGAGCAAGAGAGAATGAGAGAGGAATTTTACAACCATGCTCACAAAATAAGAATAATGATAATAGTAATAATAATTAAGAAATTATAATGGTTAGTTTATGAATGACCATTATCATTTGATCATTTAATGCATTTGCAAGAAACAAGAAGCATCTTTGAAATGAAATGATGATGGTCAACATGTCAACAATAGTCAACCGGTCAACCAAAGTCAACAAGTCAACAAAAGTCAAATGGTCAACCTAACCATGGCACAATTATCCTTAATTAATATTATTAATCATATTTCTCATTCTCATTAGGGTTTGGAAAAAGTCAACGGTCAACAACCCTAATGAGAATCCTCTGCCTCTACCTCTGTCAACTGTGCATACACACCCGCATCCGTGTTCCGAGGAACACGAATACAATGAGACAAAACCAATCCCAAAACAAATACTAGGATCTGGCTTAAACCAAAGCCCGCTAGTAATAACTGCCCGGACACCAAATGTGCACAAGTGCGTGAATGTGAACGAACTCCGTCGCAAAATCATGCGACCTCTACTCTGTTTTGCCCAAAGGAGAATAACCCTCTGTGTGGGACTCTAAAGGCTCGACACTATGCTGGCAGTGGGTTTAACCACAGGCCGCAAGCGGTACTAGCTGTACGTAACGGTCCCCAGGTAGATGTCGATAAGAAGACCGACGAGGTGAACCCATCCGAACTCCTACTTAGCCCGAACGTGACAATCTCCGTACAGTCCGGTCTGTTCTTCTAAGAGTATCGCATGTCGGGCCTAGGGGATGATAAATGTCAGACCCCTAATAGCGGTACAAGTCGTGTCGGAGTGTAGCCCAGAACACCTTGAGAAACTACTGGAAACACTACCAGTAAATCTCGCTTGCCCTGGCCAGGGATGACTATGTGTAATGGCTCTCCTAGACACAGCGCGATATCAACTCTCAATACTGGGAGAGATGATCCTGTCTAACCGTCACTGCCTCCAAGTGCTTCGGGACTGCACCCAACTACTACCTGTTTACACGACTCAATAGAGCCGTGGTAGGGTAGAAATCTAAGAACAGTGGGAACACACTTGAGGCGAAGTGACAGTGTCAAGTCAACGGACTAAGTTGTACTCATGTGACCTGGGAACTGTTAACCGACGATAGGTATAATACCAACCAACAGTTCCCGACGAGTCCTGTCCAGTGTACTCGTAACCTAACGAGCACGTGCATACTATCTCCAGTACGACGTACTGAAGGCTGTAGGACAGACCATCTCCCCTGATGGGACGAGAAGCGTATGCACCAGTCTACTCTGGAGTATCGATACCCTGTCTCGATAATCCTACGACTAGGGACCAAAATAAGGATGTGCTTATAGACTACCCAGCCTCCACTAGTGTGATCGCCATCACAACGCCGGTAGTCAAGCAAAGATCCTAAGGGCTCCATCAATATGTATTAGCGATATGTTAAAAGAAACATATACACATATTAAGATAGAAACAAACCAAGTAGCATACTACTACATCGAGCAAGAATGTCGTAAACCCGTGTATATATCCCAAGCTTCCAAATTGTATTATACAAACTAGTACTATACAATAATGGCCTCTAGGGCATACATATCCAACAATCTCCCTGTTCCCCGACGAAAGACGTGCAAGACGGACTGTCTTGCCTTACATTCGGGGCAGATGCTAATTGGTGCTATCCATCCACCTCTCCGAAGATGCCAAGTTGATTTATGGCACGATGTATCGAAGGTTTAAACGGATGCGGCCGATGTAGCAGACTTCGTCAGATTCCCCCTCGTTTGAGGGGTTTTTGATTGTGGGGACGCTCTTCCCTGCAGGCGCAAGCCCCTGAAGTTAATTACGCTACCGCATCGCGGTAACAACTTTCTCCTTCTCCAGATGGTCACTTCGTGTTGAGGGTGTTTTTTTGTTTGTGGTTGCCCGTGGATTGTATACGGAGACTAATTTATGTTGCCGCCCGTAGGGCGTGGATTAGTCCAAATCCGTATTTTCTTAGATTTGAGTTTGGGGTTGGGTTTAAGGATACGTTAGTCTCATTTGAGACTAAGATCAACTTAAACGTTTGTTAAGGATACGTTAGTCTAATTTTTGACTAAGATCAACTTAACGGGATCATTTAGATCCAACAAAAGAGCATTTAGACTCAATTGTTTAGTTTAGAGACATTGCGGTCGATTACCAGTTTAAGGACATGGTGGTCCAATACCAGTTTAAGGACATAGTGGTCCATAAAATGTATGGCTGTCGGGACCCATCACCTCTCTGAAGACGTTGAAGGATTACAACGACAAATATCAGAGGAGTTCAGAGATGTACCCTTGAACCAATGAGTTGGTTGAAAGAGCAGATGTGCTCAGTTCAAGATGATTTGAGGACTTATGGCCAATTTGGGCTAAGTCCAATTATGTTTGAAATATTGGGCCTTTGGACCATTAGACATTTGTCTGGACTCAGCCCCTCATCATTCAGCAGTGCCAAACAGAGGTTTGGGGTCTCTGGCAACATTTTGTCTTTGATTCTCAATTTTGAGATTCATTTGGAGGAGGGACTTTTGCCTCTGGAAAATTAGCCAATTTAGCTAAAAGTGGTGTTAAACTGTAGGGTTCCTAGGAACATTAATGAGGTTCCACAACTGATCAACCATGACAAAATCAAATTTTTCATGTGCCCAAGAACCCTAATGCTAGATCGTTAACTAGAGGTAAGGCGAAATACATGCAAGTTAACAACTTTCACTAGAAGTGAAAAGGATTACAACCTTTGTAGATCCGGTCCTCCACTTCTTTAGCTCCGTGTTGACGCCCCTCCGCTGCGATCATCGGGATCCTGGACTCTAGCTTGGTTTCGTCAGAGAAATGAGCGGGCTAGGTCGTTGACTTCAGTGCCGAAGATGATCTACGTCGAGGAGACTCTAACTCAAGCTCCATCTTCACTTGGTCATGAACCTTGTGAAGAAAACACCCTATACAACATGGCAAGTGGTAGAGGATGAAGAAATAGGAAGTGGGTTCACTTTGGATTTGGATTTCTCACTTGATTTCAACACTTGATAATTTTCAAGCAAGCTTTCTTCTTCTTCATCAAGAAGAAGAAGAAGAAGAAAAGAATAGAAAAAAAATTATTGAAAAAAAAATCAAGTGAAGACTTATCATAATGCAACCATGGGTAAGTTTAACTCATGTAGAGAGCAAACCATAGTTTAGGTAATGGTTAGGTTTAAGAACAAAACAAAATGGCTCGACTTTTCAAAGAAGCTAAAAAGCTTCATGAAGCTTCAAGTATAAAACAAGAAAAGCGACCATTTTGTTTAATCAAAATAAATAAAGAAAATAAAACCCTAACCATTAACTAAACATGGTGTAATTCATACACTTACCCAAGTTTGCATGTATCATCAAACATGATACAATCTAGTGCACAAAAATATATCACATATACAACTTGTGCACATCAAGTGAGAAAATCAATCTTAAGTGAACCAATTCTAGTTAATGTAAAGTGATATATCAAATATATAATTATACATTAAATCATTAAATCAATACTTGATTTAATGATCCGGTCATATCGCATATAATCGACTAATATCTAGTGTATCAATGTATCGAATCAACACTTGATTCGGTAACTCGGCTATATCACATATAACCGTCCGATGATACAAATCGCGAGAATAGAATACAGTATCACATACTGGTATTATTCTCGGTCCCGCACATATCTCATATGCGCTCCTATTTCGTTTCTCTTGAGCCAGGAAACCCCTGTGTAGGACTCTAAAGACTCGTCAATACGCCGGCAGTAGGTGGTGATCATATCAATCACCCACAAGCCGCAAGTGGTCTGCTAAACGTAACGGCCACCAGGGTATTGAGCGATCAGAAGATCAATGAGCAAGCCCGCTCACACTTCTGTGAATCCAACCAGTAACACTTACCGTACAGTCCGGTCTCGTCGTATGATATGTCGCATATCTCGCCTAGGGGTGGTAAACGTCAGACCCCAATAGCTCGATAAGTCGTGTCGATATGAGGCCTATAACGGTTCGAGAAACTACTGGTAACACTTACCAGTAAATCTCAGCAACCCTGGCCAGGGATTTCCGGTTATAGCCAATCGAACACAGCACAACATCAACTCCCTATACCGGGAGAGACGAATCCCCTCCTGTCGCTCATTGCCTCCATGTGATTCGGGACTGTACCCAAAAACCACCGTTTTGCATGCCTTCTTGGACGTGGTAAGGTGGAAATCAAAGCACAGTGGGAATCACACAAGACTCTATGACGATCTCGGATCTACAGACTAACCTGTACCAGTGTCACCAGAGAACTGCCATCTGACGTAAGGTATAATACCATCTGGGAGTTCTCGGCGAGTCCGTCCAGTGTACCCAGTATCCACTGAGCACCCGTATATCATCTCTGATGTCAAACACCAATGGATATGGGATCATCCATCGCCCATCTGTATGGGTCGAGAAGGTATACGCTAGTCTACTCTGGTATATCGATGCCCCGTCTCGATACACCCACGACTAAGGACCTTGAAGGATGTACCTATGGACTACCATGTCCCCACTAGTATGATCCACATCATAGTCCAGGTAGTCAAGTACACATCCTAAGGGCTTTACCAACATGTAACAGAGAGACAATCAGTGTACACGTTAAGGTAAAGAGCAACCAGATAGCATACTATCATGTCGAGCAAGAAAGTCCTCCCTATATATGTCCAAGCATCCACTACAATATACATCCTATGTATAGTAATGGCCTCTAGGGCATACATATAACTAACAATCTCCCACTTGCACTAGGGCCATCTGATAGCAGTGGTTGTAGTATCTCATACTCAACCATCCCATAAAAGTCTCTCTCTGGGAAAAGGCCTTTGTGAGTGGATCCGCCGTGTTCTCCTCTGAGTCTACTCTCCTAACCTCGATCTCCTTGGAGATCAACCATCTCCATGATCGGGTGATACTGCCTTAGAATATGTCTGGATCACTGATGGGATGGGCCTTCCTAGGCATAAGCCACAACTCCATTGTCATACAATGGTAGGAACGAAGTTCATCTCATGAACTAATATACACCCAGACTTCCTCTTTGGTAGAATTTTTGGTAGCGATGTATCCAGCCTTTATCGTCTAGTATGCCACGGTATCTAGCTTGGAACTCTTCCAACATACCGTCCCTTTACCGAGGGTAAAGACAATGCATGTGACTAACATTCAGTCGTCCTTATCACCCTGGAACCCTTCCAGTGATTCTCCCCAGGATCGATTGATACCATCTCACTACAACCAGTGAGTATCCTAACATCCAATTAGATCTATCTCATAGATCCAAAACCCAGGATTTAGTAGGAATCAGTTTGGTCCTATACGGAGAATCATTGTGATAAGCGGAGATTGATCGAGTGTAGCATAGGAAACTCTTTCCCTATCAAGAGTATGTCATCCATGTACTCTACGAGGATCACCACCATACTCCCTACTACCTTTTTGTATATACAAGGTTCATCTACCATTTTGATGATGTCAAACTCTTTGACTAACACATCAAAACAGACGTTCCAACTCCGCGATGCCTGCTTTATTCTGTAAAGCAACTCGCACACGTTTCCGCTGCTCCCACGGTTTACGAAGCCCTCTGGCTGTGTGCCTATAGACGCTCTCTTCTAAAGCAGTCATGACACCTAACCACCAGATATCGTAGTTATGGTATGTAGCCGTGGCAAGTAGGATCCAGATGGACTTAAGCATGGCCACTGGAAAAGGTTTCATCATTTTCCACGCCTGGTCGATGAAGAAAACCTTTAACAAGTCTAGCTTTGAAAGTCTTAACTTTTCCATCTACACCAAGTAATCTTCTCAAGATATACTTGCTTTTTATGGGGATTTAACCCTTCAGATATAGCAACCAAAGTCCATACTTTGTTGGTGTATAAGGATTCCATCTCAGATTGATAAACATCCAGTCATTCTTACAGAGTCTCACTCCTGATGGGCAGCTCGATACTAGTTGGGTCATAATCTCATGATGCAATCCTCGCTCCCACTGTCATAGAGAAACCGAAGTATCTCTCAGGTGGGTGAGGAACCCTACTAGATCGGCGGAGAGGCTGGGGTTCGTTGGAAACTATTGAATCCTTTGGTTCTACCAAATCATCAACTGCAGTTTGTTAGTGTATATGCCCTAGAGGCCATTACTGTATCATACTAGTTTGTATATTACTTAATGGAAGCTTGGGATATTCACCTTGTATAAACAATCTTGCTCAATATAGTAGTATGCTACTTGGTTTGTTTCTACTTCAATGTGTACATGTGTTTATTTTGCGATATCACCTATACACATTAGTGGAGCCCTTAGGATCTTTGCTTGATTACCAGCGTTGTGATGGCAGTCACACTAGTGGGGGCTGGGTAATCTATAAGCACATCCTTATACAGGTCCCTAGTCGCAGGACTATCGAGACAGGGCATCGATACTCCGGAGTAGACTAGCGTATGCGCTTCTCATCCCAGTGTGGGAGATGGTCTGTCCCACAGCCATCAGTACGTCGTACTGGAGATAGTATACGGGTGCTCGTTGGGTTACGAGTACACTGGACAGGACTCGTCGGGAACTGACCAGTTGGTATTATACCTATCGTCAGTTATCAGTTCCCAGGTGACATGAGTACAGCTTAGTCCGCTGACTTGACACTGGCACTTCGCCTCGAGTGTGTTCCCACTGTACTTTGACTACTACCCTACCACGGCTCAAAGGAGTCGTGCAAACAGGTAGTGGTTGGGTGCAGTCCCGAAGCACTTGGAGGCAGTGCCGGTTAGACAGGATTCGTCTCTCCCGGTATTGGGGGTTGACATCGCGCTGTGTCTAGGAGAGCCATTACACGAGTAGTCCCTGGCCAGGGCAAGCGAGATATACTGGTAGGCTTCCAGTGTTATCTCAGGGTGTTTTGGGCTTCACTCCGACACGACTTGTACCGCTATTGGGGGACTGACATTTACCACCCCCTAGGCCCGACATGCGATGTATCAGACGAACAGACCGGACTGTACGGAGAATGTCACATTCAGACTCAGTAGGAGTTCAGATGGGGTTCACCTCGTCAGCCTTCTTGTCGGCGTCTACCTGGGGACCGTTACGCACAGCTAGTGCCGCTTGCGGTCTGTGGTTAAACCCACTGCCAGCGTAGTGTCGAGTCTTTAGAGTCCCACACAGAGGGTATTCGCCTCTGGGCAAAATGAGTAGAGGTCGCATGGTTTTGCGGCAGGGTTCGTTCTCATCCGCGCACTTGTGCACGTTTGGAGTCCGGACGGATTATACTGGCGGGCTCTGGTTTGAGCCAGATACTGGTATATGTTTTGGGGTTGCTTTTATCTCTCAGTATTCATGTTCCTCGGAACAAGAATGCAGGTGTGTATGCACAGTTGTTTGAGGCGGAAGAAGAGGTTTTTCATTAGGGTTTCGGAACGGGTGCGCATGCACAGTTGACAGTCGTCTTTTTTCCAAACCCTAATGAATTAGTGAGATATCTATTAATAATAGTAATTAAATGAAATTATGTTATGGTTGGTTTTGTTGACTTGTTGACCATGGTTGACTTGTTGATCATGGTTGAATGTTTGACCATCATCATTATTTTGCAAGGATGCTCCTTGATTCTTGTCAACATTCATTTAATGAAGTATGATAGTGGTCATTCCAAAACAACCATCAACTATTCTCATTTGAATTATTATTACTAATTAGATAATTCTTTTTCTTTTGATATGGTTGCAAAAAGGAAAAAGATAGCTCATTCTATCATTTTAGCTTCTCTCTCCTCACTTCATCTTCTTCTTCCTCTAGCCAAAGGAGAATCCTTCTCATGTGTTGAGAATCCCTCTCCTTAAAAGAAAAGCACCCCTTAGACACTCTCTACTCACTCTAGGATCAAGGGTTTAGCAAGCCGGAGATTCTAGTTCACTCAAAGTTCGAGAAAGAGCCCGAAGGTTGAACCCTCAGGTGGATCCATCTTCGACGGAAGAAGGCGACGAGAAGAGAACCATCAACCTCTACAAGGTTTCAAGAAGAGGAGTTCAAGTTTAGGTATAACCATCTTTCCGAGTAGCTAACTCTCTTTAGCTTGTTTGCTAGCTTTAGTTTAGGAAAAGATCCCGACTTTGTTAGTCCATGTTGCCCCATGCGCTAAAAATTTGATTTTTATACCGTTTCCGCCTCCCCGTAAGAACCGGGGGTCGCAACGTGGACTTACAGTGGTATCAGAGCCTAACTAAACTTAAACTAGCTTGGTAGTGAAGTGTAACGAAGTTCGGAACCGAAAAAAATCCAAAATCTAAACTTTTACAAAACCCTAGTTTCTGTTAAAAAAATTTCTGGTCAAAACAAGATTTGTTATACACCTAAAATCGGCTCAGGGTTTTGTGTGAACACCCAAGAAAAACGATCCCCTGATTCCTTCAAACAGCCGCGTTTCCGCGGCATGAGGTAGGCATTTGCCGCGGAACCGCCGCCGTGTGGGGTCCTCTCGTGATCGGGTTTCGTGCAGTGTTCTTCTGGTAGGGTTTTGGGATTTTTCAAATATGTTATATGTGCCCAGATTTTCCAGAACAGAAATTTACTTTTGGGGTCCTATAATTCCGTATTTTTTTTCGAACTTCACTGCACTTTGACTATGATGGTTATATCTGTGATGTTTGCATGTATTGAACGTCGGCTAATCGCTATAAGTCGATTAGTCGGGGTTATACATCTCTGTGATCTGTGTTTGATATTGGAATGTGTATATGAATGTGTTGGACTGTCGCGGGTGAATAGCCGGGGTGGATGTGAGATGAGCTTTTGTTTTTCTTTCATTCATTTGTAAATGTAAATTGATGTAATAATATTATTTGTATGGCCGCACAACCGGGTCGGGGTTGTAGCCGTCATTGTATAATTCTTTTTACTGTTTTTGCTCCTAGGATAGACCCATGGAGGGGTGCACAAACTACCGGGTACTTGGCGGGTAGTTTGCTGCACCCGTAGGGGTCTTGGGTGGGGTATTTGCTATTCACCGCGACCGTGTAATCCGCTTTTCGTTGCAGGCTCGAACGGATTGCGGATCACTAGTATATCCAATATATTCATCTGTGATCTGTAATGTCTATCATTGCTTTACATTTAGGCGTTGCTTATGTTTTACAGCCGCGCTAGCCCAGCCCCCGCTCTGTCGTTAGTTAAGTAACCTAACGGGTGATGACGGGACCCCGTGGCGAATGCGAATGGCATAAGCATACGTCATATTTTGGTTGTTTTCTGCAATGGTAGGATTAAATGATGGGACGCATTAAAAGAACTAATGCAAGAATATCACGCATTAAAAGAACTAATGCAAGATAATAAACCAAGTTAAAGTCGTTGGAACACTTTCGAAAAACCACTCGGTTCTTTTCAAAAACTAACTTTTAAAAGCGGAGTTTGAGCCACTCCTTCTAAAGCTATCTCGTTCCATCGATTATATCAAGTTCACTACGTTCACGGTTTTACCAAAACCATCCGTAGCCCTCCGTCGTTTCATATGAATATTCAACAGTATTCAAGCTGTGTTTGTTGGCCTTAGTCAAGGCACAGTGTTTGGTAGCTGGTAGGTATTCATATGTTGCATAGATAGAATGCGCTGGTTTGGAACAGTCGTATTGCCTTGTTGGCCATAGTCAAGGGTATATACGGGTGGGTTCAAATTAACCTGGATAACGACGGGTAGAACTTGACATGTGACTTATGATTTGTTGGCCTTAGTCAAGGTCATAAGAGCATGGGGTAAAAATCCACATCGGGAGTTTCATAAGTACTGAAACTTGCTAGATTTGCATACCATTTGGAGTGTGATGATTCTGGTAGGATTCCTTCAGTTTCGTCACGCGATGATATTTGGATCCCGATCCTACTGTGAGTATATGCTACTCCTCGGGAAATTTCTCACTAAACGATCAATGCTATAAACCTAGTAGGTGCCTAGAAAGGTGTTAGCGGGGCTACGCCCCCAGGGAAAAGAGGTTCTTAAATTAAGGAACTTCGCGAAAGCGTTGGAAAACCTCCCTCGAAGTACCGACACTGGCCTGGCTGAACGGTTAAGCAAGTATTGTGCGGTGGGATTGATACCAGCTAATTCTTCCTTTGTGGTTTGAGGAGGGATTCGAGAGACAGTAGGAGCCATCCTGTTTAGACAAATTAAAAACCATTCTAAACTTGCAAGAGTATCGTGCTAAGTGTTTCTTCTCTCCCCCTGCTGCAGGGTTCCTAGGCACTCTAGTGAGGTCTCCCAAGCCATCAACCATGGCAATTTCAAAAATTATTGTGCCTACAAACCCTAAACAACGGATCGTATACTAGATTTCTAGGCGAACAAGAACTAGTTAACAGTTAACTATATGAAATACGGAAATACAACCTTTGTAGATCCGGTGCTCCACCTCCATAGCTCCGCAACGAGGTCCTCTCCGCTGTCCAAATCGAATCTGGGCTCTAGGATCGGCTTCGTCGGAGAATGGGCAAGCTAGGTCGTCGATGTCCATGCCGAAGATGATCTACGTCGAAGCATCGATGAATCAAGCTCCACCTTCACCATACCGAAAAAGTTGTGAAGGAAACACACTCTACTACTTGGCAAGAGGTAGAGGATGAAGAAATAGGAAGTGGGTTAACTTTAGAATTGGATTTCTCACTCTAATCATCAATCCACCATTGATGTAGTGGAGGTTTTCTTCATGAAGTGAAGAAGAAGAAGAAAGCAAGAAGATGATGAGTTATTATAAAAAGAATAATAATTTCTATTCTTATCATAATTTTAACCCAAGTTAAGTGTAGAGAATTGACCAAGGTTAAAGAATGGTTAGGGTAAAGGAGATGAGACAAAAATGGTGACATGAAGAAAGCTTCATGAAGCTTCAAGTTGAAAACAAAAATAGCCACCATTTTTGACTTCTTTTCCTTTTCTCATTTATCTTTTAAATACAAATGAAAATATAAATGAATAAAAGAAAACCCTAATCATTTATTTAACCTAGGTTTAATTCATTACACTTAACAAAAAGATATGTATCATCAAACATGATACAATCATGTGCACAAAAATCATATCGCATATGCAATGCGCACACCCGAGTGAGAAAATCCATTCAAAGTGAACCGATACTAGTTAATGCAAAGTAATATATCAAATATATAATTATGCATTAAATCATTAAATCAACACTTGATTTAACGACCCGGTCATGACGCACATAACCGACGGGTATCATTAGTAACATCTTATCGAATCAACACTTGATCCGATAACCCGGCTATATCGCATATAACCGATCGATGTCACATCGCGAGAATCGAATACGGTATCACATACACGCATTATTCTCGGTCCCGCACATATCTCATATGCGCTCCTATTTCTTTTCGCTTGAACCAGGAAACCTCTGTGTAGGACTCTAAAGACTCGTCAATACGCCGGCAGCGGATGATGATCATATCAAACACCCACAAGCCGCAAGCGGTCTGCTAAACGTAACGGCCACCCGGGTATTGAGCGATCTGAAGATCGACGAGGAAGCCCGCTCACACTCCAGTGAATCCGACCAGTAACACTACCGTACAGTCCGGTCTGATCGTCTGATATGTCGCATATCTCGCCTAGGGGTGGTAAACGTCAGACCCCAATAGCTCGATAAGTCGTGTCGATATGAGGTCTATAACACTTCGAGAAACTACTGGTAACACTTACCAGTAAATCTCAGCAACCCTGGCCAGGGATTTCCTGTTATAGCCAATCGAACACAGCGCAACATCAACCCCCTATACCGGGAGAGACGAATCCCCTCCTATCGCTCATTGCCTCCATGTGACTCGGGACTGTACCCAAAAACCACCGTTTTGCACGCCCTCTTGGACGTGGTAAGATGGAAATCAAAGCACAGTGGGAACCACACGAGACTCAATGACGATCTCGGGTCAACAGACTACTCTGTACCAGTGTCACCAGAGAACTGCCATCTGACGTGAGGTATAATACCATCTGGGAGTTCTCGGCGAGTCCGTCCAGTGTACCCAGTCTCTACTGAGCACCCGTATATCATCTCTGATGTCAAACACCAATGGATATGGGATCATCCATCGCCCATCTGTATGAGTCGAGAAGGTATACGCTAGTCTACTCTGGTATATCGATGCCCCGTCTCGATACACCCACGACTAGGGACTTTGAAGGATGTACTTATGGACTACCATGTCCCCACTAGTATGATCCACATCATAGTCCAGGTAGTCAAGTACAGATCCTAAGGGCTTTACCAACATGTAACAGAGAGACAATCAGCATACACGTTAAGGTAAAGGGTAACCAGATAGCATACTATCATGTCGAGCAAGAAAGTCCTCCCTATATATGTCCCAGCATCCACTACAATATACATCCTATGTACAGTAATGGCCTCTAGGGCATACATATAACTAACAATCTCCCACTTGCACTAGGGCCATCTGTAGCAGTGGTTGTAGTATCTCATACTCAACCATCCCATAAATGTCTCTCTCTGGGAAAAGGCCTTTCGTGAGTGGATCCGCTGTGTTGTCCTCTGAGTCTACTCTCCTAACCTCGATCCCATGGAGATCAACCATCTCCATGATCAGGTGATACTGCCTTAGAATATGTTTGGATCACTGATGGGACGGACGTTCCTTGGCATGAGCCACAACTCCATTGTCTCACAATGGTAGGAACGTAGTTCATCTCATGAACCTATATACACCCAAACAGCCTCTTTGGTAGCATCTTAAGTAGCGATGTATCGTGCCTTTATCGTCTAGTATGCCACGGTATCTAGCTTGGAACTCTTCCAACATACCGTCCCTCCACTGAGGGTAAAGACAATGCCTGTGACTGACATTCAGTCGTCTTTATCACTCTGGAACACTTCCAGGGATTCTCCCCAGGATCAATTGATACCATCTCACTACTACTAGTGAGAATCCTAACATCCAATTAAATCTATCTCATAGATCCAAAATCCAGGATTTAGGAGGTATCACTTTGATCCTATATGGAGAATTATAGTGATAAGCGGAGATTGATCGAGCGTAGCATAGGAAACTCCTTCCCTATCAAGAGTATGTCATCCACGTACTTTACGAGGATCGTCACCATACTCCCTACTACCTTTTTGTTTATACAAGGTTCATCTACCATTTTGATGATGTCAACTTTTTTGACTAATTCATCAAAATAGATGTTCCAACTCCGCGATGCCTGCTTTATCCTATAAAGCATCTTGCACACGTTTCCGCTGCTCCCACTGTCTACGAAGCCCTCTGGCTGTGTACTTACAGACGCACTCTTCTAAATCATCATTTAGAAGAGCAGTCAAGACACCCAACCACCAGATATCGTAGTCATGGTATGTAGCCGTGGTAAGTAGGATCTGGATGGACTTAAGCATAGCTACTTAGAAAAGGTTTCATCATCATCCCATACCTGGTCAATGATGTAGACCTTTAACAAGTCTAGCTTTGAAAGTCTCAACTCTTCCATGTACACCAAGTAATCTTCTCAAGATATACTTGCTCCTGATGGGGATTTAACCCTTCAGATATAGCAACTAAAGTCCATACTTTGTTGGTGTATAAGGATTCCATCTCAGATCGATAAACATCCAGCCATTCTTACAGAGTCCTACTCCCGATGGCCAGCTCGAAGCTAGTTGGGTCATCATCTCATGATGCAATCCTCGCTCCCACTGTCATAGAGAAACAGAAGTATCTCTCAGGTGGGTGAGGAACCCTACTAGATCGGCGGAGAGGCTGAGGTTCGTTGGAATCTACTGAATCCTTTGGTTCTATCAAATCATCAGCTGCAGTCTGTATAGCTGGAACATTTCCAGTTCTACATAACTGACCTTGCCTCGAGCTTGTCCGGATTTTGCTTTTAGACACAGGCCGGACAACCCCAAATCTTAACTAGCTTAAGACATGGGCTCTTCCCTTTCCATATCATATATGAAGTGGTAGGCAACTGATTCGATTCGAACCCTATTCAATAGGTATGCAGCTTCTCAAGTGCATAACTCCCTAAAGGAAATAGGTGACTCAGTAATACTCATCATAGAGCACACCATATCAAATAGGGTGTGATTGCTCCGCCCCGATATACCATCGTGCCATGGTGTATACAGAGGAGTAATGCTGAGAGAGAATCTCATTCTCCTTTAAAATAGTCCAGGATTTCCGTGCTCAAGTATTCTCCTCCTTGATCACATCAAAGGACATAATACTTATACCCGTATTTTGGTTCTCTACTTCTAACTTATATTCTGTGAATATCTTAAAAGGTTCGGACATGTGTTTCAACAGGAACATATGTCTGAATCTTGAGAGATTATCAGAGAATGTAATGAAGTACAAAGAACCGGTCTTGGCATATGCAGACTAGGGATCTACATACATCAAACATGTATCATCCCAAGAGTTCACTAACTCTTTCTCTGTTTCCAGTAAACGGAGCTATGGTCATCTTATCTTTGTGACATGACTGGCGAGTTTCACAAAATGTAAGTTCAAACTAATTTAAATATGCATCTTTATATAACTCTAGCTAGTCGGGTCGCATTGATATGACCTAGTCTACAATACCTCAAGAAGGATTCGTTCATTTCTGAACTCTTCCTCTTGTGTGTGTTCCATATAGTAAGAACTGTAGTTTGATTTAGAACATCAACGCCTTTAGATAACGTGCCTGAACCGATCAACTTTTGATATAGGAAATGTTCAAAACATTATCCATCAATACAAAATTTTATCGTTTCTTTACTAATAAAGAGACAGATATGATTTTGTATATCAGGTTCGGTATCTAATAACATTTGTTCAGAATCAATGTATTGGTAATACAGGGTGACAGTGACCGACAGACTTGGCTGCAACACTTGCCCCGTTTTCTGCCTCATGAAACTTATCACCCGTTCTCAGTTCTCTACCTATCTGTAGCCCTATGTAACAGATTACATATCTGGGATCCTGATCCGGTATCATATACCCTGGACGTAAAGGATACTGAGAAACAGTTCTGTATAATGAACATACCCGAAGATGATGCATCATCATGCACTCTCCTCGTTTGGGCGGCATGGGAAATCTGGTATTCCCCAATTTCCTGCTCTGTCTTATAACAATTATAAGTTGGAGCGGGACCAACGTTCCCCAGCTCAGTATAACAAGCGGGTTCGGTCAATAATCCGTATTATTATCTTGATTAAGGCGTGATATGGTCGCTACCTGGAGAGAGAGAGAAGAAAACACTCAGCGTGCGCTCTGTCAAGAATAGATTGGTTATTATTTTATCTAATCAGGATGGCTCCCACTGCTTTTTATCAAATCTTCCTTCAAACCCTAAAAGGAAAGACTAGCCGGGATTAATTACACACTACAAGTTCGCCAATCTTTCAGCCAGGCCAGTGTCGGTACTTTGAGGGAGGTCCCCCGTGCTTTCGCACGAACCTAATTACTGTAAACCTCGTTTTCCCAGAGGCGTAACCCCGTTAACACCTTTCTAGACACCTACTTGATCAGCTAATTGTAATGTATAAAACTCTCCCAGGAGTAACTCTTACTCGTAGCGGGTATCGGGATCCAACTATCTCATAGAAGGTATGCAATCTCATTGCAAATCTCAACACTTGAAATTCCCGATAATATTTTGCCCCTAGCTCGCTATGACCTTGACGGAGGCCAAACAACCCATAGTCCGCTAGTCAAGTTCAACCCGTCATTTCCTGATTGAATTAAACCCACCCGCACGACCCTTGACGGAGGCCAAACAACGCCGTACGAATACCCTAATACAATCGCATCATATGCTAGCAGATAAGCACTAGTTAGCTACCGTACACTACGCCTTGACGGAGGCCAAACAACCGCAGCACGAATACTAACTAGTACGTATCTGAAATGACGGAGGGCTACGACAGGTTTTTCTGAAAACCTATTGCGTAAGGAACTTGATATCGTTGTAGGATCGAATGAATTTTAAAATGGAGTGTTTTTGAGGCTTTTCTTGTTTTGCTAAAGGAGTCACTCCCGGTGAAGGGATCGTCGGTCCTTTCCTCGTCGAATGAGGTGCAGGATATATCACATATATCACTGTGCAAAGCAAAACACTTAAAAGCAATCAAAAGACAAACCGAGTGTGTAGCATATGCCAGTTATTGCTAAAGGAGTCACTCCCGGTGAAGGGATCTCGGTCCTTTCCTCATCGAATAAGGTGCAGGATATATCGCATATACCGCTGTGCAAAGCAAGAACTGTAGCTACCTGTTTTATTTTGAAATTCGATTCTACAACATCTTAGGTTTCTTTTAATTTCATTAATCACATTAATGAAGTCCCATCATTTAAGTACCTAAACATCACAGATAGATATGACGTACACTTATGCTATCCGCATTCGCCTCGATGTCCCCTCGTGCACCGTTAGGTTAGGTAACTAACGGCAGAGCAGGGCAGGGCTAGCGCGGGTGTAAAACATAAGTAACGTCTATATAATATATCATATATACTATATACTATATCCATCACAGAACATCTCATGATCACATCACAGATATCGCAGCAGAAGAAATATATGAAATAATGGATATACTAGGACGTCCGTGTTTTCAATACGAGCCAGTACAAAACACGGATTCCACGGTCGTGATGAATAGCCAAACCCACACCCCTAGACCCCTACGAGAGCGGCAAGCAACCCTACCAATTCTAGAGTTAGGAGACCCGGACTCGACTCCTCGAATTGGTCTCCCACTGGACTCCAGAACCCGGTTACTTGTGCTCTCCTCCTTGGGTCTATCCTAGTGCGGAAAAGTAAATAATATAGAACAGGTGACAACTCCCGCATCCTGGAAGCGCCCCAATAAAAGAATATTACATACAAGTTTTTACATGAATGAAAATGAAAAACACTCATCTCACATAAAAACCCCCGGCTATTCAAACACGACGATCCAATATAACATATCCAGCAACACATAACATCACATGTCATCAACGTAAGTAAATATGTCCATCCCAATTGTCGTTGACATATAGCAACGAAACCGGCGATATCACATATTACACTTACGGTCACAGAAAAGAAAGTGTAAAACTACAACAGTTGGAATCCGCAACCTCCTCAGACATCGCATGCCTGACCAAATGAATTACTTAGACATCGCATGCCTAACAATTATAAACCCCGCATTTTAGTCTCATTATCGAAAACTCTTTTCAATATCTAGTCGGGGAATTCAACAAGATTCCCGACAGTCTGATCGAATACTCGTCGCAAACTTCAGTAGACGGCCGCACCCCCGATACCGTCGACGAAGTGCACCAAGGCGGAACACCGTTACCACGAGCACCCGAACGGATGCTTTCGGCGACGGGGTTCTCCTACAGTCACTTGGTCGGGGCAATGGAGTGAGGCTGTCTATTAAGTTTACCCGGCGAGTATCCGCGTACGCTACGTGATTGCGACGGACTTTTGATCACATCAAAATTCCGTGGCAACCGATCAAGTGAGACTAAATTGCTATGTTTATAACATTCATTCAGTTATCATATAACTTCTTGTGAATTCCAATTATTGTATCCCATTCCAGATAAACAGAAAATGTTAAACTTTTCGATCGAACATTCGAACACCCAAGTTTTCCCGAAACAGATCAACACATGAAATAAGTATAACAACATTCTGTTCGTACCTCAGTACCAATGGTCCAGCCGTAGAAGGGTCAAGCCAACGCCTCACATGTGGCACGCCGTACTACCCCAAACCCGAAGGTTCAAAGGGCAGTTCAAGACGGTCACATAATCGAGTTAAGGTTTGTGTCTTCTAGAGGGACCATCGCGTTACTTGCACTACTTAGAACGTCGTTAAACTACGGAAAAATCCAACACTTGGAAATTTCCCAACAGGGGAAAAGTTGGGTATTGTATCCGGTCGAACTTTTTAACATATTCTATAATTTATCCGGAAAGCCACACAGATAAAATTTGATACCCCGATCGAAATACCGAATTCCCAAATCAACTCAGAAAATTTCAACTCTGGACTTCGCCTAAGGCTCTAGCTAGGCTCTGATACCACTGCAGGGTTCCTAGGCACTCTAGTGAGGTCTCCCAAGCCATCAACCATGGCAATTTCAAAAATTATTGTGCCTACAAACCCTAAACAACGGATCGTATACTAGATTTCTAGGCGAACAAGAACTAGTTAACAGTTAACTATATGAAATACGGAAATACAACCTTTGTAGATCCGGTGCTCCACCTCCATAGCTCCGCAACGAGGTCCTCTCCGCTGTCCAAATCGAATCTGGGCTCTAGGATCGGCTTCGTCGGAGAATGGGCAAGCTAGGTCGTCGATGTCCATGCCGAAGATGATCTACGTCGAAGCATCGATGAATCAAGCTCCACCTTCACCATACCGAAAAAGTTGTGAAGGAAACACACTCTACTACTTGGCAAGAGGTAGAGGATGAAGAAATAGGAAGTGGGTTAACTTTAGAATTGGATTTCTCACTCTAATCATCAATCCACCATTGATGTAGTGGAGGTTTTCTTCATGAAGTGAAGAAGAAGAAGAAAGCAAGAAGATGATGAGTTATTATAAAAAGAATAATAATTTCTATTCTTATCATAATTTTAACCCAAGTTAAGTGTAGAGAATTGACCAAGATTAAAGAATGGTTAGGGTAAAGGAGATGAGACAAAAATGGTGACATGAAGAAAGCTTCATGAAGCTTCAAGTTGAAAACAAAAATAGCCACCATTTTTGACTTCTTTTCCTTTTCTCATTTATCTTTTAAATACAAATGAAAATATAAATGAATAAAAGAAAACCCTAATCATTTATTTAACCTAGGTTTAATTCATTACACTTAACAAAAAGATATGTATCATCAAACATGATACAATCATGTGCACAAAAATCATATCGCATATGCAATGCGCACACCCGAGTGAGAAAATCCATTCAAAGTGAACCGATACTAGTTAATGCAAAGTAATATATCAAATATATAATTATGCATTAAATCATTAAATCAACACTTGATTTAACGACCCGGTCATGACGCACATAACCGACGGGTATCATTAGTAACATCTTATCGAATCAACACTTGATCCGATAACCCGGCTATATCGCATATAACCGATCGATGTCACATCGCGAGAATCGAATACGGTATCACATACACGCATTATTCTCGGTCCCGCACATATCTCATATGCGCTCCTATTTCTTTTCGCTTGAACCAGGAAACCTCTGTGTAGGACTCTAAAGACTCGTCAATACGCCGGCAGCGGATGATGATCATATCAAACACCCACAAGCCGCAAGCGGTCTGCTAAACGTAACGGCCACCCGGGTATTGAGCGATCTGAAGATCGACGAGGAAGCCCGCTCACACTCCAGTGAATCCGACCAGTAACACTACCGTACAGTCCGGTCTGATCGTCTGATATGTCGCATATCTCGCCTAGGGGTGGTAAACGTCAGACCCCAATAGCTCGATAAGTCGTGTCGATATGAGGTCTATAACACTTCGAGAAACTACTGGTAACACTTACCAGTAAATCTCAGCAACCCTGGCCAGGGATTTCCTGTTATAGCCAATCGAACACAGCGCAACATCAACCCCCTATACCGGGAGAGACGAATCCCCTCCTATCGCTCATTGCCTCCATGTGACTCGGGACTGTACCCAAAAACCACCGTTTTGCACGCCCTCTTGGACGTGGTAAGATGGAAATCAAAGCACAGTGGGAACCACACGAGACTCAATGACGATCTCGGGTCAACAGACTACTCTGTACCAGTGTCACCAGAGAACTGCCATCTGACGTGAGGTATAATACCATCTGGGAGTTCTCGGCGAGTCCGTCCAGTGTACCCAGTCTCTACTGAGCACCCGTATATCATCTCTGATGTCAAACACCAATGGATATGGGATCATCCATCGCCCATCTGTATGAGTCGAGAAGGTATACGCTAGTCTACTCTGGTATATCGATGCCCCGTCTCGATACACCCACGACTAGGGACTTTGAAGGATGTACTTATGGACTACCATGTCCCCACTAGTATGATCCACATCATAGTCCAGGTAGTCAAGTACAGATCCTAAGGGCTTTACCAACATGTAACAGAGAGACAATCAGCATACACGTTAAGGTAAAGGGTAACCAGATAGCATACTATCATGTCGAGCAAGAAAGTCCTCCCTATATATGTCCCAGCATCCACTACAATATACATCCTATGTACAGTAATGGCCTCTAGGGCATACATATAACTAACACCTGCAGCGACCAAATCGAAATGACTGGACTTAAGTTACTTCTAGATAAAAACATACTGACAGGGCCAAACTACAAAGATTGGCTCAGGAATGTCAAAATGGCAATCACTTACGACAAGCTGGGGTATCTTCTTACCACCAAAGCTCCCCCCGTCCCAGGTCCCACCTCCAGCGTCGCGGATAAGGAAATCCGTAAGACTTGGGAGATTGATTGCGCGAAGGCCAGGTGTCTCGTGCTTGCCTCTATGGACAACGATCACCAGAGGAGGCACGAGAATATGGACTTGGAGTCCATATTTCTCCATACAAAAGAACTGTATGGAGAGCAGTCTCGTATCGCAAGATACGAAGTGTCGAAGAAGTTATTTTCGACAAAGTTGGCCGTCGGATCATCGGTAGCGGACCACGTGCTTAAGATGATTGGCTACACTGAGGAGCTCGCGGAACTTGGGACCACGTTGGACAGTGAACTCTATACGGATTTAATTCTCCAGTCCCTTCCATCCACTTACGCCCAGTTTATACTGAACTTCAACTTACAAGAAAAGGAAGTTGAACTTTCAGAACTCCTCAACATGCTGAGGAGCGCAGAGGGCACCCTACAGAAGGGTAGGGAAACACCCGCTTTGTTTGTAGGAGGATCTTCTTCCTCTAGGTCCAAGGCGAAAGCCAAGGGAAAGAGGAAGAAAGCCCCCGCCAAACCAAGAGGCGGTGTTAGTAAAGTGGGTACGAAGGGAAAGGAAAAGGCAACAAAGTTAGCGGGGAAGCTTGTGGGTAAAGAGGAATGCTTCTATTGTCATAAGAGTGGACACTGGAAGAATGATTGCAGGGCTTGGAAGGCCAGGACACAGGAACTGAAGCAGGTTGCGGCTTCAGCTTCAGGTGTGTATGTTATTGAAAACTGTCTTTCTATAAACTCTACTTCCTGGGTATTGGATACCGGATCAGGATCTCATATCTGTAATTCTTTGCAAGCGTTGAGAAACCGTAGGGTTTTGAAGGCAGGTGACATGACCCTCAGAGTTGCGAACGGAGCTAGCATGGATGCTAAAGCCGTGGGGGACTATCACCTGGGAATGTCAGATGGACATGTTTTGGTTTTGCGTAATTGTCTTTTTGTACCCAACGCAACTTGTAATATCATTTCTGTATCTTTGGTTTCTAAAGAAGGTTATGAATTTACGTTTGTAAGTAATGTTGTAAACATTCACCTTAATCAAGTTCTGATTGGGTCAGGTACACTGAGCAATGGTATATACATATTAAACCAACCACAGATTTTCAATGTCCAGAATACACACAAAAGAAAGTCTCCAGATATCAATCAGGCTTTCTTATGGCATTGTAGACTGGGTCACATCAATGAGACACGGTTGACTAAGTTACATAAAGAAGGATACTTGGATCCGTTCGAGTATCACTCTTATGCCACTTGTGAATCTTGTCTCATGGGAAAGATGACAAAGACTCCGTTCACTGGACACGGAGAAAGAGCGAGCGAGCTCTTGGGACTCATACACAGTGACGTGTGTGGTCCAATGTCTACACATGCGCGAAGCGGTTATTCATACTTCATTACTTTCACAGACGATTTCTCTAGGTATGGACATGTCTTCTTAATGAAGCACAAATCCGAGGCCTTTAAGAAATTTCGGGATTACAAGAATGAAGTTGAAAAACAAACAGGCAAAAGTATCAAGATCCTAAGATCGGATCGAGGTGGTGAATACTTGAGTGCCGAGTTCCTGAATTATTTAAAAGAGAACGGAATTCTCTCTCAGCTTACTCCTCCATACACTCCGCAACACAACGGTGTATCGGAGAGACGGAACCGAACCCTATTGGATATGGTACGTTCCATGATGAGTAAGGCTGAGTTACCGCGATCTTTCTGGGGTTATGCACTAGAAACAGCTGCACATCTCTTGAACCAAGTTCCTACTAAGACAGTGCCTACCATACCATATCAGATATGGAGTGGGAAGAAACCCTGTCTTAAATCCTTTAAGACATGGGGATGTCCGGCTTTTGTTAAAAAGCAGCATGCGGACAAGCTCGAGGCACGCTCAGTACAGTGCAAATTTGTGGGATACCCAAAGAACTCCAAGGGGTATCTATTCTATTACGCAGAGGAGCAAAAAGTCCTTGTTTCTCGTCATGCCCGCTTCATGGAAACTGAGTTTTTAGAAAATCAGATAAGTGGGAGCGCAGTAGAACTGGAAGAAATTCCAGAACCACGGACTATTACTGAAAGCTTAGTGGAACCAGAGGGTTCAAATGAACAGGACATTCCTACGCCGCTCCGCAGGAGTAGTAGGCAGTCTCATCCGCCCGAGAGATACTACGGTTTTCTCATAGACGGGGATAGAGAGGATTGCATCATAGATTATAATGAGCCTACTAGCTTCCAGCAGGCCGTTCAGAGCGTTGACTCAGTAAAATGGCTGGATGCAATGCGGACCGAAATGGAGTCCATGTACACCAACAAAGTATGGATGTTGGACATTGCTCCAGACGGGGTAAAACCCGTAGGATGCAAGTGGATCTTCAAAAGGAAGATTGGTGTAGATGGACAGGTTGAGACCTATAAAGCTAGACTTGTAGCAAAGGGTTTCCGTCAAAGACCTGGCTTGGACTATGACGAAACCTTTTCTCCAGTGGCTATGCTGAAATCCATTCGGATCCTTCTTGCCATTGCTGCCTTCCACGATTATGAGATTTGGCAGATGGACGTAAAAACCGCTTTTCTAAATGGAAATTTAGAGGAGTGTGTCTATATGGATCAGCCAGAGGGTTTCATTCAGAGTGGGAGCAGCGGAAAGGTGTGCAAGTTGCTTAAGTCCATCTATGGACTAAAGCAGGCATCGCGGAGTTGGAACATCTGTTTTGATGAGACGGTCAAGGAATTTGACTTTATCAAAAATCCAGATGAACCATGCATCTATAGTAGATTTGTAGCGAGAACTGTAGTATTCCTTGTTTTATACGTGGATGACATTCTCTTAATAGGAAATGACATTCCTATGCTACAATCTGTCAAGGGTTTCTTGTCACACAGGTTCTCCATGAAAGACCTGGGTGATGCCTCTTACATCCTGGGGATCCGGATCCATCGTGATAGATCCAAGAGGATATTAGGACTTTCACAGTCCAGGTACATCGACACCGTACTGAAAAGATTCAGTATGGAAGATTCCAAGCGCGGTAACCTACCGGCTTGTCACGGGATCACCCTCTCTAAAGAGATGTCTCCCAAGACTGATTTGGAGAGGGATCGCATGTCTATTATACCCTACGCTTCTGCGGTAGGCTCTATAATGTATGCGATGTTGTGTACCAGACCGGATGTAGCTTATGCACTGAGTGTAGTAAGCCGGTATCAGTCAAACCCTGGGAAGAAACACTGGATAGCAGTAAACAACATTCTCAAGTACCTGAGAAGGACTAAGGAGATGTTCTTGGTGTATGGCGGAAAAGACCTCCAGATCGAGGCCTTTGCTGACTCCAGCTTCCAGAGTGACAAGGATGATTCCAAGTCCATGTCGGGTTTTGTCTTTACCCTCAATGGAGGGGCGGTGTGTTGGAAGAATTCCAAACAGGAAACCGTTGCAGACTCGACTATGGAAGCGGAATACATCGCTGCATCTGATGCCGCAAAAGAAGCTGTCTGGATGAGGAAGTTCTTGAAAGAACTTCAGGTGGTTCCGTCCATTGTTGACCCAATACCTCTGTATTGCGACAACAACGGGGCTATAGCTTTAGCGAAGGAACCCAGGTCCCATCAGAGATCCAGGCACATCTTGAGACGGTATCACCTGATCAGGGAGATCGTGGATCGCAAGGAGATCGAGGTTCGGAGGGTTGCTTCAGAAGAAAACACTGCAGATCCATTCACCAAGGCCCTACCCCAGACTCAGTTCGAGCGGCTGATCGAGATGATAGGTCTTCGATACGCCAGTACATGGCCTTAGTGCAAGTGGGAGATTGTTAGTGTATATGCCCTAGAGGCCATTACTGTATCATACTAGTTTGTATATTACTTAATGGAAGCTTGGGATATTCACCTTGTATAAACAATCTTGCTCAATATAGTAGTATGCTACTTGGTTTGTTTCTACTTCAATGTGTACATGTGTTTATTTTGCGATATCACCTATACACATTAGTGGAGCCCTTAGGATCTTTGCTTGATTACCAGCGTTGTGATGGCAGTCACACTAGTGGGGGCTAGGTAATCTATAAGCACATCCTTATACAGGTCCCTAGTCGCAGGACTATCGAGACAGGGCATCGATACTCCGGAGTAGACTAGCGTATGCGCTTCTTATCCCAGTGTGGGAGATGGTCTGTCCCACAGCCATCAGTACGTCGTAGTGGAGATAGTATACGGGTGCTCGTTGGGTTACGAGTACACTGGACAAGACTCGTCGGGAACTGACCAGTTGGTATTATACCTATCGTCAGTTATCAGTTCCCAGGTGACATGAGTACAGCTTAGTCCGCTGACTTGACACTGGCACTTCGCCTCGAGTGTGTTCCCACTGTACTTTGACTACTACCCTACCACGGCTCAAAGGAGTCGTGCAAACAGGTAGTGGTTGGATGCAGTCCCGAAGCACTTGGAGGCAGTGCCGGTTAGACAGGATTCGTCTCTCCCGGTATTGGGGGTTGACATCGCGCTGTGTCTAGGAGAGCCATTACACGAGTAGTCCCTGGCCAGGGCAAGCGAGATATACTGGTAGGCTTCCAGTGTTATCTCAGGGTGTTTTGGGCTTCACTCCGACACGACTTGTACCGCTATTGGGGGACTGACGTTTACTGCCCCCTAGGCCCGACATGCGATGTATCAGACGAACAGACCGGACTGTACGGAGAATGTCACATTCAGACTCAGTAGGAGTTCAGATGGGGTTCACCTCGTCAGCCTTCTTGTCGGCGTCTACCTGGGGACCGTTACGCACAGCTAGTGCCGCTTGCGGTCTGTGGTTAAACCCACTGCCAGCGTAGTGTCGAGTCTTTAGAGTCCCACACAGAGGGTATTCGCCTCTGGACAAAATGAGTAGAGGTCGCATGGTTTTGCGGCAGGGTTCGTTCTCATCCGCGCACTTGTGCACGTTTGGAGTCCGGACGGATTATACTGGCGGGCTCTGGTTTGAGCCAGATACTGGTATATGTTTTGGGGTTGCTTTTATCTCTCAGTATTCATGTTCCTCGGAACAAGAATGCAGGTGTGTATGCACAGTTGTTTGAGGCGGAAGAAGAGGTTTTTCATTAGGGTTTCGGAACGGGTGCGCATGCACAGTTGACAGTCGTCTTTTTTCCAAACCCTAATGAATTAGTGAGATATCTATTAATAATAGTAATTAAATGAAATTATGTTATGGTTGGTTTTGTTGACTTGTTGACCATGGTTGACTTGTTGACCATGGTTGAATGTTTGACCATCATCATTATTTTGCAAGGATGCTCCTTGATTCTTGCCAACATTCATTTAATGAAGTATGATAGTGGTCATTCCAAAACAACCATCAACTATTCTCATTTGAATTATTATTACTAATTAGATAATTCTTTTTCTTTTGATATGGTTGCAAAAAGGAAAAAGATAGCTCATTCTATCATTTTAGCTTCTCTCTCCTCACTTCATCTTCTTCTTCCTCTAGCCAAAGGAGAATCCTTCTCATGTGTTGAGAATCCCTCTCCTTAAAAGAAAAGCACCCCTTAGACACTCTCTACTCACTCTAGGATCAAGGGTTTAGCAAGCCGGAGATTCTAGTTCACTCAAAGTTCGAGAAAGAGCCCGAAGGTTGAACCCTCAGGTGGATCCATCTTCGACGGAAGAAGGCGACGAGAAGAGAACCATCAACCTCTACAAGGTTTCAAGAAGAAGGAGTTCAAGTTTAGGTATAACCATCTTTCCGAGTAGCTAACTCTCTTTAGCTTGTTTGCTAGCTTTAGTTTAGGAAAAGATCCCGACTTTGTTAGTCCATGTTGCCCCATGCGCTAAAAATTTGATTTTTATACCGTTTCCGCCTCCCCGTAAGAACCGGGGGTCGCAACGTGGACTTACACAGTTTGTATAGATGGAACCTTTCCAGTTCTACATAACAGACCTTGCCTCGAGCTTGTCCGGATTTTTCTTTTAGACATAGTCCGGACAACCCCAAATCTTAACCAACTTAAGATATGTGCTCTTCCCTTTCCATATCACATATGAAGTGGTAGGCAACTGATTTGATTTGAACCCTATTCAATAGGTATGCAGCTTCTCAAGTGCATAACTCCCAAAAGGAAATAGGAAACACAGTAGTACTCATCATAGAGCACACCATATCACATAGGGTGCTATTGCTCCGTCCCGATATACCATCGTGCAATGGTGTATACGGAGGAGTAATGCTGAGAGAGAATTTCATTCTTCTTTAGAACAGTCCAGGAATTCCGTGCTCAAGTATTCTCCTCCTTGATCTCATCAAAGGACATAACACTTATACCCGTATTTTGGTTCTCTACTTCTAACTTATATTCCGTGAATATCTCAAAAGGTTCGGACTTGTGTTTCAACAGGAACATATGTCTGAATCTATAGAGATACAAAGAACCGGTCTTGGTATGTGTAGACAGGGGACCTACATACATCAACATGTATCATCCCAAGAGTTCAATAACTCTTTCTCTGTTTCCAATAAACAGAGCCGTGGTCATTTTATCTCTGTGACATGACCGGCAAGTTTCACAAGATGTAAATTCAAACTGATTTAAATATGCATCTAAATGTAACTTTAGCTAGTTGGGTTACATTGATTTGACCTAGTCTACAATACCTCAAGAAGGAATCATTCAATTCTGAACTCTTCCTCTTGTGTGTGTTCTGTACGTCAAGAACTGTGGTCTGATTTAGAATGTATATGCTTTTAGATAACGTGCCTGAACCGATCAACTCTTGATATAGGATATGTGCAAAACATTATCCAACAATACAAAATTATATCCTTTCTTTACTAATAAAGAGACCGATATGATTTTGTATATCAGGTTCGGTATCAAATGACATTCGTTCAGAATCAATGTATTCTGGTAATACAGGGTGACAGTGACCAACAGACTTGGCTGCAACACTTGCACCACTTTCTGTCTCATGAAACTTATCACCTGTTCTTAGTTCTCTACCTATCTGTAGCCCATGTAATAGATTACATATGCGGGATCCTGATCCGGTATCTCATACCGAGGATGTAAAGGATACTGAGAAACAGTTCTATGTAATGAACACACCCGAAGATGATGCATCAGCATGCACTTTCTTCGTTTGGGCGGCACGGGAAATCTGGTATTCCCCTATTTTCTGCTCTGTCTTATAACAATTATAAGTTGGAGCGGGACTAACGTTCTCTAGCTCAGTATAACAAGCGGGTTCGGTCAATTCATCCATATTATTATCTTGATTAAGGCGTGATATGGTCGCTACCTGGAGAGAGAGAGAAGAAAACACTCAGCGTATGCTCTTGCAAGATCAGATTGGTTATTATTTTATCTAATCAGTATGGCTCCCACTGTTTTTATCAAATCTTCCTTCAAACCCTAAAAAGAAAGACTAGCCGGGATTAATTACACGCTACAAGTTCGCCAATCTTTCAGCCAGGCCAGTGTCGGTACTTTGAAGGAGGTTCCCCGTGCTTTCGCATGGACCTAATTAAAGTAAACCTCGTTTTCCCAGAGGCGTAACCCCGTTGACACCTTTCTAGACACCTACTTGATCGGCTAATTGTAATGTGTAAAACTCTCCCAGGAGTAACTCTTACTCGCAGCGGGTATCGGGATCCAACTATCTCATAGAAGGTATGCAATCTCATTGCAAATTTCAACACTTGAAATTTCCGATAATATTTTACCCCTTGCGTCCTATAACCTTGACAAAGGCCAACAAACCATATGCTGCTAGTCAAGTTCAACCCATCATTTCTTGATTGAATTAAACCCACCCGAACGGCCCTTGACAATGGCCAACAAGGTTGCTCGACTACCCTAATCCAATCTGCATCATATGCATAAGCAGATAAGTACTATTCAGCTACCGCACACTGCGCCTTGACAAAGGCCAACAAACGCAGCACGAATACTAAACAGTCCTTATCTGAAATGACGGAGGGCTACGACAGGTTTTTCTGAAAACCTATTGCGTAATGAACTTGATATCGTTGTAGAATCAAATGATTTTAAAATGGAGTGTTTTTTAGGCTTTTCTAGTTTTGCTAAAGGGGTCACTCCCGGTGAAGGGATCGTCGGCCCTTTCCTCATCGAATAAGCTGCAGGATATATCATATATATCACTATGCAAAGCAAAAACTCCAAAAGCAATCAAAAGACAAACCGAGGGGTGTAGCATCTGCCAGTTATTGCTAAAGGGGTCACTCCCGGTGAAGGGATCTCGGCCCTTTCCTTATCGAATAAGTTGCAGGATATTCTACAAGGAACACCGCGATGCAAAGCAAGAACCATAGCTACTTGTTTTTTGAAAATTCGATTCCACAACATCTTTTAGGTTTCTTTTTCTTTCATTAATCACATTAATGAAGTCCCATCATTTAAGTCACCTAAACATCACAGATAAATACGACTTACACTTATGCCATCCGCATTCGCCTCGATGTCCCCTCGTGCACCGTTAGGTTAGGTAACTAACGGCAGAGCGGGGCAGGGCTAGCGCGGGTGTAAAACATAAGTAACGTCTATATAATATATCGTATATACTATATACAGTATCTATCACAACATTTCAAAAGATCACATCACAGATATCGCAGCAGAAGAAACATATGAAACATTGGATATACTAGGACGTCCGTGTTTTATTTTGAGCCACTATAAAACACGGATTCCACGGTCGCGATGAATAGCCAAACCCACACCCCTAGACCCCTACGAGAGCGGCAAGCAACCCTTCCAATTCTAGAGTCAGGAGACCCGGACTCGACTCCTCGAGTTGGTCTCCCACTGGACTCCAGAACCCGGTTACTTGTGCTCTCCTCCTTGGGTCTATCCTAGTGCGGAAAAGTAAATAATATACAAATGGTGACATCAACCTCAACCCAGAAGTGCCCCAATAAAAGAATATTACATACAAGTTTTTACATGAATGAAAATGAAAAACACTCATCTCACATAAAAAAAACCCGGCTATTCTAACATGACGATCCAATATAACATATCCAGCAACACATACATCACATATCATCAACGTAAGTAAATATGCCCATCCCAATTGTCGTTGACATATAGCAACGAAACCGGCGATATCACATATTACACTTACGGTCACAGAAAAGAAAGTGTAAAACTACAACAGTTGGAATCCGCAACCTTTTTAGATATCGCATGCCTAATCAAATGAATTCCTTAGATATCGCATGCCTAACAATTATAAACCCCGCATTTTAGTCTCAAAATCGAAAACACTTTTCAATATCAAGTTTGGCAATTCAACAAGATTCCCTACATCCAGAACGAATGCTCGTCGCAAACTTTAGTAGACGGCCGCACCCCCGATACCGTCGACGAAGTGCACTAAGGCGGAACACCGCTGCCGCGAGCACCCAAACGGATGCTTTTTGGCGACGGGGTTCTCCTACAGTCACTTGGTCGGGGCTATGGGGTGTAGCTATCTATTAAGTTTACTGGCGAGTATCCGCGCACGCAACGTGATTGCGACGGACTTTTGATCACATCAAAATTCCGTGGCAACCAATCAAACAAGACTAAACTGCTAGATTTATAACATTCAAATCAGTTATCTCATAACTATTTGTGGATTCCAAATATTGTATCACATTCAAGATAAATAGAAAATGTTAAACTTTCCGATCGAACAATCAAACACCCAAGTTTTCCCGAAACAGCTCAACACATGAAATAAGTTTAAAAACATTCACTTCATGCCACAGTACCAACGGTCCAGCCGTAGAAGGGTCAAGCCAACGCCTTACATGTGGCACGCCGTACTGCCCCAAACCCTAAGGTTCAAAGGGTAGTTCAAGACGGTCACATAATCGAGTTAAGGTTTGTTGTCTTCTAGAGGGTCCATCGCGTTACTTGCACTACTTAGAACGTTCTTAAACTACAGGAAAATCCAACACTTGGAAATTTTCCGGCAGGGGAAAAAGTGGGTATTTATATCCGGTCGAACTTTTTAAATGTTCTAAAATACCCGGAAAAACATAAACAAAGTTAAATAATCCGATCGAATTATCGAGTCCCCAATACAACCCAAAAAACTCAACTCTTGAGTAAATATTAAAAATTCCCAGAAAACACAGCACTTACAGAAAGAGATTACTATGCAAAATTTAAAGAATATTGCGACTGTACGGCCGTGGAAGCGCCGCATGAGCCATGCTCATGCCGCGGATCCGCGGCTCCTTGGTCGACTTATGCGCACGTGCTTCACAGTAATCCTTATAAAACCCTGCTGAATTTTTTGGATATTTTTTATTCACAAAATTCCACAGTTCCAGAAAATGTACAGAGAGGGGTATTCGATTAGGGTTTCGGGTTCGATCGGACTTCTAACATCGTCTACACATCGCCTAAAGCTCTACCTTGGCTCTGATACCACTGTAGGGTTCCTAGGCACATTAATGAGGTTCCACAACTGATCAACCATGACAAAATCAAATTTTTCATGTGCCCAAGAACCCTAATGCTAGATCGTTAACTAGAGGTAAGGCGAAATATATGCAAGTCAACAACTTTAACTAGAAGTGAAAGGGATTACAACCTTTGTAGATCTGGTCCTCCACTTATTTAGCTCCGTGTTGACGTCCCTCCGCTGCGATCATCGGGATCCCGGACTCTAGCTTTGGTTTCGTCGGAGAAATGAGCGGGCTAGGTCGTTGACTTCGGTGCCGAAGATGATCTACGTCGAGGCGACTCTAACTCAAGCTCCATCTTCACTTGGTCATGAACCTTGTGAAGAAAACACCCTATACAACATGGCAAGTGGTAGAGGATGAAGAAATAGGAAGTGGGTTCACTTTGGATTTGGATTTCTCACTTGATTTCAACACTTGATAATTTTCAAGCAAGCTTTCTTCTTCATCATCAAGAAGAAGAAGAAGAAGAAAAGAATAGAAAATAAATTATTAAAAAAAAATCAAGTGAAGACTTATCATAATGCAACCATGGGTAAGTTTAACTCATATAGAGAGAAAACCATAGTTTAGGTAATGGTTAGGTTTAAGAACAAAACAAAATGGCTAGACTTTTCAAAGAAGCTAAAAAGCTTCATGAAGCTTCAAGTATAAAACAAGAAAAGCCACCATTTTGTTTAATCAAAATAAATAAAGAAAATAAAAACCTAACCATTAACTAAACATGGTGTAATTCATACACATACCCAAGTTTGCATGTATCATCAAACATGATACAATCTAGTGCACAAAAATATATCACATATACAACTTGTGCACATCAAGTGAGAAAATCAATCTTAAGTGAACCAATACTAGTTAATGTAAAGTGATATATCAAATATATAATTATACATTAAATCATTAAATCAATACTTGATTTAATGATCCGGTCATATCGCATATAACCGACTAATATCTAGTGTATCAATATATCGAATCAACACTTGATTCGGTAACTCGGCTATATCACATATAACCGTCCGATGATACAAATCGCGAGAATAGAATACAGTATCACATATTGGTATTATTCTCGGTCCCGCACATATCTCATATGCGCTCCTATTTCGTTTCGCTTGAGCCAGGAAACCCCTATGTAGGACTCTAAAGACTCGTCAATACGCCGGCAGTAGGTAGTGATCATATCAATCACCCACAAGCCGCAAGAGGTCTGCTAAACGTAACGGCCATCCGGGTATTGAGCGATCAGAAGATCAACGAGCAAGCCCGCTCACACTCCTGTGAATCCAACAAGTAACACTTACCGTACAGTCCGGTCTCGTCGTCTGATGTGTCACATATCTCGCCTAGGGGTGGTAAATGTCAGACCCCAATAGCTCGATAAGTCGTGTCGATATGAGGTCTATAACAGTTCGAGAAACTACTGGTAACACTTACCAGTAAATCTCAGCAACCCTGGCCAGGGATTTCCGGTTATAGCCAATCGAACACAGCACAACATCAACTCCCTATACCGGGAGAGACGAATCCCCTCCTATCGCTCATTGCCTCCACGTGATTCGGGACTGTACCCAAAAACCACCGTTTTGCACGCCCTCTTGGATGTGGTAAGGTGGAAATCAAAGCACAGTGGGAATCACACAAGACTCTATGACGATCTCGGGTTTACAGACTAACCTGCACCAGTGTCACCAGAGAACTGCCATCTGACGTAAGGTATAATACCATATGGGAGTTCTCGGCGAGTCCGTCTAGTGTACCCAGTATCCACTAAGCACCCGTATATCATCTCCGATGTCAAACACCAATGGATATGGGATCATCCATCGCCTATCTGTATGGGTCGAGAAGGTATATGCTAGTCTACTCTGGTATATCGATGCCCCGTCTCGATACACCCACGACTAGGGACCTTGAAGGTTGTACTTATGGACTACCATGTCCCCACTAGTATGATCCACATCATAGTCCAGGTAGTCAAGTACACATCCTAAGGGCTTTACCAACATGTAACAGAGAGACAATCAGTGTACACGTTAAGGTAAAGAGCAATCAGGTAGCATACTATCATGTCGAGCAAGAAAGTCCTCCCTATATATGTCCAAGCATCCACTACAATATACATCCTATGTATAGTAATGGCCTCTAGGGCATACATAAAACTAACATAAACACTAGAGAACAACAGTATTAAACACTGGAGATAGAACTCTCAAATTAGTGTTAAACACTAAAAGACAATCAGTGTTAAACACTGGAAATATAATCTTCAATTTAATGTTAAACACTAGAAACAATCAGTGTTAAACACTAGAAACAATCAGTGTTAAACACTGAAAATATAATCCCCAAATTAGTGTTAAACACTAAAGAAAGAGGGGTCACATGTGGACACGTGAGGGCGCCCAAAGGTGGGACCAGATTCCTTTTCTTCGTTCTACAATTAAGTGTTAAACACTTTTCATTTCCTGGCCATCACGTGTGGGCACGTGATAGGCATCCATCCATTGGATATTAAAGGGATTTGTTGGGGGTCACGTGGGGACACGTGTGGGCGCCCTAAATGTGGAGCCAGATCTCCTTTGTTTTATCCTCAAATCTGCGAATAAGTGTTAAACACTTTTCGTTTTTATTTTGAGCATCACCTGTTGACACATGATGGGGATTTATGCGCTGACTGTTAAAGCGTTTTCCATGGGGTCACGTGGTAACACGTGAGAGCGTCCAAAGCCTTCATTTCCTTTGCTTTTCCTTTCTGTGTTTTGTAGGTCACGTGAGAGCACGTGAGGCATTGCCTCAAAGCCTTTTCCTTTTCATTTTTGGGGATCTCTTCAGGGGTCACGTGGAGAAACGTGACCTTAGTTGTTTTCATGCACAGAGATCTTTTAAGTCTCCTTATTTTAAGAATTGAATTCTCTGTAGGGTTAAACCCTAATTATGATTTTGGAGGAATTAAATTCCTATTGTGCAAGAATTAAATTCTTAAGTAGGGTTAAACCCCAATTTCTTTTTAGAGAAATTAAATTCCCATATATGTAAAAGAATTAAATTCTTGAGTAGGGTTAAACCCTAATTCTGTCCATCTTGAAGGAATTAAATTCCTGTGAGTTTGGGAGAATTAAATTCTCATATTGGGTTAAACCCTAATTTGTTTTGGGAGAATTAAATTCTCTAAACTCAATTCCCCCTCTAAGTTTTGGATCTGCATGGCAGGATCTCAACCCGATGAGAACTAAATTCTCAACATATGGGGAGATGTGTTTCTGCAGATCTTCAACTAGAGGAAGAACTAAGTTCTTTTGCAGAAGAGTTAAACTCTTAGATTTTGAGAATTAAATTCTCTGTTTGAAGTTTTGATTCCCTTTCTTTTCTCACCTAGGGTTTTTCTTTGTAGAGAATTAAATTCTCCTCTCTTTTCTTCTCTCTTGAGAATTAAATTCTCCTCTCTCTGTTCTTCTCTCCAAAAATGTAGATCCCTTCTCTTCTCTTCTTGGCTCCTATTTATAGGAGAAAGAAAAGAATCAATTTGTTTATCTTTCATTGAAAGATTTGATTTGTTTTCATATTTAATATGAGCCTTTAGATCATACAGTGAATTTTATTCACCGTTGGATTTTAAATCCAAAGATATTATGTTTGTTATTTCTGGTGAGATTTTTAGGGAAATCTTTCCTTGTCTAAAATCTTTCCATAAATTGGTGATTTTTAATCACCCTTGGATCTTTAATCCAACGGTCCCCATAATTCTTTTCCATTTGGAAAGATTTAGAAGCTTTTAGAATTTAATTCTATTAACTATGAGTCTTTCGAAACCAGTCACGTGCTGACACGTGACCCTTGGTCACGTGTGAGCACGTGACCCCCAATTGCGTCCTTTTCTCAGCGTTTACTTACGCTTCAGTTGTAACCATCACGTGTCAACACGTGACCATTGGTCACGTGTGAGCACGTGATACCTCATTGAGGTATTTCCTTCAGCCGTTTGTTATTTTTTTCTGTTTTGATTGTCACGTGTGAGCACGTGACCCCCAATTGGGTCCTTCCTCAGCCGTTGTTTTTATTTATGTTTTAACTATCACGTGTCAACACGTGACCATTAGTCACGTGTGAGCACGTGATACCTCATTGAGGTAATTCCTGATTTTTAATCAGGGAACAGTGCATAGCATATTTGCTCATAACTTTTGATCTCGGATGAATTATTAAACCCATAATATATCAAATCGAAGGGTTTTACGATATGCTTCCAATATTATCAGAATTTGGCTATTTCTCATTCGGGAGTTTGTCAAAATACAGCCCGAAAAATACTGGTTGGCATTTTCTTAAGCGTATCGCTGCCATTTGACACCTTAGGCTCTTTGCGCAGAAATTTTTTGGCGGGAACAAATGCCCCGCACTACTTTGCCCATGTAAGTATATACGTGGGTGAAGTAGTGCAGAGTTATGCATGGCGTATGACCAGTTTCGGGTTGGTATATAACTTTCAGAATCTTGATCTGAGAAGATAACGAGAGGACACAAGCATCGTCATTTATCATTGACTCAAATCTCGACTCTTAAGAGATATAGTTCCAAACTCTCAACTCCATGAGCCGCACCCTTCTATTTCTTTATGTCTTACTCTGGCGTGAAGTAGTCTATACGCTCATGAGTAAGTTCTCAATTTCAGTGGCATGTAGTTTTGGCAAGTGTGGCTCATAGATGGTCTATCTTAACCTCTTTGTAGGGCAATGATGGCTTAGGAGACAGGGTTAGGATCTGCCACCTAAGACTTTTCGACTTTATGAGCTGTGAGGGTCTCATAAAGACTTTTCTCCCTACGAGTCGAGAGGATCCCACAGGTGTATTTTCTCCTTAGGGGTCATGAGGACTCCTAAGTGTGTTTTCTCTTGAAAGTCGTAAGGATCTCACAAGAGAATCTTTTCCACTTACAAGTTGGGAGGACTTGTAAGTGGTTGTTTCCCTCTTTGTCAATGTTCGACTTCGGAGAGTGTGACCCGTGAATAGTATGCAAGAGTCCATCTTGGATTGACTTGCAGGGCCCCAATGCTTAGGAAACAGGTTTTTTAATCCCCATTGCCTAAGGCTTTACCTTACGAATCGAGAAGTTCTCGCAAGGATGTCCTAACGTCACAGTTAACCTCTGCTCTTTACGACAAAGGTCCGTTAGGGTCTGTGGTGCTAGGGTTTTGCCCGTCGTACCGTCGCGTTGGCTGATGTATTCCTCGCTAAGCTATCTTGCTGTTCGAGAAGCCTTGCGACTGTCGTGTCTCTGATCCCTTCTGGGCTGGACAAGACGTCTTCAAGCAATCTTCCTAGGCAGTTTGACCGTCAGAAGAGCAAGCGTTAGGAATTTTGCCATGCCGCTTTTTACTTGAGGTTAGGCTCATTTTGGAGAGCCCCGATGAGTCATAACCACTCCGCGCTGGTGTGGGATGATCTCCGATAGTCTTTCAGGTTTTATATGAGTTGCCGTCAAGACCCTGAAGCTAGGAATTTGGCCTTTGCTTCGTTTGCTGGCACTGCGTCTGCTGTATCGAGATGAATGTCACGGTTGTCTCTAGGTTGTTGGTAAACCGTCGAGACTTGGAATTGGGAATTTTTTCGTGGCTCCGTTGTTTGATTGTCGCGTCTGAACCCTGCAGGAGGAAGAACGCTGGGGTGACATCTTGTCTGTTGTATCGAGACGGACGTCGAGGTGGTGACCATTCCGCGCTGATGTGGGATGATCTCCGATAGTCTTTCAGGTTTTTTTTGAGTTACCGTCAAGACCCTGAAGCTAGGAGTATGGCCTTCGCTTCGTTTGCTTTGGCATGTCCGAACCCTGTTGGAAGAAGGGCGCTGTAGTGACATCTCGTCTGCTGTATCGAGACGAATGTCGAGGTGGTGACCACTCCGCGCTGATGTGGGATGATCTCCGATTGTCTTTCAGGTTTTATATGAGTTACCGTCAAGACCCTGAAGCTAGGAATTTGGCCTTTGCTTCGTTTACTTTGGCGCGTCCGAATCCTGTTGGAGGAAGAACGCTGTGGTGACATCGTGTCTACTGTATCGAGACGAACGTCGAGGTGGTGACCACTCCACGCTGATGTGGGATGATCTCTAATAGTCTTTCAGGTTTTATATGAGTTGCCTTCAAGATCCTGAAGCTAGGAATTTGGCCTTCGCTTCATTTCCTTTGGCGCGTCCGAATCCTATTGGAGGAAGAACGCTGTGGTGACATCGCGTCTACTGTATCGAGACGAACGTCGAGGTGGTGACCGCTCCGCGCTGATGTGGGATGATCTCCGATAGTCTTTCAGGTTTTATATGTGTTACCGTCAAGACCCTGAAGCTAGGAGTATGGCCTTCGCTTCGTTTGCTTTGACTGCGTCTGCTGTATCGAGACGAATGCTGAGATGGAACTGGGATTTTGCCATGGCTCCGCTTTGTTTCGACCGTGAGGTCTTTTGTTGACGTTGCATCTGCATCCTGCTGGACTGCGAAGGAACGCCATTGTTGACATCTCGTCTGCTGTATCGAGACGAATGCTGAGGTGGAGCTGGGATTTTGCCGTCGCTCCGCTTTGTTTCGACCGTGAGTTCTTTTGTTGATGTTGCATCTGCATCCTGCTGGACTGCGAAGGAATGCCGTTGTTGACATCTCGTCTGCTGTATCGAGACGAATGCTGAGGTGGAGCTGGGATTTTGCCGTCGCTCCGCTTTGTTTCGACCGTGAGGTATTTTGTTGACGTTGCATCTGCATCCTGGTGGACTGCGAAGGAACGCCGTTGTTGACATCTCGTCTGCTGTATCGAGATGATTACTGAAATGGAACCGGGATTTTGCCAAGGCTCCGTTTGATGTTGTAACCTCTGTGTCATGCTGGAATGAGGAGGCACACCGTTGTTGGTCTCCAGGCTGTAGATGTGGCCATTGAGATTTGGAACTAGGGACTTTGCCATAGCTCCGTTTCATTGCGACTCTGAGGTCGGTTGTTGACGTCACGTCTGCATCTGGTTGGAGTGAGGAGAAACGCCGTTGGTGATCTCTAAGTTGTCGATGTTGACGTCGAGACCCTGAAGCTAGGGATCTTCCTTTGCTTCATTTGTTGACATTGTGTCTGCAATATTGCGACAAATGTCGAGGTTGTCTCTAGGTTGTCTATGAACCGTCGAGATTTGGCTTCGCTTTCTGATGGAGCCTGTTGGGAAGGTATGGTTCCCTCTTTATTTGTGCCCCTGGATTGTATATAGGGATCGATGTGATCTCACCTGTAGGGCAAAAAGTTTCATTCTTTCTATATCGCGAAAATCGCGATTGCCCAATCATTTCGGCTATTTTTCTTTTTACTCGCTCCTTTTTATTGCGAGTTGCCCAGTCATTTCAGCTGTTTTTGTATGCATACATTTTTACTTGCTGATTTTGTTGCAAGTTGCCCCATCATTTCGGCTATTTCATATGCATTTTTTTGGCTCGCTGATTTTTTCTCGCGAGTAGGGGATTTGGGATCTGATACCAATCTTGGCATCAGCATCGCTGCGACTGGAATATTGCCAGGAGCGAATCATCATTTGCCGTAAAAGGACTTGGAATTTGATACCGTTTTAGGCATCAGCATCGCTACCACTGGGATATTACCAGGAGCGAATCATCATTTGCCTCTGTCGATATCGAACAAAGGTGGCTTAGCAAACAGGGTTAGGATCCTGTCGACTAAGGCTTTTGACTTCATGAGCCGTAAGGGTCTCATAAAGGTATTTCTCCCTACAAGTCGTGAGGATCTCATAGGTGCGTTTTCTCCTTAGGAGTCGTGAGGATTCCTAAGTGCATGGTCTCTTATAAGTCGTGAGGATCTTATAAAAGTGTTTTCTCCTTGCAAGTCGAGAGGACCTACAAGTGTTTGTTCGCCGTGCAAACATATCCCTAGTCACGGATGGGACTTTGTTAGGGAAATGTTTATTCGCGCCCGTGGATTGTATACAAGGGTCAATACTGAACCACTTGTAGGGCAATATCGAAGGTTGTGTGGGTTGCTTAAGAACAGGTTCAGGTCTCTGTAGCTTAAGACTTTCAAATCTTATGAGCCGTGAGGGTCCCATAAGAGAATTCTCCTTACGAGTCGTGAGGATCTCGCAAGTGTAATTTCTCCTTAGGAATCGTGGGGATCCCTAAGTGTGTTGCTCCCTTGTGAGTCGTAAGGATCTCACGCGGGTGGTTTCTCCTTACAAGGTCGAGAAGACCCTGTAAGTGTCTTTTAACGAGCTTGCGCCCTTTCAGGTTTTCACAAACACTCGCCGGTAGCCCTGCTGTTTTTACTCACGGAGCCCTTTCGGGTTTTCATCCGTGCCCATTTTTCTTATGGACTTACCGTTTTCTTTTTTTTCTTTTTTTTGTTTATTCTTTTTTTTTTATTCTAACAAGGTTGCGCCCTTTCGGGTTTTCACAAGACTCGCCGGTAGCCCTGCTGTTTTTACTCACGGAGTCCTTTCGGGTTTTCATCCGTGCCCACTTTGCTTATGGACATACTGTTTTTTTTTTACCACGCTAGCCTGAGGATGCCGCGGGTTGAAAGTAGTTTAACGACGTTTCGGTCATTTGCAAGTTTTAGGACATTGCGGTCCGTCGTTAGTTTAGGGATGTTTCGGTCCGTAGCCAGTTTTAGGACATAGTGGTCCATCGTTAGTTTAACGACGTTTCTGTCTATCGTTGCCATATTTGAGGCGAGTTTCTATTTTACGGACTTTTTGGTCCATGGGGATTTTTCTATGAAAGAGCACGATGCTCCCGGCATGTTCATCTTTTTCGGAGCATGTGGTTGTGGTGGGTTCACCTTCCATTTTTCGGACAACACGAACTTGCCCTGTTGGTACTGGTCTTCAACCCAGTTTTTGAAGACGTAGCAGTTATCGATCGGATAGCCCAACACTTGGTGGTAAGGGCAGTAATTAGGATTGTTGACATCATTCAGTTGTAGTTGGCATTTTGGCTCCGGTAGAGTGATAAGCCCGTCGTGAACTGCTAGTTTGAACAGCGTCCTTGTTTCATCCCGGGGAAATGAGTAAGGACGTTTCAACTTTTCATAGAGGGGTCGCCGCTTGTTGCTTTGGTGAACGACCGGTCTAGGGTCACTCGATTGTTGTTGAGCGTTGGCGACGAAGGCCGTTTTTCCCTTTCCTTTATCCTTTTTGTTCGATCCCTTGTTTGTGGGTCCGAGATCCTTTCTGGGTAGCGTGCGATTGCACGGCTGAATGTTTTCGCAACTTCTCAATTCTTTCGTTTTAGAGATGGATTCCTTGAAGAGAGGGCTGCGGGCTACTTTTTCGTCGGAGTCGCTCCCAAAGGTGAGAACTCGCGGTCCCTCGGGATCAACCCTATGACAATTGCCGGCAGTTCTTTTAGGCTTATCTGTCGTATTTTCCTGCTGTCTACGAGCTTCACGCTTTGTCCTGTTGACGTGTTGCCTGTGAGCGACATACCCTTGCCACCAACACTTAAAGGAGTTGCAATCTTCAGTAGGATGTGTGATCTTCTGATGATATAAGCAGAAGTTAGGATGTACGTCCATTTCATCAAGATGTATACCACCAGAAGAATTTTCTCCGAAAGAGGGCAGCTTCATTCCCATCGATATGGTTTTGGCAAATCGTTTCCTTGTCTTGATCATGCTTTCATTTACGGCGGATGTACTTTGATCTGGTGGGAGTGTTTCGACCCTTTTGTCCAGTCGTCGGCGTTTGGCCTTTTCAAATATGGCCATCTCATGCTCCCGATCGGCTTTACTTTTCAGGAGAGCTTCGTTTAGGAATGCGTCGATTATTTCATCTGACGGCCCCAGAAGTTCCGATTCAAGCTCTGCCCCCCGCTTCTCTGTGTAAGGAGCTTCTTCGTCATTTATTGACGAGTGAGAGATCACATAGCAGCTTGCCATATAATTTTCACATTCATCCGACGAGTCTTCTCCATTGTCATCATCTCCGTCCTCAAGGACGTGGCTGAGAAATTCTTGGAGTATGACTGGGGTCCGCGCCTTCTGATTATATTCTTCCGGTGCGTCAATATGTTTTCGCAGATCCGTGCGTTTGTCATCAAACTGCGCGAGTTTTTTCTTCTTTTTCTTTGAAGACTTTGACGGCTGTGCCTGGGTGTTTTGCCCACTGCTATCAATTCTCGGTGTTGGGCATGGTTTTAGCATCCCATCAATGACTTCGGGCTCTGGCGGATTTTTCCACCTGACGGCAGGGCATGTGTGAAGATCCTTCAGCATTCTTTTCGTCTTGGCTGAAAGAGCGAGCTCCCATGGAGATTTTTCTATAAAAGAGCACGATGCCCCCGGTGTGTCCGTCTTCTTGGGAGTGTGTGGCTGTGGCGGGTTCACCTTCCAGTTTTCGGATAATGCGAACTTGCCTTGTTGGTATTGATCTTCGATCCAGCCTTTAAAGATGAAGCAATCTTCAATTGGATGGCTTACCGCTTGATGGTAAGGGCAATAATTAGGACTATTAGTCTCGCCGGGTTGCAACGGTCGTTTTGGATTCGGGAGATTGATGAGCTTGTTGCGCACTGCCAGCTCGAACAGTTTCCATATTTTATCCTGGGGAAACAAGTAAGGACGTCCCAGTCTCTCCTCGAGGGATGGGCGTGGATGCACGTTGTTTTGGCGAACAACCGGCTTTGAGTTGCTCGGCCGTTGTTGAGTATTGGCAACGAAGGTTGCTTTCCCTTTGCCCTTTTCATTCCAAGGCTCCGTCTTTGAAGAGGAAGGTCTATGGTCTATCTGGTCCATTTGGGCCAGCTTGTCAATCAAGGCCTGGAAGGTGGTCGGCTTGAAGAACATCATGAATTGGGAGATGGTCGCTTGAGGGTCGAGACTACCCATGAACATGCCCACGGCAGGAGCTTCTTCTATGCGTTGTTCGCATCTCGACCATAGGTTCCGCCACCGGATTGCATATTGCACCCATGTCTCTCCCGGCTTCACTCTGGCATTGATCAATGCCGTGATCGGGGTGCGTTCGCTGGCGCTTGCGAACCGTTGAGTGAATAGCAACTCCATTTCTGTAAACGTTTTGACGGAGTCGTCGGGAAGCTCCGAGTACCATTCAAAAGCTGTGTCTGCTAAATTACCGATGAACTGGCGAAGTAGAAGTTTATCATCACCTCCAGTATTGCCGCAAAGAGCCCTGAACTAAGCGACATGTTGATGAGGATTGCCTGTCCCCTTGTACACATGGAATTTGGGGATCGTGTATCCCGACGGGTACTTTATTTGGTCATACCAGCCTGGATACGGTCGCCCAGTTTTAACAACTTGACCGGCCTCTTCATTCGCCTGGTGAGCTCGTATTTGGTGAGCAATATAGTCATCCAGAGCGGCCTTGGAAATAGTTTCCTCTTTGGCTGCTGAAAGAGCCGGAGAAGAGTTCGATATCTCTCCTCTGTCGTCTTCAACAATGATCGGAGGGTCTTCAGCTGGAGGATCCGGCTGTAATATCATCCCGACCATGACTTGAAAGAGAAGTGTCATTTGCTTTATGTTGGCCGCTTGCTCTGCGGCTTCTCTGTCCTTCTTTTCGAGCATTCTTCGAAGGAATTCGGCATCAGTTTCCTGCTCACGGCGCTGCTCCGCGGATGTTTCCGGGCTTTCTTTTGGCCTGGTGAGTGCGGCCATCGCAGTCATCATCTCCTGAAGCTTCTGCTGCTGCTCTTGGGCTTTTGTCACGGATCGCGTAAGCGGTCGATGACCCGTGGAGATACGGCTATCCTCTTTTCCGGATGCCATATAGACGGTATGCACCACCATGCCCCCGACTCAGGGCATTTGGGCTCAGCGTCTTTATGGTTTGCCACATTTACAGGGGCTTTCTCTGGCATCCTTCTTTTCTGAGTGGTTGACGTTGAGGGGGCCGCTGCCGTGGGCACCCAAGTAGTCGTCATCTTTTGTGGCTTAACAGGACGGTTTTCTTCCCGTTGGACTTTCAGCTTCTTCTGCTGGAAGGAGAAATTTCGATCAATCACCGAGTCTTGGACCTGGCGCCAGACCTTATAGATTTTAGAGGACAGACGCTGAAGGAACTGTTCCGGCTTTATTTCTGTGACAGTCTCCACCGGTGGCGGAGATCTTTTCAGTACGGCAGTAGACGAGTTCCTGCGTACCTTATTCAGCACCTCAAAGCTGTTCCCGGTTGGAACAGCAGCATTAACTTCCACCGTTGGAGCTGGTGGAGTTAGCCCAGAAGGGGAGTTGCCCCCGGCCTTCCTTACTCGGCGCCAGTGGCGACGTCGAGTGTGTCGAGCTGTTGTGGCTAGTTCGGCGATGGGGATGGCTTTGTCTTGCCCCCTGTCCAGATGAGGCACCGTTGGTGCCAGCCTCTTGAAGACTGACGTCTTTTGAGCAGAGGTATCCAATCTGTCAAAGACAGACCTTCGAGCAAGAATGGGAGCCGGAATAGTCAGTCTTGTAAAGACCGACTCTTTGGCAGGAGAAGCCGCCTTGACGACTTCAGGAGCAGGGATGGCTATCCTCTTCGGAACAACCTTCTCTGGGATTGCAAGCTTCATTATGGGCCCACAGAAATTTTGGCCCAGTCTGGCGAAGACCGAGGAGCTGGAGTTGGACGACCCGTTGAGAGGGGCCGCAGTGGCTGTAAGCCGATCGGAGACCGACTTCTTGGGAGCTTTCGGTGTTGGCACATGAGCGGTGAAGCTCATTGGCGGGAGCAAGCTCATTGGCGGGAGCATGGTCCCGAAAAACAGTCCAGTAGTAGCCTGGGTGATCTGTTCTACCGGTATCGTGAACAGGGACGCCGCTTGAGGTCTATAAGCTACACCTCCAGGTGAGGAGGAGCGTAGGTTGCAGTTGCAGTTGAAATATCTTGCACAAGCGGACGCCATTGATTCTTTGCTTTCTGCAGCGAGTAAAACACCAAATCTTAGTACCTTGAAACCCAAGGGCAACCATTAGCAAACCGCGATTGGTTCGCAAACACGACACACGAAGTGTGGAGTGGAAAGAGGAAAAGGTCCCACCGGGTGTGCCAGAATCTGTTCCCCGCCGAAAGACGCGCAAGACGGGCTGTCTTGCCTGAGATTCGGGGCAGATGCTAATTGGTGCTATCCGTCCACCTCTCCGAAGATGCCAAGTTGATTTATGGCACCATGTATCGAAGGTTTAAACGGATGCGGCCGATATAGCAGACTTCGTCGGATTCCCCCTCGTTTGAGGGGTTTTTGATTATGGGGATGCTCTTCCCTGCAGGCGCAAGCCCCTGCAGTTAATTACACTACCGCATCGCGGTAACAACTTTCTTCTTCTCCAGATGGTCACTTCGTGTCGTGGGTGTTTTTTTGTTTGTGGTTGGCCGTGGATTGTATACAGAGACTAATTTATGTTGTCGCCCGTAGGGCGTGGATTAGTCCAAATCCGTATTTTCTTAGATTTGGGTTTGGAGTTGGGTTTAAAGATACGTTAGTCTCATTTGAGACTAAGATCAACTTAAACGTTTGTTAAGGATACGTTAGTCTAATTTTTGACTAAGATCAACTTAACGGGATCATTTAGATCCAACAAAAGAGCATTTGGACTCAATTGTTTAGTTTAGAGACATTGCGGTCGATTACCAGTTTAAGGACATGGTGTTCCAATACCAGTTTAAGGACATAGTGGTCCATAAAATGTATGGCTGTCGGGACCCATCACCTCTCTGAAGACGTTGAAGAATTACAACGACAAATATCAGAGGAGTTCAAAGATGTACCCTTGAACCAATGAGTTGGTTGAAAGAGCAGATGTGCTCAGTTCAAGATGATTTGAGGACTTATGGCCAGTTTGGGCTAAGTCCAATTATGTTTGAAATATTGGCCCTTTGGACCATTAGACATTTGTCTGGGCTCAGCCCCTCATCGTTCAGCAGTGCCAAACAGAAGTTTGGGGGCTCTGATAACATTTTGTCTTTGATTTCCTCAATTTTGAGATTCATTTGGAGGAGGGACTTTTGCCTCTGGAAAATTAGCCAATTTGGCTAAAAAGTAGTGTTAAACACTAGAGAACAACAGTGTTAAACCCTGGAGATAGAACTCTCAAATTAGTGTTAAACACTAAAAGACAATCAGTGTTAAACACTGGAAATATAATCTTCAATTTAGTGTTAAACACTAGAAACAATCAGTGTTAAACACTGGAAATATAATCCCCAAATTAGTGTTAAACACTAAAGAAAGAGGGGTCACATGTGGACACGTGAGGGCGCCCAAAGGTGGGACCAGATTCCTTTTCTTCGTTCTGCAATTAAGTGTTAAACACTTTTCATTTCCTGTCGATCACGTGTGGGCACGTGATAGGTATCCATCCCTTGGATATTAAAGGGATTTGTTAGGGGTTACGTGGGGACACGTGAGGGCGCCCTAAATGTGGAGCCAGATCTCCTCTGTTTTATCCTCAAATCTGCGAATAAGTGTTAAACACTTTTCATTTTTATTTTGAGCATCACGTGTTGACACGTGATGGGGATTTATGCGCTGACTGTTAAAGCGTTTGCCAAGGGGTCACGTGGTAACACGTGAGAGCGTCCAAAGCCTTCATTTCCTTTGCTTTTCCTTTCTGTGTTTTGTAGGTCACGTGAGAGCACGTGAGGCATTGCCTCAAAGCCTTTTCATTTTCATTTTTGGGGATCTCTTCAGGGGTCACGTGGGGACACGTGACCTTAGTTCTTTTCATGCATAGAGATCTTTTAAGTCTCCTTATTTTAAGAATTGAATTCTCTGTAGGGTTAAACCCTAATTATGATTTTGGAGGAATTAAATTCCTATTGTGCAAGAATTAAATTCTTAAGTAGGGTTAAACCCCAATTTCTTTTTAGAGAAATTAAATTCCCATATATGTAAAAGAATTAAATTCTTGAGTAGGGTTAAACCCTAATTATGTCCATCTTGAAGGAATTAAATTCCTGTGAGTTTGGGAGAATTAAATTCTCATATAGGGTTAAACCTTAATTTATTTTGGGAGAATTAAATTCTCTAAACTCAATTCCCCCTCTAAGTTTTGGATCTGCATGGCAGGATCTCAACCCGATGAGAATTAAATTCTCAACCTATAGGGAGATGTGTTTCTGCAGATCTTCAACTAGAGGAAGAACTAAGTTCTTTTGCAGAATAGTTAAACTCTTAGATTTTGAGAATTAAATTCTCTGTTTGAAGTTTTGATTCCCTTTCTTTTCTCACCTAGGGTTTTCTTTGTAGAGAATTAAATTCTCCTCTCTTTTCTTCTCTCTTGAGAATTAAATTCTTCTCTGTCTATTCTTCTCTCCAAAAAAGTAGATCCCTTCTCTTCTCTTCTTGGCTCCTATTTATAGGAGAAAGAAAAGAATCAATTTGTTTAGTAAATCTTTCATTGAAAGATTTGATTTGTTTTCATACTTAATATGAGCCTTTAGATCATACAGTGAATTTTATTCACCGTTGGATTTTAAATCCAAAGATATTCTGTTTGTTTTTTCTGGTGAGATTTTTAGGGAAATCTTTCCTTGTCTAAAATCTTTCCATGAATTGGTGATTTTTAATCACCCTTGGATCTTTAATCCAACGGTCCCCACAATCCTTTTCCATTTGGAAAGATTTAGGAGGTTTTAGAATTTAATTCTATTAACTGTAAGGCTTTCGAAACCAGTCACGTGCTGACACGTGACCCTTGGTCACGTGTGAGCACGTGACCCCTAATTGCGTCCTTTTCTCAGCGTTTACTTACGCTTCAGTTGTAACCATCACGTGTCAACACGTGGCCATTGGTCACGTGTGACCACGTGACGCCTCATTGAGGTATTTCCTTCAGCCGTTTGTTATTTTATTTCTGTTTTGATTGTCACGTGTCAACACGTGACCATTGGTCACGTGTGAGCACGTGACCCCCTATTGGGTTCTTCCTCAGCCGTTGTTTTTATTTCTGTTTTAACTATCACGTGTCCACACGTGACCATTGGTCACGTGTGAGCACGTGATACCTCATTGAGGTAATTCCTGATTTTTAATCAGGGAACAGTGCATAGCATATTTGCTCATAACTTTTGATCCCGGATGAATTATGAAGCCCATAATATATCAAATCGAAGGGTTTTTTGATATGCTTCCAATATTATCAGAATTTGGCTGTTTATCATTCAGGAGTTTGTCAAAATACAGCCCGGAAAATACTGCTTCACATTTTCTTAAGCGTATCGCTGCCATTTAACACCTTAGGCTCTTTGCGCAGAAAATTCTTGGCGGGAACACTCCCACTTGCACTAAAGGCCAGTAATTGGTGTACCGCATACCCAACGTCTGCACTAAGGCCAGCTGCTGGCGTACCGCATACCTAATAGCTCAAAAAGTCGCTCGAACTGTGTTTGAGGGAGGGCCTTTGTGAATGGATCCGCCGTGTTGTCTTTTGTGTCCACTCTCCGTACCTTGATCTCCCGGCGATCAAAGATCTCCCTGATCAGGTGATACCGCCTTAAGATGTGTCTGGATTTCTGATAGGACCTTGGTTCCTTCGCTAAAGCTATAGCCCCATTGTTATCGCAATACAAAGGTATTGGGTCAACAATGGACGGAACCACCTGAAGTTCACTAATGAACTTTTCATCCAGACCGCCTCTTTTGCAGCATCGCTTGTAGCAATGTATTCAGCCTCCATCGTCGAGTCTGCGATGGTATCCTGTTTGGAACTCCTTCAACATATCGCCCCTCCGTTGAGGGTAAACACAAAATCCGAGACAGACTTGCTGTCATCTTTGTCACTCTGGAAGCTTGAATCGGTAAAGGACTCGACCCTGAGATCTCCATTACCGTAAACCAGGAACATCTCTTAGTCCTTCTCAGGTACTTGAGAATGTTCTTCACTGCCGTCCAGTGGTTCTCACCTAGGTCTGACTGATACCGGCTCACCACGCTCAGCGCGTAAGATACATCTGGTCTTGTACATAGCATCGCATACATTATAGATCCAACCGCCGAAGTGTAGGGTATAGTGCTCATGCGAACCCTCTCCTCGTCAGTCTTAGGAGACATCTTCTTGGAGAGGGTGATTCCGTGCATGCGGGTATATTACCGTGTTTGGAATCTTCTATACTAAATCTCTTTAGTACGGTCTCTATGTACCTGGACTGCAAAAGTCCCAGTAGTTTCTTGGATCTATCTCTGTAGATCTTGATCCCCAGAATGTACGAGGCATCACCCAGGTCCTTCATGGAGAACCGTTATGACAAGAATAGCTTGACCGATTGTAGCATAGGAATGGCATTTCCTATCAAAAGAATATCGTCCACGTACAAGACTAGGAACACGACAGTTCGTCCTACAATCTTCTTATAGATATAAGGTTCATCTTCGTTCTTGATGGAATCAAATTCCTTGATTGCCTCATCAAAACAGATGTTCCAGCTCTGCGATGCCTACTTTAATCCATAAATGGATTTAAGCAACTTGCACACCTTCCCGCTGCTCCCACTGTCTACGAAACCTTCTGACTGGTCCATGTAAACGCACTCTTCCAAACAGCCGTCTAGAAAAGTCGTTTTAACGTCCATCTGCCAGATTTCATAGTCATGGAAGGCAGCAATGGCAAGTAGGATTCAAATGGATTTGAGCATAGCCACTGGAGAAAAAGTTTCATCATAGTCCACACCAGGTCTTTGACGAAAACCTTTTGCAACAAGTCTAGCCTTATAGGTCTCCACCTGCCCATCTATACCAAGTTACCTTTTGTAGATCCATTTGTATCCAACGGGTTTTACCCCAGGTGGAGTAATATCCAAGGTCCACACTTTATTGGTGTACATGGACTCCATTTCGGATTGCATAGCATCCAGCTACTTATCAGAGTCCGTACTGATAATGGCCTGCCTGAAACTGGTAGGGTCATCTTCATCTAAGATGCAATCCTCTCGATCCCCGTCTATGAGAAAACCGTAGTATCTCTCGGGCGGATGAGAAATCCTACCAGATCTGTGGAGTGGCTGAGGTTCGTCTGGGGTTATTGAATCCAGTGGTTCTTCCAAATTTTCAGTTACATTTTGTGGTTCATGGATTTCTCCCAGTTCTACCGAACTCCCATTAGTTTCTTTTGCAAGAAACTCCCTTTCTAAAAAGGTAGCATGGAGAGATACAAACACCTTCTGTTCCTCAGTGTAGTAGAACAGATATCCTAGTGAATCTTTAGGATATCCCACAAATTTACATAGAACTGACTGTGCCTCTAGCTTGTCCGGTTTCTATGTTTTCACATAGGCCGGACAACCCCATATCTTAATAAATTTAAGACATGGTTTCTTACTGCTCCATATTTCATACGGAGTTTTAGGCACAGATTTGGACGGAACTTGATTCAAAAGGTTTGCCGCTGTCTGAAGCGCATGTCCCCATAATGAAAGAGGCAACTCAGCACTACTCATCTTGGAGCAAACCATATCCAATAGGGTACGATTCCTCCGCTCCGATACACCGTTGTGCTGTGGTGTATAAGGGGGAGTAAGCTGAGAGAGAATACCATTCTCTTTTAAGTAATCTAGGAATTCCGTGCTTAAGTACTCCCCTCCTCTATCAGACCGGAAGATCTTGATACTTTTGCCTATCTGGTTCTCCACTTCGTTTCTGAATTCTCTGAATTTCTCAAAAGCTTCATATTTGTGTTTCATCAGATACACATAACCGAACCTAAAGAGATCATCAGTGAATGTGATGAAGTACGAGAACCCACCCCTTGCATGTATAGACATTGGACCACATACATCACTGTATATGAGTCCCAAGAGCTCTGCTGCCCTTTCTCCATGTCTGGTGAACGGAGATTTGGTCATCTTTCCTTTGAGACAAGACTGACAAGTTTCATAAGATGAAAACTCGAATGTATTCAAGAGTCCATCTTTATGCAACTTACTTAGTCTTTTCTCTCCGATATGACCAAGTCTACAATGCCACAAGTAGGATTCATTCGTATCTGAATTCTTTCTCTTGCATGTGTTTTGTACACTGAGAACTGTATTCTAATTTAGAACATAGATACCATTACACGGTGTACCTTCTGCAACCAGTACCTTATGAAGGTAAATGTTCATGATATTTCTATCAAGAACAAAGTTATATCCATCTTTATTGAGTAAAGAAACGGATATGATGTTGCAAACCATGGAAGGTACATAGTAGCAATCGTTCAAAATCATAGTATTGCCATTTGGCAACACTAGGTGATATTCACCGATGGCTGCAGTATTAACTTGTGCTCCGTTCGCTACCCTGAGCGACATATCACCAGGTACAACTTTCCTACTTTTTTTTAGTCCCTGCAATAAATTACAGATATGAGATCCCGATCCGGTATCAAGTACCCAGGAGGTAGGGCTGACCGTAAAGCAGTTCTCAATTACAAGAACACCTGAAGTAGATGCAAAACTATGCTTCTTCTTCAACTGGGTTTCCTTGGAATCCATACAATCCTCTTTCCCTTACTCATACTTATAACTGTTGTCACAAGTTAGAGCCGAACCGACGTTCCCCAGCCCCGAATATGAATTCGGATCGGTCAAGCGATACATTTTATTATCTTGATTAGGGTGTGAAATGGTTGCTAACCTAGAGAAAGAGAAAAGAAACACTCAGCGTGCGCTCTTGCAAGATTAGATTGGTTTATTAATTTATCTAACCAGGATGGCTCCTACTGTTTCCTCAAATTCTTCTTCAAACCCTAAAAGAAGAACTAGTCAGGATTAATCACACGTCACAATACTTGCTTAACCTTTTAGCCAGGCTAGTGTTGGTACTTCGAGGGAGGTTTTCCAACGCTTTTGCGAAGTTCCTTAATTATATAACCTCTTTTCCCTGGAGGCTTAGCCCCGCTAACACCTTTCTAGACACCTACTTGGTTTATAGCATTGATTGTTTAAGTGAAATAATCTCCCGAGAGTAATCCAAATCATCAGTGGGATCGGGATCCAACTATCATTGTGTGATGACCTAGATGGAATCTACTCTAGTCACCACACTCCAGAAGGTATGCTAAATCTGCAAGTTTCAGTTTCTTTAGAAACTCCCGATGTAGATTTTTGCCCCTAGGACCCAAGTGACCTTGACGAATAATCAACAAATCAAAAGGTCCTAGTCAAGTTCAACCCGTCGTTATACAGGATTGCATTAGACCCGCCCGCATGATCCTTGATGAATAATCAACAAAAGCATGCGGCCGTCCTAACCAATCGCATCTATCAGTGCAACAGAGAATTATTACTTAGCTACCATTCACTGTGCCTTGACGAATAATCAACAAACGCAGCACGAATACTAAGTATTAATTATCTGAAACGACGGAGGGCTACGGCTGGGTTTTTGGCAAAAAACCCGTTAACGTAATGAACTTGATTTCACTGAAGGAACCTGATAGTCTTTTTTTAAAATATATAGTGGCGAAAACTTTTGCTAAAGAGATCACTCCCTGTGAAGGGATCTCGGCTCTTTCCTCGTCGAATGAGTTGCAGGATATTCCAAACTGAATACCTCGATGCAAAGCAAGAATAATCGACTATAGTGAAGTTATTACCCTGACGCAAACTTTCGTCCAAGGGGTCACTCCCGATGAAGGGATCTCGGCCCTTGCCTCGTCGAATGAGGTGCTGGGCATTCATAACCGAATACCTCTGTGCAAAACAAAAGAGAACGTCCTTGCAGTAACAGCTTTTTGAAAACTGTTCCAACAACATCTTTTAGGTTTGTTTTTCTTTGCATTAATATAATGCGTCCCATCAATTAATCCTACCATTGCAGAAAACAACGAAAATATGGCGTACGCTTATGCCATCCGCATTCGCCACGGGGCCCCGTCATCACCCGTTAGGTTACTTAACTAACGACAGAGCGGGGGCTGGACTAGCGCGGATGCAAAACATAAGCAACGCCTACTAGATATCATATATATAGATATATACATTCGTCAGATGCAATGATAGCCATTCCAGATCACAGATGAACACATTGAATATGCTAGGAATCATTCGAGCCTGCAACGAAAGACGGATTACACGGTCGCGATGAATAGCCAAACCCCACCCTAGACCCCTACGGGTGCGGCAAACTACCCGCCAAATACCCGAAGTGAAGCAGCCTCCCTCAACAATGTGAGTAGGACACTCAGCACTTCAACGTACCCGGTAGTTTGTGCACCTCACCTTGGGTCTATCCTAGGAGCAAAAACAGTAAAAGAAATAATATGCAATGGTGGCTACAACCTCATCCCGGATGTGCGGCCATAAAAATAATATTACATCAATTTACATAATACATCAAATGAAAGATAAAGAAACTCTCATCTAACAAAACCCCGGCTATTCATCCGTGACAATCCAACAAGTTCATATACACAAACCAACAACATTACAGATCACAGATATGCACAACCCCCACTAATCGACGTATAGCGATTAGTCGACGTTCAGTGCATATATCACATCACAAATATAACCAAATAGCTAAAGTTTATAGAACTTCGATCAAAATACCAATTTGTAACTACCCCAAACATAACATTGTTCTCTGGATAATCTGGGCGGAAACAAAATATCTCAAATCCCAAAACATCATACTGAAGAAACTGCAGCAAACCCGAGTCGCGGCCGAGTCAACTCGGCCGCGGATCCGTGGCGAAACGCGTGGTTTCGCCGCGGTTCCACGGAGCGTTGACCGAGTCGTGGGCTCATTTTTGCTGTATGTTCCTAAAAACCCCTACACCGATTTTTAAGGCATGTGGAATAATTTTTAGAGCAGTTTTAAAAATCGGCAGAAAGTATGGTTTTTGACATGTTTCGCGATTTTTTCTCGGATCGAAGTTCTAAACACTTTGCTAACAGTTAGTTGTTGTTTAGCTAGGCTCTGATACTACTGTTAGGTCCATGTTACCCACCCCGGTTCTTTCGGGGAGGCGGAATAGGTAAAAATCAAATTTTTCTCACAAGATAACTTGGACCATCCATGAAGGATCTTTGCTAAACAAAAACTAACATATTAACTACAAGTTCTAGCTACTATGTAGAATGGTTATACCTAGACCTTGAACTCCTTCTCTTCTTGTTGTGGTTTTCCTTCTTGCTTGCTCCTTGTAGTGGCTTGAACGGCTCCTCCTCCTTGTCTTCTCTTTGCCGAAGATAGATCCACCCGAGGGCCTCGAACTTGAGCTCCTACCTCAACCTAGAGGTAACTAGAGTGCTTGGTTTGCTAGACAAAGAACCCTAGAAAGAGTAGAGATGAGTCTTGATGGTTTTGTCTCAAGAGCTTATGATTTCCAACACATGGAACACTTAAGCTTTGAGAGGAAGAGGGAGAGCTCCAAGCATGAGAGAGAAAGAGCAAGAGAGAATGAGAGAGGAATTTTACAACCATGCTCACAAAATAAGAATAATGATAATAATAATAATAATAATAATTAAGAAATTGTGATGGTTAATTTATGAATGACCATTATCATTTGATCATTTAATGCATTTGCAAGAAACAAGAAGCATCTTTGAAATGAAATGATGATGGTCAACATGTCAACAATAGTCAACCGGTCAACAAAAGTCAACAAGTCAACAAAAGTCAAATGGTCAACCTTACCATGGCACAATTATCCTTAATTAATATTATTAATCATATTTCTCATTCTCATTAGGGTTTGGAAAAAGTCAACAGTCAACAACCCTAATGAGAATCCTCTGCGTTTGCCTCTGTCAATTGTGCATACACAGCCGCATCCGTGTTCCGAGGAACACGAATACAATGAGACAAAACCAATCCCAAAACAAATACTAGGATCTGGCTTAAACCAAAGCCCGCTAGTAATAACTTCCCGGACACCAAACGTGCACAAGTGCGCGAATGTGAACAAACTCCGTCGCAAAACCATGCGACCTCTACTCTGTTTTGCCCAAAGGCGAATAACCCTCTGTGTGAGACTCTAAAGGCTCGACACTACGCTAGCAGTGGGTTTAACCACAGGCCGCAAGAGGTACTAGCTGTACGTAACGGTCCCCAGGTAGATGCCGATAAGAAGACCGACGAGGTGACCCCATCCAAACTCCTACTGAGCCTAAACGTGACAATCTCCGTACAGTCCGGTCTGTTCGTCTAAGAGTATCGCATGTCGGGCCTAGGGGGTGGCAAACGTCAGAACTCTAATAGCGGTACAAGTCGTGTCGGAGTGTAGCCCAGAACACCCTGAGAAACTATTGGAAACACTACCAGCAAATCTCGCTTGCCCTGGCCAGGGACGACTATGTGTAATGGCTCTCCTAGACACAGCGCGATATCAACTCCCAATACCAGGAGAGACGAATCCTGTCTAACCATCACTGCCTCCAAGTGCTTCGGGACTGCACCCAACTACTACCTGTTTGCAAGGCTCAATAGAGCCGTGGTAGGGTAGAAATCTAAGAACAGTAGGAACACACTTGAGGCAAAGTGACAGTGTCAAGTCAACGGACTAAGCTGTACTCATGTGACCTAGGAACTGTTAACTGACGATAGGTATAATACCAACCAACAGTTCCCGACGAGTCCTGTCCAGTGTACTCGTAACCTAACGAGCACCTGCATACTATCTCCAGTACGACGTACCGATGGCTGTGGGACAGACCATCTCCCCTGCTGGGACGAGAAGCGTATGCACTACTCTACTCTGGAGTATCGATGCCCTGTCTCGATAATCCTACGACTATGGACCAAAATAAGTATGTGCTTATAGACTACCCAGCCCCCACTAGTGTGATCGCCATCACAACGCCGGTAGTCAAGCAAAGATCCTAAGGGCTCCATCAATATGTATTAGCGATATGTTAAAAGAAACATATACACATATTAAGATAGAAACAAACCAAATAGCATACTACTATATCGAGCAAGACTGTCGTAAACCCGTGTATATATCCCAAGCTTCTAAAATGTATTATACAAACTAGTACTATACAATAATGGCCTCTAGGGCATACATATCCAACAGCTGGGTGCTCCTGAAGAGATAAAACCCATAAGGAGCAAGTAAATCTTTCGAGACCTATTCAAGTGGAAAGGTACTAACCTAATTATGCTAGACTTGTTGTAAAGAGTTTTCATCAAATACCCGTTATGGATTGTGATGTGACTCTTATGTCTATAATGAAATCCATATGGATATTACTTGGCGCTGATACTGTTCTTGGCTATGATATCTGGCAGATCGATGACTATAACGTCATTCCAAATGGGAATTTGGAAGTGTATGTATATATGACTCTGCCAGAAGGTTATCTTAGTCAGTGGGAGTAGCGGAAGATGTGCAAGTTTCTTATATCTGTTCGTAGACTAAAGTATGGATAGTAGAGACGGATCATCTGTTTTGATGTAAAAGTCAAGGTGATTGACTTCATTAAAACAATAAATGGATGTACTAAGAAGGATGTAAGGAGTACTATCCTGGGATTTGGATGACATACTCCAGATAGAAAGTGATGTTCCTGTATTACAATCGGTCAAACTTTGGTTGTCACATAGTGTTTTCTCCACGTTGGATATGGATAATATATCAAAAATTCTGGTGACTAGAACTATGGTATTAGATCTAGATTTAGGAAGTTTCCCAATCCGGGTACTTGGACAGCATTCTAAAAGTATTTTAGAATGGACGACTCCTGCTGTGGTGGTGTACCCACAGGTGATAGAGTCACCCTCTCTAAAAAGGATGTCCTCTAGACTGATGAGGAGAGGGACTAGTATGAATGACATATCATATTCTTAAGCAATTGAGTCAATCATGCAATGTCTTATACAACACCAGATATTGCTTTTGCAATAGTTGCAATAGGCAGATATTAGTCCAATCCTAGAGAAACAAAGGGAAGCTATTCTGAACATGAGTGGATGTTCGTGGTATAAGGTAACAACATACTCCTCTGGAAGGTGGTTATCGGTTCAGGCTTCCAAGGTGACCTAATTGACAGAGATGCTGTCAGAGTTTTGAGTTTAGCCGCTTCTGAGGATCAGTGTATTGGATAGTGTTCCAATAGGGATACTGAGGTAATCATGAAGCAGAATGCTGGTTATAACTCAACAGAGGATACAGCCCAAGAAGTTTGTTGGATGGAGTTGTTCATTGATGAACTTGGTCCCATCAATTATCCAGACAAATTCTTGAGGCGGGGTATCGCTCTGTTTGGGAGATTGTTGATCTCCGTAAGATTGAGAAATAGAGAGATAAAGTTGGAACATTGTAGCGAATCCACTCACTGAGGCTATTTCTCAAACACATTAAGTTTCACAAATATAGTTTGCGAAACCGATTAGTAGAGAAGTTGGGTATTCGGTAGCACACGAGCTGTGGGTATGCGATACCGCAATAATTGGCCTTAAGTGCAAGTGGTAGATTGTTGGATATAGTGCCATGTTCACTGCCGAAAGACCGTACTGAGACGTTGGGACGTCTGGCCTGAATTTTGGGGGCAGATACTATTTGGACTTACCCATCCATCTCTTCGAAGATACCAAGTTGATTTATAGCACCATATATCGGAGGTTTGGACAGATGCGACCGTTGTAGCAGACTTTATTAGATTCCCCTTCATTTGTGAGGGGGTTTTGATTGTGGGGACACTTTTCCCTAAATACGCAATCCCCTGAAGTTAATTACGTTATCGCATTGCGATAACCACTTTTTTCTGCTCCAGTAGTTCACTTCATGTCATGTGTTATTTTGTTTGTTAAGGTTGCCCATGGATTGTATACGGAGACTATTTTATGTCGTCACCCGTAGGGCGCTGATCAGTCCAAATCCGTATATTTTAGATTTGGGTTTGTTTTATTTAAGGACCGTTAATCTAGTTTAAGATTAAGATCAACTTAAATATGTGAGAATTTTGGCTTAATTTATTTTAGCTAAGGATATGTTATTCTTACTTGAGACTAAGATCAACTTAGCAAAAATTTAAGGATCATTTTTATTTAAGATCCAATAACAGAGCATTTGGGCTCATCTGTAAGAAACTTAGCCAATTTAGGCTTAGTCTGCTCAGTCTTCCTTTTTTGTTCAAAAGTGTTAAGCACTTATTTGGGCTCTGTTTGTTCATCCCCTCTTTTTTATGCAAAGTGCTAAACACTTGTTTGAAACTCTGGCTCTCATATGGGTATCATGTGAAGCTTTCAGTTATGGACGCTGCCCAATCAGTGCTAACCACTCAATCCATTTGACTGAATATATATAATGCTAAGCACTTGTTATATGGCGTCCACGTGAGGACTACTCTGTCTCATTTTATTTTGTTGGGCACCCACGTGTTTTCACGTGAAGCGCTGGACACTGCCCAATCAGTGCTAAGCACTTAGCCATTTGGCTGTATATGAGGTGCTAAGCGCTTTTATTCAGCGCTCACGTGTATTTCACATGAGGTGCTCGCCTTCTGCTTTGGGCGCCCGCGTGTTTTTCACGTGAGGCACTGGGCGCTGTTGGGGGTGCCACGTGCGAAGCAAGTGAGGCGCTTAGTTTTTTATTTTTCAGAGATTGAATCTCTGTTAATAGTATTTTGACCATTAATGATCACCAGGATCATTGTTTTGAAGATCCGGGATCAAATTTTTTTTACGAACTAAGTTCTTATAGTTTTCTCTTATAAGAACTAAATTTCTTTTTAGAGTTAAACCCTATTTTCAGAGAAATTGAATTCCTATAAGATATGTTCTTTTTCTTTTTCTTAGTTCTTTTCTGAATCTTTGATTCTAAAAAACAAGATCTTTCCGATGAGAACTAAATTCTCAACTTATGGGAGACTTGTTTTGTGGATATCAGATCTAGAGAAAGAACTAAGTTCTTGAGAAGGGTTAAACCCTTAGATATGATATGACAGGTAAATGAGATGTTTTGTTCTCTGTGGTTTCTTTACTTAGGGTTTGAGAGAGGGAAGATCTTCTTCTCTATTGAGAATTAAATTCTCTATTGTTTTTTAGAGCCTTCTGTATTTTTATTTTGCAAAACCTTATAGGGGGTTCCCTCTGTATGAGACTTGAAGTCTCGGGTCCTTTATATAGTAGAGGAAAATTGTTAATTAATTTAAGAAAATCTCTAATTGAGAGATTCCAATTTGTTCAGGAGATTTTACCCACTGTTGGATCTTTGATCCAATAATTTCTGTTTCACAGAATATATTTTCTTGTTTTTAACAAGATTAGGGAAATATTTTCCCATGTACAGCATTTTATTCTGTAAAACGGTGATTTTTAATCACCATTGGATTTTTAATCCAAGAGCTCTCTGTTTTTCTGAGAGCAATCTTTTTTGTGTGTAAAGATTGAGAAAATATATTCCCAAAAATAGAATTTTATTCTATCATTGGATCTTTAATCCAACCTAGAGTATCCTTCTCACTTAGAAAGATTTGAGAGATATTTTGTCCTAATAGAATTTAATTCTATATTTTGATGATTTATCATCTCCATTGGATCTTTAATCCAACGGCTCTGTTTAACAAAGAGTATCCCAGTTTTTATGGAAATATCCCCCTGCAGAATTTAATTCTACTTGATTTTAACTTGGGCGTCGGCGCTCACGTGTTGTGCATGTGGGCGCCACTTAAGAATTTAATTCTTATATATCATAGGCACGCCTGTGCTTTGCACATTGGTGCCCACGTGAGCTTCACGTGCGGCGCCACAATAGGATTTAATTCTAAGGGGTTGACGCTGGCACTGGCGTCCACGTGGGGAGCACGTGAGGTGTTGCCTTATTAAATTTTAATAGAGCTTAGCTCTTCAGTTACGTTCAAATATTGGAGGAACAAATACCCCCTTCGTTGTTCTCATGTGGCTTACACGTGAGTGCAACGGTGTCACTTTTACCACCGTTTGATCTTCTAGGGAGTTGAACTGTCCCCTGACGTTATATAAATAGGACCTTTGGCCCTTGAGATGACTGTCGTCTCATCATCTTTCTTAAGTTTCTTTCTTGTTTGAGAATTTAATTCTCCTCTTAGAGCTTAGATCTCTGCCCACAGAACTCCTTCTGATCAGAATAAAACTCTGCCAAAAAAATATTTTAGTAAGGATTATGAACAGAGTTTAACTCTTAAAAGACCCTTTTTTTTGTTTTGGATTTTTAACCCATTAACAGAGCTTGGATCTTTTCTTGAAATGATCTCTTTAAAAGAACTTTTCCCCCTTTTTTGAGTAGACCGGGGGTCTTGAGTCGATGGGCATCCTCGAGAATCGCTAATTCTCTTCTTAGGGTTTTACCCTATCATTGATTCTGATCTTTGAGAGTCTTTGGAATTTAATTCCATTGTGTTTCCCATCTGTTTTCCATCATAGGGATTTCTGAGATTTAATCTCATTATTGGAGGAATTTAATTCCATCTTGTCTTGCAGAGCTTAGCTCTGAATTTTTTTGGAACTTTTGGGAATTTTATTCACCTTCCTGTTATTTCCTTTTTAGGGTTTTAATACCCTTTTTAAAGATTTGAATCTGTTGTTATTTTTAACAGACCCTGCTTTTCAAGGGTATTGGGAGTTTTTTAACTCCGCTGTTTAATGTGACTATTCATTTAATGAGAATCCTTTAGACTGTATTTTATTCTCACAATGGGCGCATGTCTCATCATTGATGAGCCGTCACCTTGATTTTGTTTGGCCCACTGATTTTCCTTTAGACTGTAGTGATTTTAATATGCTAATCGCTAATCCTCCACTGGGTTTTTTTCAGGTACCATGGCAGGTCGTCTGTATGATCTTTAAGAGATTATCTCTTAAGGCCGCTGTCAAGCCCAGGAGTTTACTGACGCCCAACGCGATGATGTGATGCGTCGCTTCGACGATTATAACGGTCGATTGCTCCCCCGCCGTTCTGCCCTTTTGAAGATCGTTGTTGGGTCGATCTGGGATGCTATACCCGGGCGTCTAGAGGTTATGCCACTTCAAGCACTCGATAATGCTGAAGACAAGGTGCATTCTGTGTATATGATGGGGTTGATCTCGAAGAAACAGAGAGATAATCTCGTCGCTATCTTGCACCGTGTCTTTCAACATAAAGCAATAGTATCTGTAAGTCCACGTTGCCCACCCCGGTACTTACGGGGAGGCAGAAAACGGAATAAAAATCGGATTTTTACTACTCTAGGCAACATGGACTAGACAAAGTCGGGATCTTTACTAAACAAAACTAACTAAAAGCTAACTAGAAATTAGCCACAAGGAAGAATGGTTATACCTTGGGCTTTATGTCCTTCTCTCCTTGCTCCTTGGAGTGTAAGAAAGAGATCGCGTTGTCGCCTTCTCGAGTCGAAGAAGGATCCACCCGAAAGCCTCAACTTTTGGCTTCAACTTCAAGCTAGAAGTAACTAAGGTGCTAGAAGTGCTAATCCTAGAACCCTAGATGAGAGTAGAGATTATCTAGAAGAGGTTTTCTCTCAAGCTCAAGTGTTTCTCAACACATGAGAGGGGAGAGCTTGAGGAAGAGGAAGAGCAAGAGAGAGAAAGTATATGATAGAATGAGAGAATAATAAGCCATTCTCACATATATGTGTGAATTATAAAAATAGATAATTAGCTAGATAATTGTCATGGTTGATCAAGACTTGACCATTATCATTTCACATTAAATGAAAATTGCAAGGATCAAAGAGTATCTTTTATATGGAATAATGATGGTCAACATGTCAGCTAAGGTCAACAAGTCAAGTATGGTCAAAATGTCAACAACCCTAACCATGCACAATTATATATAGCTAATATCAATTAATTATAATACACACATAAGCATTAGGGTTAATAAAATGACAATGGTCATTAACCCTAATCAAAGTCCTCTTCCTCTGTCTCAATCAACTGTGCATACGCACCCGCATTCGTGATCCGAGGAACACGAATACAAAGAGATAAAACCAATCCCAAATCATATACTAGGATCTGGCTTAAACCAAAGCCCGCTAGTATAAGCTGTCCGGACAGCAAACGTGCACAAGTGCGCGGATGTGAACGAACCCTGTCGCAAAACCATGCGACCTCTACTCATTTTGCCTAAAGGCGAATAGCTCTCTGTGTGGGACTCTAAAGACTCGACACTACGCTGGCAGTGGGTTTAACCACAGACCGCAAGCGGCACTAGCTGTACATAACGGTCCCCAGGTAGATGCCGATAAGAAGACTGACGAGGTGACCCCATCTAAACTCCTACTGAGCCTATATGTGACAGTCTCCGTACAGTCCGGTCTGTTCGTCTGATACATCTTATGGCGGGCCTAGGGGGGCGGTGAACGTCAGTCCCCTAATAGCGGTACAAGTCATGTCGGAGTGTAGCCCAGAACACCCTGAGATAACACTGGAAACCTACCAGTATATCTCGCTTGCCCTGGCCAGGGACTACTTGTGTAATGGCTCTCCTGGACACAGCGCGATGTCAACCCCCAATACCGGAAGAGACGAATCCTGTCTAACCGTCACTGCCTCCAAGTGCTTCGGGACTGCACCCAAAAACTACCTGTTTGCATGACTCCTTTGAGCCGTGGTAGGGTAGTAATCAAAGTGTAGTGGGAACACACTCGAGGCGAAGTGACGGTGTCAAGTCAGCGGACTAAGCTGTACTCATGTCACCTGGGAACTGATAACTGACGATAGGTATAATACCAACCAACAGTTCCCGACGAGTCCTGTCCAGTGTACTCGTAACCTAACGAGCACCTGCATACTATCTCAAGTACAACGTACTGACGGCTGTGGGATATACCGTCTCCCATGCTGGGATAAGAAGCGCATACGCTAGTCTACTCTAGAGTATCGATGCCCTGTCTCGATAGTCCAACGACTAGGGACCTGTATAAGGATGTGCTTATGGATTACCCAGCCCCCACGAGTGTGAGCGCCATCACAACGCTGGTAATCAAGCAAAGATCCTAAGGGCTCTACTAATATGTATGTAAGCGATATGCTAAAAGAAACACATGCACATATTAAAGCAGAGACAAACCAAGTAGCATACTACCATTTTGAGCAAGATTGTATATACAACTGTGAATATCCCAAGCTTCCATCAAGTAATATACATACTAGTATGATACAGTAATGGCCTCTAGGGCATATACACTAACAATCTCCCACTTGCACTAAGGCCATGTACTGGCGTATCGAAGACCTATCATCTCGATCAGCCGCTCGAACTGAGTCTGGGGTAGGGCCTTCGTGAGTGGATCTGCAGTGTTGTTCTCCGTATTTACTCTCTTCACCTCGATCTCTTGGCGATCTATGATCTCCCTGATCAGGTGGTACCACCTCAAAATGTGCCTGGACTTCTGATGGGACCTGGGTTCCTTCGGTAAAGCTATAGCGCCGTTGTTGTCGCAATACATCAGTATTGGATCAACAATGGTAGGAACCACCTGAAGCTCCGTGAGGAACTTCTTCATCCAGACAGCTTCCTTTGCGGCATCGCAAGCAGCTATGTACTCCGCTTCCATAGTTGAGTCAACAATGGTCTCCTGCTTGGAACTCTTCCAGCAAACCGCCCCTCCATTGAGGGTAAAGATATAACCCGACATGGACTTGGAGTCATCCTTGTCACTCTGGAAGCTGGAGTCAGCAAAGGCCTCAAGCTGGAGGTCTTTCCCGCCATACACCAAGAACATCTCCTTAGTCCTTCTCAGGTACTTGAGAATGTTCTTTACCGCTATCCAGTGTTTCTCCCCTGGGTTCGACTGATACCGGCTTACAATGCTCAATGCGTATGCTACATCTGGTCTGGTACATAACATCGCATACATTATAGAGCCTACCGCAGAAGCGTAGGGTATAATAGACATGCGATCCCTTTCCAAATCAGTCTTGGGAGACATCTCTTTGGAGAGGGTGATCCCGTGACAAGCCGGTAAATTACCGCGCTTGGAATCTTCCATGCTGAATCTCTTCAGTATGGTGTCAATGTACCTTAACTGTGAAAGTCCCAACATCCTCTTAGATCTATCACGATAGATCTGGATCCCCATAATGTAGTTGGCATCGCCCAGGTCCTTCATGGAGAACCTCTGCGACAAGAATCCTTTGACTGATTGTAGCATAGGAATATCATTTCCTATTAGGAGAATGTCATCCACGTACAAGACGAGGAATACCACAGTTCTCCCTACAATCTTACTGTAAATGCATGGTTCATCTGGGTTTTTGTTAAAGTCGAATTCTTTAACAGTATCATCAAAGCAGATGTTCCAACTCCGCGATGCCTGCTTAAGTCCATAAATGGACTTGAGCAACTTACACACTTTACCGCTGCTCCCACTCTGAATGAATCCCTCCGGCTGATCCATATAGACGCACTCTTCCAAATTTCCATTTAGGAAAGCCGTCTTTACGTCCATCTGCCAGATTTCATAATCGTGGAAGGCAGCAATGGCAAGAAGGATCCGAATGGATTTCAGCATAGCCACTGGAGAAAAGGTCTCATCATAGTCCAAACCAGGTCTTTGACGAAAACCCTTTGCAACAAGTCTAGCTTTATAGGTCTCAACCTGCCCATCTACACCAATCTTCTTTCTGAAGATCCATTTGCAGCCTACGGGTTTTACCCCTTCTGGAGCAAAGTCCAAAGTCCAAACTTTGTTGGTGTACATAGACTCCATCTCGGCCCGTATTGCATCCAGCCATTTTACCGAGTCACTGCTCTGAATGGCTTGATGGAAGCTAGTAGGCTCACCATAATCCATAGTGCAATCCTCTCTATCCCTGTCAATGAGAAAACCGTAGTATCTCTCGGGCGGATGAGACTGCCTACTACTCCTGCGGAGTGGCGCTGGGATGTCCTGTTTTTTTGAACCCTCTGGTTCTACTAAGCTTTCAGTAATAGCTTGTGGTTCTGGAATTTCTTCCAGTTCTATTGCGCTCCCACTTATCTGGGTTTCCAAAAACTCAGTTTCCAAGAAGCGGGCATGACGAGAAACAAAAACCTTTTGTTCCTCTGCGCAATAGAAAAGATACCCCTTGGAGCTCTTTGGGTATCCCATAAACTTACACTGTACTGAACGTACCTCGAGCTTGTCCGCATGCTGCTTTTTTACAAAAGCTGGACATCCCCATGTCTTAATGTGATTAAGATAGGGTTTCTTCCCACACCACATCTGATATGGTGTAGTAGGCACAGTCTTAGTTGGAACTCGGTTCAAAAGGTATGCAGCTGATTCTAGTGCATAATCCCAGAAGGATCACGGCAACTCAGCATTACTCATCATAGAACGAACCATATCCAATAGGGTTCGATTCCTCCTTTCCGATACACCATTGTGTTGTGGTGTGTATGGAGGAGTAAGCTGAGAGAGAATTCCATTCTCTTTTAAGAAGCCCAGAAACTCGGCACTCAAGTATTCACCACCTCGATCAGATCTCAGTGTCTTGATACTTTTGCTTGTTTGTTTTTCAACTTCATTCTTGTATTCCTGAAATTTCTCAAAGGCCTCGGATTTGTGCTTCATCAAGAAGACATATCCATACCTAGAGAAATCGTCTGTGAAAGTAATGAAGTATGAATAACCATTTCGCGCATGTGTAGACATTGGACCATACACGTCACTGTGTATGAGTCCCAAGAGCTCGCTCGCTCTTTCTCCGTGTCCAGTGAACGGAGTCTTTGTCATCTTTCCCATGAGACAAGATTCACAAGTGGCATAAGACTGGTACTCGAACGGATCCAAGTATCCTTCTTTATGTAACTTTGTCAACCGTGTCTCATTAATGTGACCCAGTCTACAATGCCATAAGAAAGCCTGATTTAATTCCGGAGACTTTCTTTTAAGTGTAATCTAGACACTGAAGACCTGAGCTTGATTCAAAACGTATATACCGTATTTCAATGTACCTGACCCAATCAGTACTTGATTTAGGTGGATGTTTACAACATTACTTAATAAAGTAAAATCATATTCTTCCTTAGAAAGTAAGGATACAGATATGATGTTACAAGTCGCACCTGGTACATAAAAACAGTCACGCAGAATCAATATCTGCCCAGTTGTCAGTCCTAGATGATATTCCCCTACGGATTCAGCATACATGCTCATTCCGTTAGCAACCCTGAGAGTCATATCACCTTTCCTGAAAACCCTATGGTTTCTCAGAGCCTGTAACGAATTACAGATATGAGATCCTGATCCGGTATCCAATACCCAGGAAGTAGGGTTAACTGACATACAGTTCTCTATTACAAACACACCCGAAGCCGAAGCCACAACATGCTTCGAATTCTGGCTACTGGCTTTGCAAGCCCTGCAATCCTTCTGTCCATGTTCATTCCCGTAACATTAGGAACATCCCTCTTTTACTGCATCCATTCCCGAAACTTCTGCCCTTCTCTTTCTTTCTACTTCCCTGGTTTCTTTCAGGGTAGTAGGTAGAGACTGTTGAACTAAGTCAGCATCTGACCCGTTCTTCAACATGGTCTTCAGGTCCGAGAGCTCAAAAGAGCTGGTCTCTGTAAGGACGTTGCCCCCTACAGATGACCCGATAGCCAACCTCGCTGGAAGCAATTCGTTCGAGGTCTCATATCTTGCGATACGAGATTGCTCTCCATATAAAACTTTGTTATGGAGGAAGATAGAAGATGAGTCCATCTTCTCATGCTGCCTCTGGTATATACCATCAACTGAGGCTAACACGAGGCACTTGGCTTTCGCACAGTCTTCTTCCGATGTCCTACGGATATCAATATCCATGACAGGGGAAACTGGACCTGAGATGGCAAGGGTGGAATCAGTCAAGAGGTGTCCCAGCTTGTCCTGGGCAATGGACATCTGGACAGACCTTTGCCGGTCATAACAGTCAGATTCAGTCATGTTATTATCTAGATGTAACCTAGGTGCGGTCATTGGGTCGCTGCAATTAAGATAGAGAGAAGAAAACACTTAGCATGATGCTCTTGCAAGTTTAGATTGGTTTTTAATTTATCTAAACAGGATGGCTCCCACGGTCTCTCGAATTCCTTCTCAAACCGTAAAGAAAGAATTAGTCGGGATCAATCTCACCGTACAATACTTGCTTAACCGTTCAGCCAGGCCAGTGTCGGTACTTCGAGGGAGGTTTTCCAACGCTTTCGCGAAGTTCCTTAATTAAGTAACCTCTTTTCCCTGTGGGCGTAGCCCCGCTAACACCTTTCTAGACACCTACTAGGTTTATAGCATTGATCGTTAAGTGAGAGTTTTCCCGAGGAGTAGTATATACTCACAGTAGGATCGGGATCCAAATATCATCGCGTGATAAAACCGAAGGAATCCTACCAGAATTATCACACTCAAAATGGTATGCAGTGCTAGCAAGTTTCAGTACTTATGAAACTCCCGATGTGGATTTTTGCCCCATGCTCTTATGACCTTGACTTTGGCCAACAAATCATAAGTCACATGTCAAGTTCTACCCATCATTATCCAGGTTAATTTGAACCCACCCGTACATACCCTTGACTTTGGCCAACAAGGCAGTACGACTGTCCCAAACCAACGCATCTATCTATGCTACATATGAATACCCAATAGCTACCAAACACTGTGCCTTGACTTTGGCCAACAAACACAGCTTGAATACTATTGACTATCCATACGAAACGACGGAGGGCTACGGATGGTTTTGGCGAAACCGTGAACGTAGTGAACTTGATATAATCAATGGAACGAGATAGCTTTTAAAAGGAGTGGTTCAAGCTCCGCGTTTAAAAGTTTAGTTTTGAAAAGAACCGAGTGGTTTTCAAAGTGTTCCAATCGACTTTTACTTGGTTTATTTTCTTGCATTAGTTCTTTTAATACGTCCCATCATTTAATCCTACCATTGCAGAAAACAACCAAAATATGACGTACGCTTATGCCATTCGCATTCGCCACGGGGCTCCATCATCACCCGTTAGATTACTAAACTAATGACAGAGCGGGGGCTGGGCTAGCGCGGCTGTAAAACATAAGCAACGCCTAAATAGTTATCATATACAAATATATAGCAATGATAGACATTACAGATCACAGATGAATACATTGGATATACTAGGAATCCGCAATTCGTTCGAACCTGCAACGAAAAGCGGATTACACGGTCGCGGTGAATAGCCAATACCCCACCCAAGACCCCTACGGGTGCGGCAAACTACCCGCCAAGTACCCGAAGCGAAGCAACCTCCCTCAACACCGTGAGTAGGCCACTCGGCACTTCGAGATACCCGGTAGTTTGTGCACCCCCTCCATGGGTCTATCCTAGGAGCAAAAACAGTAAAAAGAATTATACAATGACGGCTACAACCCCGACCCGGTTGTGCGGCCAAACAAATAATAATACATCAATTTACATGTTACATGAATGAAAGAAAAAGAAACACCCATCTCACATCCACCCCGGCTATTCACCCGCGGCAATCCAACGCATTCATATACACATACCATCAATAAACACAGATCACGGATATGTATAACCCCCACTAATCGACGTATAGCGATTAGCAGACGTTCAATACATATAAACATCACAGATATAACCCAATAGTCAAAGTGTAGTGAAGTTCGATCAAAAATACGAATTTATAGGCCCCCAAAAACAAATTTCTTTTCTGGAAAACCTGGGCACAAATAAACCATCTTAAAAATCCCAAAACCATGTCAGAAGAACACTGCACCAAACTCGATCCAGAACCGAATCAACTCGGCCGCGGTTGCGCGGCAATAGCTTGCTATTGCCGCGGAACCGCGGCGCTTTAAACGATTCACTGGACTGGGTTTGGTGAGTTTCTTTAGAAAAGCCTGAGATGATTTTTGACATATGATTTTTTATTTTTAGAGCAGAAAAAATTTCAACAGAAAGTTAAGGTTTTCATGTTTTGGTTTTGCGATTTTTCCGATCAAACTTCCATACACTTTACTATCTAGCTAGTTTATGTTTAGTTAGGCTCTGATACCATTGTAAGTCCACGTTGCCCACCCCGGTACTTGCGGGGAGGCGGAAAACGGAATAAAAATCGGATTTTTACTACTCTAGGCAATATGGACTAGACAAAGTCGGGATCTTTACTAAACAAAACTAACTAAAAGCTAACTAGAAATTAGCCACAAGGAAGAATGGTTATACCTAGGGCTTTATGTCCTTCTCTCCTTGCTCCTTGGAGTGTAAGAAAGAGATCGCCTTGTCGCCTTCTCGAGTCGAAGAAGGATCCACCCGAAAGCCTCAACCTTTGGCTTCAACTTCAAGCTAGAAGTAACTAAGGTGCTAGAAGTGCTAATCCTAGAACCATAGATAAGAGTAGAGATTATCTAGAAGAGGTTTTCTCTCAAGCTCAAGTGTTTCTCAACACATGAGAGGGGAGAGCTTGAGGAAGAGGAAGAGCAAGAGAGAGAAAGTATATGATAGAATGAGAGAATAATAAGGCATTCTCACATATATGTGTGAATTATAAAAATAGATAATTAGCTAGATAATTGTCATGGTTGATCAAGACTTGACCATTATCATTTCACATTAAATGAAAATTGCAAGGATCAAAGAGCATCTTTTATATGGAATGATGATGGTCAACATGTCAGCTAAGGTCAACAAGTCAAGTATGGTCAAAATGTCAACAACCCTAACCATGCACAATTATATATAGCTAATATCAATTAATTATAATACACACATAAGCATTAGGGTTAATAAAATGACAATGGTCATTAACCCTAATCAAAGTCCTCTTCCTCTGTCTCAATCAACTGTGCATACGCACCCGCATTCGTGATCCGAGGAACACGAATACAAAGAGATAAAACCAATCCCAAATCATATACTAGGATCTGGCTTAAACCAAAGCCCGCTAGTATAAGCTGTCCGGACAGCAAACGTGCACAAGTGCGCAGATGTGAACGAACCCTGTCGCAAAACCATACGACCTCTACTCATTTTGCCTAAAGGCGAACAGCTCTCTGTGTGGGACTCTAAAGACTCGACACTACGCTGGCAGTGGATTTAACCACAGACCGCAAGCGGCACTAGCTGTACATAACGGTCCCCAGGTAGATGCTGATAAGAAGACTGACGAGGTGACCCCATCTGAACTCCTACTGAGCCTGTATGTGACAGTCTCCGTACAGTCCGGTCTGTTCGTCTGATACATCTTATGGCGGGCCTAGGGGGGCGGTGAACGTCAGTCCCCTAATAGCGGTACAAGTCATGTCGGAGTGTAGCCTAGAACATCCTGAGATAACACTGGAAACCTACCGGTATATCTCGCTTGCCCTGGCCAGGGACTACTTGTGTAATGGCTCTCCTGGACATAGCACGATGTCAACCCCCAATACCGGGAGAGACGAATCCTGTCTAACCGTCACTGCCTCCAAGTGCTTCGGGACTGCACCCAAAAACTACCTGTTTGCACGACTCCTTTGAGCCGTGGTAGGGTAGTAATCAAAGTGCAGTGGGAACACACTCGAGGCGAAGTGACGGTGTCAAGTCAGCGGACTAAGCTGTACTCATGTCACCTGGGAACTGATAACTGACGATAGGTATAATACCAACCAACAGTTCCCGACGAGTCCTGTCCAGTGTACTCGTAACCTAACGAGCACCCGCATACTATCTCAAGTACGACGTACTGACGGCTGTGGGACAGACCGTCTCCCACGGTGGGATGAGAAGCGCATACGCTGGTCTACTCCGGAGTATCGATGCCCTGTCTCGATAGTCCAACGACTAGGGACCTGTATAAGGATGTGCTTATGGATTACCCAGCCCCCATAAGTGTGAGCGCCATCACAACGCTGGTAATCAAGCAAAGATCCTAAGGGCTCTACTAATATGTATGTAAGCGATATGCTAAAAGAAACACATGCACATATTAAAGCAGAGACAAACCAAGTAGCAGACTACCATTTCGAGCAAGATTGTATATACATCTGTGAATATCCCAAGCTTCCATCAAGTAATATACATACTAGTATGATACAGTAATGGCCTCTAGGGCATATACACTAACAGTATCAGCACATCAGAGGGTGGAGGACATCAGTGGTGACCCTGATGCTTGCATCTGAGAGAAAATGCACAAAAAGATGGTTAATGAGGCTGAACGCGTATTGTTCAAACTTGCTTTTGAGTTTGAGAATCTATGTCCAGAGTTCAGTGTCTTGCCATTGTAGACATTTTGATGATGTTTGTTTCTTTCTCTCTCACTTTTTTTATCATCCTCATTACTGTTATATAAATTTCTTTTGAAGTATGAATGACAAAGCCCCCTCCCCCCACTTTTTTTACGCCAACACTCACATGTGCTTCACGTGAGGTATTTTTATATAAAAGAACTAGCGCCGGCGCTCATGTGTCATGCACGTGAGGCGCTGCTACGGGATACGAATGAATCGTTTCGCCTTCTTGCTCTGTTTATAATGAGTCAATTCTTTCTTTTCCCATACCCTTTTTGTCAGGACTTGGAAATAGTTCCACCATACACAATATTTTCTGTTCCTAAACTTAAATGCTTCTCTTTATAATCTGAATCAATGTTTTTCTTCTTCTTCACAAGGAGAGAATCATTTTTAACAGACTAAGAGTCATAGCTTGCAATTGCCCACACGCTCATCGGCAACCATGAAAGGTGCCTATTGAGAGTGTTAGTTATATGTATGCCCTAGAGGCAATTACTGTACATTGGATGTATATTGTAGTGGATGCTGGGACATATATAGGGAGGACTTTCTTGCTCGACATGATAGTATGCTATCTGGTTACTCTTTACCTTAACGTGTACACTAATTGTCTCTCTGTTACATGTTGGTAAAGCCCTTAGGATGTGTACTTGTATACCTGGACTATGATGCGGATCATACTAGTGGGGACAGGGTAGTCCATAAGTACATCCTTCAAAGTCCCTAGTCGTGGGTGTATCGAGACGGGGCATCGATATACCAGAGTAGACTAGCGTATACCTTCTCGACCCATACAGATGGGCGATGGATGATCCCATATCCATTGGTGTTTGACATCAGAGATGATATACGGGTGCTCAGTGGAGATTGGGTATACTGGACGGACTCGCCGAGAACTCCCAGATGGTATTATACCTTACGTCAGTTGGCAGTTCTCTGGTGACACTGGTACAGAGTAGTCTGTTGACCCGAGATCGTCATAGAGTCTTGTGTGGTTCCCACTGTGCTTTGATTTCCATCTTACCACATCCAAGAGGGCGTGCAAAACGGTGGTTTTTGGGTACAGTCCCGAATCATATGGAGGCAATGAGCGATAGGAAGGGATTCGTCTCTCCCGGTATAGGGGGTTGATGTTGCGCTGTGTTCGATTGGCTATAACCGGAAATCCCTGGCCAGGGTTGCTGAGATTTACTGGTAAGTGTTACCAGTAGTTTCTCGAATTGTTATAGACCTCATATCGATACGACTTATCGAGCTATTGGGGTCTGACGTTTACCACCCCTAGGCAAGATATGCGACATATCAGACGATCAGACCGGACTGTACGGTAAGTGTTACTGGTTGGATTCACAGGAGGGTGAGCGGGCTTGCTCGTCGATCTTCTCATCGCTCAATACCCGGGTGGCCGTTACGTTTAGCAGACCGCTTGCGGCTTGTGGGTGTTTGATATGATCATCACCTGCTGCCGGCGTATTGACGAGTCTTTAGAGTCCTACACAGAGGTTTCCTGGCTCAAGCGAAGCGAAATAGGAGCGCATATGAGATATGTGCGGGACCGAGAATAATGCGAGTATGTGATACCGTATTTCATTCTCGCGATGAATGTATCGAATGGTTGTATGCGATATAACCTAGTTATCGAATAAAGGATTGATTCGATAAATCGATACATTGTATACTAGTCGGTTGTGTGCGACATGACCGGATCATTGAATCAAGTGTTGATTTAATGATTTAATGCATAATTATATATTTGATATATTACTTTGCATTAACTAGTATTGGTTCACTTTAAATGGATTTTCTCACTTGAAGTTCACAAGTTGTATATGTGATATACTTTTGTGCACTTGATTGTATCATGTTTGATGATACATGCTTACTTGAGTTTGTGTAAAGATTAAACCATGGTTGTGTAATGGTTAGGGTTTTCATTTAATTATCTATTTATTTATTCTTTATTCTTTTTAGAAAATAATTAGCATAATGAGAAAATGGTGGCTTTCTTTGTATGTATTATGAAGCTTCATGAAGCTTTGACTAAGTGACCATTTTGTCTCATGCTTAACCCTAACCATTCCACTTAACCCTAGTCTATTCTCTACACTTTACCATGGTTGAATTATGATAAGTATTCATTTATTTCCTTTTTGAATTAATACTTATGATAATATTCATCTTCTTCTTCTTCTTCTTCACTTGAAGAAAAGTTTGCCTCCATCAATGGTGACTTGATGAAATGAGTGAGAAATCCAATTCTAAAGTGAACCCACTTCCTATTTCTTCATCCTCTACCTCTTGCCAAGTAGTAGAGTGTGTTTTCTTCACAAGTTTCATGACTTGGTGAAGTTGGAGCTTGATCTAGCGATGCCTCGACGTAGATCATCTTCGGCATCGTCGTCGATGACCTAGCCCGCTTTTTCTCCGATGAAGCCGACGCTAGAGCCCAAGATCCGATTTGTACAGCGAGGAGACATCATCGCGGAGCCATGGAGGTGGAGAACCGGATCTACAAAGGTTGTATTTCCGTTTACCATTTAGTTAAGTTGTTAACTAGTTTCTTTTTCGCCTAAACTTCTAGCCAACGATCCGTATTAGGGTTTCTCGGCATCGTAATTTTTGAAATTGGCATGGTTGATGCCTTGTGAGACCTCTTGAGAGTGCCTAGGAACCCTACAGTGGTATCAGAGCCTAGCTAGAGCCTTAGGCGATGCTTAGACGATGTTAGAAACCCGATCGAACCGAAACCCTAAACCCAAAATTGCTCTCTGTACATTTTTCAATTTCGGGGATTTTTCCACATTAAAAATATGCAGAAAATTCAGCAGGGAATTATAAGAATTACTGTGAAGCCCGTACCCAAGATTCCACAACATTGCGGCGGAACCGCGGCATTAGCATGGCTAATGCAGCGGTTCCGCGGCAGCTTTGTCCCTTCTCCCAGTAATTTTTGCACAGTAACTCTTATATTTTATTGTTGTATTTTCTGGGAATTTTTAATTTGACTCAAGAGTTGAGTGGTCTGGGGTTGTATTGGGAATCGTAGATTCAATCGGATTGTCAAACTTTGTCTATGTGTTTTTCCGGATAATTTTTTGAATATGTTAAAAAGTTCGACCGGATATAAATACCCACTTTTTCCCCTGTCGGGAAATTTCCAAGTGTTGGATTTTTCCGTGGTTTAAAGACGTTCTAAGTAGTGCAAGTAACGCGATGGACCCTCTAGAAGACAACAAACCTTAACTCGATTATGTGACCGTCTTGAACTGCCCTTTGAACCTTAGGGTTTGGGGCAGTACGGCGTGCCACATGTGAGGCGTTGGCTTGACCCTTCTACGGCTGGACCGTTGGTACTGAGGTATGAAGTGAATGTCTTTGAATTATTTCATGAGTTGAGCTGTTTCGGAAAAACTTGGGTGTTCGATTGTGCGATCGGAAAGTTTAACATTTTCTATCTTATTCGGAATGTGATACAATAATTGGAATTCACAATTAGTTATGAGATAACTGAATGAATGTTATAAACATAGCACTTTAGTCTCACTTGATCGGTTGCCACGGAATTTTGATGTGATCAAAAGTCCGTCGCAATCACGTAGCGTACGCGGATACTCGCCGGGTAAACTTAATAGACAGCCTCACTCCATAGCCCCGACCAAGTGACTGTAGGAGAACCCCGTCGCCGAAAACATCCGTCCGGGTGCTTGTGGTAGCGGTGTTCTGCCTTGGTGCACTTCGTCGACGGTATCGGGGGTGCGGCCGTCTACTGAAGTTTGCGACGAGCATTCGATCAAATTGTCGGGAATCCTGTTGAATTGCCCGACTTGGTATTGAAAAGTGTTTTCGATTTTGAGACTAAAATGCGGGGTTTATAACTGTTAGGCATGCGATGTCTAAAGAATTCATTTGGTCAGGCATGCGATGTCTGAGGTGGTTGCGGATTCCAACTGTTGTAGTTTTACACTTTCTTTTCTGTGACCGTAAGTGTAATATGTGATATCGCCGGTTTCGTTGCTATATGTCAACGACAATTGGGATGGACATATTTACTTACGTTGATGACATGTGATGTTATGTGTTGCTGGATATGTTATATTGGATCGTCGTGTTTGAATAGCCGGGGGTTTTTATGTGAGATGAGTGTTTTTCATTTTCATTCCTGTAAAAACTTGTATGTAATATTCTTTTATTGGGGCACTTCCAGGTTGCGGAAGTTGTCACCGTTTGTATATTATTTACTTTTCTGCACTAGGATAGACCCAAGGAGGGGAGCACAAGTAACCGGGTTCTAGAGTCCAGTGGGAGACCAACTCGAGGAGTCGAGTCCGGGTCTCCTAACTCTAGAATTGGTAGGGTTGCTTGCTGCTCTCGTAGGGGTCTAGGGGTGTGGGTTTGGCTATTCATCGCGACCGTGGAATCCGTGTTTTATACTGGCTCGTATTGAAAACACGGATGTCCTAGTATATCCAATATTTCATATGTTTCTTCTGCTGCGATATCTGTGATGTGATCATGTGATGTTCTGTGATAGATACAGTATATAGTATATATGATATATTATATAGACGTTACTTATGTTTTACACCCGTGCTAGCCCTGCCCTGCTCTGCCATTAGTTACCTAACCTAACGGTGCACGAGGGGACATCGAGGCGAATGCGGATGGCATAAGTGTACGTCGTATTTATCTGTGATGTTTAGGTACTTTAATGATGGGACTTCATTAATGTGATTAATGAAAGTAAAAGAAACCTAAGATGTTGTAGAATCGAATTTCAAAAATAAAACAGGTAGCTACAGTTCTTGCTTTGCACAGCGGTATATATGATATATCCTGCACCTTATTCGATAAGGAAAGGACCGAGATCCCTTCGCCGGGAGTGACTCCTTTAGCAATAACTGGCAGATGCTACACACTCGGTTTGTCTTTTGATAGCTTCTATAGTTTCTGCTTTGCACAGTGATATATATGATATATCCCGCACCTCATTCGACGAGGAAAGGACCGACGATCCCTTCACCGAGAGTGACTCCTTTAGCAAAACTAGAAAAGCCTCAAAAACATTCCATTTTTAAAATCATTTGATTCTACAACGATATCAAGTTCATTACGCAATAGGTTTTCAGAAAAACCTGTCGTAGCCCTCCGTCATTTCAGATACGTACTAGTTAGTATTCGTGCTGCGGTTGTTTGGCCTCCGTCAAGGCGTAGTGTACGGTAGCTAACTAGTGCTTATCTGCTAGCATATGATGCGATTGGATTAGGGTATTCATACGGCGTTGTTTGGCCTCCGTCAAGGGTCGTGCGGGTGGGTTTAATTCAATCAGGAAATGACGGGTTGAACTTGACTAGCGGACTATGGGTAGTTTGGCCTCCGTCAAGGTCATAGGACGCTAGGGGCAAAATATTATCGGGAATTTCAAGTGTTGAAATTTGCAATGAGATTGCATACCTTCTATGAGATAGTTGGATCCCGATACCCGCTGTGAGTAAGAGTTACTCCTGGGAGAGTTTTACACATTACAATTAGCCGATCAAGTAGTGTGTAATTAATCCCGGCTAGTCTTCCCTTTTAAGGTCTGAAGGAAGATTTGATAAAAAGCAGTAGGAGCCATCCTGATTAGATAAAATAATAACCAATCTGATCTTGCAAGAGCGCACGCTGAGTGTTTTCTTCTCTCTCTCTCCAGGTAGCGACCATATCACGTCTTAATCAAGATAATAATACGGATAATTGACCGAACCCGCTTGTTATACTGAGCTGGGGAACGTTGGTCCCGCTCCAACTTATAATTGTTATAAGACAGAGCAGGAAATTGGGGATTACCAGATTTCCAGTGCCGCCCAAACGAAGAGAGTGCATGCTGATGCATCATCTTCAGGTGTGTTCATTACAAAGAACTGTTTCTCAGTATTCTTTACGTCCTGGGTATGTGATACCATATCAGGATCCCAGATATGTAATCTGTTACATAGGGCTACAGATAGGTAGAAAACTGAGAACGGGTGATAAGTTTCATGAGGCAGAAAACGGGGCAAGAGTTGCAGCCAAGTCTGTTGGTCACTGTCACCCTGTATTCCAAATACATTGATTCTGAACGAATGTTATTAGATACCGAACCTGATATACAAAATCATATCAGTCTCTTTATTAGTAAAGAAAGGATATAATTTTGTATTGTTGGATAATGTTTTGAACATTTCCTATATCAAAAGTTGATCGGTTCAGGCACGTTATCTAAAAGCGTTAATGTTCTAATTCAAACTACAGTTCTTAGTATACAGAACACACACAAGAGGAAGAGTTTAGAAATGAACGAATCCTTCTTGAGGCAATGTAGACTAGGTCATATCAATGCGACCCGACTAGCTGAAGTTGCATAAAGATGCATATTTAAATGAGTTTGAATTTACATCTTGTGAAACTCGCCAATCATGTCACAAAGATAAGATGACCATAGCTCTGTTTATTGGAAACAGAGAAAGAGTTATTGAACTCTTGGGACTGATACATGATGATGTATATAGGTCTCCTGTCTACACATGCCAAGACCGGTTCTTTATACTTCATTACATTCTCTGATGATCTTTCAAGATTCAGACCTATGTTCCTGTTGAAACACAAGTCCGAACCTTTTGAGATATTCACAGAATATAAGTTAGAAGTAGAGAACCAATACGGGTATAAGTATTATGTCCATTGATGTGATCAAGGAGGAGAATACTTGAGCATGGAAATCCTGGACTATTCTAAAGGAGAATGAGATTCTTTCTCAGGATTACTCCTCCGGATACACCATACGATGGTATATCGGGACGGAGCAGATACACCCTATTTGATATGGTGTGCTCTATGATGAATACTGCTGAGTTACCTTTTTCCTTTTGGGAGTTATGCACTTATGAAGTTGCATACCTATTGAATAGGGTTCCGATCAAATCAGTTGCCTACCACTTCATATATGATATGGAAAGGGTAGAGCCCATGTCTTAAGCTAGTTAAGATTTGGGGTTGTCCGGCCTATGTCTAAAAGAAAAATCCGGACAGGCTCGAGGCAAGGTCTGTTATGTACAACTGGAAAGGTTCCAGCTATACAAACAACAGCAGATGATTTGGTAGAACCAAAGGATTCAATAGATACCAACGAACCTGAGCCTCTCCGCCGATCTAGTAGGGTTTTCTCACCCACCTGAGAGATACTTCTGTTTCTCTATGACAGTGGGAGCGAGGATTGCATCATGAGATGATGACCCAACTAGTTTCGAGCTGGCCATCAGGAGTGGGACTCTGTAAGAATGGCTGGATGCTTAGTGATCTGAGATGGAATCCATATACACCAACATAGTATGGACTTTGGTTGCTATATCTGAAGGGTTAAATCCCCATCAGGAGCAAGTATATCTTGAGAAGATTACTTGGTGTACATGGAAAAGTTGAGACTTTCAAAGATAGACTTGTTAAAGGTTTTCGTCATCGACCAGGCGTGGATAATGATGAAACCTTTTCCAGTGGCTATGCTTAAGTCCATCCAGATCCTACTTGCCACGGCTACATACCATGACTACGATATCTGGTGGTTGGGTGTCATGACAGCTTTTCTAAATGATGTTTTAGAAGAGATAGTCTATAAGTACACAGCTAGAGGGCTTCGTAGACAGTGGGAGCAGCGGAAACGTGTACAAGATGCTTTATAGGATAAAGCAGGCATCGCGGAGTTGGAACATCTGTTTTGATGTGTTAGTCAAAGAGTTTGACATCATCAAAATGGTAGATGAACCTTGTATAAACAAAAAGGTAGTAGGGAGTATGGTGGCGATCCTCGTAAAGTACGTGGATCACATACTCTTGATAGGGAAGGAGTTTCCTATGCTACGCTCGATCAATCTCCGTTTATCACAAGGATTCTTCATATAAGATCAAAGTGATGCCTCCTAAATCCTGGGTTTTGGATCTATGAGATAGATCTAAATGGATGTTAGGATTCTCACTAGTTATAGTGAGAAGGTATCAATCGACCCTGGGGAGAATCACTGGAATAGTTCCAGGGTGATAAAGACGACTGAATGTCAGTCACAGGCATTGTCTTTACCCTCAGTGGAGGGACGGTATGTTGGAAAAGTTCCAAGCTAGATACCGTGGCATACTAGACGATAAAGGCTGGATACATCGCTACTTAAGATGCTACCAAAGAGGCAGTCTTGGTGTATATTAGTTCATGAGATGAACTTTGTTCCTCCCATTGTGTGACAATGGAGTTGTGGCTTATGCCAAGGAACGCAGGTCCCATCAGTGATCCAGACATATTCTAAGGCAGTATCACCTGATCATGGAGATGGTTGATCTCTAAGGGATCGAGGTTAGGAGAGTAGACTCAGAGGACAACACGGCGGATCCACTCGCGAAGGCCTATTCCCAGAGAGAGACTTAAATGGGATGGTTGAGTATGAGATACTGCAACCACTGCTATCAGATGGCCCTAGTGCAAGTGGGAGATTGTTAGTTATATGTATGCCCTAGAGGCCATTACTGTACATTGGATGTATATTGTAGTGGATGCTGGGACATATATAGGGAGGACTTTCTTGCTCGACATGATAGTATGCTATCTGGTTACTCTTTACCTTAACGTGTACACTAATTGTCTCTCTGTTACATGTTGGTAAAGCCCTTAGGATGTGTGTTAGTTGTATGTATGCCCTAGAGGCCAGTATTGTACAGATGATGTATATTATATTGGATGCTTGGACATATATAGAGATGACTTTCTTGCTCGACATGATAGTATGCTATCTGATTGCTCTTTATCTTAACATGTACACTAGTCTCTTTATACTGTCTTATAGTTACATGTTGGTAAAGCCCTTGGGATGTGTACTTGACTACCTGGACTATGATGCAGATCATACTAGTGGGGACATGGTAGTCCATAAGTACATCCTTCAAGGTCCCTAGTCGTGGGTGTATCGAGACGGGGCATCGATATACCAGTGTAGACTAGCGTATACGCTTCTCGACCCATGTGATGGGCGATGGATGATCCCATATCCATTGGTGTTTGACATCAGAGATGGTATACGGGTGCTCAGTGGAGACTGGGTACACTGGACGGACTCGCCGAGAACTCCCAGATGGTATTATACCTCACGTCAGATGGCAGTTCTCAGGTGACACTTGTACAGGTTAGTCTGTAGACCCGAGATCGTCATAGAGTCTTGTGTGATTCCCACTGTGCTTTGATCTCCACCTTACCACGTCCATGAGGGCGTGCAAAACGGTGGTCTTTGGGTACAGTCCCGAGTCACATAGAGGCAATGAGCGATAGGAGGGGTTTCGTCTCTCCCGGTATTGGGGGTTGATGTTGCGCTGTGCTCGATTGGCCGTAACAGGGAATTCCCTGGCCAGGGCTGATCAGAGATTTGCTGGTAAGTTTTACCAGTAGTTTCTCGACCCGTTACGAGCCTCACATCGGCACGACTTATCGTGTTATTGGGGTCTGACGTTTACCACCCCTAGACTTGATATGCGACATATCAGACGAAGTGACCGGACTGTACGGTAAGTGTTACTGGTTGGATTCACAGGAGTGTGAGCGGGCTAGCTCGTCGATCTTCTGATCGCTTAATACCCGGGTGGCCGTTACGTTTAGCAGACCGCTTGCGGCTTGTGGGTGCTTGATATGATCATCATCTGCTACCGGCGTATTGACGAGTCTTTAGAGTCCTACACAGAGGTTTCCTGGCTCAAGCGAAACGAAATAGGAGCGCATATGAGATATGTGCAGGAGCGAGAATAATGTGTGTATGTGATACCGTATTCCATTCTCGCGATGAATGTATCGATTGGTTATATTCGATATAACCTAGATATCGAATCAACGATTGATCCGATAAGCCGATACATAAGATACTAGTCGGTTATATGCGATATGACCGGATCGTTAAATCAAGTGTTGATTTAATGATTTAATGTATAATTATATATTTGATATATTACTTTGCATTAACTAGTATTGGTTCATTTTAAAAGGATTTTCTCACTTGGTGCACATTGTATATGTGATATATTTTTGTGCACTTGTTTGTATCATGTTTGATGATACTTCCTCACTTGGGTTTGTATAAAGATTAAAACATGGTTACATGTATAATGGTTAGGGTTTTGATTATTTATTTAGTTATTTATTTATTTATTCATTTTGGATATTATTAAGAATGGTGGCTTATTTTGTTTCCATGTTGAAGCTTTTTGAAGCTTTGACAAAGTCCACCATCCTTATCTCATCCTTAACCCTAACCATTCCTACTAACCTTAGTTTAATCTCTACTCTTGACCATGGTCAAGATATGATAAGTATTCATATTAGTTTCATTTTTAAAAGAATACATATCATATTCTTTCTTCTTGATCATCTTCTTCTTCAAGAAAAGCTTAAGGTCCATCAATGGCAACTTGAGCTAAAGTGAGAGAAATCCAATTCTAAAGTGAACCCACCTCCTATTTCTTCACCCTCTACCTCTTGCCAAGTTGTTTTGGGTGTTTTCTTCACAAGTTTCACAACTTGGTGAAGTTGGAGCTTGAACTTGTGCAACCTCGACGTAGATCATCTTCGGCACGAAGCCGACGACCTATTCCGCTCGTTTCTTCGATGAAGCCGATGCGAGAGTCCAAGATCCGACTAGGACAGCGAGAGGACGTCTATGTGGAGCTAAGGAAGTGGATAACCGGATCTACAAAGGTTGTAGCTTCTAATCTTTAGTTAAAGTGTTAACTAGTTTCCTATTTCGCCTAAACATCTAGTCTACGATCCGTATTAGGGTTTCTCGGCACCCATAAAATTTTAAATTGGCATGGTTGATGCCTTGTGAGACCTCTATAGTGTGCCTAGGAACCCTACAGTGGTATCAGAGCCTAGCTAGAGCCTTAGGCGAAGTCTAGACGGAGTTTGAAGTCCGAACGAACCGAAACCCTAACTCACAAAATGCTCTCTGTACATTTTCTAAAATCTGGGATTTTTCCAAATTAAAAATATGCAGAAAAATCAGCAGGTGATTCTAAGAGTTACTGTGAAATTCGACAGCCCAAATCCACCAAGTCGCCGCGGTTCCGCGGCATGAGCATAGCTCATGCGGCGGTTCCGCGGCCGTACGGCCTCATTAAACAATGAATTCTGCACGGTAATTCTTATTTTCCAGTGCTGGTTTTCCTGGGAATTTTTAAAATTTATTCAAGAGTTGCATTTTCTGGGGTTGTTTTGGAGCTTCGATAGTTCGATCGGATTATCAAATTTCGTCTATGTGTTTTTCCGGATATTTTAAGAATATGTTAAAAAGTTCGACCGGATGAAAATACCCAACTTTTCCCCTGCCGGAATGTTTCCAAGTGTTGGATCTTTCTATGGTTTAAAGACGTTCTGAGTAGTGCAAGTAACGCGATGGTCCCTCTAGAAGACAACAAACCTTAACTCGATTATGTGACCGTCTTGAACTGCCCTTTGAACCTTCGGGTTTGGGGCAGTACGGCGTGCCACATGTGAGGCGTTGGCTTGACCCTTCTACGGCTGGACCGTTGGTACTGAGGCATGAAATGAATGTCTTTGAACTTATTTCATGTGTTGATCGGTGTCGGGAAAACTTAGGTGTTCGAATGTTCGATCAGAAAGTTTAATATATTCTATTTATCCGGAATTGGATACAATAATTGGAATTCACAAACAGTTATGAGATAACTGAATGAATGTTATAAATCTAGCAGTTTAGTCCCATATGATATTGAAAAGAGTTTTCGATAATGAGACTAAAATGCGGGGTTTGTAACTGTTAGGCATGTGATGTCTAAGTATTTCATTTGATTAGGCATGTGATGTCTATGCAGGTTCCGGATTCCAACTGTTGTAGTTTTACACTTTCTTTTCTGTGACCGTAAGTGTAATATGTGATATCGCCGGTTTCGTTGCTATATGTCAACGACAATTGGGATGCGCATATTTACTTACGTTGATGACATGTGATGTTATGTGTTGCTGGATATGTTATATTGGATCGTCGTGTTTGAATAGCCGGGGGTTTTTATGTGAGATGGGTGTTTTTCATTTTCATTCATGTAAAAACTTGTATGTAATATTCTTTTATTTAGGGCACTTCCAGGTAGCGGAAGTTGTCACCTTTTGTATATTATTTACTTTTCCGCATTAGGATAGACCCAAGGAGGGGAGCACAAGTAACCGGGTTCTGGGGTCCAGTGGGAGACCAACTCGAGGAGTCGAGTCCCGGTCTCCTAACCCTAGAATTGGCAGAGTTGCTTGCCGCTCTCGTAGGGGTCTAGGGGTGTGGGATTGGCTATTCATCACGACCGTGGAATCCGTGTTTTATACTGGCTCGTATTGAAAACACGGACGTCCTAGTATATCCAATATTTCATATGTTTCTTCTGCTGTGATATCTGTGATGTGATCATGTGATGTTCTATAATGGATACAATATATAGTATATATGATACATTATATAGACGTTACTTATGTTTTGCACCCGCACTAGCCCTGCCCTGCTCTGTCGTTAGTTACCTAACCTAACGGTGCACGAGGGGACATCGAGGCGAATGCGGATGGCATAAGTGTACGTCGTATTTATCTATGATGTTTAGGTATTTAAATGATGGGACTTCATTAATGTGATTAATGAAAGAAAAGAAACCAAATGATGTTGTAGAATCAAATTTTAAATAAAACAGGTAGCTACAGTTCTTGCTTTGCACAGCGGTATATGTGATATATCCTGCACCTTATTCGATGAGGAAAGGACCGAGATCCCTTCACCGGGAGTGACTCCTTTAGCAATAACTGGCAGATGCTGCACACTCGGTTTGTTTTTGATAGCTTCTATAGTTTCTGCTTTGCACAGCGATATATATGATATATCCCGCACCTCATTCGACGAGGAAAGGGCCGACGATCCCTTCACCGGGAGTGACCCCTTTAGCAAAACTAGAAAAGCCTCAAAATCATTCCATTTTAAAACTTCATTTGATTCTACAACGATATCAAGTTCATTACGCAATAGGTTTTCAGAAAAACCTGACGTAGCCCTCCGTCATTTCAGATAAGTACTAGTTAGTATTCGTGCTACGTTTGTTGACTATGTTAAGGCGTAGTGTGCGGTAGCTAATTAGTGCTTATCTGTATAAGCATATGATGCGATTGGATTAGGGTAGTCGTGCGACTTTGTTGACTATGTTAAGGGTCGTGCGGGTGGGTTTAATTCAATCGGGAAATGACGGGTTGAACTTGACTAGCACTTATGATTTGTTGACTATGTTAAGGTCATATAGCTGCTAGGGGCAAAATATTATCGGGAATTTCAAGAGTTGAAATTTGCAATGAGATTGCATACCTTCTATGAGATAGTTGGATACCGATACCCACTGCAAGTAAGAGTTACTCCTGGGAGAGTTTTACACATTACAATTAGCCGATCAAGTAGGTGTCTAGAAAGGTGTTAACGAGGTTACGCCTCTGGGAAAACGAGGTTTACAGTAATTAGGTTCGTGCGAAAGCACGGGGGACCTCCCTCAAAATACCGACACTGGCCTGGCTGAAAGATTGGCGAACTTGTAGTGTGTAATTAATCCCGGCTAGTCTTTCCTTTTAGGGTTTGAAGGAAGATTTGATAAAAACAGTGGGAGCCATCCTGATTAGATAAGATAATAACCAATCTGATCTTGCACGAGCTTACGCTAAAGTGTTTTCTTCTCTCTCTCTCCAGGTAGCGACCATTTCATGCCCTAATGAAGATAATAATATGGATGTATTGACCGAACCCGCATGTTATACTGTGCTGGGGAACGTTGGTTCCGTTCTTTCCTATAAGAGTTATAGGAATGAACAGGATATAGGGGAATACCAGGATTCCCATGCCACCCGAATGAAGAAAGTACATGTTGATGCATTTTCTTCGGGTGTGTTCGTTACAGAGAACTGTTTCTCCATTTGCTCTACGTCCTGGGTATTAGATACCGGGTCAGGATCCCATATATGTAATCAGTTACATGGGCTTAGGAAAGGTAGAGAACTTGGAGAAGGTGATAAAGACATTAGAGTTGGAAATGGTGCAATTGTTGCAGCTAAGACTGTCGGAGAATATCACCTTGTATTACCAACTGGAAATACATTGGTTCTGAAGGAATGCTATTACATGCCGAACCTGATATGCAACATTATATCGGTTTCTTTGCTGAGTAAAGAAGGATATAATTTTGTATTACAGGACAATGTTATGAACATTTTCCGTAACCAAAAGTTGGTTGGATCAGGCACGTTGTACAATGGCATTTATGTTCTAAACCAATCAACAGTTCTGAGCATAACAAACACACACAAGAGGAAGAGTTCAGAACTGAACGATTCCTTCTTGTGGCATTGTAGACTGGGTCACATCAATGCGACACGACTGGCTAAGTTGCATAAGGATGGATATTTGAAACCTTTCGAATTTTCATCTTATGACACTTGCCAGTCATGTCTCAAAGGCAAGATGACCAAAACTCCGTTTACGGGACACGGAGAAAGAGTTACCGAACTCTTGGGACTGATACATAGTGATGTATGCGGTCCCATGTCTACACATGCCAGGGATGGTTCTTCATACTTCATTACATTCACTGACGATCTCTCTAGGTTCGGGTATGTGTTCCTGATGAAACACAAATCAGAAGCTTTTGAGAAATTTAGGGAATATAAACAAGAAGTTGAGAACCAAACCGAAAAAAGTATTAAAATCCTTCGATCTGATCGAGGAGGTAAATACTTGAGCAATGAATTCCTGGACTTCCTAAAAGAGAATGGGATTCTCTCTCAGCTGACTCCTCCATATACACCACAGCACAACGGTGTATCAGAACGGAGGAACCGCACCCTATTAGATATGGTGCGCTCTATGATGAGCACAGCTGAGTTACCTATTTCCTTCTGGGGATATGCACTGGAGACGGCTGCATACCTATTGAATCAAGTTCCATCTAAATCTGTACCTACCACACCATATGAGATATGGAGTGGGAAGAGACCATATTTTAAACGAGTTAAGATATGGGGTTGTCCGGCCTATATCAAAAGGCAAAATCCAGACAAACTCGAGGCACGGTCAGTTCTCTGCAAGTTTGTGGGATATCCTAAGAATTCACAAGGATATTTTTTCTACCATGCTGAAGAACAAAAGATGTTTGTTTCTCAATATGCCACCTTTTTAGAAAAGGAATTTCTTGAAAAAGAAATTAGTGGCGAAATGGTAGAGCTGGAAGAAGTTCCAGATACACAAACCGTAACTGAAGATTTAGTGGAACCAGAAGATTCAGTAGCTCCCAATGAACTTCAGCCTCTCCGCCGAACTAGTAGGGTTCCTCGCCAACCTGAGAGATACTACGGTTTTCTCATGGATGGAGGGAGCGAGGATTGCATCATGGAGGATGATGACCCAACTAGCTTCGAGCAGGCCATCACGAGTAGGGACTCAGTGAAATGGCTGGATGCTATGCGGTCCGAGATGGAATCCATGTACACCAACAAAGTATGGACTTTGGAAGTTGCTCCTGAAGGGGTAAAACCCATTGGGAGCAAGTGGATCTTCAAGAAGAAACATGGTGTAGATGGGATAGTGGAGACTTTCAAGGCTAGACTTGTAGCAAAAGGTTTTCGTCAAAGACCAGGTGTGGACTATGACGAAACCTTTTCTCCAGTGGCTATGCTTAAATCCATCCGGATCATGCTTGCCATCGCTGCACATCATGATTACGAAATCTGGCAAATGGATGTTAAGACCGCCTTTCTAAATGGTGATTTAGAAGAGTGCGTGTACATGACTCAGCCAGAGGGCTTCGTAGATAGTGGGAGCAGCGGGAAGGTGTGCAAGCTGCTTAAATCCATTTATGGATTAAAGCAAGCATCGCAGAGTTGGAACATCTGCTTTGACGTCGTTATCAAAGAGTTTGATTTCGTCAAAAATCCAGATGAACCTTGTATCTACAAGAAGGTGACAGAGAGTAAGGTTGTCTTCCTCGTATTGTACGTAGACGACATACTCTTGATAGGAAATGATATTCCTATACTGCAATCGGTCAAGCTCTTCTTATCACAAAGATTCTCAATGAAAGATCTTGGTGATGCCTCTTGCATATTAGGAATCAGGATCTATAGAGATAGATCCAAAAGGATATTGGGATTGTCCCAATCCAGGTACATTGACACCATACTAAAAAGGTTTAGTATGGAAGAATCCAAGCGTGGGAACTTGCCCACGATCTCTGGAGTCACTCTCTCCAAAGAGATGTCTCCCAAGACTGATTTGGAGAGAGCTCGCATGCAAGGGATACCCTATGCTTCGGCTGTAGGCTCTATCATGTATGCGATGCTATGTACCAGACCCGATGTAGCATACTCACTAAGTGTAGTAAGCAGGTATCAAGCTGATCCTGGAGAGAGTCACTGGACAGCTGTGAAGAGCATTCTCAAGTATTTACGAAGGACTAAAGAGATGCTCTTGGTGTATGGTAACGGAGAACTCCAAGTGGAGTCCTTTACCGATTCGAGCTTCCAGAGTGATAAGGACAACTCTAAGTCGCAGTCGGGCTTTGTCTTTACCCTTTACGGAGGGACGGTTAGCTGGAAGAGTTCCAACCAGGAAACCGTGGCAGACTCGACGATGGAGGCTGAATACATCGCTGCCAACGATGCTGCCAAAGAGGCTGTCTGGATCAAGAAGTTCATTACTGAACTTGGAGTGGTTCCATCCATTGAGCATCCAATACCTTTGTATTGTGATAACAATAGAGCGGTGGCTTTGGCCAAGGAACCCAGGTCCCATCAGCGATCCAGGCATATTCTGAGGCGGTATCACCTGATCCGGGAGATAGTTGATCGCCGGGAGATCGAGGTCAGGAGAGTTGACACGAAGAACAACACGGCGGATCCACTCACGAAGGCCATTCCCCAGATACAGTTTGAGAGACTCTTCGGGATGCTCGGTATGCGATACTACAGCAGCTGGCCCTAGTGCAAGTGGGAGATTGTTAGTTGTATGTATGCCCTAGAGGCCAGTATTGTACAGATGATGTATATTATATTGGATGCTTGGACATATATAGAGATGACTTTCTTGCTCAACATGATAGTATGCTATCTGGTTGCTCTTTATCTTAACATGTACAGTAGTCTCTTTATACTGTCTTATAGTTACATGTTGGTAAAGCCCTTAGGATGTGTACTTGACTACCTGGACTATGATGCAGATCATACTAGTGGGGATATGGTAGTCCATAAGTACATCCTTCAAGGTCCCTAGTCGTGGGTGTATCGAGACGGGGCATCGATATACCAGTGTAGACTAGCGTATACGCTTCTCGACCCATATGATGGGCGATGGATGATCCCATATCCATTGGTGTTTGACATCAGAGATGGTATACGGGTGCTCAGTGGAGACTGGGTACACTGGACGGACTCGCCGAGAACTCCCAGATGGTATTATACCTCACGTCAGATGGCAGTTCTCAGGTGACACTTGTACAGGTTAGTCTGTAGACCCGAGATCGTCATAGAGTCTTGTGTGATTCCCACTGTGCTTTGATCTCCACCTTACCACGTCCATGAGGGCGTGCAAAACGGTGGTCTTTGGGTACAGTCCCGAGTCACATGGAGGCAATGAGCGATAGGAGGGGTTTCGTCTCTCCCGGTATTGGGGGTTGATGTTGCGCTGTGCTCGATTGGCCGTAACAGGGAAGTCCCTGGCCAGGGCTGATCAGAGATTTGCTGGTAAGTGTTACCAGTAGTTTCTCGACCCGTTACGAGCCTCACATCGGCACGACTTATCGGGTTATTGGGGTCTGAAGTTTACCACCCCTAGACTTGATATGCGACATATCAGACGAAGTGACCGGACTGTACGGTAAGTGTTACTGGTTGGATTCACAGGAGTGTGAGCGGGCTAGCTCGTCGATCTTCTGATCGCTTAATACCCGGGTGGCCGTTACGTTTAGCAGACCGCTTGCGGCTTGTGGGTGCTTGATATGATCATCATCTGCTACCGGCGTATTGACGAGTCTTTAGAGTCCTACACAGAGGTTTCCTGGCTCAAGCGAAACGAAATAGGAGCGCATATGAGATATGTACAGGAGCGAGAATAATGTGTGTATGTGATACCGTATTCCATTCTCGCGATGAATGTATCGATTGGTTATATTCGATATAACCTAGATATCGAATCAACGATTGATCCGATAAGCCGATACATAAGATACTAGTCGGTTATATGCGATATGACCGGATCGTTAAATCAAGTGTTGATTTAATGATTTAATGTATAATTATATATTTGATATATTACTTTGCATTAACTAGTATTGGTTCATTTTAAAAGGATTTTCTCACTTGGTGCACATTGTATATGTGATATATTTTTGTGCACTTGTTTGTAATATGTTTGATGATACTTCCTCACTTGGGTTTGTGTAAAGATTAAACCATGGTTACATGTATAATGGTTAGGGTTTTGATTATTTACTTAGTTATTTATTTATTTATTCATTTTGGATATTATTAAGAATGGTGGCTTATTTTGTTTCCATGTTGAAGCTTCTTGAAGCTTTGACAAAGTCCACCATCCTTATCTCATCCTTAACCCTAACCATTCCTACTAACCTTAGTTTAATCTCTACTCTTGACCATGGTCAAGATATGATAAGTATTCATATTAGTTTCATTTTTAAAAGAATACATATCATATTCTTTCTTCTTGATCATCTTCTTCTTCAAGAAAAGCTTAAGGTCCATCAATGGCAACTTGAGCTAAAGTGAGAGAAATCCAATTCTAAAGTGAACCCACCTCCTATTTCTTCACCCTCTACCTCTTGCCAAGTTGTTTTGGGTGTTTTCTTCACAAGTTTCACAACTTGGTGAAGTTGGAGCTTGAACTTGTGCAACCTCGACGTAGATCATCTTCGGCACGAAGCCGACGACCTATTCCGCTCGTTTCTTCGATGAAGCCGATGCGAGAGTCCAAGATCCGACTAGGACAGCGAGAGGACGTCTATGTGGAGCTAAGGAAGTGGATAACCGGATCTACAAAGGTTGTAGCTTCTAATCTTTAGTTAAAGTGTTAACTAGTTTCCTATTTCGCCTAAACATCTAGTCTACGATCCGTATTAGGGTTTCTCGGCACCCATAAAATTTTAAATTGGTATGGTTGATGCCTTGTGAGACCTCTATAGTGTGCCTAGGAACCCTACAATGTGTACTTGACTACCTGGACTATGATGCGGATCATACTAGTGGGGACAGGGTAGTCCATAAGTACATCCTTCAAAGTCCTTAGTCGTGGGTGTATCGAGACGGGGCATCGATATACCAGAGTAAACTAGCGTATACCTTCTCGACCCATACAGATGGGCGATGGATGATCCCATATCCATTGGTGTTTGACATCAGAGATGATATACGGGTGCTCAGTGGAGACTGGGTACACTGGACGGACTCGCCGAGAACTCCCAGATGGTATTATACCTTATGTCAGATGGCAGTTCTCTGGTGACACTGGTACAGAGTAGTCTGTTGATCCGAGATCGTCATAGAGTCTTGTGTGGTTCCTACTGTGCTTTGATTTCCATCTTACCACGTCTAAGAGGGCGTGCAAAATGGTGGTTTTTGGGTACAGTCCCGAATCACATGGAGGCAATGAGCGATAGGAGGGGATTCGTCTCTCCCGGTATAGGGGGTTGATGTTGCGCTGTGTTCGATTGGCTATAACCGGAAATCCCTCCCCAGGGTTGCTGAGATTTACTGGTAATTTTTACCAGTAGTTTCTCGAATTGTTATAGACCTCATATCGACACGACTTATCGAGCTATTGGGGTCTGACGTTTACCACCCCTAAGCGAGATATGCGACATATCAGACGATCAGACCGGACTGTACGGTAAGTGTTACTGGTTGGATTCACAGGAGGGTGAGCGGGCTTGCTCGTCGATCTTCTCATCGCTCAATACCCGGGTGGCCGTTACGTTTAGCAGACCGCTTGCGGCTTGTGGGTGTTTGATATGATCATCACCTGCTGCCGGCGTATTGACGAGTCTTTAGAGTCCTACACAGAGGTTTCCTGGCTCAAGCGAAGCGAAATAGGAGCGCATATGAGATATGTGCGGGACCGAGAATAATGCGAGTATGTGATACCGTATTTCATTCTCGCGATGAATGTATCGAATGGTTGTATGCGATATAACCTAGTTATCGAATAAAGGATTGATTCGATAAATCGATACATTGTATACTAGTCGGTTGTGTGCGACATGACCGGATCATTGAATCAAGTGTTGATTTAATGATTTAATGCATAATTATATATTTGATATATTACTTTGCATTAACTAGTATTGGTTCACTTTAAATGGATTTTCTTACTTGAAGTTCACAAGTTGTATATGTGATATACTTTTGTGCACTTGATTGTATCATGTTTGATGATACATGCTTACTTGAGTTTGTGTAAAGATTAAACCATGGTTGTGTAATGGTTAGGGTTTTCATTTAATTATCTATTTATTTATTCTTTATTCTTTTTAGAAAATAATTAGCATAATGAGAAAATGGTGGCTTTCTTTGTATGTATTATGAAGCTTCATGAAGCTTTGACTAAGTGACCATTTTGTCTCATGCTTAACCCTAACCATTCCACTTAACCCTAGTCTATTCTCTACACTTTACCATGGTTGAATTATGATAAGTATTCATTTATTTCCTTTTTGAATTAATACTTATGATAATATTCATCTTCTTCTTCTTCTTCTTCACTTGAAGAAAAGTTTGCCTCCATCAATGGTGACTTGATGAAATGAGTGAGAAATCCAATTCTAAAGTGAACCCACTTCCTATTTCTTCATCCTCTACCTCTTGCCAAGTAGTAGAGTGTGTTTTCTTCACAAGTTTCATGACTTGGTGAAGTTGGAGCTTGATCTAGCGATGCCTCGACGTAGATCATCTTCGGCATCGTCGTCGATGACCTAGCCCGCTTTTTCTCCGATGAAGCCGACGCTAGAGCCCAAGATCCGATTTGTACAGCGAGGAGACATCATCGCGGAGCCATGGAGGTGGAGAACCGGATCTACAAAGGTTGTATTTCCGTTTACCATTTAGTTAAGTTGTTAACTAGTTTCTTTTTCGCCTAAACTTCTAGCCAACGATCCGTATTAGGGTTTCTCGGCACCGTAATTTTTGAAATTGGCATGGTTGATGCCTTGTGAGACCTCTTGAGAGTGCCTAGGAACCCTACAGAGATAATTGTTCCTCGTTTTGCTGCACGCTTGGTGAATCGGTGATGTACGGGCTCCTGACTCGTAGAGGGTCTCCTCTTCCCATCGGCTCCATTTGGCTCCGGCCGTGCTTGTTGACATTCCCCCTCATCCAGCGGAGATGACTCCGGCGATACTCGACGCAGCGGAGGACAAGATCAAGTGCTTTCATGAGGCAGATTTGATTACCCAGGCTCTAAGGGATCGCTCTGTTCAGTTGCTAAGCCAGATACGGGCTCAGCAGGCCATCATGTCTGCCTTCATTGATGGGCACGGTGCTGACCGATGGGGAGCGAATCCTCGCGAAGATCATCACTTTGACATGGTGGAGAAAGCTAAGAGGGCTTTAGAAAACTTTGTTCATAGTTTTGTAAACACTTGTACTTTTGATCCCGTGTCTGGTGATCTTTTTCCTGTGGAATAAAGTGTTTATTTAAATATGTTTCTTTATCGTTGACCGCTGAATGTTTCAGCCCCAGCACATATCCATGTGGGCATTTGGCCTCTGCATATATACTTTGCACTTTACCCTTAGGAGTTTCTGATGTGTATGAATGCCAATGATGCGCACATATGTAGCGCGCACACACACACGCATAAATATGCATCTAGATACATGTGAACACTGGACTGATGTGAACAAATGCTTCCCCCTACTGCCTTGCTCATGGAGGTATACCTGTGAGTGAAGTAGGGTAGAGTAATGCATAGCATATGGTTGTTTTTGGGTTGGCGTATCGTATATAACTTTTAATAGTTCGGCCTTTCTGTTTCTTGATGTTTTGATCTAGCGCGAAGTAGTTTATACACTCATTTCGGAGTTTGCAGTTTATTCACTCGTTTCGAAGTTTGTAATTTATTCACTCGTTTCGAAGTTTCTAGTTTACGTACCCATTTCAGAGTGTTTTTAGTTTACCTCCCTTGGGTTTACAGGAAAACTTGTCCTAACGTTGTATGTAGATAACCCTCATTCTTTATGACATGGGTCTGTTAGGTTTGTGGTACTAGGGTTTTAGTCTGTGGTACCGTCGCGTTGGCTGATATATTCCTCGATATGCAATCTTTAAGCCACTGTTTGAGTAACCCTGCGACTGTCGTATCTCTAATCCCTTCGGGGGTTGGACAAGATGTCTTCGAGTAATCTCCTTAGGTTATATTATCGTCGGAAGAGTAAGCGTTAGGAATTTGCCGTGATGCTTTTCACTTGAGATTAAGCTCAATTTAGAGCCCCGATGAGTCATAACCGTGCCCTTCTGGGGTAGGATCTCCAATGGTTTTTTAGGTTTTATATGAGTTACCGTCAAAACCCAAAGCTAGGAATATGTCGTCACTTCGTTTTTCTTTTGTTTTGACGATGTCGGGCTGATTCTTTGCTGAAGTCATGAAACATCTGTGTGATCTCTATACTGTATGTATTGAAATCGAGATCTGGAGATAGGGATATACCATTGATCCAATTTCATTTGATAATTGCATCCGCATCCTGCTGAAATGAGGGGGAATGCCGAGATAGTCTCAAGGTTGTATATGAACCGTCAAGACTTAGAGCTAGGATTTTGTCGCTACTCCATTTTTGCTTTGACCCTTGGGTCTTTGTTGACGTTGCGTCTGCATCTTGATGGCATGAGAAGTACATCGAGCTGATCTCTAGGCTGTAGATTTTGCCATTAAGTCCTGAAGCTAGAATTTTGCCGTCACTTCATTTTTATTTGATTGTTGTGCCTTCCCCTGCTGGAATGAGGAGGACACAAGGATAGTCTCTAAGTTGTATATGTACCGTCAAGACTTGGAGCTAGGATTTTGTCATGGCTCTATTTTTTCTTTGACCCTTGGGTCTTTTGTTGACGTTGCGTCTGCATCCTGTTGGCATGAGAAGGAACGCCTGGATAGTCTCTAGGTTGTATATGAACCGTCAAGACTTGGTTCTTCTTTTGATGAAGCGTGGTGGGAGAATATGGTCCATTTTCCTTTATTTGTGCCCATGGATCGTATACAAGAGTCAATATGGACATACTTGCAGGGCAGAAAAGTTTCATTTTCATTTCATTTTTTTATTTCTTTCCGCGATACTCTATCTTTTCTTCTTTTATGTCGCGAAAGTCACGATTGTCCAAACATTTCGGCTATTTATCGCAGTGCCCAATCATTTCGGCTATTTTTACTCGCTGCTTTTTATTGCGAGTTGTCCAAACATTTCGGCTTTTTTTTACTCGCTGCTTTTTATTGCAAGTTCGGAACTTGAGATCTAATACCAATATTGGCATCAGTATCGCTGCAACTGGAATATTGCCAGGTGCGAATCATCATTTGCAATAAGAGGACATGAAATTTGATACCTATTTAGGTATCAGCATCGCTACCACTGGAATATTACCAGGAGCGAATCATCATTTGCCGTGAGAGGACATGGAGTTTGACACCTGTTTAAGCATAGCATCGCTACCACCGGAATATTGCTAGGAGCGAATCACCATTTGCCTTTGTTGATTTGAACAAAGGTAGCTTAACAAACAGGGTTAGGATCCTGTCGACTAAGGCTTTTGACTTTATGAGCCGTAAGGGTCTCATAAAGCTGTTTCTCCCTGCGAGTCGTGAGGATCTCGTAGGTGTATTTTCTCCTTAAGAATCATGGGGATTCCTAAGTGATATTTTCTCTTGTAAGTCGTAAGGATCTTGCAAGATTATTTTCTCGTTATAAGTCGTAAGGGTTCATAAGTGTTGTTCACCATATGGGAATATTTCTTACCATAGTTGGAACTCGGTGGGGGATATATTTATTTATGCCGGTGGATTGTATACAAGGGTCAATATGGGACCTCTTGTAGGGCAGTATTAGGGGAATATGACGGCTTAAGAACAGGTTTAGATCGTTGTAGCTTAAGACTTTTTAATCATACGAGCCATGAGGGTCTCATAGGGGGAATTTGTAGGGTTCCTGGGCACGCTAATGAAGTCTCACAAGGCATCAACCATGCCAATTTCAAATTTTACGAGTGCCGAGAAACCCTAATACGGATCGTTAACTAGAATTTTAGGCGAAAAGTTAAGCTAGTTAACATCTTAACTAAAAGTGAGAAGCTACAACCTTTGTAGATCCGGTTCTCCACTTCCTTAGCTCCACGTAGACGTCCTCTCGCTGTCCTAGTCGGATCTCGGACTCTAGCATCGGCTTCATCGGAGAAATGAGCGGACAAGTCGTCGGCTACGATGCCGAAGATGATCTACGTCGAGGTTACACAAGATCAAGCTCCAACTTCACCAAGTTGTGAAACTTGTGAAGAAAACACCCTATACTACTTTGCAAGAGGTAGATGGTGAAGAAATAGGAGGTGGGTTCACTTTAGAATTGGATTTCTCACACTTTTGCTCAAGATGCCATTGATGAAGACAAGCTTTCCTTCTTGATGAAGATGATGAAGAAGAAGAAAAGATATCAAAAGTATGTTCAAAAAGAATAATAAAATGAATACTTATCATCTTCTAACCTTGGTTAGGTGTAGAGAATAGACCATGGTTAGTGGGAATGGTTAGGGTTAAGCATGAAGACAAAATGGTCACTTGGTCAAAGCTTCATGAAGCTTCAACAAGCTTCATGATAAAAAGAAACCATTTTTTTTTCTTTTATCTATTTCTCAAAAAAGAAAAGATAAATATTAAGTGAAAATATGAAACCCTAACCATTCACTAAACATGGTTTAAGTCTTTACACAAATCCAAGTGTATATGTATCATCAAACATGATACAATCAAGTGCACATAAGTATATCACATATACAACTTGTGAACATCAAGTGAGAAAATCCATTTAAAATGAACCAATACTAGTTAATGCAAAGTAATATATCAAATATATAATTATACATTAAATCATTAAATCAACACTTGATTCAATGATCCGGTCTTGTCGCACATAACCGACTAGTATACAATGTATCGATTTATCGAATCAACGATTCGATAACTAGGTTATATCGCATACAACCAATCGAAATATTCATCGCGAGAATGGAATACGTTATCACATACTCGCATTATTCTCGGTCCCGCACATATCCCATACGCGCTCCTATTTCGTTTCGCTTGAGCCAGGAAACCCCTGTGTAGGACTCTAAAGACTCGTCAATACGCCGGTAGCAGATGATGATCATATCAAGCACCCACAAGCCGCAAGCGGTCTGCTAAACGTAACGGCCACCCGGGTATTGAGCGATCAGAAGATCGACGAGCTTGCCCGCTCAAACTCCTGTGAATCCAACCAGTAACACTTACCGTACAGTCCGGTCTGTTCGTCTGATATGTCGCATATCAAGTCTAGGGGTGGTAAACGTCAGACCCCAACAACCGATAAGTCGTGCCGATGTGAGGCTCATAACGGGTCGAGAAACTACTGGTAACACTTACCAGCAAAACTCTGATCAGCCCTGGCCAGGGACTTCCCTGTTACGGCCAATCGAGCACAGCGCAACATCAACCCCCAATACCGGGAGAGACGAAACCCCTCCTATCGCTCATTGCCTCCATGTGACTCGGGACTGTACCCAAAAACCACCGTTTTGCACGCCCTCATGGACGTGGTAAGGTGGAGATCAAAGCACAGTGGGAATCACACAAGACTCTATGACGATCTCAGGTTTACAGACTAACCTGCACAAGTGTCACCTGAGAACTGCCATCTGACGTGAGGTATAATACCATCTGGAAGTTCTCGGCGAGTCCGTCCAGTGTACCCAGTCTCCACTGAGCACCCGTATACGATCTCTGATGTCAAACACCAATGGATATGGGATCATCCATCGCCCATCTCATGGGTCGAGAAGCGTATACGCTAGTCTACACTGGTATATCGATGCCCCGTCTCGATACACCCACGACTAGGGACCTTGAAGGATGTACCTATGGACCACCACGTCCCCACTAGTATGATCTGCATCATAGTCCAGGTAGTCAAGTACACATCCTAAGGGCTTTACCAACATGTAACTATAAGACAGTTTAAAGAGACTAGTGTACATGTTAAGATAAAGAGTAACCAGATACCATACTATCATATCGAGCAAGAAAGTCATCTCTATATATGTCCAAGCATCCAATATAATATACATCATCTGTACAATACTGGCCTCTAGGGCATACATACAACTAACAATCTCCCACTTGCACTAGGGCCAGCTGCTGTAGTATCGCATACCGAGCATCCCGAAGAGTCTCTCAAACTGTATCTGGGGAATGGCCTTCGTGAGTGGATCCGCCGTGTTGTTCTTCGTGTCAACCCTCCTGACCTCGATCTCCCGGCGATCAACTATCTCCCGGATCAGGTGATACCGCCTCAGAATATGCCTGGATCGCTGATGGGACCTGGGTTCCTTGGCCAAAGCCACCGCTCCATTGTTATCACAATACAAGGGTATTGGATGCTCAATGGATGGAACCACTCCAAGTTCAGTAATGAACTTCTTGATCCAGACAGCCTCTTTGGCAGCATCGTTGGCAGCGATGTATTCAGCCTCCATCGTCGAGTCTGCTACGGTTTCCTGCTTGGAACTCTTCCAGGTAACCGCCCCTCCGTAAAGGGTAAAGACAAGTCCCGACTGCGACTTAGAGTCGTCCTTATCACTCTGGAAGCTCGAATCGGTAAAGGACTCCACTTGGAGTTCTCCGTTACCATACACCAAGAGCATCTCTTTAGTCCTTTGTAAGTACTTGAGAATGCTCTTCACAGCTGTCCAGTGACTCTCTCCAGGATCAGCTTGATACCTGCTCACTACACTTAGTGAGTATGCTACATCGGGTCTGGTACATAGCATCGCGTACATGATGGAGCCTACAGCCGAAGTATAGGGTATCCCTTGCATGCGAGCTCTCTCCAAATCAGTCTTGGGAGACATCTCTTTGGAGAGAGTGACTCCAGAGATCGTGGGCAAGTTCCCACGCTTGGATTCTTCCATACTAAACCTCTTTAGTATGGTATCAATGTACCTGGATTGGGACAATCCCAATATCCGTTTGGATCTATCTCTATAGATCCTAATTCCCAATATGCAGGAGGCATCACCAAGATCTTTCATCGAGAATCTTTATGATAAGAAGAGCTTGACTGATTGCAGCATAGGAATATCATTTCCTATCAAGAGTATGTCGTCCACGTACAATACGAGGAAGACAACCTTACTCTCTGCCACCTTCTTGTAGATACAAGGTTCATCTGGGTTTTTGACGAAATCAAACTCTTTGATAACGACGTCAAAGCAGATGTTCCAACTCCACGATACTTGCTTTAATCCATAAATGGATTTGAGCAGCTTGCACACCTTCCCGCTGCTCCCACTGTCTACGAAGCCCTCTGGCTGAGTCATGTACACGCTCTCTTCTAAATCACCATTTAGAAAGGCGGTCTTAACATCCATTTGCCAGATTTCGTAATCATGATATGCAGCGATGGCAAGCATGATCCGGATGGATTTAAGCATAGCCACTGGAGAAAAGGTTTCGTCATAGTCCACACCTGGTCTTTGACGAAAATCCTTTGCAACAAGTCTAGCTTTGAAAGTCTCCACTTTCCCATCTACACCAAGTTTTTTCTTGAAGATCCATTTGCTCCCAATGGGTTTTTCCCCTTCAGGAGCAACTTCCAAAGTCCATACTTTGTTGGTGTACATGGATTCCATCTCGGACCGCATTGCATCCAGCCATTTCACTGAGTCGCTACTCATGATGGCCTGCTCGAAGCTAGTTGGGTCATCATCCTCCATGATGCAATCTTCGCTTCCACCGTCAATGAGAAAACCGTAGTATCTCTCAGGTGGACGAGAAACCCTACTAGATCGGCGGAGAGGCTGGGGTTCGTCGGGTACTACTGAATCCTTTGGTTCTACTAAATCATTAGTTGTAGTTTGTGGTGCTGGAACCTCTTCCAGCTCTACCTCTTTGCCACTAATTTCTTTTGCGAGAAATTCCCTTTCCAAAAAGGTGGCATGTTGAGCAACAAACACTCTTTGTTCCTCAGCTTGGTAGAAAAAATATCCTTGAGAATTCTTTGGTTATCCCACAAACTTGCAAAGAACTGATCGTGCCTCGAGTTTGTCCGGATTTTGCTTTTTGACATAGGCCGGACAACCCCATATCTTAATTCGTTTAAAATATGGTCTCTTCCCACTCCATATCTCATATGGTGTGGTAGGTACAGATTTAGACGGAACCAGATTCAATAGGTATATGGCTGTCTCAAGCGCATACCCCCAAAAAGAAATAGGTAACTCAGCATTTCTCATCATTGAGCGCACCATATCTAATAGGGTGCGATTCCTTCGTTCCGATACACCGTTGTGCTGTGGTGTATAAGGAGGAGTAAGCTGAGAGAGAATCCCATTCTCTTTTAGATAATCCAGGAATTCAATGCTTAAGTATTCACCTCCTCGATCAGATCGAAGAATCTTAATACTTTTGCCCGTTTGGTTCTCTACCTCGTGCTTATATTCTTTGAATTTCTCAAAAGCTTCAGACTTGTGTTTCAACAGGAACGCATGCCCGTATCTAGAGAGATCGTCAGTGAATGTAATGAAGTAGGAAGAACCATTTCTGGCATGTGTAGACATAGGACCGCATACATCACTATGTATCAGTCCCAAGAGTTCAGTAGCTCTTTCTCCGTGTCCCGTAAACGGAGTTTTGGTTATCTTTCCTTTGAGACATGAATGGCAAGTGTCATAAGATGATAATTCGAATGAATTCAAATATCCATTCTTATGTAACTTAGCTAGTCGTGTCTCATTGATATGACCAAGTCTACAGTGCCACAAGAAGGATTCGTTCATTTCTGAGCTTTTTCTCTTATGTGTGTTTTGTATATTGAGGACTGTATTTTGATTGAGAATGAATATGCCATTATGTAACGAGCCTGATGCGATCAACTTTTGATCTAGGAATATGTTCATAACATTATCCTTTACTACAAAATTATATCCTTCTTTACTTAATAAAGAGACTGATATAATGTTGCACATCATGTTCGGTATATAATAGCATTCATTCAGAACTAGTGTATCACCATTTGGTAATACCAGGTGATATATGCCAACAGCTTTGGCTGCAACATTTGCCCCATTCCCTACTTGAACGGAATGATCACCTTTACCCAGTTCTCTACCTTTCCGTAGTCCATGTAACTGCTTACATATGTGGGATCCTGATCCGGTATCTAATACCCAGGACGTAGGGTGAACTGAAAAACAGTTCTCAATAACTAACACACCCGAAGAAGATGCATCAACATGCATGTTCTTTTGGGCGGCTTGAGAATCTAGATATTCTCCTATTCCTTGTTCAGTCTTATAACTCTTATAAGAAAGAACGGGTCCAACGTTCCCCTGCACAGTATAACATGCGGGTTCGGTCAATACATCCATATTATTATCTTTATTAGGGCATGACATGGTCGCTACCTGGAGAGAGAGAGAGAAGAAAAACACTTTAGCGTATGCTCTTGCAAGATCAGATTGGTTATTATCTTATCTAATCAGGATGGCTCCCACTGGTTTTTATCAAATCTTCCTTCAAACCCTAAAAGGAAAGAGTAGCCGGGATTAATTACACCCTATAGCTTCGTTGATCTTTCAGCCAGGCCAGTGTCGGTACTTTGAGGGAGGTTCCCCGTGCTTTCGCACGGACCTAATTAAAGTAAACCCCGTTTTCCCAGAGGCGTAACCCCGTTGACACCTTTCTAGACACCTACTTGATCGGCTAATTGTAATGTGTAAAACTCTCCCAGGAGTAACTCTTACTCGCAGTGGGTATCGGGATCCAACTATCTCATAGAAGGTATGCAATCTCATTGCAAATTTCAACACTTGAAATTCCCAATAATGCTTTTGCCCCTAGCGATCTATGACCTTGACTAAGTCAACAAACCATAAATCGCTAGTCAAGTTCAACCCGTGCATTTCTCGATTGAATTAAACCCACCCGTACGACCCTTGACTGAGTCAACAAGGCCGTGCGAATGCCCTAATCCAATCACATCTCATGTTGTAACAGATAAACATTATTTAGCTACCGTACACTATGCCTTGACTAAGTCAACAAACATAGTACGAATACTAAATAATATCTATCTGAAATGACGGAGGGCTACGCAGGTTTTTTCGGAAAAACCATGAGCGTAAAGAACTTGATATCGTTATAGAATCAAGTGAAGTTTTGAAATGGAGTGATTTTGAGGCTTTTCTAGTTTTGCTAAAGGGGTCACTCCCGGTGAAGGGATCGTCGGCCTTTTCTCGTCGAATGAGGTGCGGGATATATCATATATATCGCTATGCAAAGCAGAAACTATAAAAGGAATCAAAAGACAAACCGAGTGTGTAGCATCTGCCAGTTATTGCTAAAGGAGTCACTCCCGGTGAAGGGATCTCGGTCCTTTCCTCATCGAATAAGGTGCAGGGTATATCATATATACCGCTATGCAAAGCAAGAACTGTAGCTACCTGTTTTGTTTAAAATTTGATTCTACAACATCTTAGGTTTCTTTTCATTCATTAATCACATTAATGAAGTCCCATCAATTATGTACCTAAACATCACAGATAAATACGACGTACACTTATGCCATCCGCATTCGCCTCGATGTCCCCTCGTGCACCGTTAGGTTAGGTAACTAACGACAGAGCAGGACAGGGCTAGTGCGGGTGCAAAACATAAGTAACGTCTATATAATATATCATATATACTATATACTGTATCCATCAGAACATATCAAATGATCACATCACAGATATCGCAGCAGAATATATCATATGAAATATTGGATATACTAGGACGTCCGTGTTTTCAATACGAGCCGGTATAAAACACGGATTCCACGGTCGTGATGAATAGCCAATCCTACACCCCTAGACCCCTACGAGAGCGGCAAGCAACCCTACCAATTCTAGGGTTAGGAGACCCGGACTCGACTCCTCGAGATGGTCTCCCACTGAACCCTAGAACCCGGTTACTTGTGCTCCCCATCTTGGGTCTATCCTAATGCGGAAAAGTAAATAATATACAAAGGGTGACATCTTCCGCAACCTGGAATTGCCCCAATAAAAGAATATTACATACAAGTTTTTACATGAATGAAAATGAAAAACACTCATCTCACATAAAAACACCCGGCTATTCAAACACGACAATCCAATATAACATATCCAGCAACACATAACATCACATGTCATCAACGTAAGTAAATATGCGCATCCCAATTGTCGTTGACATATAGCAACGAAACCGGCGATACCACATATACACTTACGGTCATAGAAAAGAAAGTGTAAAATTACAACAGTTGGAATTCGCAACCTCTTTAGACATCGCATGTCTAATCAAATGAAATACTTAGACATCACATGCCTAACAATTATAAATCCCGCATTTTAGTCCCTTTATCGAAAACTCTTTTCAATATCAAGTGAGACTAAACCGCTAGATTTATAACATTCATTCAGTTATCTCATAACTATTTGTGAATTCCAATTATTGTATCCCATTACGGATAAATAGAAAATATTAAACTTTCCGATCGAACATTCGAACACCCAAGTTTTCCCGAAACTGTTCAACACATGAAATAAGTTCAAAGACATTCACTTCATGCCTCAGTACCAACGGTCCAGCCGTAGAAGGGTCAAGCCAACGCCTCACATGTGGCACGCCGTACTGCCCCAAACCCGAAGGTTCAAAGGGCAGTTCAAGACGGTCACATAATCGAGTTAAGGTTTGTTGTCTTCTAGAGGGACCATCGCGTTACTTGCACTACTCAGAACGTCTTTAAACCACAGAAAAATCCAACACTTGGAAATTTTCCGGCAGGGGAAAAGTTGGGTACTTATATCCGGTCGAACTTTTTAACATATTCTTAAATTATCCGGAAAAACACACAGACAAAATTTGATAATCCGATCGAATCATTGATTCCCAATACAACCCCAGAATACTCTTCTGTAGAGTCACAATAAAAATACCCAGAAAATATAGCATTCAATTATATGAATTACTGTGCAGAAATCATTGGACAAGGGGACAGTACGGCCACGGAACCGCCGCACATGGCAAGCTTGTGCCGCGGTTCCGCGGTGGATTTATCGATTTAGACCCTCATTTTTCACAGTAATTCAAATAAGACCCTGCTTATTTTTCTGCATATTTTTAATTGACAAAAATCTAAATTTTCAGAAAATTTCCAGAGAGCATTTTGGAAATGGTTTTCGATGTTCGTTCGGATTTCAAACGTCGTCTAGACTTCGCCTAAGGCTCTAGCTAGACTCTGATACCACTGTAGGGTTCCTGGGCACGCTAATGAAGTCTCACAAGGCATCAACCATGCCAATTTCAAATTTTACGAGTGCCGAGAAACCCTAATACGGATCGTTAACTAGAATTTTAGGCGAAAAGTTAAGCTAGTTAACATCTTAACTAAAAGTGAGAAGCTACAACCTTTGTAGATCCGGTTCTCCACTTCCTTAGCTCCACGTAGACGTCCTCTCGCTGTCCTAGTCGGATCTCGGACTCTAGCATCGGCTTCATCGGAGAAATGAGCGGACAAGTCGTCGGCTACGATGCCGAAGATGATCTACGTCGAGGTTACACAAGATCAAGCTCCAACTTCACCAAGTTGTGAAACTTATGAAGAAAACACCCTATACTACTTGGCAAGAGGTAGAGGGTGAAGAAATAGGAGGTGGGTTCACTTTAGAATTGGATTTCTCACACTTTTGCTCAAGATGCCATTGATGAAGATGATGAAGAAGAAGAAAAGATATCAAAAGTATGTTCAAAAAGAATAATAAAATGAATACTTATCATCTTCTAACCTTGGTTAGGTGTAGAGAATAGACCATGGTTAGTGGGAATGGTTAGGGTTAAGCATGAAGACAAAATGGTCACTTGGTCAAAGCTTCATGAAGCTTCAACAAGCTTCATGATAAAAAGAAACCATTTTGTTTTCTTTTATCTATTTCTCAAAAAAGAAAAGATAAATATTAAGTGAAAATATGAAACCCTAACCATTCACTAAACATGGTTTAAGTCTTTACACAAATCCAAGTGTATATTTATCATCAAACATGATACAATCAAGTGCACATAAGTATATCACATATACAACTTGTGAACATCAAGTGAGAAAATACATTTAAAGTGAACCAATACTAGTTAATGCAAAGTAATATATCAAATATATAATTATACATTAAATCATTAAATCAACACTTGATTCAATGATCCGGTCATGTCGCACATAACCGACTAGTATACAATGTATCGATTTATCGAATCAACGATTCGATAACTAGGTTATATCGCATACAACCAATCGAAACATTCATCGCGAGAATGGAATACGGTATCACATACACGCATTATTCTCGGTCCCGCACATATCTCATACGCGCTCCTATTTCGTTTCGCTTGAGCCAGGAAACCCCTGTGTAGGACTCTAAAGACTCGTCAATACGCCGGTAGCAGATGATGATCATATCAAGCACCCACAAGCCGCAAGCGGTCTGCTAAACGTAACGGCCACCCGGGTATTGAGCGATCAGAAGATCGACGAGCTTGCCCGCTCACACTCCTGTGAATCCAACCAGTAACACTTACCGTACAGTCCGGTCTGTTCGTCTGATATGTCGCATATCAAGTCTAGGGGTGGTAAACGTCAGACCCCAACAACCGATAAGTCGTGCCAATGTGAGGCTCATAACGGGTCGAGAAACTACTGGTAATACTTACCAGCAAAACTCTGATCAGCCCTGGCCAGGGACTTCCCTGTTACGGCCAATCGAGCACAGCGCAACATCAACCCCCAATACCGGGAGAGACGAAACCCCTCCTATCGCTCATTGCCTCCATGTGACTCGGGACTGTACCCAAAAACCACCGTTTTGCACGCCCTCATGGACGTGGTAAGGTGGAGATCAAAGCACAGTGGGAATCACACAAGACTCTATGACGATCTCGGGTCTACAGACTAACCTGCATAAGTGTCACCTGAGAACTGCCATCTGACGTGAGGTATAATACCATCTGGGAGTTCTCGGCGAGTCCGTCCAGTGTACCCAGTCTCCACTGAGCACCCGTATACGATCTCTGATGTCAAACACCAATGGATATGGGATCATCCATCGCCCATCTCATGGGTCGAGAAGCGTATACGCTAGTCTACACTGGTATATCGATGCCCCGTCTCGATACACCCACGACTAGGGACCTTGAAGGATGTACCTATGGACCACCACGTCCCCACTAGTATGATCTGCATCATAGTCCAGGTAGTCAAGTACACATCCTAAGGGCTTTACCAACATGTAACTATAAGACAGTTTAAAGAGACTAGTGTACATGTTAAGATAAAGAGTAACCAGATAGCATACTATCATATCGAGCAAGAAAGTCATCTCTATATATGTCCAAGCATCCAATATAATATACATCATCTGTACAATACTGGCCTCTAGGGCATACATACAACTAACAGAATTCTCCTTACAAGTCGTGGGGATCTCGCAGGTGTGATTTCTCTATAGGAATCGTGGGGTTACTAAGTGTGTTTCTCCTTTGCGAGTCGTAAGGATCTCATGCAGGTATTTTCCCCTCGCAAAGTCGAGAGGGCCTTGCAAGTGTGCATAATTATTATTATTATTATTTTTTACGAAATTGCACCTTTTCGGGTTTTCGCAAAGCTCTCCGGCAGTCCTACTGGTTTTACTCACGATCCCTTTTCAGGTTTTCATCCGTGCCCATTTCGCTTGTGGACATACCTTTTTTTTAAACGATGGAACTCCCGAAAGTAATTTTGCCACAGGTGCCCATCTTTTTGTCGGTGGGACTTGGGGTAGCTTCATTACTGGAATAGCTGTATAGCCGGTAGGACTTGAGTTGCAACTCTCGCCGTTGAAACTTCAATTGCGATATAGATCTCAGGAAGGACATCGTCGTATTTGGGGCGAAGCACCCTGTTTGAGGCGACGCACTAGTTTAGAGACGTTTCAGTCCATTATCGCCGTATTTTAGGCGAAGTTTTAGTTTAAGGACTTTTTGGTCCAGCATTCCCATTTTAGGGACGGGTATTAGTTTGGGACATTTTGGTCCATTACCGCCATGTTTGAGGCGAAGTTTTAGTTTAAGGACTTTTCGGTCCAGCATTCCCATTTTGGGGACGAATATTAGTTTAAGGACATTTCGGTCCATTATTAGTTTAGGGACATCTCGGTCCATTGTTAGTTCAGGGACGTTTCGGTCCTATTATCACCATTTTTGAGGCGAGTATTAGTTTAAGGACGTTTTGGTCTATTATTAATTTAGGGACATCTCGGTCCATTGTTAGTTTAGGGACGTTTTGGTACTATTATCACCATTTTCAGGCGAGTATTAGTTTAAGGATGTTTCGGTCCAACATTCTCGTTTTTGTGAAGAATATTAGTTTAGAGACGTCTCGGTCCATTGTTAGTTTAGAGACATCTCAGTCTATTGTTAGTTTAGGGACATCTCGGTCCAATATTATCACCATTTTTTAGGCGATGGAGGTTTTGGATACTACTTTCAGGGTTCTGACTCAGGAAGATAGCGAGCAGATACAAACGTCGTCATCTATCATTAACCTAAGTTGTGACTCGTCAAGCATAGTATTTTTTGAGGAATCGGCCATTTATTGGCCGGAAGGGTCTTTCGCCATACATATCCATGTGCAGGTAGGATCCACCTTGGTAGACTTTGTCTATGATGTACGGGTCTTCATAGTTCGGATCGAACTTCCCCTGTTTTGCATGATTGGAGATCATTGGTCTTTTGATGACTAGCACAAGTTCGCCTTGGCGGAATGTTCTTGGCCTGGTCAGTCTTTCGTATGACCATGTCATCCTTGCCTTGTGAGCCTCCAGATTTTGTTGTGCTATAAGACGAGTTTTATCGAGGGCGTTGAGCTCCTCAAGCCTAAGATGAGCATTTTGTTCGTCTGACAGCTCGTATCGAACTGCTACTCGTAGAGAGGGGAGTTCTATTTCCAATAGGAGCACTTCTTCCGTGCTGAACACCAACGCATATGATGTTGTATTCGTGGTCGTCTTGAATGTTGTTCGGTACGTTCAGAGAGCTTCATGCAGCCTTTCGTGCCAGCTTTTTTTGTTTCTGGACACCATCTTTTTTAAAAATTTTATCAAGATCTTGTTGAAAGCTTCAGCGAGACCGTTGGCCTAAGGATTATAGACTGAAAAGTATTTACAATCTATTTTATGCTGCTATGTGAAGCGGCTTATTTTATGACTCTTATTAGCTGGCCCAATATCCGAGATTATCTGTCGCGGAGTTCCGAACCGATAGATGACATGGGTTCTAAAGAAATAGAGGATATTCTTCGTCTTCACCTCCCTTAATGGTACTACTTTTGCCCACTTAAAGAAGTAATCGGTCGTTGCCAATATAAACCGATGTCCTTTAGAGGACGCTGATTCGATAGGGTCAATTATATTTGTTCTCCATATCTCAAATGGCCAGCTGGCCACTTTCGGGTGTAGAGGATTTGGATATTAATGGATAAATTACCCATGAATTTACCATGAGTAACACTGCTTCACATATTCGAAGCAGTCCTGAATCATTGTGGGTCAATAGTTACCCATTCTTTTTATCATCGGCTTCATCTTTGGTCTATCTTGGTGAGAACCGCAGAGTTCGTCGTGTATTTCTTGGACGACTTTCTTTTCTTCCTCCGGCCCCAGGCATCTTAACCATAAACAATCAACCGATCTCTTATATAGAGTATTATTGACGAAGGCGAAAGACAGAGCTCGTTTCATGAGCTGATGTCTAGACGACACATCTTCGGGCGTTCGTTAGGACTTAAAATAGTCTATAAAGACTTCCCTCCGGTCCTTGACCTTTTCTTCGTCCTCAATTTGAAAGGCTACTTGTTCGGTGGCTTCTTTTCCTTCGGACGGCTCTATTAGGTCTTCCAAAGATATACCCGCTGACGTGAGAATCCTGCGGCTTTGCATAATGATCTTCACTTCATTGAGGTCTTCATCGGCCAATGCATCTGCCTTGTTGTTTTCTGCACACGGTCTACTCTCCAGAATGTAGGAAGGGATTTGTGTCAGCAGTTGCTGCATCCTTTCTCCATACTTTATCAGCTCTGGCTTGCATGTAAGATAGTCTCCATTTACTTGGCTAACGATCAGCTGGGAGTCTCCATATAAGGAGGTCTTTGATTCCCACGTCGATAGCAATCTCGAGACTTGCTGTCAAAGCTTTATATTCAACTTCGTTATTAGTCCTTGGCTCTATTAAGGAGAGGGCGTAATGTAATATCCCTCCTTGCGGAGTCACGAAGAAAGGCCCACCCTGGCTTTGATTATAGGGGTGATTTGTTTTCGCCTCTTCACGGAAGATACTCCATCAAAGTAGAGTTCCTATTAGGAATCATTTTCTTCTTTCTCTTCTTCGATTGTGTCGAACGCATGTTCATCTGTAACTCGCAATTCAAGAGGGAGTCGGTTGGTATCGGATGCTCCGCGAGAAAGTCGGCAATGGCTTGACCTTTCACTGCTTTAAGGGGACGATACGTTACTAAGAACTCCATCAGGAGGAGGTCCCATTTGTCAAGCCTTCATGTTAGTATGGCCCTTGACATTAGATATTTGAGAGGATCCACCTTCGATATGAGATGGACCTCATGTGCCAAGGCGTAATGTCTGAGCTTCGTTATTGCAAAGATTAGTGCCAGACAATAATTTTCGATGGGGGAATAGTTGTTTTTTTCCCTCAGGAGAACCTGACTCGAATAGTACAGAGCTTTCTCCTTTCCTTGATCGTTCTCTTATGCCTACAATGCGCCTAGAGAACCCTCAAGGGCCATTGTATATAGGATAAGAGGTTTTCCCTTAACCGGAGCGGTCAATACTGGCAGATTTTGCAGGTATTGTTTAATTTCGTCTAGTGCAATTTGGCACTTTTGATCCCAGATGAACGGGGTCCCCTTCTTCATCAAATGACTGTAGGGACGGTATTTTCCGGAGAGGTTGGATATGAACCGCCGGATATATGCGAGCTTTCCTTGGAGAGATCGCAACTGTTTGAGGGTTCTTGGCGTGGGCATTTTCACAATCGTCTTGATCTTTAAAGGGTCGATTTCGATACATTGATGACGTATGATGAATCCTAGAAATTTGCTTGAGGAAACTCCAAACGCACATTTTAGAGAATTCATCTTCAGATTGTACTTCCGAAGACGTTGGAACACTATTTTTAGATGTTCCTAATGCTCCTCGTGAGATTTTCTCTTTACCACAAGGTCGTCGATGTAGCATTCGACAATATCATGGATGCGGTCATCGAAAATTTTTCATGGCCCTCTGGTAGGTAGCGCCAGCATTCTTCAGACCGAAGCGCATCACTTTATAGCAGAATATGCCCAGCGGAGTTCAGAAGGCGGTATGCTTTTGATCTTCTGAATGCATTTTTATTTGGTTGTATCCTGAAGATCCATCCATGAAGGAGAAGGCCTCATGGGTAGAAGTGTTATCGATCATCAGCTTGGTAACAGGTACTGGGAAGTCATCCTTCGGGCAAGCTTTGTTGAGGTCCCGAAAGTCCATGCAGATGTGAACCGTCCCGTTTTTCATCATCACTAGAACGATGTTAGCGATCCAGTCGGGATATTGAACTTCTTGGATGAAACCGGAGGTGATTAGTCTCTTGACCTCAGCATTGATGCTCATCTAAAGTTCGATTCGCATCCTTCTTGGCGCCTGTTTGATTAGCTTTATACCTGGTGATATTGCAAGTTTATGTACTGTCCCTTTTGGATCTAGGCCCGGCATTTCAAAGTAGTTCTAGGCGAAGCAATATTTATACTGCATGAGCACGTCTTTTAACGTGGCCACCTGTTTTTCAGATAGTAGCTCACTGACGAACGTTGGCCTCGGATCATTTTCCGTCCCTAAGTCAATTTTTCTTAGGTTGTCCGCCGTAGTGTGTATCCCATCTTCCAACTCTTTTGGTGCTGGTGAAAACTCTGAGATCGCCTCATCCTCGTCTTCATTTGCGAAGCACCTGAAGGGGTCATTCATACTCCCGTGCCCTCACTCTTTTGAGAGTGTTATCATATGGCAGGTATGAGTTTGCATCCATTCTTGATGTTGAGCCGGTCCTATTCTGACGATATAGGTCCTTTTTGGTTTGTGCTTTTGCGGCGGTGTTACCCTCAAGCTGTCGGATAACATAAACCTGCCTTGTTGATACTGGTCTTCTACCCAGTCTTTAAAGGTGAAGCAGTCTTCAATGAGATGACCTATTACTCGGTGATAGGAGCAATAATCAGGATGATGGACCTCGTTTATTTGTTCGAGGTGCCGAGACTCTGGAAGTGTCATCATTTGGTGCTTCATGACAAGGTTGAATATTTTCATTGTCTTGCCTTGAGGAAAAGAATATTCCCGAGCCATCTTCTTTAGAAAGGACAGGCTCCAATCGAGTTTTTCTCGATTGCACGGTGTCTTGGATTCGCTTTGTTGTTTTCGAACGTTGTTTGTGTTCTTTGCCCTGTTTTTGCCTCCATTTCGGGACTTACCCTTTTCGCAAGAACATATAGTGGGCCGGGGATGAAGATCATTATAATCTACCTTCTCCGCAAATTGTTGGTTGAGACGCTGTGTCCTGGCCTTTTGATAAATGGCCATTTCGCGGCTGTGGTTGTCCCAGCTCATTTGATAAGTTTTTTTTATTAGCTTGTCAATTTGTTCTTCCAGCGATGGACTCAACGTTTTTAGAACAGGAGCTTGTTCCGATTTGAGGTCACGGCTATTTGGAATAGCGTTTTCCGCTTCACTTGAGCTGTTTACGACGTGGCAACAGTAGATCTGCTCACGTTTCTTGGAACGAACATATCCAAGCCCGGTTGTCTCCATCTTCCCGTTGGGTATCTTTCGCTGAGTCCCGGGAATATCCTAAATCTTTTTATAGAATTGGGCTTGTCGAACAGTTTATTCGCAGGGTACTAAAAGTATGTCTTAGCACCTCTACTAGGTTTATACAAGCATCAAGTATGCAATTTTAAAAAATCGAAAGGTGTAAGCTATACTAACCCAGAATCGAACCAGAGAATTAGGGTTTTAGTGCAAGAATACAAGTTCTAAACTAAGTGAAGAGCGTTTATAACCTTTGTAGACCGGTCCTTCACTTCTAAAGCTCCAAGTAGTAGTCCCTAGAACTCTTCTTTGACTCCACTTGAGAAAGGATTGAGCTTTGCCTGTAGTCTTCGATGCCGATGATGATCCACCTTGAATTCTCTCTAACTCAAGCTCACTCTTCACTAATCAACCTATACTAAAGGGCTAGGATAGTGTAGGTTGATGAAGTAGGAATTTTGCTCACTAGAAAATCTTTTCTCTTTTCTTTTCTCCAAGTCAAGAAAAACCCTAGAGAAGAAAAAAGAAGAAGAGATGAGGATGAACTTGGATGATAGAATGTGTGAGAATGAACCATCTCACAAGAGATAAGAATGAGATTGGAATGATTAAATATCTTGAGAATAAAACAAAAGGTAAAGATGAGTCATGGCTTCTTAATGCTTCTCCAAGCATCCAAAGCCATGACTCACTCTCTTTTCTTGTCTTTTCTACAAAATATAAATCATTTCCATTCTTATTTAATCTTGTGTGATTCTTATACACCCATGTTCATTGTATCATCAACCATGATACAAATCCAAAATACATATATATATATAAATAAATATCACACACACACACAGATATATATATATATATAAATGTATGTAAAGAGATGACAATCTTAAGTGAGCAATAATATTAGTTAATATATATAAATATATCAAATATATAAATATATATCAAATTATTAAATCAACACTTGATTTAATAATCCGGTTATATCATATATAACTGACTAATATTATATATATATATATCACATTATTAAATCAACACTTGATTCAATAATCTGGTCATATCTAAAATATATACATAAATCAAATCATTGAATCAACACTTGATTCAATAATCCGGTTATATCACATATAACCTAACCGATATCAAATATCGCTACATTAGAATACAGTATTACGTACTCGTATTTAATCAAGCTTCTGCACATATCTCTATATGTGCCCTAATTCGTTTTGCTTGAGCTAGGAAACCTCTGTGTGGGACTCTAAAGACTCGTCAATACGCCAGCAGTAGATAATGATCACATCAGATACCCACAAGCCATCAGTGGTACTAGCTGGACGTAACAGCTACCCAGGTATTGAACGAATAGAAGATTAACACGCAGACTTGTCCAAACTCCCGTAAAGCCTATAAGCAACACTTACCGTATAGTCCGGTCCTGTCGTCGGATATATCGCATATCGAGTCTGGGGGGTGGAATCGTTAGACCCCCACTAACTTAATAAATCATGCCGATGTGTGGCCTATAACCTTTTGAGAAACTACTGATAATACTTACCAGTAAATCTCATCAGCCCTGGACAAGGACTTGTTGTTATAGCCAATCGAGCATAGCGCAACATCAACTCCCAATACCGGGAGAGAAGAAACCCCTCCTATCGCTCACTGCCTCCATGTGACTCAGGACTGTATCTAAAATCCACCTATTTGCACGACTCCTTTGAGCCATGGTAGGAAGGAAATAAAAGCACAGTGGGAACCACACAAGACACTATGACGATCTCGGATCTACAGACTAACCTGTACAAGTGTCACCAGAGAACTGCTATCTGACGATAGGTATGGTACCATCTAAGAGTTCTCGGCAAGTCATGTTCAGTATACCCATTCACTAATGAGCACTTATGCACAATCTTTGATATCAAACACCAAGGTTGTGGGATCAACCATCGCCCCCATATAGGGTCAAGAAACGTACACACCAGTCTTCTCTGGAATATCGATGCCCTGTCTCGATATTCCCTTGACTAGGAACTGTTAAAGGATGTGCTTGCGGACTACACAAGCCCCACTAGTATGATCTGCATCATAGTTATGGTAGTCAAGCCTACATCCTAAGGGCTTTATTAACATGTATCAGAAAGACAGTATATAAATACAAGTGTACATGTTAAGATAAAGAGCAACCAGATAGCATACTATCATGTCGAACAAGAAAGTCCTATATATATATGTCCAAGCTTCTACTATATCATAGAATAATGGTCTCTAGGGCATACATATTCCTAACAATCTCCCACTTGCACTAAGGCCAGTTGTTGTAGTATCTCATACCCAACAACCCAAAAAGTCTCTTAAACTGTGTCTGGGGGAGGGCCTTCGTGAGTGGATCCGCTGTGTTGTCCTTCGTATCTACTCTCCTGACCTCGATCTCCCAGCGATCAACTATCTCTCAGATCAGGTGATACCTGTTGGCTATAGTGCCCTCAAGTCAATTATTGAATCGCAGGCACACGATTGCGATGATTGAGGGAGGACCTATACGGATAGAACAGTTTTACTCAAAATGATAGTATGATATCTGGTTTGTTTTTATCCTCATGTACATGCTTTATGCGGTATTACAGATCACTATTACATGTTGATAGAGCCCATAGGATTCTTGCTTGACTACCAGCATTATGATGGCGATCATATACGTGGGAGCTGGGTGGTTTATAAGCACATCCTTAAATGTCCTTAATCGTGGGAGTTTCGAGACTGGGCATCGATACTCCAGAGTAGACTAGTGTATACTGATCGAGACCCCGATGAGGGGTGGTGGCCAGATCTCACAAGCCATTGGTGTTAGTTTGTTCACCTAAGATAGTATACAGGTGCTCATTAGGTTAGGAGTACACTGGACAGACTCGCCGCGAACCTGCTAGTTGGTAGTATACCTATTGTCAGATAGCAGTTCCCAGGTGACATGTGTGCAGATTAATCTGTTGACCTGAGATCGTCATTTTTCTGGTGTGAGTTACTACTGTGCTTTGATTACTACCCTACCACGGCTCAAAGGAGTCGTGCAAACATGTTTTAGTTGGGTACAATCCTGAGCCATATGGAGGCAGCGAGCAGATTGTCGGGGATTCGTCTCTCCTGGTATTGGGGGTTGATGTCGCGTTGTGCACGGATGGCAATCACCAGAAATCCTTAGCCAAGGTAGTCTAGAATTACTGATTTGGATCAATAGTTTCTCAGTTGGTGATGGGCTTCATACCGACACGAAATGTCGCGTTATTAGGGGTCTGACTTTATCCTCCCCCTAGACTCGACATGCGATAATCTTAGACGAAAAGATCGGACTGGACGGATATTGTCATGGATAGGCTCAGTAAGGGTTCGGATGAGTTTGCTCGTCGGCCTCCCTTTCGCTCAATACCTGGGTAGCCGTTACGTACAGCTAATGTTGCTGACGTGCTTGTGGTTAAACCCACTACCAGCGTATTGACGAGTCTTTAGAGTCCCACACAGAGGGTTTCCCTGCTTTGGGCGAAACGATGTAGAGGCGGTATAGTTTTACGGCAAGGTTCGATCATCTACGTGCACTTGTTCACGTATCATGATTCGGACGGATTATACTAGTGGGCTTTGGTTTAAGCTGGATTATAGTATTAGCTTGATGGATTATTTGTGTCTCATTGTATTCGTATTTTTCGGAATACGAATACGGGTATGTATATACGGATGAGGGGTATTCTTTTAATTCATTACAAAGTGCTTCTAGAAGATGCCATCTCATTTAGTTTTAACCATTTAGGATTAAATTGTTAATTAGGTGGAGAGGATGAGGTGTTTATTGCATTTATTGTGGCATGGCTTTGTAGTGACTTATGGTTACTATTCAAGCATGCTTGATTTTTGTTTGTTGTGAGATATTTTGAAGTCTTGAGATATTTTGTTGACTTAAGATATTTTGGAGACTTGAGATATTTATTGGATGGCTTCATTATTGCTCACAACATAACAACAAACAAAAAACACTTAGCCATTTTTTTTCTTGAGTTGCCTCTCACTCTCATCCTCAAGCTTCTTCTTCTATCTCCATCCTTCAAGTCTCATGTGTTGAGAAACCTAGGGTGTTTGGAGACAAATTAATCCATCACTACACTCTACATCCTCTAGGCTATCTAGTTTAGTGAACTAGGTACTCTAGTTATCTCGGCTATTAAGGTAGGAGCTCGGAATATAAATCCTCAGGTGGATCATCTTCGATGGAGGGAGACCGGAGATCAAGCTAGATCATGGTGGCATCTAGGAGCTTGGGAAGGTGGTTGAAGACCGAAGGACACGGTTCAATTCAGTATAACCATTCTTAAATCTTATATATTTAGTTTGCTAGTTTAGGGTTCATGGTAGATCCGGGTAGAGGGTTGTGTTAGCGCCAGTTTTGAAAAGTTTTGTTCTAAAATCGGCCACGGTTTGATGGCCAGGGCGCTTGCATAACCCAACAATACCGTCTCAGAATATGTCTGGATCGCTGATGGGACCGGGGTTCCTTGGCCAATACCATAGCTCTATTGTTATCACAATACAAAGGTATTGGATCCTCAATGGATGGAACCACACCAAGTTTAGCAATGAACTTTTTCATCCAGACAGCCTGTTTGGCAGCATCATTGGCAACGATGTATTCAGCCTCCATTATTGAGTCTGCCATAGTATCTTTCTTGGAACTCTTCCAACATATCGCCCCTCCATTGAGGGTGAAGACGAAACCCGAGACAGACTTGATGCCGTCCTTATCACTCTAGGAGCTCGAATCGGTAAAGGACTCCACCTAGAGTTCTCCGTTACCATACACCAAGAAAATTTCTTTAGTCCTTCTCAAGTACTTAAGAATGGTCTTCATGGCTATCCAGTGCTTCTCCTCTGGGTCTGATTGATACCTACTTACCACGCTAAGTGCGTAAGCTACATCCGGTCTGTTGCATAACATCGCGTACATGATAGACCCAACTGCAGAAGCATAGGGTATCATGTGCATGCGAGCCATCTCCAAATCAGTCTTGGGAGACATCTCTTTGGAGAGAGTGATTTCTGAACAAGCGGGTAAATTACCATGCTTAGAATCTTTCATACTAAACCTCTTTAGTATGGTGTTTATGTACCTTGATTGGGACAATCCCAACATCCTTTTAGATCTATCTCTATAGATCGTTATCCCCGGGATGTAGGAGGCATCACCCAGATCTTTCATGGAGAACTTTTGTGATAGGAAGAGTTTGACCGGGTGCAGCATAAGAACATCATTTCCTATTAAGAGTATGTCATCCACGTACAATACAAGAAAGACAACCTTACTCTCTACAACCTTTTTAACATCATTTCCTATTAAGAGTATGTCATCCACGTACAATACAAAAAAGACAACCTTACTCTCTACAACCTTTTTATATATACAAGGTTCATCTACATTTTTTATGATGTCAAACTCTTTAACTGCCACATCAAAATAGATGTTCCAGCTCCGCGATGCCTGCTTTAATGCATAGATTGATTTAAGCAGCTTGCACACCTTTCCGCTGCTCCCACTGTCTACGAAGCCCTCTGGCTGTGTCATGTACATGCTCTCTTCTAAATCACCATTTAGAAAAGCGGTATTTACGTCCATCTGCTATATTTCATAGTCATGGTATCAACAATAGCAAGTAGGATCCTGATGGACTTAAGTATAGCCACTGGAGAAAAGGTTTCATCATAGTCGACACCTGGTCGTTGACGAAAACCTTTTGCTACAAGTCTAGCTTTGAAGGTCTCAACCTTTCCATCTACACCAATTTTCTTCTTAAAGATCCATGTCACGCCTCTCTTCCCAGTGTACGGTAAGGAGACGTGACTGGCCCACTACGTATTTACTCAGAAGCAAACACACAAAGCGTAAATAAGCAATATGATAATGTACACAAGAAAATGACAAAAGATGTAATTGAACAACAACTTTTATTTATTAAATATTTCTTTACAATACAACTGAAAATGTAAATACAAGAATTGAAAGCAATGCCTAAATAACAGCATAAACTGAAAAGAAAAAAATATATACAAATGTCTAAAGCTCCGAGTCTTCTGGGAACTGCTCTAAGTCGTTAGTACTGGTCTTTATCTCTAGTGAGTCGGATCCACCTGACAACATTCCAAAGAAAGAAGAGAAAAGGAATGTCGTCAGCGAAAAATCGCTCGGTAAGTCCCAAAAAAAGATAGAAATAGAGTAGACAGATAAGAGGATATAGCTGGTAAATTGTTTGGTTGTTATGTTAACGCAATAGTTTGTACCTTGGTACAGAATATGCCAGTGTATACGATAGGAGTCCAACTATTCTGTGGACTAAGGTATACGGAGCATAAGGAACTGTTAAGCCATGGAACAACAGCAACGGATATTCAGGTTAGGTGTATTAAAGTGACCGTCTCGTGCCACTTCTAACACATTCCGTACCAGTCTACACATTTAAAACCCCGTAATGTATTTTGTATTGATGTGTATTGTTTTGTTTAATAGATGTAATGTTAGTAATGTATGCCCTAGAGGCCATTATTGTATCATGCTGGTTTGTATATTACTTAATGGAAGCTTGGGATATTCATAGTTGTATTGACAGTCTTGCTCAAAATGGCAGTATGCTACTTGGTTTGTTTCTACTTTAATATGTGCATGTGTTTTTAGCATATTGCTTATACATATTAGTATAGCCCTTAGGATCTTTGCTTGATTACCAGCGTTGTGATGGCAGTCACACTGGTGGGGGCTGGGTAGTCTACAAGCACATCCTTATACAGGTCCCTAGTCATAGGATTATCGAGATGGGGCATCGATACTCCAGAGTAGATTAGTGTATACGCTTCTCATCCCAGCAGGGGAGATGGTCTGTCCCATAGCCATTAGTACATCATACTGGAGATAGTATGTAGGTGCTCATTAGGTTATGAGTATACAGGATAGGACTCGTTAGGAACTGCTGGTGGGTATTATACCTATCGTAGGGTAGTAGTTCCCAGGTGACATGAGTACAGCTTAGTCCGTCGACTTGACACTGCTACTTCGCCTCGAGTGTGTTCCCACTGTACTTTGATTACTACCCTACCACGGCTCCAAAGAGTCATGCAAACAGATAGTAGTTTGGTGTAGTCCCGAAGCACTTAGAGGCAGTGGCGGTTAGATAGGATTCGTCTCTCCCGATATTAGGGGTTGATATCGCGCTGTGTTTGGAGAGCCATTACACAAAGTCCTTGGCCAGGACAAGTGAGATTTAGTGGTAGGTATTCCAGTAGTTTCTCAGGGTGTTCTGGGCTACACTCCGACACGACTCATACCGCTATTAGGGGTCTGACGTTTACCATCCCCCTAGGCCCGATATGCGATACTCTTTGACGAACAGACCGGACTGTACGGAGATTGTCACATGCAGGCTCAGTAGGAGTTCGGATGGGTTTGCTCATCGGCCTTCTTATCGACAGATACCTCGATAGCCGTTACGTGCAGCTAGTACCGCTTGCGGTTTGTGGTTAAACCCACTGCCAGCGTACTGTCGAGTCTTTAGAGTCCCACACAGAGGGTTTCCCTGCATCGGGCGAAAGATGTAGAGGTCGTATGGTTTTACGACAGGGCTTCGATCACGTACGTGCACTTGTGTGCGTATGATGATCGGGCGGATAATACTAGTGGGCTTTGGTTTAAGACGGATCCTGGTATTATATTGATGGATTGTTTCGTCCCTTTGTATTCGTGTTCTTTGGAATACGGATGCGGGTATGTATATACGGATGAAGTGCATTCTCGTAGTTTTGCGAATTTGCTTCTAGAAGAAGGGACACCTACTAGGGTTTATTCTTTATGGATTAAACATAATAGGTGGAGGAAATGAGGTGGATTGAGCATTGAATCTAGCATGGCTACTTGGTGACTCCTGGTCATGAGTCACCACAAGATATTTGTGGAGGTTTCTTGATATTTTTGTGGGATATTTATCTCACAAAATATCTAAAAAACCTCACAATATCAAAAGAGGCCAGCCGAGCCAAGTCTTCAAGCAACACTTTCCTTTCTCATTTTCCTCAAGCCTTTTCTTCTTCCCTCAAACCCTAGACCTCCCATGAGTTGAGAAACTTAGGACTACAAGATACAAAGCACTCTATCTACTCTCTCTACACAACCTAGGCCATCTATTCTAGCAAGCTACTTGCCTTAGTTATCTATGAGTTGAGGTTGGAGCTCGGACTATAGACTCTCGGATGTATCGTCTTTGACTCGAGGAAGCCACGATCCGTTTCGATCCTCGGAGCCTACGCTGACAAGGAGGACAGTGATGAAGACCAGAAGGACTTGTATCGTGAGGTATAATCTCTTATCCGAGTAGATAACCTCTTCATAAGTCTTGCTAGTTAGGGTTTAGACATGATCCGGGAGCTCGAGTCCGTATTGCTATGCTTTGATAATCGTTTTTCATAACTTCCGCCTCCCCGCGGTCACGCGGGGTGCATGACATGGACTTAAAGTGGTATCAGAGCCTAAATAAACCATAACTAACAGATTAAATGACAAGTAAAACCACGAAACCGAAATAACCTCAAAATATCGAAGCTTAGATCCTAGTTTCTGTTGATTTTTTACGAGGCTCTAAAAATTATTTTAGCAACTGCAGAGCACTCCTTCACTTGTAAAGTGAACATAGAACAAAAATGGGACATTTTCACCCAAACTGGGCCGGCCACATTTCCTCTAAAACCGGTGAGCTCGGTTCAATTGTAAGGAAATGCTTCGTATTTTGGTCTGTGGTTTTGTTACTTGGATCTAGGGCTTTAGGAGTTATTTGTTTTTGCCAATTTTGAATATACTGTCAATTCTTTACTGTAGCAATACGGGGTGTTTTGAAGTCATAGTTTTAACGTCGTTTAATGTTTCAAGTTGTAATATATGTGTTCATAAACTTCCGCTAATTGGTATATGTCAGTTAGTTGGGGGTTGCACATTTCCGTGATGTTTGGTTTGTGTATATGGACTTGTTGGATCGTCGTGGATGAATAGCCAGGGATGTGAGATGGGGGTTTTCATTTCATTCATTCGATGTTATTGTAAAGTGATGTAATATTATTTTTCTGCGGGGCACATCTGGGTTGAGGTTGTAGCCACCGTTGTATATTATTTCTTTTACTGTTTCTGCTCCTAGGATTGACCCAAGGTGGGGTGCATAAATTACCGGGTACTTTGAAGTGCCGAGTGGCCTACTCACTTTGTTGAGGGAGGTTGCTTCACTTCGGATATTTGGCAGGTAGTTTGCTGCAACCGTAGGGTTCTGGGGTGGGGTTTGGCTATTCATCACAACCGTGGAATCCGACTTTCGTTACAGGCTTAAACGAAACGTGAAATTCCTAGTATATCCAATATGTTCATCTGTGATCTGGAATGCCTATTATTGCATCTGACGAATATATATATCTATATATGATATCTAGTAGGCGTTGCTTATGTTTTGCATCCGCGCTAGTCCAGCCCCCGCTCTGTCGTTAGTTAAGTAACCTAACGGGTGATGACGAGGCCCAGTGGCGAATGCGGATGGTATAAGTGTTCGTCATATTTTTGTCTTTTTCTGCAATGGCAGGCTAATTGATGGGACACATTATATTAATGAAAAGAAAACAAACCAAAAATGAATCATCGAAACAATTTTAAAACCACTCGGTTTTTTCAAAACAGCAGACTTTTAAAGTGCGGAGCTTAAACCACTCCTTTTAAAAGCTATCAGGTTCCTTCGATTATATCAAGTTCACTATGTTTACGGTTTTTCCAAAACCAGTCATAGCCCTCCATCATTTCATATGAATATTCAATAGTATTCAAGCTATGTTTGTTGACCTTCGTCAAAGCATAGTGATTGGTAGCTGCTGGGTGTTTATATGTAGCATAGATAGATGCGTTGGTTTAGGACAGTCGTATTACCTTGTTGACCTTCGTCAAGGGTATATACGGATGGGTTTAAATTAACCTGGACAATGATGGGTAGAACTTGACATATGACTTATGATTTGTTGACCTTCGTCAAGGTCATAAGAGCATGGGGCAAAAATCCACATCGGGAGTTTCTAAAGAAACTGAAACTTGCTAGCGTTGCATACCATTTGGAGTTTGATAATGTTAATAAGATTCCTTCAGCATAATCACACAATAATATTTGGATCCCGATCTTACTGTGAGTATCAGCTACTCCTCGGGAGATTTTTTCACTTAACGATCAATACTATAAACCAAGTAAGTGTCTAGAACGGTGTTAGCAGGGCTACGCCTCCAGGGAAAAGAGGTTATTTAATTAAGGAATTTTGCAAAAGCAGAAAAGAGGAAGTCCATGCCCATACTTCACTTTGCCACATTGGGGATCGCAAGTCGGGAGGGTCTAATTGATCCTTACGGTGCTTTCTTTCGTAAAACCTCCCTTGAAATATCAACACTAGCCTGGCCGAACCGTTAAGTAAGAATTGTACGGTGAGATCCTGATTAATTCTTCTTTTATGGTTTGAGGAAGGATTCGAGAGACAGTGGGAACCATCCTGTTTAGATAAATTAAAAACCAATCTAAACTTGCAAGAGCATCATGCTAAAGTGTTTTCTTCTCTCTCTCTCTTTCTTAATTGCAGCGACCCAGTGACCAAGACTGGGTTACATCTAAATAATAAAATAACTGAATCTGACTATAATGACTGGCAAAGGTCTGTCCAAATGTCCATTACCTATGACAAGCTGGGAAACCTCTTTACTACTCAAGCCCCCGCCGTCCCAGGTCCAGTTTCTACCATCACGGATGTTGATATCTGTAAGACATCGGAAAAGGAAAGTACGAATGTCAAGTGCCTCGTGTTGGCCTCAGTAGATGGTGTAAACCGGAGGCAACACGAGAAGATGGACTTAGCTTCCATCTTCCTCCATAACAAAGATTTATATAGAGAGCAATCTCGTATCGCAAGATATGAGACCTCGAAGGAATTGCTTCAAGCGAGGTTGGCTATTGGGTCATCTGTAGGAGACAACGCCCTTACAATGACTATCTATATTGATGAGTTCACGGACCTGAAGACCACGTTGGAGAACGAGTCACATACTGACTTGATTCTACAATCCCTACCCTCTACTTACACCCTGAAGGAAACCAGGGAGACACCCGCTCTGCTTATTGGAAAATATTCCTCTTCTGCATCCAAGGCGAAAGCAAAGGGTGGGAAGAAGAAGACCTCCACAAAGCCGATATACAGTGTCAGGGAGGTAGAAAGAAAGGGAAGGGCAAAAATTTCGGGACAAAAAGTAGGGAAGGAGGGACATTCCTATTGATACGGGAAAGGACATTGGCAGAAGGATTGCAGGGCTTGGAAAGCCAATAGCCAGGATTCGAAGCACGTTGTGGCTTCGGCTTCGGGTGTGTTTGTAATAGAAAACTGTATGTCAATTAACTCTACTTTCTGGGTACTAGATAACGGATCAGGATCTCATATCTGTAATTCATTACAGGTTTTGAGAAACCGTAGAGTTATCAGGGTAGGTGATATGACTCTTAGAGTTGTGAACAGAATGAGCGTAGACGCTGAATCCGTAGGGGAATATCATCTAGGATTGACAAGAGGCCAGATATTGATTCTACGTAACTGTTTGTATGTACCTAATCTAGCTTGTAATATCATATTTGTATCCTTGCTTTCTAAAGAAGGATATGATTTTACATTTGTAAGCGATGTGGTCCACATCCACCTAAATCAAGATTTGATTGGGTCAGGTACATTAGATAACGGTTTATACGTATTAAATCAAGCTCAGGTTTTCAGTGTCCAGAACACACTTCAAAGAAAGTCTCCGGAATTAAATCAGGCTTTCTTATGGCATTGTAGACTGGGTCACATCAATGAAACACGGTTAGCGAAGTTACATAGAGAGGGATATTTGGATCCGTTCGAATATCAGTCTTATGCTACTTGTGAATCTTCTCTCATGGGAAAGATGACAAAGACTCCGTTCACTGGACACGGAGTAAGAGCAAGCGAGCTCTTGGGACTCATACACAGCGATGTATGCGGTCCAATGTCTACACATGCATGAAGTGGTTATTCCTATTTCATTACTTTTACCGATGATTTCTCTAGGTATGGACATGTCTTCTTGATGAAGCATAAATCTGAGGCCTTTGAGAAATTCCGGGAATACGAGAATGAAGTGGAAAAACAAACAGCCAAAAGTATCAAGACACTGAGATCTGATTGAGGTAGTGAATACTTAAGTGCCAAGCTCCTGAGCTACTTAAAAGAGAATGGAATTCTCTCTCAGCTTACTCCTCCATACACACCACAACATAACGGTGTATCGGAAAGGCGGAATCGAACCCTATTGGATATGGTTCGTTCTATGATGAGTAAGGCTGAGTTACCGCAATCCTTCTCGGGTTATGCACTAGAATCAGCTGCATATCTTTTGAACAAGGTTTCAACCAAGACTGTGCCTACCACACCATATCAGATATGGAGTGGGAAGAAACCATGTCTTAAGGACCTTAAGACATGGAGATGTCCAGCTTTTGTAAAAAAGCAGCATACAGACAAGCTCGAGGCACGCTCAGTACTGTGTAAGTTTGTGGGATACCCTAAGAACTCCAGGGGGTATTTTTTCTATTACGCAGAGGAACAAAAGGTTTTTGTTTCTCAACATCCCCACTTCTTGGAAGCTGAATTTTTAGAAAATCAAAAAAGTGGGAACACAATAGAATGGAAGAAATTCCAGAACCACAGGCTATTACTGAAAGCTTGGTAGAACCAGAGGTTTCAAAAGAACCGGACATCCCAGCACCATTCTACAGGAGTAGTAGGCAGTCTCATCCGCCCGAGAGATACTACGGTTTTCTCATAGACGAGGATCGAGAGGATTGCATCATTGAAAATGATGAGCCTACTAGCTTCCAGCAATCCATTCAGAGCGGCGACTCAGTAAAATGGCTGGATGCAATGCGGACCGAAGTGGAGTCCATGCACATCAACAAAGTTTGGACTTTGGACATTGCTCCAGAAGGGGTAAAACCCGTAGGCTGCAAATGGATCTTCAAAAAGAAGATTGGTGTAGATGGATAGGTTGAAACCTATAAGGCTAGACTTGTTGCAAAGGGTTTTCGTCAAAGACCTGGTTTGGACTATAACGAAACCTTTTCTCCGGTGGCTATGCTCAAATTCATTCAGATCCTTTTTGCCATTGCTGCCTTCCACGATTATGAGATCTGGCAGATGGACGTAAAGATGGCTTTTCTAAATGGTAATTTGGAAGAGTGCGTCTATATGGATCAGCCAGAGGATTTCATTTAGAGTGGGAGCAGCGGTAAAGTGTGCAAATTGCTTAAGTCTATTTATGGACTAAAGCAGGCATCGCGGAGTTGGAACATCTATTTTGATGAGACAGTCAAAGAATTCGACTTTATCAAAAATCCAAATGAACCATGCATTTACAGTAAAATTGTAGGGAGAACTGTGGTATTCTTCGTTTTGTACGTTGATGACATTCTTTTGATAGGAAATGACATTCCTACGCTACAGTCAGTCAAAGGATTTTTGTCACAGAGGTTCTCCATAAAGGACCTGGGTGATGCCTCCTACATTGAGAAGGACTAAGGAGATGTTCTTGGTGTATGGCGGAAAAGACCTCCAGATCGAGGCCTTTGCTGACTCCAGCTTCCAAAGTGACAAGGATGACTCCAAGTCCATGTCGGGTTATGTCTTTACCCTCAATGGAGGGGCGGTCTATTGGAAGAGCTCCAAGAAGGACACCGTTGCTGACTCAACGATGGAAGCAGAGTACATAGCCGCTTATGATGCTGCGAAAGAAGCAGTCTGGATGAAGAAGTTCCTCATAGAACGTCAGGTGGTTCTAACCATTATTGATCCAATACCGCTGTATTGCGACAACAACGGAGCTATAGCTTTAGCAAAGGAACCCAGGTCCCATCAGAAGTCCAGACACATTTTGAGGCGGTACCACCTGATCAGGGAGATCGTAGATCGCTGGGAGATCGAGGTGAGGAGAGTAGATATGGAGAATAATACTGCAGATCCACTCACGAAGGCTATCCCTCAGACACAGTTCGAGAGGCTGATCGAGATGAAAGGTCTGCGATACGCCTATACATGGCCCTAGTGCAAGTGGGAGATTGTTAGTGATGTATGCCCTAGAGGCCATTATTGTCTCATACTGGTTTGTATATTACTTAATGAAAGCTTGGGATATTCACAGTTGTAGTGACAGTCTTGCTCAAAATGGTAGTATGCTACTTGGATTGTTTCTACTTTAATATGTGCAAGTGTTTTTAGCATATCGCTTATACATATTAGTAGAGCCCTTAGGATCTTTTCTTGATTACCAGCATTGTGATGGCAGTCACACTAGTGGGGGCTGCGTAGTCTACAAGCACATCCTTATACAGGTCCCTAGTCGGAGGATTATCGAGACGGGGCATCGATGCTCCAGAGTAGACTAGCGTATACGCTTCTCATCCCAACAGGGGAGATGGTCTATCACACAGCTATTAGTACGTCGTACTGGAGATAGTATGTAGGTGCTCATTAGGTTATGAGTACACAGGACAGGACTCGTCGGGAACTGCTGGTGGGTATTATACCTATCGTCGGGTAGTAGTTCCCAGGTGACATGAGTACAGCTTAGTCCGTCGACTTAACACTGCTACTTCGCCTCGAGTGTGTTCCCACTGTACTTTGATTACTGCCCTGCTACGGCTCAAAGGAGTTATGCAAACAGGTAGTAGTTGGGTGCAGTCCCAAAGCACTTGGAGGCAGTGGCGGTTAGATAGGATTCGTCTCTCCCGGTATTGGGGGTTGATATCGCGCTGTGTTTGGAGAGCCATTACACAAAGTCCCTGGCCAGAGTAAGTGAGATTTACTGGTAGGTATTCCAGTAGTTTCTCAGGGTGTTCTGGGCTACACTCCGATATGACGTATACCGCTATTAGGGGTCTGACGTTTATCATCTCCCTAGGCCCGATATGCGATACTCTTTGACGAACAGACCGAACTGTATGGAGATTGTCACATGCAGGCTCAGTAGGAGTTCGGATGGGTTTGCTCATCGGCCTTCTTATCGACAGATACCTGGGTAGCCGTTACGTGCAGCTAGTACCGCTTGCGGTTTGTGGTTAAACCCACTGTCAGCGTACTGTCGAGTCTTTAGAGTCACACACAGAGGGTTTCCCTGCATCAGGCGAAAGAAGTAGAGGTCGTATAGTTTTACGATAGGGCTTCAATCACGTACGTGCACTAGTGTGCGTATGATGATCGGGTGGAAATACTAATGGGCTTTGATTTAAGCCGGATCCTAGTATTATATTGATTGATTGTTTCGTCTCTTTGTATTCGTGTTCTTCGGAATACGGATGCGGGTATGTATATACGGATGAGGTGCATTCTCGTAGTTTTGCGGATTTGCTTCTAGAAGAAGGGACACCTATTAGGGTTTATTCTTTATGGATTAAACATAATAGGTGGAGGAAATGAGGTGGATTAAGCATTGAACCTAGCATGGCTACTTGGTGACTCATTGTCATGAGTCACCACAAGATATTTGTGGGGGTTTCTTGATATTTTGGTAGGATATTTATCTCACAAAATATCTAAAAAACCTCACAATATCAAAAGAGGCCAGCCAAGCCAAGTCTTCAAGCAACACTTTCCTTTCTCATTTTCCTCAAGCCTTTTCTTCTTCCCTCAAACCCTAGACATCTCATGAGTTGAGAAACTTTGGGCTACAAGATACAAAGCACTCCATCTACTCTCTCTACACAACCTAGGCCATCTAGTCTAGCAAGCTACTTACCCTAGTTACCTCGGAGTTGAGGTTGGAGCTCGGACTATAGACTCTCGGGCGGATCGTCTTTGACTCGAGGAAGCCACGATCCGTTTCGATCCTTTGGAGCCTACGATGACGAGGAGGACAGAGATAAGGACCCAAAGGACTTGTATCGTGAGGTATAATCTCTTATCCGAGTAGATAACCTCTTCACAAGTCTTACTAGTTAGGGTTTAGACATGATCCGGGAGATCGAGTCCGTGTTGCTATGCTTTGATAATCGTTTTTCATAACTTCCGCCTCCCCGCGGTCATGCGTAGTGCGTGACACGGACTTACATGTATGATTTACCGAAACCAGATATCAGTAGTTTATGTAAATAGAACGGATAGTCATGTAATCAGAGTATATCCATGATTCGGTTCAGTCGAGTCATGTTGATATTGATTGTATTCTGGTATAAATGGATTCATGTTGAATTGGAGTTGTACTTGAATTGTATTTAAGGATGGATTGATTTCAGATTAGACTGAGACTCTGTCTGAGTCTGACACTTTAAAACGAATTGAAGTCCTGAATTAGTTTTGGAGTTATCGGTAACTACTGCACATGGACGGCAGGATTTGTGACTTTTTTCAAGTCAATTACCGTATTGATAACCCCGTTTTTAGTTGTCTAACTTAAATAGGCAAGCACCCAAATTCTCCGGCTCCGTGAGGCTCAAGAGAACTGATCCCGCTTAAACCTATACTTACTAGGGTCCTTATTGTAATTTAGTATAATTTGAGGGGGGGTTTATGAAAAATAGTTTTGATATATTTTCAAAATACACCTCAAGTATTTAATTATCATCTTTAGGGTTTTCATAGATGTAATTTTTAAGAGTGATGAGATAGTCTAGTGGATATTGTTAGTTATATGTATGCCCTAGAGGCCATTACTGTACATAGGATGTATATTGTAGTGGATGCTGGGACATATATAGGGAGAACTTTCTTGCTCAACATGATAGTATGCTATCTGGTTGCTCTTTACCTTAACGTGTACACAGATTGTCTCTCAATTACATGTTGGTAAAGCCCTTAGGATATGTACTTGACTACCTGGACTATGATGCGGATCATACTAGTGGGGACATGGTAGTCCATAAGTACATCCTTCAATGTCCCTAGTCGTGGGTGTATCGAGACGGGGCATCGATATACCAGAGTAGACTAGCGTATACCTTCTCGACCTATACAGATGGGCGATGGATGATCCCATATCCATTGGTGTTTGACATCAGAGATGATATACGGGTGCTCAGTAGAGACTGGGTACACTGGACGGACTCGCCGAGAACTCCCAGATGGTATTATACCTCACGTCAGATGGCAGTTCTCTGGTGACACTGGTACAGGTTAGTCTGTTGACCCGAGATCGTCATAGAGTCTTGTGTGGTTCCTACTGTGCTTTGATTTCCATCTTACCACGTCCAAGAGGGCATGCAAAACGGTGGTTTTTGGGTACAGTCCCGAGTCACATGGAGGCAATGAGCGATAGGAGGGGATTCGTCTCTCCCGGTATAGGGAGTTGATGTTGCGCTGTGTTCGATTGGCTATAACAGGAAATCCCTGGCCAGGGTTGCTGAGATTTACTGGTAAGTGTTACCAGTAGTTTCTCGAAGTGTTATAGACCTCATATCGACACGACTTATCGAGCTATTGGGGTCTGACGTTTACCACCCCTAGGCGGGATATGCGACATATCAGACGATCAGACCGGACTGTACGGTAGTGTTACTGGTTGGATTCACTGGAGTGTGAGCGGGCTTGCTCGTCGATTTTCATATCGCTCAATACCCGGGTGGCCGTTACGTTTAGCAGACCGCTTGCGGCTTGTGGATGCTTGATATGTTCATCATCTGCTGCCGGCGTATTGACGAGTCATTAGAGTCCTACACAGAGGTTTCCTGGCTCAAGCGAAACGAAATAGGAGCGCATATGAGATATGTGCGGGACCGAGAATGATACCAGTATGTGATACTGTATTTGATTCTCGCGATCTGACATTGATCGGTTATATGCGATATAGCCGGGTTATCGGATCAAATGTTGATTCGATAAGTTGTTACTAATGATGCTAGTCGGTTATATGCGATATGACCGGATCGTTAAATCAAGTGTTGATTTAATGATTTAATGCATAGTTATATATTTGATATATTACTTTGCATTAACTAGTATCGGTTCACTTTAAATGGATTTTCTCACTCGGATGTGCGCATTGTATATGCGATATATTTTTGTGCACTTGGTTGTATCATGTTTGATGATACATGTTTACTTGGTTAAGTGTAAAGAATTAAACCATGGTTAAACTTATGATTAGGGTTTTATTTCCTTTTCTCTTTTCCTTTATCTATTTATTCATTTTGGAAATAGATGGAAAAAGGAGAAAAAGAATGGTGGCTTTTTTTGTTGTTTAGTGGAAGCTTCATGATACCTTGACCCTAACCATTCATTTAACCTAAGTTAATTCTCTACACTTTACCATGGTTACTATAATGATAAGGATTGTTTTTCTTTTCTTTTCTAATTAATCTTATCATAATATTCTTCTTCTTCTTCCTTGAACTCAAGAAGAAACCTTCACTTCATCAATGGTGGATTGATGAAATGAGTGAGAAATCCAAAACTAAAGTCTACCCACTTCCTATTTTCTCATCCTCTACCTCTTTCCAAGTAGTAGAGTGTGTTTCCCTCACAAGTTTTCAAGACTTGGTGAAGGTGGAGCTCGATCTAGCGATGCCTCGACGTAGATCATCTTCGGCATGGACATCGATGACCTAGCTCGCCTATTCTCCGATGAAGCCGACGCTAGAGCCCGGATTTGATTTGGACAGCGGAGAGGACCTCATCTCGGAGCCGTGGAGGTGGAGGACCGGATCTACAAAGGTTGTATTTTCGATATCCCATTAGTTAAATTGTTAACTAGCTTTTGTTTTCGCCTAATTTTCTAGCAAACGATCCGTAGTCGGGTCTCTCGGCACCCTTAAAATTTTAATTTGGCATGTTCGATGCCTTGTGAGACCTCATTAGGATGCCTAGGAACCCTACAGTGGTATCAGAGCCTAGCTAGAGCCTTAGGCGAAGTCTAGACGGATTTTGAACTCCGAACGAACCCGAAATCCTAACACACCCATGCTCTCTGTCCAATTTTCAAAAACTGGGTTTTTTCAAGATTAAAAATATGCAGAGAAATAAGCAGGAAAATATAAGGATTACTGTAAAATTCGTGATGCTAATTCCTTCATTGAGCCGCGGTTCCGCGGCACGAGCAAGGCTCGTGCGGCGGATCCGCGGCCATTTTGTCTTATGTGGCATCCTGTTTTACACAGTAATTCATTGTTTTCAGTGCTGACTTCTCTGGGTATTTTTAAAATTTATTCAAGAGTTGAATTTTCTGGAGTTGTTTTAGGGATTCGGTGTTTCGATCGGAGCATCAAATTTTGTCTGTGTGGCTTTCCGGATAAATTTTAGAATATGTTAAAAAGTTCGACCGGATATAAATACCCAATTTTTCCCCTGTCGGGAAATTTCCAAGTGTTGGATTTTTCCGTAGTTTAACGACATTCTAAGTAGTGCAAGTAACGCGATGGACCCTCTAGAAGACAACAAAGCTTAACTCGATTATGTGACCGTCTTGAACTGCCCTTTGAACCTTCGGGTTTGGGGCAGTACGGCATGCCACATGTGAGGCGTTGGCTTGACCCTTCTACGGCTGGACCGTTGCTACTGAGGCACGAACTGAATGTTGTTAGACTTATTTCATGTGTTGATCTGTATCGGGAAAACTTGGGTGTTCGATTGTTCGATCGGAAAGTTTGACATTTTCTATTTATCCGGAATGGGATACAATAATTGGAATTCACAAGTAGTTATGAGATAACTAAATGAATGTTATAAACGTAGCAGTTTAGTCTCACTTGATCGGTTGCCACGGAATTTTGATGTGATCAAAAGTCCGTTGCAATCACGTAGCGTACGCGGATACTCGCCGGGTAAACTTAATAGACAGCCTCACCCCATTGCCCCGACCAAGTGACTGTAGGAGAACCCCGTCGCCGAAAGCATCCGTTTGGGTGCTCGCGGCAGCGGTGTTCCACCTTGGTGCACTTCGTCGACGGTATCGGGGGTGCGGCCGCCTACTGAAGCTTGCGACGAGTATTCGATCAGGATGTCGGGAATCTTGTTGAATTGCCCGACTTGATATTGAAAAGTGTTTTCGATTTTGAGACTAAAATGCGGGGTTTATAATTGTTAGGCATGAGATGTCTAAGGAATTCATTTGGTCAGGCATACGATGTCTGAGGTGGTTGCGGATTCCAACTGTTGTAGTTTTACACTTTCTTTTCTGTGACCGTAAGTGTAATATGTGATATCGCCGGTTTCGTTGCTATATGTCAACGACAATTGGGATGCGCATATTTACTTACGTTGATGACATGTGATGTTATGTGTTGCTGGATATGTTATATTGGATCGTCGTGTTTGAATAGCCGGGGGCTTTTATGTGAGATGAGTGTTTTTCATTTTCATTCATTTAAAAACTTGTATGTAATATTCTTTTATTGGGACGCTTCCAGGTTGCAGAAGTAGTCACCGTTTGTATATTATTTACTTTTCTGCACTAGGATAGACCCAAGGAGGAGGGCACAAGTAACCGGGTTCTGGAGTCCAGTGGGAGACCAACTCGAGGAGTCGAGTTCGGGTCTCCTAACTCTAGAATTGGCAGGGTTGCTTACCGCTCTCGTAGGGGTCTAGGGGTGTGGGATTGGCTATTCATCACGACCGTGGAATCCGTGTTTTATACTGGCTCGTATTGAAAACACGGACGTCCTAGTATATCCAATATTTCATATGTTTATTCTGCTGCGATATCTGTGATGTGATCATGTGATGTTCTGTGATAGATACAGTATATAGTATATATGATATATTATATAGGCGTTACTTATGTTTTACACCCGCGCTAGCCCTGCCCCGCTCTGTCGTTAGTCACCTAACCTAACGGTGCACGAGGGGACATCGAGGCGAATGCGGATGGCATAAGTGTACGTCGTATTTATCTGTGATGATTAGGTAATTAAATGATGGGACTTCATTAATGTGATTAATGAAATAAAAGAAACCTAAGATGTTGTAGAATTGAATTTCAAAATAAAAACAGGTAGCTATAGTTCTTGCTTAGCACAGCGGTATATATGATATATCCTGCACCTTATTCGATGAGGAAAGGACCGAGATCCCTTCACCGGGAGTGACTCCTTTAGCAATAACTGGCTGATGATACACACTCGGTTTGTCTTTTGATTGCTTTTAAGAGTTTTTGCTTTGCACAGTGATATATATGATATATCCCGCACCTCATTCGACGAGGAAAGGACCGACGATCCCTTCACCGGGAGTGACTCCTTTAGCAAAACTAGAAAAGCCTCAAAAACACTCCATTTCAAAATTCATTTGATTCTACAACGATATCAAGTTCATTACGCAATAGGTTTTCAGAAAAACCTGTCGTAGCCCTCCGTCATTTCAGATAAGTAGTAGTTAGTATTCGTGCTACGTTTGTTGGCCTGCGTCAAGGCGTAGTGTGCGGTAGCTAACTGGTGCTTATCTGCATAAGCATATGATGTGATTGGATTAGGGTAGTCGTGCGACTTTGTTGGCCTGCGTCAAGGGTCGTGCGGGTGGGTTTAATTCAATCAGGAAATGACGGGTTGAACTTGACTAGCGGACTATGGTTTGTTGGCCTGCGTCAAGGTCATAGGACGCTAGGGGCAAAATATTATCGGGAATTTCAAGTGTTGAAATTTGCAATGAGATTGCATACCTTCTATGAGATAGTTGGATCCCGATACCCGCTGCGAGTAATTGTTACTCCTGGAAGAGTTTTATACATTACAATTAGCCGATCAAGTAGGTGTCTAGAAAGGTGTCAATGAGGTTACGCCTCTGGGAAAACGAGGTTTACATTAATTAGGTTCGTGCGAAAGCACGGGGGACCTCCCTCAAAGTACCGACACTGGCCTGGCTGAAAGATTGGCGAACTTGTAGTGTGTAATTAATCCCGGCTAGTCTTTCCTTTTAGGGTTTGAAGGAAGATTTGATAAAAAGCAGTGGGAGCCATCCTGATTAGATAAAATAAAAACCAATCTATTCTTGCAAGAGCGCACGCTGAGTGTTTTCTTCTCTCTCTCTCCAGGTAGCGACCATATCACGCCTTAATCAAGATAATAATACGGATTATTGACCGAACCCGCTTGTTATACTGAGCTGGGGAACGTTGGTCCCGCTCCAACTTATAATTGTTATAAGACAGAGCAGGAAATTGGGGAATACCAGATTTCCCGTGCTGCCCAAACGAAGAGAGTGCATGTTGATGCATCATCTTCGGGTGTGTTCATTACAGAGAACTGTTTCTCAGTATCCTTTACGTCCTGGGTATGTGATACCAGATCAGGATCCCAGATATGTAATATGTTACATAGGGCTAAAGATAGGTAGAGAACTGAGAACAGGTGATAAGTTTCATGAGGCAGAAAACTGGGCAAGAGTTGCAGCCAAGTCTGTTGGTCACTGTCACCCTGTATTGTAATACATTGATTCTGAACGAATGTTATTAGATACCGAACCTGATATACAAAAATCATATCATTCTCTTTATTAGTAAAGAAATGATATAATTTTGTATTGATGGATAATGTTTTGAACATTTCCTATATCAAAAGTTGATCGGTTCAGGCACGTTGTCTAAAAGCATTGACGTTCTAAATCAAACTACAGTTCTTAGTATATGGAACACACACAAGAGGAAGAGTTCAGAAATGAACGGATTCTTCTTGAGGTATTGTAGACTAGGTCAGATCAATGTGACCCGACTAGCTAGAGTTACATAAAGATGCATATTTAAATTAGTTTGAATTTACATCTTGTGAAACTCGCCAGTCATGTCCCAAAGATAAGATGACCATAACTCCGTTTACTGGAAACAGAGAAAGAGTTAATGAACTCTTGGGATAATACATGTTGATGTATGTAGGTCCCCTGTCTACACATGCCAAGACTGGTTCTTTGTACTTCATTACATTCTCTGATGATCTTTCGAGATTCAGATCTATGTTCCTGTTGAAACACAAGTCCGAACCTTTTGAGATATTCACAGAATATAAGTTAGAAGTAGAGAACCAGAATACGGGTATAAGTATTATGTCCTTTGATGAGATCAAGGAGGAGAATACTTGAGCACGAAAATCCTGGATTATTCTAAAGGAGAATGAGATTCTCTCTTAGCATTACTCCTCTGAATACACCATAGCACGATGGTATATCGGGGCGGAGCAATAACACCCTATATGATAAGGTGTGCTCTATGATGAGTACTACTGAGTTACCTTTTTCCTTTTTGGGAGTTATGCACTTACGAAGTTGCATACCTATTGAATAGGGTTCCAATCAAATCAGTTGCCTACCACTTCATATGTGATATGGAAAAGGAAGAGCCCATTTCTTAAGTTAGTTAAGATTTGGGGTTGTCCGGCCTATGTCTGAAAGCAAAATTCGGACAAGCTCGAGGCAAGGTCTGTAATGTAGAACTGGAAAGGTTCCAGCTATACAAACTGCAGCTGATGATTTGAAAGAACCAAAGGATTCAATAGTTACCAACGAACCTCAGCCTCTCCGCCGATCTAGTAGGGTTCCTCACCCACCTGAGAGATACTTCGGTTTCTCTATGACAGTGGGAGCTAGGATTACATCATGAGATGATGACCCAACTTGTTTCGAGCTGGCCATCAGGAGTAGGACTCTGTAAGAATGGCTGGATGCTTAGCGATCTGAGATGGAATCCTTATACACCAACAAAGTATGGACTTTGGTTGCGATATCTGAAGGGTTAAATCTGTTAGTTATATGTATGCCCTAGAGGCCATTACTGTACATTGGATGTATATTGTAGTGGATGCTGGGACATATATAGGGAGGACTTTCTTGCTCGACATGATAGTATGCTATCTGGTTACCCTTTACCTTAACGTGTATGCTGATTGTCTCTCTGTTACATGTTGGTAAAGCCCTTAGGATCTGTACTTGACTACCTGGACTATGATGCGGATCATACTAGTGGGGACATGGTAGTCTATAAGTACATCCTTCAAAGTCCCTAGTCGTGGGTGTATCGAGACGGGGCATCGATATACCAGAGTAGACTAGCGTATACCTTCTCGACCCATATAGCTGGGCGATGGAAGATCCCATATCCATCGGTGTTTGACATCAGAGATGATATACGGGTGCTCAGTAGAGACTGGGTACACTGGACGGACTCGCCGAGAACTCCCAGATGGTATTATACCTCACGTCAGATGGCAGTTCTCTGGTGACACTGGTACAGAGTAGTCTGTTGACCCGAGATCGTCATAGAGTCTTGTGTGGTTCCCACTGTGCTTTGATTTCCATCTTACCACGTCCAAGAGGGCATGCAAAACGGTGGTTTTTTGGGTACAGTCCCGAGTCACATGGAGGCAATGAGCGATAGGAGGGGATTCGTCTCTCCCGGTATAGGGGGTTGATGTTGCGCTGTGTTCGATTGGCTATAACAGGAAATCCCTGGCCAGGGTTGCTGAGATTTACTGGTAAGTGTTACTAGTAGTTTCTCGAACAGTTATAGACCTCATATCGACACGACTTATTGAGCTATTGGGGTCTGACGTATACCACCCCTAGGCGAGATATGCGACATATCAGACGATCAGACCGGACTGTACGGTAGTGTTACTGGTCGGATTCACTGGAGTGTGAGCGGGCTTGCTCGTCGATCTTCAGATCGCTCAATACCCGGGTGGCCGTTACGTTTAGCAGACCGCTTGCGGCTTGTGGGTGTTTGATATGATCATCGCCTGCTGCCGGCGTATTGACGAGTCTTTAGAGTCCTACACAGAGGTTTCCTGGCTCAAGCGAAACGAAATAGGAGCGCATATGAGATATGTGCGGGACCGAGAATAATGCGTGTATGTGATACCGTATTCTATTCTCGCGATAAATATATCGAATGGTTGTATGCGATATAACCTAGTTATCGATTCAAGCGTTGATTCGATAAGCCGATATATTGTATACTAGTCGGTTGTGTGCGACATAACCGGGTCATTGAATCAAGTGTTGATTTAATGATTTAATGCATATTTATATATTTGATATATTACTTTGCATCAACTAGTATCGGTTTACTTAAGATGGATTTTCTCACTCGGATGTGCACATTGTATATGTGATATACTTTTGTACACTTGATTGTATCATGTTTGATGATACATGTTTAACTATAGTTAAGTGTAATGAATTAAGGCATGGTTAATCTAATGATTAGGGTTTTCTTTTTATTACTTATTTATTTATTTATTTATTTTGATTAGATAAGAAAAGAATGGTTGCTAATTTTGGAGTTTAGTTGAAACTTCATGAAGCTTTGACTTTGTAACCATTCTTGTCTTCATCTTAAACCCTAACCATTAAACTAACCTTAGTTAATTCTCTACACTTGACCATGGTTCTAATATGATAAGTATTCATATTCTTTTCTTTTTCTAATTAACTTATCTTATCATCTTTCTTCTTCTTCTTCCTTGAACTTGAAGAAGAAAGCTTACCTCATCAATGGTGATTGATGAATTAGAGTGAGAAATCCAATTCTAAAGTTAACCCAACTCCTATTTCTTCATCCTCTACCTCTTGCCAAGTAGTAGAGTGTGTTTACTTCACAAGTTTCATGACTTGGTGAAGTGAGAGCTTGATCTTGCGATGCTTCGACGTAGATCATCTTCGGCATGGACATCGACGACCTAGCTTGCCCATTCTCCGACGAAGCCGACTCTAGAGCCCGGATTTGATTTGGACAGCGGAGACGACCTCGTTGTGGAGCCGTGGAGGTGGAGGACCGGATCTACAAAGGTTGTATTTCCGTTAAACTTTTAGTTAAGTGTTAACTAGTTAGTTGTTCGCCTAGACATCTAGTTATCGATCCGTAGTTTAGGGTTTGTAGGCACCATAATTTTTGAAATTGCCATGGTTGATGGCTTGGGAGACCTCACTAGTGTGCCTAGGAACCCTAGAGTGGTATCAGAGCCTAGCTAGAGGCTTAGGCGAAGTCCAGACGACATTTGAAGTCCGATCGAACCCGAAAGTCCAAAACAAACATGCTCTCTGTACAATTTTTAAAATCTGGGATTTTTCTACATTAAAAATATTCAGAAAAATCAGCAGGTAATTATAAGAAGTACTGTAAAATTCGTGCACTCAAATCCTTCAATGCGCCGCCCTTCCGCGGCACGAGCCTGGCTCGTGCGGCGGAAGCGCGGCCATTTTGTCCTTTGTGGCTTCCAAATTTCTACAGTAATTCATATTGTGCTGTGATGGTTTTCCTGGGTATTTTTGATATTTTTTTAAGAGTTGAATTTTCTAGAGTTGTTTTGGGGATTCGGTGTTTCGATCGGGGTATCAAATTTTGTCTAGTTGGCTTTCCGGATAAATTTTAGAATATGTTAAAAAGTTCGACCGGATATAAATACCCAATTTTTCCCCTGTCGGGAAATTTCCAAGTGTTGGATTTTTCCGTAGTTTAACGACGTTCTAAGTAGTGCAAGTAACGCGATGGTCCCTCTAGAAGACACAAACCTTAACTCGATTATGTGACCGTCTTGAACTGCCCTTTGAACCTTCGGGTTTGGGGCAGTACGGCGTGCCACATGTGAGGCGTTGGCTTGACCCTTCTACGGCTGGACCGTTGGTACTGAGGCACGAACGGAACGTTGTTAGGCTTGTTTCATTTGTTGATCTGTATCGGGAAAACTTGGGTGTTCGATTGTTCGATCGGAAAGTTTAACATTTTCTGTTTATCTGGAATGGGATACAATAATTGGAATTCACAAGTAGTTATGAGATAACTGAATGAATGTTATAAACATAGCAGTTTAGTCTCACTTGATCGGTTGCCACGGAATTTTGATGTGATCAAAAGTCTGTCGCAATCACGTAGCGTACGCGGATACTCGCCGGGTAAACTTGATAGACAGCTTCACTCCATAGCCCCGACCAAGTGACTGTAGGAGAACCCCGTCGCCGAAAGCATCCGTTCGGGTGCTCGCGGCAGCGGTGTTCCGCCTTGGTGCACTTCGTCGACGGTATCGGGGGTGCGGCCGCCTACTGAAGTTTGCGACGAGCATTCGATCAGGCTGTCGGGAATCTTGTTGAATTGCCCGACTTGGTATTGAAAAGTGTTTTCGATTTTGAGACTAAAATGCGGGGTTTATAATTGTTAGGCATGCGATATCTAAGTAATTCATTTGGTCAGGCATGCGATGTCTGAGGTGATTGCGGATTCCAACTGTTGTAGTTTTACACTTTCTTTTCTGTGACCGTAAGTGTAATATGTGATATCGCCGGTTTCGTTGCTATATGTCAACGACAATTGGGATGCGCATATTTACTTACGTTGATGACATGTGATGTTATGTGTTGCTGGATATGTTATATTGGATCGTCGTGTTTGAATAGCCGGGGGTTTTTATGTGAGATGAGTGTTTTTCATTTTCATTCATGTGAAAACTTGTATGTAATATTCTTTTATTGGGGCGCTTCCAGGTTGCGGAAGTTGTTACCGTTGTTGTATATTATTTACTTTTCCGCACTAGGATAGACCCAAGGAGGAGGGCACAAGTAACCGGGTTCTGGGGTCCAGTGGGAGACCAACTCGAGGAGTCGAGTCCGGGTCTCCTAACCCTAGAATTGGCAGGGTTGCTTGCCGCTCTCGTAGGGGTCTAGGGGTGTGGGTTTGGCTATTCATCACGACCGTGGAATCCGTGTTTTATACTGGCTCGTATTGAAAACACGGACGTCCTAGTATATCCAATATTTCATATGATTCTTCTGCTGCGATATCTGTGATGTGATCATGTGAGTTTCTGTGATGGATATAGTATATAGTATATATGATATATTATATAGACGTTACTTATGTTTTACACCCGCGCTAGCCCTGCCCTGCTCTGCCGTTAGTTACCTAACCTAACGGTGCACGAGGGGACATCGAGGCGAATGCGGATGGCATAAGTGTACGTCATATCTATCTGTGATGTTTAAGTACATAATTGATGGGACTTCATTAATGTGATTAATGAAATAAAAGAAACCTAAGATGTTGTAGAATCGAATTTCAAAATAAAACAGGTAGCTACAGTTCTTGCTTTGCACAGCGGTATATGTGATATATCCTGCACCTTATTCGATGAGGAAAGGACCGAGATCCCTTCACCGGGAGTGACTCCTTTAGCAATAACTGGCAGATGCTACACACTCGGTTTGTCTTTTGATTGCTTTTAAGAGTTTTTGCTTTGCACAGTGATATATATGATATATCCCGCACCTCATTCGACGAGGAAAGGACCGACGATCCCTTCACCGGGAGTGACTCCTTTAGCAAAACTAGAAAAGCCTCAAAAGCACTCCATTTTAAAATTCATTCGATCCTACAACGATATCAAGTTCATTACGCAATAGGTTTTCAGAAAAACCTGTCGTAGCCCTCCGTCATTTCAGATAAGTTGTATATAGTATTCGTGCTGCATTTGTTGGCTTTCGTCAAGGTGCAGTGTGCGGTAGCTATATGCTGCTTATCTGCTAGCATACGATGCGATTGGATTAGGGTAGTCGTGCGGCTTTGTTGGCTTTCGTCAAGGGTCGTGCGGGTGGGTTTAATTCGATCAAGAAATGTACGGGTTGAACTTGACTAGCGGGCTATGGTTTGTTGGCTTTCGTCAAGGTCATAGCACGTTAGGGGCAAAATATTATCGGGAATTTCAAGTGTTGAAATTTGCAATGAGATTGCATACCTTCTATGAGATAGTTGGATCCCGATACCCGCTGCGAGTAAGAGTTACTCCTGGGAGAGTTTTATACATTACAATTAGCCGATCAAGTAGGTGTCTAGAAAGGTGTCAACGGGGTTACGCCTCTGGGAAAACGAGGTTTACAGTAATTAGGTTCGTGCGAAAGCACGAGGGACCTCCCTCAAAGTACCGACACTGGCCTGGCTGAAAGATTGGCGAACTTGTAGTGTGTAATTAATCCCGGCTAGTCTTTCCTTTTAGGGTTTGAAGGAAGATTTGATAAAAAGCAGTTGGAGCCATCCTGATTAGATAAAATAATAACCAATCTATTCTTGACAGAGCGCACGCTGAGTGTTTTCTTCTCTCTCTCTCCTGGTAGCGACCATATCACGCCTTAATCAAGATAATAATACGGAATATTGACCGAACCCGCTTGTTATACTGAGCTGGGGAACGTTGGTCCCGCTCCAACTTATAAATGTTATAAGACAGAGCAGGAAATTGGGGATTACCAGAATTCCCGTGCCGCCCAAACGAAGAGAGTGCATGCTGATGCATCATCTTCGGGTGTGTTCATTACAGAGAACTGTTTCTCAGTATCCTTTACGTCCTGGGTATGTGATACCAGATCAGGATCCCAGATATGTAATCTGTTACATAGGGCTACAGAAAGGTAGAGAACTGAGAACGGGTGATAAGTTTCATGAGGCAGAAAACGGGGCAAATGTTGCAGCCAAGTCTGTTGGTCACTGTCACCCTGTATTACCAATACATTGATTCTGAACGAATGTTATTAGATACCGAACCTGATATACAAAATCATATCAGTCTCTTTATCTGTAAAGAAATGATAAAATTTTGTATTGTTGGATAATGTTTTGAACATTTCCTATATCAAAAGTTGATCGGATCAGGCACGTTATCTAAAAGCATTAATGTTCTAAATCAAACTACAGTTCTTAGTGTACGGAACACACATAAGAGGACGAGTTCAGAAATGAAGGAATCCTTCTTGAGGCATTGTAGACTAGGTCATATCAATGTAACCCGACTGGCTGGAGTTACATTTAGATGCATATTTAAATCAGTTTGAATTTACATCTTGTGAAACTCGCCAGTCATGTCACAAAGATAAGATGACCATAGCTCCGTTTACTGGAAACAGAGAAAGAGTTAGTGAACTCTTGGGATGATACATGTTGATGTATGTAAGGTCCCCTGTCTACACATGCCAGGACTGGTTCTTTATACTTCATTACGTTCTCTGATAATCTCTCAAGATTCAGACATATGTTCCTGTTGTAACACAAGTCCGAACCTTTTGAGATATTCACAGAATATAAGTTAGAAGTAGAGAACCAAAATACGGGTATAAGTATTATGTCCTTTGATGAGATCAAGGAGGAGAATACTTGAGCACGGAAATCCTGGACTATTCTAAAGGAGAATGAGATTCTCTCTCAGCATTACTCCTCTGTATACACCATAGCACGATGGTATATCGGGGCGGAGCAATCGCACCCTATATGATATGGTGTGCTTTATGATGAGTATTACTGAGTTACCTATTTCCTTTTAGGGAGTTATGCACTTGAGAAGCTGCATACCTATTGAATAGGGTTCGAATCAAATCAGTTGCCTACCACTTCATATATATGATATGGAAAGGGAAGAGCCCACATCTTAAGTTAGTTAAGATTTGGGGTTGTCCGGCCTATGTCTGAAAGCAAAATCCGGACAAGCTCGAGGCAATGTAAGTTATGTAGAACTGGAAATGTTCCAGCTATACGAACTACAGCAGATGATTTGATAGAACCAAAGGATTCAATAGATACCAACGAACCTCAGCCTCTCCGCCGATCCAGTAGGGTTCCTCACCCACCTGAGAGATACTTCTGTTTCTCTATGACAGTGGGAGCGAGGATTGCATCATGAGATGATGACCCAACTAGTTTCGAGCTGGCCATCGAGAGTAAGACTCTGTAAGAATGGCTGGATGCTTAGTGATCTGAGATGGAATCCTTATACACCAACAAAGTATGGACTTTGGTTGCAATATCTGAAGGGTTAAATCCCCATCAGGAGCAAGTATATCTTGAGAAGATTACTTGGTGTAGATGGAAAAGTTAAGACTTTCAAAGCTAGACTTGTTAAAGCTTTTCGTCATTGACCAGGCGTGGATCATGATGAAACCTTTTCAAGTGACTATGCTTAAGTCCATCTAGATCCTACTTGCCACGGCTACATACCATGACTGCGATATCTGGTGGTTGGGTGTCTTGACTGCTTTTCTAAATGATGATTTGGAAGAGAGCGTCTATAAGTACATAGCCAGAAGGCCCCGTAGACAGTGGGAGCAGCGGAAACGTGTGCAAGATGCTTTATAGGATAAAGCAGACATCGCGGAGTTGGAACATCTGTTTTGATGAAGCGGTCAAAGAGTTTGACATCATCAAAATGGTAGATGAACCTTGTATAAACAAAAAGGTAGTAGGGAGTATGGTGACGATCCTCGTAGAGTACGTGGATGACATACTCTTGATAAGAAAGGAGTTTCTTATGCTACGCTCGATCAATCTCCGCTTATCACAATGATTCTCCACTTAGGATCAAAGTGATACCTACTAAATCCTGGATTTTGGATCTATGAGATAGATCTAAATGGATGTTAGGATACTCACTAGATGTAGTGAGACGGTATCAACCGATCCTGGGGAGAATCGCTGGAAGGGTTCCAGTGTGATAAAGACGACTGAATGTCAATCGCAGGCATTGCCTTTACCCTCAGTAAAGGGACGGTATGTTGGAAGAGTTCCAAGCTATATACCGTGGCATACTAGACGATAAAGGCTGGATACATCGCTACTTAAGATGCTACCAAAGAGGCTGTTTGGGTGTATATTGGTTCATGAGATGAACTGTGTTCCTCCCATTGTGTGACAATGGAGTTGTGGCTTATGCCAAGGAATACCGGTCCCATCAGTGATCCAGACATATTCTAAGGCAGTATCACTTGATCATGGAGATGGTTGATCTCCAGGGAGATCGAGGTTAGGAGAGTAGACTCAGAGGACAACACAGCGGATCCACTCACAAAGGCCTGTTCCCAGAGAGAGACTTTTATGGGATGGTTGAGTATGAGATACTACAACCACTGCTACAGATGGCCCTAGTGCAAGTGGGAGATTGTTAGTTATATGTATGCCCTAGAGGCCATTACTGTACATTGGATGTATATTGTAGTGGATGCTGGGACATATATAGGGAGGACTTTCTTGCTCGACATGATAGTATGCTATCTGGTTACCCTTTACCTTAACGTGTATGCTGATTGTCTCTCTGTTACATGTTGGTAAAGCCCTTAGGATCTGTACTTGACTACCTGGACTATGATGCGGATCATACTAGTGGGGACATGGTAGTCTATAAGTACATCCTTCAAAGTCCCTAGTCGTGGGTGTATCGAGACGGGGCATCGATATACCAGAGTAGACTAGCGTATACCTTCTCGACCCATATAGCTGGGCGATGGAAGATCCCATATCCATCGGTGTTTGACATCAGAGATGATATACGGGTGCTCAGTAGAGACTGGGTACACTGGACGGACTCGCCGAGAACTCCCAGATGGTATTATACCTCACGTCAGATGGCAGTTCTCTGGTGACACTGGTACAGAGTAGTCTGTTGACCCGAGATCGTCATAGAGTCTTGTGTGGTTCCCACTGTGCTTTGATTTCCATCTTACCACGTCCAAGAGGGCATGCAAAACGGTGGTTTTTTGGGTACAGTCCCGAGTCACATGGAGGCAATGAGCGATAGGAGGGGATTCGTCTCTCCCGGTATAGGGGGTTGATGTTGCGCTGTGTTCGATTGGCTATAACAGGAAATCCCTGGCCAGGGTTGCTGAGATTTACTGGTAAGTGTTACTAGTAGTTTCTCGAACAGTTATAGACCTCATATCGACACGACTTATTGAGCTATTGGGGTCTGACGTATACCACCCCTAGGCGAGATATGCGACATATCAGACGATCAGACCGGACTGTACGGTAGTGTTACTGGTCGGATTCACTGGAGTGTGAGCGGGCTTGCTCGTCGATCTTCAGATCGCTCAATACCCGGGTGGCCGTTACGTTTAGCAGACCGCTTGCGGCTTGTGGGTGTTTGATATGATCATCGCCTGCTGCCGGCGTATTGACGAGTCTTTAGAGTCCTACACAGAGGTTTCCTGGCTCAAGCGAAACGAAATAGGAGCGCATATGAGATATGTGCGGGACCGAGAATAATGCGTGTATGTGATACCGTATTCTATTCTCGCGATAAATATATCGAATGGTTGTATGCGATATAACCTAGTTATCGATTCAAGCGTTGATTCGATAAGCCGATATATTGTATACTAGTCGGTTGTGTGCGACATAACCGGGTCATTGAATCAAGTGTTGATTTAATGATTTAATGCATATTTATATATTTGATATATTACTTTGCATCAACTAGTATCGGTTTACTTAAGATGGATTTTCTCACTCGGATGTGCACATTGTATATGTGATATACTTTTGTACACTTGATTGTATCATGTTTGATGATACATGTTTAACTATAGTTAAGTGTAATGAATTAAGGCATGGTTAATCTAATGATTAGGGTTTTCTTTTTATTACTTATTTATTTATTTATTTATTTTGATTAGATAAGAAAAGAATGGTTGCTAATTTTGGAGTTTAGTTGAAACTTCATGAAGCTTTGACTTTGTAACCATTCTTGTCTTCATCTTAAACCCTAACCATTAAACTAACCTTAGTTAATTCTCTACACTTGACCATGGTTCTAATATGATAAGTATTCATATTCTTTTCTTTTTCTAATTAACTTATCTTATCATCTTTCTTCTTCTTCTTCCTTGAACTTGAAGAAGAAAGCTTACCTCATCAATGGTGATTGATGAATTAGAGTGAGAAATCCAATTCTAAAGTTAACCCAACTCCTATTTCTTCATCCTCTACCTCTTGCCAAGTAGTAGAGTGTGTTTACTTCACAAGTTTCATGACTTGGTGAAGTGAGAGCTTGATCTTGCGATGCTTCGACGTAGATCATCTTCGGCATGGACATCGACGACCTAGCTTGCCCATTCTCCGACGAAGCCGACTCTAGAGCCCGGATTTGATTTGGACAGCGGAGACGACCTCGTTGTGGAGCCGTGGAGGTGGAGGACCGGATCTACAAAGGTTGTATTTCCGTTAAACTTTTAGTTAAGTGTTAACTAGTTAGTTGTTCGCCTAGACATCTAGTTATCGATCCGTAGTTTAGGGTTTGTAGGCACCATAATTTTTGAAATTGCCATGGTTGATGGCTTGGGAGACCTCACTAGTGTGCCTAAGAACCCTAGAAAATCCCCATCAGGAGTAAGTATATCTTGAGAAGATTACTTGGTGTACATGGAAAAGTTGAGACTTTCAAAACTAGAATTGTTAAAGGTTTTCGTCATCGACCAGGCGTGGATAATGATGAAACCTTTTCCAATACCTATGCTTAAGTCCATCCAAATCCTACTTGTCACGGCTACATACCATGACTACGATATCTGGTGGTTGGGTGTCATGACTGCTTTTCTAAATGATGTTTTAGAAGAGTGCGTCTATAAGTACACAGCCAGAGGGCTTCGTAGACAGTGGGAGCAGCGGAAACGTGTGCAAGATGCTTTATAGGATAAAGCAGGCATCGCGGAGTTGGAACATCTATTTTGATGGATTAGTCAAACAGTTTGACATCATCAAAATGGAAGATGAACCTTGTATAAACAAAAGGGTAGTAGGGAGTATGGTGACGATCCTCGTAGAGTACGTGGATGACATACTCTTGATAAGAAAAGAGTTTCTTATGCTACGCTCGGTCAATCTCCACTTATCACTAGGATTCTCGATATAGGATCAAAGTGATACCTCCTAAATCCTGGGTTTTGGATCTATGAGATAGATCTAAATGGATATTAGGATTCTCACTAGTTGTTGTGAGATGGTATCAATCGATCCTGGGGAGAATCACTGGAAGTGTTCCAGGGTGATAAAGACGACTGAGTGTCAGTCACAGGCATTGTCTTTACCCTCAGTAAAGGGGCGGTATGTTGGAAGAGTTCCAAACTAGATACGTGACATACTAGACGATAAAGGCTGGATACATCGCTATTTGAGATGCTACCAAAGAGGCAGTCTGGATATATATTTGTTCATGAGATGAACTTTGTTCCTCCCATTGTGTGACAATGGAGTTGTGGCTTATGCCAAGGAACGCCAGTCCCATCAGTGATCCAGACATATTCTATGGAAGTATCACTTGATCATGGAGATGGTTGATCTCCAGGGAGATCGAGGTTAGGAGAGTAGGCTCAGAGGACAACACAGCGGATCCACTCACAAAGGCCTGTTCCCAGAGAGAGACTTTTATGGGATGGTTGAGTATGAGATACTACAACCACTGCTACAGATGGCCCTAGTGCAAGTGGGAGATTGTTAGTTATATGTATGCCCTAGAGGCCATTACTGTACATAGGATGTATATTGTAGTGGATGCTGGGACATATATAGGGAGAACTTTCTTGCTCAACATGATAGTATGCTATCTGGTTGCTCTTTACCTTAACGTGTACACAGATTGTCTCTCAATTACATGTTGGTAAAGCCCTTAGGATATGTATTTGACTACCTGGACTATAATGCGGATCATACTAGTGGGGACATGGTAGTCCATAAGTACATCCTTCAATGTCCCTAGTCGTGGGTGTATCGAGACGGGGCATCGATATACCAGAGTAGACTAGCGTATACCTTCTCAACCCATACAGATGGGCGATGGATGATCCCATATCCATTGGTGTTTGACATCAGAGATGATATACGGGTGCTCAGTAGAGACTGGGTACACTGGACGGACTCGCCGAGAACTCCCAGATGGTATTATACCTCACGTCAGATGGCAGTTCTCTGGTGACACTGGTACAGGTTAGTCTGTTGACCCGAGATCGTCATAGAGTCTTGTGTGGTTCCCACTGTGCTTTGATTTCCATCTTACCACGTCCAAGAGGGCGTGCAAAACGGTGGTTTTTGGGTACAGTCCCGAGTCACATGGAGGCAATGAGCGATAGGAGGGGATTCGTCTCTCCCGTTATAGGGAGTTGATGTTGCGCTGTGTTCGATTGGCTATAACAGGAAATCCCTGGCCAGGGTTGCTGAGATTTACTGGTAAGTGTTACCAGTAGTTTCTCGAAGTGTTATAGACCTCATATCGACACGACTTATCGAGCTATTGGGGTCTGACGTTTACCACCCCTAGGCGGGATATGCGACATATCAGACGATCAGACCGGACTGTACGGTAGTGTTACTGGTTGGATTCACTGGAGTGTGAGCGGGCTTGCTCGTCGATCTTCAGATCGCTCAATACCCGGGTAGCCGTTACGTTTAGCAGACCGCTTGCGGCTTGTGGATGCTTGATATGATCATCATCTGCTGCCGGCGTATTGACGACTCTTTAGAGTCCTACACAGAGGTTTCCTGGCTCAAGCGAAACGAAATAGGAGCGCATATGAGATATGTGCGGGACCGAGAATGATACCAGTATGTGATACTATATTTGATTCTCGCGATGTGACATTGATCGGTTATATACGATATAGCCGGGTTATCGGATCAAGTGTTGATTCGATAAGTTGTTACTAATGATGCTAGTCGGTTATATGCGATATGACCGGGTCGTTAAATCAAGTGTTGATTTAATGATTTAATGCATAGTTATATATTTGATATATTACTTTGCATTAACTAGTATCGATTCACTTTAAATGGATTTTCTCACTCGGATGTGCGCATTGTATATGCGATATATTTTTGTGCACTTGGTTGTATCATGTTTGATGATACATGTTTACTTGGTTAAGTGTAAAGAATTAAACCATGGTTAAACTTATGATTAGGGTTTTATTTCCTTTTCTCTTTTCCTTTATCTATTTATTCATTTTGGAAATAGATGGAAAAAGGAGAAAAAGAATGGTGGCTTTTTTTGTTGTTTAGTGGAAGCTTCATGATACCTTGACCCTAACCATTCATTTAACCTAAGTTAATTCTCTACACTTTACCATGGTTACTATAATGATAAGGATTGTTTTTCTTTTCTTTTCTAATTAATCTTATCATAATATTATTCTTCTTCTTCCTTGAACTCAAGAAGAAACCTTCACTTCATCAATGGTGGATTGATGAAATGAGTGAGAAATCCAAAACTAAAGTCTACCCACTTCCTATTTCCTTATCCTCTACCTCTTTCCAAGTAGTAGAGTGTGTTTCCCTCACAAGTTTTCAAGACTTGGTGAAGGTGGAGCTCGATCTAGCGATGCCTCGACGTAGATCATCTTCGGCATGGACATCGACGACCTAGCTCGCCTATTCTCCGATGAAGCCGACGCTAGAGCCCGGATTTGATTTGGACAGCGGAGAGGACCTCATCTCGGAGCCGTGGAGGTGGAGGACCGGATCTACAAAGGTTGTATTTCCGATATCCCATTAGTTAAATTGTTAACTAGCTTTTGTTTTCGCCTAATTTTCTAGCAAACGATCCGTAGTCGGGTCTCTCGGCACCCTTAAAATTTTAATTTGGCATGTTCGATGCCTTGTGAGACCTCATTAGGATGCCTAGGAACCCTACAGATATAACCTATCTTGAATAGTATATGGTATTTTCATGTAATTTGACTTGTATTAATTCTTAATAGTATTTTCATGAACTTTTGTGATTCTTTTCTTTTGATTAGAAAACATGGAATATATTATATATTTAAAATAGATATTTTGATAATATATATATGTATATAATTATTATAAATAGCATTTATTTATTAAATATAAATCACATTTTCTTTAAATTTATAATAAAAATTCCATCGAGATCGTATGCTCTGTGAGGAGATCTGCATCTCGTCCTACTAGTCCCGAGGACGTGCGATAACCCGCACCATCCCGATCGGGTTTCCCAAAATGGGTTGTAGAGGCTTATTTGCAAGGAATTAATTAAAACAATTTAAAGAATACAGCTTTTGATAGTTTAAGGTATTTTAATGTAAATTGTATTTTGTCCCACAAAATTTGTTAAAAAAGCCATCGTGCTATGTCAAGATGAGTATTGTGATGAGGTAGTTCATTACCTCGTGGGTTTTCTAAAGGTAGTATGATCAAAACGATAAAATAATGTCGTATGTGAACTTGATGGTATTTTACCGAAAAAGCGAAATAAAAGTTGTAATGCATATTATTTTGAATTTAAATTTGTTGTAAATGTTGTTTTATGTTTGTTAAACAATATATAAAAAGATGGTAAATTTGTTATTAAGAAAAATTGTGTTTTTGATGAATTTAGAATCGGAAGTCGGAATAACTCCGCTTCCGACGAGTTTTGAAAAGAAATCATTTTGAGAGGTGAAAAAGAGAGAAGAGAAAGGAATTACTGGTTTGGAGAAGATAGGGGAGGTAGAGGGAACTTTTGAAAGCGGTGTGGAGTCGCGGTGTCGCCGGATTTGTCCCGAGTCGTCGTCGGAACTTGGCCTTGGGCTAACTCCACTTGTACAACTTCCTGGACTTGGAAAATTTTAGAGGGTTTTGGCAATAGATTTCTGAATGAGGAGGGTTGGGGTGTAGGGTGGTATTTATAGAGAAATTAGGGTTTAGGGTATTGAAATAAGAATTAAAAATGCATTAAAATTTTGTTTTAAGGCTCATTTTAATTTTCTGGAAATGTGCAGGGAAATCAAACAGACTAGGGTTAGTGGGGGGAGTCCAAGGGGTGCTAGAGTTAAAGAATTGGAGCAATTAGGACGGGGAGGACCGGCGATGCCGGCCCCAAAGATGATCTCGCCGGCCATTTTTTGGGTGAGGGTGCTTGGATTGCTGCCACGTGTCATAGTCGCTTCATATAGCTTAGTGCACATGTTTGATTTATGAGACTTTTCATTTTTACATGTTTTGCACGTGTAAACTTTTGGGCTTCCAAATTTTAAAAGAAAAATCATCAAAAATAATATGTGGCTGAGGGGATTCGAACACAGGGGCTACGTCACAGCAGTGCAAGGCTTTACCAATGAGCTATAAGTGCTTTCTTGCTGTTCAAAAGCAAATCAAATTTATAACTTGTGCTCAGGACTTACAAATACTCCATTTGTACATTAACTTTAAAAAATTTCTATACATTAAAACAGAGTCGTTACATTCTACCCTCCTTACAAAAATTTCGTCCTCGAAATTTACAATTATTTATGGATTAATTTACAAACAAGTGAGGGTATCTTGCACGCATTTCATCTTCTCTTTCCCATGTTGATTCTCCTGGTGTGACTTTTCTCCACATTACTCGAACCAAGTTTACTTCCTTGTTCCGAAGTGACTTCACTTTTCTGTCCAGGATTTCAACGGGTTGTTGCTCACAAGATAGATCCGTCTGTACAGTGAGCTCGGAGTGATCAAGAATGTGGCTGGGGTCACTCACATACCTTCTAAATTGGGATATGTGGAACACATTGTGCACTCCTTCCAACGAGGGTGGAAGTTCCAAACGGTATGCCACTTCTCCGACTCGTTCGAGTATGTCGAACGGTCCAATGAATCTCGGACTTAGCTTACCCCTTCTTCCAAAACGAATCACTCCACGGTTTGGTGAGATCTTTAAAAAGACATGATCTCCCGGTTGGAATTCCAAGTGACGGCGCTTTACATCATCCCAATGCTTCTGTCGGTCTTGGGCTATGCGTATTCTCTCCCTGATAGTATAAACTACATCCACTGTTGCTACTATCATCTCAGGTCCAAGGAGTTCTCTATCTCCGATGTCGTCCCAACTTAATGGTGAACGAAACTTCCTTCCATAGAGCGCTGCAAAGGATGACATTTCAATACTCGCTTGGTAGCTATTGTTGTAAGAAAACTCCACAAGATGTACGTGATCTTCCCACGATCCTCCAAAGTCTAACATACACGCTCTTAGCATATCTTTAAGTATCTGAATCGTTCGCTCAGATTTTCCATCTGTTTGTAGATGGTAAGCTGTGCTAAAGTTCAGAGTTGTTCTCAAGCTAGCTTGCAGACTCTGCCAAAATTGCGATCGAAATCTGGTGTCACGATCGGAGACAATGCAAACCGATACTCCATGTAATCTCACGATCTCCTGCATGAGTTCATGGGTATCAAAGATAGTACATATTGAAGAGTTAAATCTTACTTAGATTCAAACTTACCTCCATGTACTTTTTTGCTAGTGTCTCGGTAGATTTGCCAACTTGAAAGGGAATAAAGTGAGCCGACTTTGTGAGTCGATCCACAATAACCTATACCGCATCGTTACCTTTCGTGCTGGGAGGAAGAGCAGTCACGAAGTCCATGGTGATGTGTTGCCACTTCCATTCTAGAATAGGTAACGGTTGAAGTAAACCAGCAGTCTTGTGATGTTCAGCTTTCACTTATTGACACACCAAACATTTAGCGACGCTTCTGGCTACTTCACGCTTCATTCCATGCCACCAGTAATGTTGCCGCAGATCTTTATACATCTTTATACCATCAGGGTGTACTGAATAGGGGGAGATGTGAGCTTCTTTCATCAATTCTTCCCGAACAGGACCATATGGTACACACAATCTGCTTCCGTATCTCAAAGATCCGTCTTCATGGATGATGAAGTCTGTTCGAAGTCCATTTTCTACTTGTTCTCTGATCTTTTGCAACTTGGCATATGTAGGGATACGGCAAGGCCCCGGCCATCAATCCGTGGCCAAACGCGGAACAAAAACTTTTGAAAACCGGCGCTAACGGAACCCTAATCGATGGATCGTACCATTACCCTATACTAGTTCTATAAAAATAATTTGGAGAGGTTATACCGATCGATCCGTGTCCTTCGGTCTTCAACCTCTGCCCAAGCTCCTCGCGGCTGCCTCGATGAAGGTCGGTCTCCGGTCTCCCTCGTCGAAGATGATCCACGTCGAGAATTAGTAATATGGGCTTCCGCCTCAAAACCGAAGCAACTCGGGCATCCAGTCTGCTAGCCTAGATACCCAAGATGAAATAGAGAGAGTGTATGATCATTTTATCTCAACTCATGAGATGGAATGGGTAGAGGTTGAAGAAGATGCCATTGGTGAAAGTTGTGAGCTCAAGACTTGGCAAGTAAAGAAAAAGAGTGTCTGCCTTTTTTGTGAGTGTGTTGTTGTGAGATATTGTGATAAGAAACTAAAGAAAAAAAACCCACACCAAAAATATCTGCCACTTGCACAGATATCTCACACCAAACAAAACCAAAGCACATGCCTCATCAATGCTCAATGCCAAGACTTAACATCACATTTTCCACAAAAATAAACATTAATCCAAATGTTTAAAGCAAGAAAAAGAAATGGCAACCTCAAAAGTAAACTCGTAACGAATCACAAGAATACCCCTCATTCGTATATACATACCTGCATCCATATTCCGACTATATACGAATTCAACGAGACGAAAATAATCCAACGATATAATACTAGGATCCGGCTTAAACCAAAGCCCACTAGTTTATCCATCCGATCATGATCCGTGCACAAGTGCGCGAATATGATCGAACCCAGCCATAAAACCATACGGCCTCTATAACATTTCGCCCGAACTAGGGAAACCCTCTATGTGGGACTGTAAAGACTCATCAATACGCTGGCAGTGGGTTTAACCACAAGCACGTCATTGGCACTAGCTGTACGTAACGACTACCCAGGTATTGAGCGAAAGGGAGACGACGAGCAAACTCATCCTGAAACCGTACTGAGCCTGACAGTGACAATATCCGTACAGTCCGGTCCGTTTGTCTATGAGTATCGCATATCGAGTCTAGAGGGATGGATAAAGTCAGACCCCTAATAACTTGACATTTAGTGTCGGTATGAAGCCTATCACCAACTGAGAAACTACTGATCCGAATCAGTAATTCCCGTCTACCCCGGCCGAGGATTTTTGGTGATAGCCATCCGTGCACACCGCGACATCAACCCCCAATACCGGGAGAGATGAATCCCCTAACGATCCACTCACTGCCTCCATGTGGCTCAGAAATGTACCTAACTAAAACCTGTTTGCACGACTCCTTTGAGCCGTGGTAGGGTAGTAATCAAAGTACAGTGGTAACTCACACGAGACAAATGACGATCTCAGGTCGATAGACTAACCTGTACACATGTCACCTAGGAACTGCTATCTGACAATAGGTATAATACCACCTAGCATGTTCCCAGCGAGTCCGTCCGGTGTACTCATAACCCAAAGAGCACATGTATACATCTTAGGTGAACCAACTAACACCAATGGCTTGTGAGACTGGCCACCGCCCTCGTCGGGGTTTCAATCCGTATACACTAGTCTACTCTTGGAGTATCGATGCCCAGTCTCGAAACTCCCATGACTAGGGACACATTAAGGATGTGCTTATAGACCACCCAACTCTCACGTATATGATCGCCATCATACTGCTGGTAGTCAAGCAAGAATCATATGGGCTCTATCAACATGTAATAGTGATTTATAATGTCACCTGAAGCATGTACACGATGATAAAGGCAAACCAGATAGCATACTATCATCTCGAGTAAGACTGTTCTACCGGTATAGGTCCTCTCTCAATCATCGCAATCACATGCCTGTGATCCAATAATTGACTTGAGGGCGCTATAGCCAACAATCTCCCACTTGCACTTAAGGCTAATTATTGCGGTGTCGCATACTCACAGCCCGTGTGATACTGAACACCCAACTTCTCTACTAATCAGTTTCACAAAGCTCATTTATAAAACTATTGCATTCGAGAAATAGCCTCAGTGAGTGGATCCGCTCCAATGTTTCTTTCTATGTCCCTCTTCATCTCAAGTTCGCGGAGAAAACCATCTTCCGAAATGAGCAATACCTGTCTTAGAATATATCTAGATATCTGATGGGACCCAGTTCATAAATGAACTCCAAATCCAGTAAACTTCTTAGACTATATCGTCAACTGAATTTAATCAGTATCCTGCGCCATGCCTCCCTCAGTATCCGCTTGGACCACCTGTCCAAACAATTGCCCCTCAAAAGAGGGAAAACTATAACTCTGACAGTCACTCTGTCATCCAGGTCATCTTGAAAACCTGGAATGATAACCGTCTCCCGAAGGAGGCTGCCGTTACCAAATCCCTAGAACATCCACTTATGTTCATAAACTGCTTCCGAATGTTTCTCCAGGATTGGATTAATATATAAACTTATTGCAGCTAGTACAAAAACAATATCTGGTGTGGTACTTGACATCTCATGATTGACTCAATTGCCTAAGCAAGTGATATGCCAACCATGCACATCCCTCTCCCCTTTAGCCTGTAAGACACCTTTAGAAAGGGTGACTCCATCACCTGCAGGTACACCACCTTACCAGGAGTCGTCCATTCTAAAACACCTTTAGAATACTATCTAAGTACCCAGATTGGGAAACTACCCAAATCTAGATCTAAAACCATAGATCTAGTAACCAGAATGCCTGATATAATATCTATATCCTATGTGGAGAAACCACTATGTGACAACCACAGTATAACCGATCGTAGTGTAGGAATTTCTCTTCCTACAAAGTGTATGTTATCCAAATACCAGGACATCACACCCTACTACCTTCTTAACAGATCAATCCCCTATTCTGATGAAGTCAAAAACATATGACTGTCACATCAAAAATAGATGATCTATCACCGCTATATCTGCTTTAGTCTATAAATAGACATAAGCTACTTGTCCACTATGCTTCTACTGCTCCCACTGACCACAACAACCCTCTAGCAGAGTCATATACATGTGCACTTCTAAAGCTAGTTTAGAACGACCCTATACTCATCCTCATACCGGGTCTCATAATCTAAAACAACAGTAATGGCAAATCTTGGTAAACAAGAACCTCCCTGTTACCGTCTAGGTACTCTTAGAAAACTTAATTCATTAGGTTCATGAATATGGCTGGTGCATTGGTCAGTCCAAATAGCATTACGAGAAACTCATAATGTCCATAGCGAGTCCTGAATGCCATCTTCAGAATATCAGACTCTTTGACCTTCACCTGATGATAATATGAACGAAGATCTAACTTTGAGAAAACGCAAGACCCGCTTAGATGATCGAACAAATCGTCGATTCGCGGTAGTGGATACTTATTCTTTATCGTGACTTCATTCAAAGCTTTATAATCAATGCACATTTTGTATGAACCTTCCTTCTTCTTCACAAGAAAAACTGGAGATCCCCAACTTGAAGTACTGGGACGAATCCATCCTTTCTACAGAAGTTCGTCCAGCTGAGTATGGACCTCCTTCAAACCTTCAGGGCTTAACCGATACGATGCTTTGATCACCGGTGTGTTCCAGGTATTAAATCAATTCCGAATTCAAGAGCTCGATCGGGAAGCAAACCTGATATGTCTTCCAGGAAATATATCGTCGAACTCTCGAACTATCTCTGGCTTATCTTTTCCGCCTGTAGAGTTGCAATCACTGCTTTCTTCGGTTTTTCTTTTTATGTGATTGGCTCTAGGGTACAGTCTCCACTTTTGAAATAAAATACCGGATGCTCTGGAATCTCGAACACTACCCTCCTTTGACGACAGTAGATGGTAGCATAGAATGTTCCTTGCCAATCCATACCTACAACGACATCGAAATTCGGTATGTCCAGCACCTTGAAGTCAGCATAGAATTCTCTGCTGCAGACAACCATTGGACACTGGTCGTATCCCATTGTTTCCTTTAGAACGACGTTCCCTGAACTGACATTCCATACGAGCGGTTTGACTGGAATCGCATGAGTTCGTACAAACCGTTGCGACATAAAGCAATGAGATGCTTGTTTCCCCCGATCAGAGCAAAGCTCTGTTCAAATTTTGAAATTTGAAATAAAGCGGCGCTTCATAAAAGAGCTGGCGCCAAGGACGCCAGCGCTAAGAGTCAAAGACTCTGATGCAGCGCTCACGTGCAAAACACGAGAGCGCTAGTGCTAAGTGCGCTAGCACTTAGAGTCAAAGACTCTGATGTAGCGCTCACGTGCAAAGTAAGAGAGCGCTCACACCAAATGCGCCAGCTCTAATAGTCAAAGACTCTGAGGCAGCGCTCACGTGCAAAGCACGAGAGCCCTAGCGTCAAGTGCGCCGGCGCTAAGAGTCAAAGACTTTGAGGAAGCGCTCACGTGCAAAGCACGAAAGCGCTAGCGCCAAGTGCGTCAGCGCTAAGAGTCAAAGACTCTGAGGCAGCGCTCACGTGCAAAGCACGAGAGCGCTCGCGCCAAGTGCGCCAGCGCTAAGAGTCAAAGACTCTAAAGCAGCGCTCACATGCAAAGTACGAGAGCACTAGCGCCAAGTGTGCCAGCACCAAGAGTCAAAGACTCTGATGCAGCGCTCACGTGCAAAGCACGAGAGCGCTAGCGCTGGAACTAAATGTTCCCCACCCTTGGATCAAAGATCCAACAAGAATGACTAAAAATCATCAGTTTACCTCTGAAAATTAGAGCACCGTTAGATCAAAGATCCAAGGGTGATTAAAAATCACCAAGATACAGAATAAGTTCTGTATGGGAAAAGATTTTCCCAATCTTGTTAAAAACAAGAAGATTGCCTTCTGTAAAACAGAAGCCCTAGTATCAAAGATCCAACGGTGGGAACATCCCTAAATCAATTAGAGAAAAGATCTCTTTAACTGATTCAACAAATCAGCCTCCCCTATATAAAAGACCGAAGACTTCAAGTCTTGCATAGAGGAACCCCCCCTAAAACTTTGAGAAATTTCAAAGAGAAGAGCAAGGTCTCGGAAGAAGAAGAATTTTCTTTAAGGAAAATAAAACAGAGAGATAAAACCATCTCATAAGAGAAGAAGAACCTGTTTCTTTTTCTAGATCATAGATCTATAAGACCGAGGTCTTTCACAAAAGAGATCATAACATCTCATCATAAAAAAGGGGGGAAGAAAAATTCAATTCTCTTCAGATCACAGATCCATAAAGGCAAAGCCTTTCACAAAAAAAATAAATAAATAATAAGAGATTGTAACATCTCCTATAAAATTAAGAACTTTTTTCTTAGATCTATGAGACAAAGTCTCTTATGAACGAGAATTTAAATCTCAGAGCACAGAACTGATCAAAGTTTCCTAAAAAGAGCCTTAGCGCTCCAATTGAAAAGAAGCGCCTCAGCGTTCCAAGACTGGCTCACAGCGCCACAGCGCTCCTAGCGCTCCAATTGAAAAGAAGCGCTTCAGCGCTCCAAGACTGGTGCACAGCGCCACAGTGCTCCTAGCGCTCCAATTAATGAAGCGCCTCAGCGCTCCGAGTCTGGCGCTCAGCGCCCAGCGCTCCAAGCGCTATTTTAAAAGAAGCGCCCAGTACTCCAAGGTTGGCGTTCAGCGCCAAGCGCACCACGTGCTCCTCACGTGTGCACTATTTTATAAAGAGCGCTCTGCACTCATTGACTGGCGCTCAGCGCCAAGCGCGCCACGTACTCTTCACGTGTGCGCTATCTCACAGGAAGCGCCTTAGCGCTCTAAGTCTGGCGCTCAGCGCCAAGCGCGCCACGTGCTCCTCACGTGTGCGCTGAGAGAACATAAATTATTCTTTAAATAAAGCCTCAGAGCCATAATGAGTGTTCAACACTCAATAAAAGACAAAAAGGTTGTCAGAACCCAGAATCAATGCTCAGAATTGTTAGATAAAAAAGGACTGAGCCTAATTAAATGTTTAACATTTTAACTGAGTGGGCTGAGCCCAAGTTGGCCACAGGCCCCTAATTCAGATTAATTGAGCTCATATGCTCATAAATCTTTTTAACTGATGTTAGTCCCAACCTTGGCTACAGATCTCTCAACCAACATTGGTTTAAAGGTACACTCTTCATACCTCTGATATATGTCGTTGCAATTCCTCAATGTCTTCAAAGAGATGGAGGGTCCCAATAACCAATAACGTTTGGTGCATCCCCAAACGGTTGAACAAAAACCATACAGACTATGACGTCTTTAAACTGGACTATGATGTCCTTAAACTTTACGGACTGTGGGGTCCTTAAACTCATGGACTATGATGTCCTTAAACTTTATGGACTGTGAGGTCCTTAAACTCATAGACTATGATGTCTTTAAACTGGACTATGATGTCCTTAAACTTTATGGACTATGATTTCCTTAAACTTTTAGACCGCAACGTTCCTAAACTAAAACAGTAGAGCCCAAATGCTCTTTTGTTAGATCTAAATGATCCTGTTGAGTAAATCTTAGTCTAAAATTAGGCTAACGTATCCTCAATTAACGTTTGAGTTGATCTTAGTCTAAAATAAGACTAACAATCCTTAAACCCAACCCAAACCCAAATCTAAGAAAATACGGATTTGGACAAATCCGCGCCCTACGGGCGACAACATAAATTAGTCTCCGTATACAATCCATGGGCAATCAAAAATAAAACAAACATACACGACACGAAGTGACCATCTGGAGAAAGAGAAAGTGGTTACCGTGATGCGGTATCGTAATTAACTGCAGGGGCTTGCGCCTGCAGGGAAGAGTGTCCCCACAATCAAAAAACCTTCACAATGAGGGGGAATCTAACGAAGTCTGCTACATCGGCCGCATCCGTCTAAACCTTCGATACATGGTGCCATAAATCAACTTGGCATCTTCGGAGAGGTGGACGGATAAAACCAAATAGCATCTGCCCCCAAATTCAGGCAAGACGTTTGTCTTCCCGGTTTTCGGCAGAGAACAGATTCCGGCACGCCCGGTGGGACCTTTTCCTCTTTCCACTCTACACTTCGTGTGTCATGTTCGCGAACAAATCGCGGTTTAATATGGTTGCCCCTGGATTCAAGGTACTAAGATTTGGTGTCTTACTCCGTGCAGAAAACAGAAGATCAATGGCTTCCAACTGCACCAACTGCAACAATTCCCACTCCGTCCTCGCTGGAGGAGTGACCTATGGGCCTCAAGCGGCCTCCATTTTCACGATGCCAATGGAACAGGTGACGCAAGCCACCACTGGGCTGTTCTTTGGGACCATGCTCCCACCAATGAGCTTTAACGCCCTAGTGTCATCGCAAGAAACTCCAAAGAAGTCGGTCTTTGATCGGCTTACGACTACCCCGGCCCCTCTCAACGGGTCGCCCAAATCCAACACCTCAGTCTTTAACAGACTGGGCCAAAACTGCAGTGGGCCCGTAAAAAAGCCTGCAATACCTGAAGGGGTTATCCCGAAACGGATAACCATCCCTACCCTGGAAGTCGTCAAAGCGGCTTCTCCTGCTAAGGGGTCGGTCTTCACAAGACTGACCATTTCAGCTCCCGCCCAGGCGAAGTCATCAAAACTGCTCCCCCTGCGTGAAATTCTGCCTTCGACAGGTTGGTAATCCCCTCTCAGCGGACGTCCGTTTTCAATAGGATGGCGCCAATAACTGCCCTTGACCAGAACAGGGGGCATGACGAAGTCACCCCCATAACTAAGCAGATACCATCTACAAGACATGCTCGAAGTCTCCACTGGCACCGAGTGAGGATGGCTGGGGGCAGTTCCCCTTTTGGATTGACTCCGCCGGCTCCAACGGTGGAAGTTGATATTGCTGTTCCAACTGGTAACAGCTTTGAACCACTCAGGAGGGTCCGCAAGAACTCTCCGACTGCCGTCCTGAAAAGATCTCATCTACCTGTGGATAATGATACAAAGACAAAGCCAGAACAGCCACCTCAGCGACTGTCCTCTAAAATTCACAAGGTCTGGCGACGGGTCCAAGACTCGGTGATCAACCAAGACTATTCCCGCCAACCGAAGAAGATGAAAGTTTGGTAAGAGAAAGACCACCCAGTTGTACCACAGAAGGTGTCGTCTACTTGGGTGCCCGCTGCAACGGCCCCCTCAACTTCGACCGCTCACAAAAGAAGAAGGCCAGAGAAAATCCCCGTGTCTGCGACGAATCTAAAGGGCACTGAACCTAAACGCCCTAAGTCTGGGGGCATGGTGGTGCACACTGTTTATATGGCATCCAGGAAAGAGGATAGCCGTATCTCCATGAGCCATCGACCTCTCACCAGATCAGTGACAAAGGCTCAGGAGCAACAACAGCAAAAACTCCAGGAGATGCTAACACAGATAGCCGCACTCACTGGGCCAAAAGAAAGCCCGGAGACGTCGTCAGAGAGGCGTCAAGAACAAGAAACTAATGCTGAGTTCCTCCGCAGAATCCTCGAAAAGAGAGACAGAGAGGCCGCGGAACAAGCGGCCAACATAAAACGAATGGCGTTGTTATTCCAAGACATGGTCGGCATGATGATCCAGCCGGACCCTCCAGTTGAAGAGCCTCCAGTAATAATCGAAGACGGTAGAGGGGAGTCATCGAACCCTCTTCCGGCACTATCAGCAGCCAAAGAGGAGACTCCAAAGCCACCCTGGATGATTATATCGCTCAACAGATATGAGCCCATCAGGCGAGCGAAGCGGCCGGCCAAATTGTTAAGACTGGACGACCCTATCCGGGTTGGTATGACCAAATAAAGTACCCGCCGGGATATACGATCCCTAAATTCCATGTATATAAGGGGACGGGGAATCCACACCAGCACGTTGCTCAATTCAGGACCTTGTGCGGTAACACCGGAAGTGATGATAAGCTACTGCTTCGCCAATTCGTTGGCAGCTTGTCGGAGACAGCATTCGAGTGATATTCCGAACTCCCGAATGACTCTGTCAAGACATTTGCATAAATGGAGATACTGTTTACACAGAGATTCGCAGGCGCTAGCGAGCGCACCCCGATCACCGCACTAATTAACGCCAGGGTGAAGCCAGGTGAAACATGGGTTCAGTACGCGATACGGTGGCGGAATCTATGGTCGAAGTGCGAACAGCGCATAGAAGAGGCTCCTGCAGTAGGCATGTTCATGGGTACCCTCGATCCGCAGGTGACCATATCCCAGTTCATGATGTTTTTCAAGCCGACTACCTTCCAGGCGTTGATTGACAAGTTGGCCCAAATGGATCAGATGGGCCACAAGCCTTCCTTTTTGAAGTCGGAGCCGCGGAGTGAAAAGGGGAAAGGGAAAGCGACCTTCATCGCCAATGCTCAGCAACAACCGACTGGTCCAAAACCAGCTGATCGCCAAAGTGATAAACAGCGATTCCTCAACGATAAGTTAAGACGTCCTTACTCGTTTCCATGGGAGAAAACAAAGAGATTGTTCGAACTGGCGATATGCAACAGGCTCATCAATCTGCCGGATCCGAGACGTCCATTGCAGCTCGGTGATGTCAACAATCCCAATTATTGCCTCTATCACCGAGTAGTAAGCCATCCAATCGAAGATTGCTTCGTTTTCAAAGGCTGGATTGAGGACCAATACCGACAAGGCAAATTCGCGCTGTCCGAGAATTAGAAAGTAAGCCCACCCCAGTCGCACGCTCCTAAAAAAGTAGATACGTCGGGGGCATCATGCTCATTTATAGAAGAAGCTCCATGGGAGGTCGCTCTTTCAGCCAAAACGAAAAGAATGCTAAAGAATCTCCAAACATGCCCGGCGATCGGGTGGAAAAGTCCACAGGAGCCCGAAGTCATTGAGGGAATGTTGAAGCCGCGCCCGACGCCAAGAATTGGTAGAGATAGTCAAAACGCCCATGCCCAACCGTCAAAATCGTCAAAAAAGAATAAGAAGACCAAAAAGCCCGTGAAGCCTGATGACAAGCGTACGGACCTGTAAAAACACATTGACGCGCTAGAGGAATATGACCAGAAGGCACGAACCCCGGTCACGCTCCAAGAGTTTCTCAACCACATCCTTGAGGACGGAGATGATGACAGTGATAGAGGAGAAGACTCGTCAGTTGAACCTGAGAACTACGTGGCGAACTGCCACATGATCTCTCACTCGTCAATAGATGGTGAAGAAGCTCCTGATGCAGAGAAACTGGGGGCAGATCTCGAACCGGAATTCCTTGAACCGTCAGACGAGATGATTGACATATTGCTGAATGAGGCCTGTCAGAAGAGCAAATCTGACCGAGAGCGTGAAACGGACATATATGAAAGGGCCAAGCGTCGGCGTTACGTTGAAGAAGCTCCGGTATTGAGAAGCCATAGAGTACCCCAACCGGATAAAAGCACTTCTGCCGTCAGCAAAAGTAGGTTTAAGACAAGGAAGCAATTCGCTAAACCCCTGTCGATGGGGATGAAGTTGCCACCTTTCAAAGAAGACACTTCAGAAAATACGTTCCCCGATAGACTAGATGCACATCCAAACTACTGCTTATATCATCAGAGGATTGCGCACCCTACTGAAGATTGCAACGCCTTTAAAAACTGGTGGTAGGGATATGTCGCCCACCGAAAACATTTCAAGAGGATGAAGCGTGAAGCTCGTCGACAGTGAAAAAATGCGACAGATGAGCACAAAAGAACTGGCTGTAACTGTCACATGGTCGATTTCGGGATATCGCAAGTTCTCACCTTCGGGAGCGATTTTGATGAAGAAATAACCCTCGGCCCTCTCTTCAAGGAATCCATCTCCGAAACACAAGAGATAATGACATGCGAGAACATTCAGCTGCGCAATTGTATGCTACCCGAAAAGAATCTCAGATCCGCAAACAAGGGATCGAACAGAAAAGATAAGGGGAAGGAAAAATTCCTTGAGGATATCACCCTCGATGATCAATTCGTCGAGGAGTTGGCAGCCAAGGACCCGCCAAAGAAAAACAAGATGGATTACAACGTTCTGGAACACTTGAGGAAGATACCCTCGCAGCTAAGCATTCTCGATGCCCTTCTGCTATCTAAAGAGGCGAGAGATTCTTTGATCAAGGCACTGTTGGAGATAGTGCCCTCAGAGTCAATTATTGGATCACAGGCACGTGATTGCAATGACCTATCCCAGTAGGACAGTCTTACTCAAGATGATAGTATGCTATCCGGTTTATCTTTATCATCGTGTACTGCTTTAGGTGACCTTACGAGTCGCTATTGCACGTTGATAGAGCCCCTAGGATTCTTGCTTGACTACCAGCAGTATGAGGGCAATCATATACGTGGGAGCTGGGGTCTATAAGCACATCCTTAAAAGGTCACTAGTCGTGGGAGTTTCGAGACAGGGCATCGATACTCCAGAGTAGACTTGTGTATACAGTCGAGACCCCGACGAGGGGCGGTGGCCGGTCTCATAAGCCACTGGTGTCAGTTGGTTCACCTAAGATGTATACAGGTGCTCATTGGGTTATGAGTACACCGGACAGGACTCGCCGGGAACCTGCTAGTGGTATTATACCTGACGTCAGATAGCAGTTCCCTGGTGACATGTGTACAGGTTAGTTCATCGACCTGAGATCGTCATTTGTCTCGTGTGAGTTCCCACTGTGCTTTGATTACTACCCTACCACGCTCAAAGGAGACGTGCAAACAGGTTTTAGTTGGGTACAGTCCCGAGCCACATGGAGGCAGTGAGCGGATCTGCAGGGGTTTGTCTCTCCCGGTATTGGGGGTGAGGTCGCGCTGTGTCTAGGAGAGCCAGTACATGAAAAGTCCTTGGCCAAGGCAGGAGATTTACTGGTAGGTATTCCAGTAATATCTCAGGGTGTTCTGGGCTACACTCCGATACGACTTGTACCGCTTTTGGGGGTCTGACTTTTACCAACCCCCTGGGCCCGCCATGCGATGCTCATAGACGAACGGACCGGACTGTATGGATATTATCACTGACAGGCTCAGTAGGGTGTCAGGATGAGTTCGCTCATCGACGTCCCTTTTGGTCAATAGCTGGTGGCCCGTCACGTATGGCTAATACCTCTGACGTGCTAGTGGTTAAATCCACAGCCATAGTATTGACGAGTCTTTAGAGTCCACCACACACAGTTACTCAGGTTTCGGGCGAAACGCTGTAGAGGCCGTATGGAGATATGGCAGGGTTCGATCAGATACGTGCGGTATTGCACGGATCGTGATCGGACAGTTTTTACTAGCCGGCTTTGGCTTAAGCTTGATCCTGGTATTAGATAGTGTAGATTTTGTCTCTTTGCATTTGTATTCAGTAGGAATACAAATGCGGGCATGTATATGCAGTAGCGGGGTTTTTCCTGTAATTTATTACGGGATCATTTTTCTGAAAGTTGCCAGTTTGCATTCTGTTCCGGCCAGTTTTCCTTTGTTCCTTCACGGCCGGACTTTATCGATGGAGGGGGTTATTTGCAGTTTGCAAATAACTTATTTGTGGAGGGGTTTCTTGCATTTGTTCCTTCATAATCATGAGATTCCATTTTAATCTCATCACTTGCATTTATTGAGATTGGATTGAGTGGGATGGTGAGGTTGATATTGTTGTGATCATTATTCTGGTTTATGAATTCTTTTCTCCACTTGCATTGCTTGCATAATTCCCTCCACCATTGTTCCTAGTGGGGCCGGCCACATCCTTGGAGAGAGAGAAAGAGGAATTCTTTTTGTGGGAAAATCTTCATCTCATTTGGCTTGCTTCAAAAATCCCTCACTACTTTCCAAAGTTCTTCTCTTCTCCTCCACATCCATGGCAACTTCACTACCCCAAAGAGACATGGTTTCTACACTTGCCTATAGCATTCCTTGGACGCGTCGGCTAGCCAACTTCGCGCCCGAGTTGCCTTGGTCCAGAGGTGAGAGCCCATAAAAGAATTCGGGGACGTGGTGCCCGTTTCGACGAGGAGGTGACGGATGGAGATTTCGCGGGAGATCTGAGTGGAGACGAAGACCGAAGGACACGGATCGCTTGGTATAACTGTCTACCCATCTTTTAGTTTGCTAGTAGCTAGGTTAATGGCCCGATCCGGGATAAAAGTGCGCGGTGGTGTTGGTTTGCTAGTTTGCAAAGTTTTTCGTTTCCGCGTTTCCGGCGTCGGATCGACGGCCGAGGCGCCGCCGTGCACTTACATTGGTCTCAGAGCCTCACCATTAACCTAGTCTAGTTTTGTCTAACGTGTTTAAAGCTTCGATCGAGCAAAAATCCCAAAACCGCGTTTTCATGCACATCAGTTTTCTGTCGAAATTTTTTTGGCTCCAAAAATTTTTCAGGTTGTTTCAGAATGATGTGCAGAGGATTATAAGCTTCCTGTAAAAATTTGGTCGCGCGATCTCATTACTCCACCGCGGAACCGCGGCCAAACCCATGCTTGGGCCGCGGTTCCGCCGCTGTTTTAACTGTTCAGCGCACCAAATTTTTTCAGAGAGCTCCTGTGTAGAAAATAGGGTTTTTGGAACATTCCTTTTGGGCCCAGAATTTCTTTAAGTGCTACAGTAATGCTTGGGGGCCCACTTAGGAAAATTTGATCGATCGGAAACTTTAAACACATTAGTTCACAGTATTTACATTATATCTGCGACCGTGAATGTCACTTGATCGGTAAATCCTGTCTAACTGCTATAGCCCGGTTAGACGGATTTGCGAACGTGACATTCACGTTGATGTTCTGTGTTATGTTGTGATGTTGCGGATTGGTCGTGGGGGATAGCCTGGATGCAATGTTAGTACAGTTTTTGGTTGTATTATGTACTTTTTATATTGCGGGGCGAGCGTCTGACATGTGGACTGCCGTTACAGCCTGTTTGTATTATTCTTTTGGGGCACGACCGGGTCGAGGTCGATGTACCCGTTGTATGTATATTTTACTTTCTGTACTAGGATTACCCCGCGGTGGGGTGCACGGATAGCCGGGTTCTAGAGGGCAACGAGCCCGCATCTTATGGCATTGAGACGGAGGGGGCTTTATTCTAGAATTGGCGGGCTATTCGCCGCACTCGTAGGGGGTACAGGTTGACCCAGGAGGGGTGCCCAAGTTACCAGATTCCGTGAAGTGCTGGGTGGTCCATTCACGTTGCTGAAGGGGGATGCCGTGCTTCAGGTTTTGGCGGGTAACTTGTCGCGCCCGTAGGGGTCTAGGATTTTCATTGCACAGGCTATCCACACGACCAGGGGAACGTCGGGTTTCAGTAGCGGCTCTATGAAACCCGGGGATCCCAGATATCTGTATTGTTCTGTGATGCTGTACATTTCTTTGATGTTGCATTTTATCACGCCTTGAGCGAAAATTATATATTATATATATACTAGTAGATGTTGTATATGTTTTGCATCCGCGCTAGTCCAGTCCCCGCTCTGTCGTTAGTTAAGTAACCTAACAGGTGATGATGGGACCCAGTGGCGAATGCGGATGGCATATGCGTACATCATTATTTTCGTTCTTTATTGGTGTGATCAATTGATGGGACTGCGTTGATTCGGATCAATGCAAGTTAAACAAACCTATTCTGATGTTGTTGGAACACTTTTCAAAAAGCTGTTATTGCAAGGGCGTTCTCTTTTGTTTTGCATCGTGGTATTTAGTTGGAATATCCTGCTCCTCAGTCGACGAGGCAAGGGCTGAGATCCCTTCACCGGGAGTGACCCCTTGGACAAAAGTTTGTGTCAGGGCAATAACTTCACTATAGCCGATTACTTTTTCTTTGCACCGTGGTATTCAGTTGGAATATCCTGCACCTCATTCTACGGGGAAAGAGCCGAGATCCCTTCACCGGGAGTGACCTCTTTAGCAAAGGTTTTCGTCACTATATTTTCATAAAAGCTATCCAGTTCCTTCAACGATATCAGATTCATTACGTTAAAGGTTTTCGCCAGAAACCATTCGTAGCCCTCCGTCGTTTCATATGGATGGTCAATAGTATTCAAGCTATATTTGTTGGCCAAAGTCAAGGCACAGTGTTTGGTAGCTGTTGGGTATTCATATGCAGCATAGATAGATGCGTTGGTTTGGGACAGTCGTACTACTATTTTGGCCTTCGTCAAGGGTATGTACGGGTGGGTTCAAATTAACCTGGATAATGACGGGTAGAACTTGATATGTGACTTATGATATGTTGGCCTTCGTCAAGGTCATAAGAGCATGGGGCAAAAATCCACATCGGGAGTTTCAAAAGAAACTGAAACTTGCCAGATATGCGCATACCTTCTGGAGTGTGATGACGTGAGCGGATTCCGTCACGTTATCATGCGATGATAGTTGGATCCCGATTCCCACTGATGAGTTGGTTTACTCCTCGGATGATCCCGACTAATTCATCTTTCGGGTTTGGAGAAGAATTTGAGGTTACAGTGGGAGGTTTCCAGATTAGATAAAGTGATAACCATTCTGATCTAGGTTAGAGTGCATGCTGAGTGTTTCTTTTCTCTCTCTCTTTGGCAGCGACCATTGACCCGACCCTAGACTATGACTCAGTGACCAAGTTGACCGAACCTTCTTAACATTGGCTTTTGGATTGTCAGAGTTGCAGACCTCATTGCCACTCCTACTTTTACCCTATTTCTCCAGGACACCCCGTATTACTACGAACGTCCACTTCCATTGGACAAAACCATCGTATGGTTATATACGAACTCGAAGGAATTTATTCGAGGATGGTTTCTGGTTCTGAAGAAAACGAATAGGACTATTCAGTTGTCTTTTCCTTTTACCTTCTCTCAGGTTGCGAGTACTCCTTGGTTTAGGAGATAGTACACCTATTACGCCAATTGGATAGTCTTCTTCCAAACCATAGGCAGGTGCCGACCGGTAGGGAATGAAGAAAACCAATTAGCTTAAACGGTATACAGAAGGTATTAAGTTAAGATAAAGAAAGGGATTAGTAAGAGGGCAAAGTAAATTGCGACTGCTATTCACGACCAAACTAAGTATTTCCTCACCAATCCTAAATCACCTTTGTATTTCTCCAGGACACTCCGTATCACTACGAAGATCCCAAGTTTATTGGATACTCAATCGTATGGTTATATACGAACTCGAAAGGAACTTGTTCCAGTTCGGGGATGGATCCTGGTTCAGGAGAAATAGGAATATGGTTTATTCGGTTGTCTTTTATCTTCACCTTCTCTCGCATTGCGAGTGCTCCTAGGATTAGGACAGTACACCCATTATGCTTATTGGATAGTCTTCTTCCAAACCATAGGCTGGTGCCGAACGGTAGGGAAGGAAGAAAACCATTTGGCCTAGAGGGGTGTACAGAAGGTAATGACTAAAGACATATAAAGGGATTTGGAGAGATGGCAAAGAATTATACGGTTAAAGTTGTGAATCTGGATAATGGAAGAGGCATTACTGGGAATACCAGGATACCCCATCAAAACTTTTCAATGTTTCAGTTTCACTGTGTACTGTTAAAAGAAAACCGATTTCCCAATTAGACACTTGCTCCAGGGTATGTATTTACCAAGTATGATTCTCACATCTGTATGGTTTTACAGATGATGAGTGGGAGTAAGTTATTGGGAATTAGGTGATCGTCCTCATTATATCGGGATTCGTTGTAATTGGTGATATTTGAGGAAGTCACCTGGGTTGTTTGCCGGACGGCAAATATTTGGTTTTGAATATCCGTTGTTATGCACCAATTTCTAATTGATATATCTGTACGTCTATTTTTATAGAGTGAGATATACCTTTTTGAAATTATGTCTATGACATTTACCTATATCAGTGGATGGTTAGGTAAGGAGCATTGAACAGCGGTGTAATTCTTCTTAACCATAAGTACAGTTTTCAACCTACGACACACAGTGAATGAGTTAAAAGACTCAAGGGACTTGTACAAAGTATTGTATATTGTCCAGTGTCCATTAGGACAGAGGGGTTGGTCCTCGTACTATATTCTGTTTACTTATGACTTCTCTAGTTCTTAGACATGTGTTTCGTAGAAATGCAAGGTCTAAGTTTTGAGGAGTTATAGGTATAAGAATAAAGTAGAGAACCAGATGTTGCAAGTATCAGGATTCTTCAAGGAGATCGAAGATGTAGAACTTGTGTATGGTATTCAGTTAATAGTAATGATTAAGAGAACTAGCTTCTCTTTCAGGTTACTCATAATTGGAAGTATTTCTAAGTTGAGTAATGATGATCGGCCTCCTTCCATTTAGTTAACATGCACTGGAGACAGCTGCATGTTTTGAATCTGGTTCAATTAAATCAGTGCCTCTGTTTCTATATTGGATATAGAACAGTTCATATCTTGACGATGTTAAGGTACGGGGAGTTGTCCGGCTTATGCTTAAAACCAGACTCCGGATGACTTAAGGCACATTTCTGTAATGGCTGTTTATGGGTTGACCCGGGCTATGACGAGGGTTGACTTTCTACCATCTGGAAGATCAATAGTGATATTGTTCTTGACTCGCCACGGTTTTAATAAAAATGGTTTTTTTTTTCAGAAAACAGTAGTGGGAGTATGGTAGAACTGGAAGTGATTCCAGAACCGCAAACGATTACTGAAGATTTGATAAGAACCTAAAGATTTAATCTGGTTTGACATTCCATTGGCCACTCCGCAGATAAAGTGGGTAACCTCAGGCACCCGAGAGGTACTTCGGTATGCTCAGGGACGGTAGCAGGGAGGTTCTTGTTTACCCAGACTTGCCATTGCTGTTGTTCCAGACTGTGAGACCCGGCAGGAGGATGAGTATAGCGTCGTTCTAAACTAGTTTTAGAAGTGCACGTCTATATGACTCTGCCAGAGGGTTGTCGTAGTCAGTGGGAGCAGCGGAAGCATTGGTGGACATCAGGCTTATGTCTATTTATAGACTAAAGCAGATATAGCGGAGATAGATCATCTATTTTTGATGTGACAGTCATAGGTTTGACTTCATCAGAATAGAGGATGGATCTGTTAAGAAGGTAGTAGGGTGTGATGTCCTGGTATTTGATGACATACACGGAGTAGGAAGTGATATTCCTATACTACGATCGGTTATACTTTGGTCGTCACACAGTGGTTTCTCCACATAGGACTTGGATATAATATCAGACATTCTGGTAACTAGATCTATGGTTTTAGATCTAGATTTGGATAGTTTCCCAATCTGGGTACTTAGACAGCATTCTATGAGTATTTAGAATGGACGACTCCTGGCACGGTAGTATACCTGCAGGTGATGGAGTCACCCTCTCTAAAGGTGTCTTACAGACTAAAGGGGAGAGGGATACGCATGATTGGCAGATCACTTGCTTAGGCAATTGAGTCAATCATGAGATATCAAGTACCACACCAGATGTTGTTCTTGCAGTAGATGCAATAAGTTGATATTGATCCAATCCTAGGGAAAACATTCGGAAGCAGTTTTAGAACATAAGTGGATGTTCTAGGGATATGATAACGGCATTCTCCTTCGGGAGACAGTTATCATTCCAGGCTTCCAAGATGACCTGGATGATAGAGAGGCTGTCAGAGTTATAGTTTTCCCTCTGATGAGGGGCAGTATTTTGGACAGGTGGTCCGGGTGGATACTGAGGGAAGGCATGGCGCAGGATACTGATTAAGTTCAGTTGACGATACAGTCTAAGAAGTTTGGATTTGGAGCTCACTTATGAGCTGGGTCCCATCAGATATCCAGACACATTCTAAGACAGGTATTGCTCATTTCGGGAGATGGTTTTCTCCGCGAACTTGAGATAAAGAGAGACATAGAAAGAAACATCAGAGCGGATCCACTCACTGAGGCTATTCCTCGAACGCAATAGTTTCGCAAACGAGCTTTGTGAGACTGACTAGTAGAGGAGTTGGGTGTTCGGTATCACACGGGCTGTGAGTATGCGACATCGCAATAATTAGCCTTGAGTGCAAGTGGGAGATTGTTGGAGATAGTGCCCTCAAAGTCAATTATTGGATCACAGGCACGTGATTGCAATGATTGAGGGAGGACTTATCCCGGTAGGACAGTCGAACTCAAGATAATAGTATGCTATCTGGTTTATCTTTATCATCGTGTACTGCTTTAGGTGACCTTACGAGTCGCTATTGCACGTTGATAGAGCCCTTAGGATTCTTAGTTGACTACCAGCAGTATGAGGGCGATCATATACGTGGGAGTTGGGGTCTATAAGCACATCCTTAAAAGGTCCCTAGTCGTGGGAGTTTCGAGACAGGGCATCGATACTCCAGAGTAGACTAGTGTATACAGTCGAGACCCCGACGAGGGGCGGTGGCCGGTCTCACAAGCCACTGGTGTCAGTTGGTTCACCTAAGATGTATACAGGTGCTCATTGGGTTATGAGTACACCGGACAGGACTCGCCGGGAACCTGCTAGTTGGTATTATACCTGACGTCAGATAGCAGTTCCCTGGTGACATGTGTACAGGTTAGTTCATCGACCTGAGATCGCCATTTTTCTCGTGTGAGTTCCCACTGTGCTTTGATTACTACCCTACCATGCTCAAAGGAGACGTGCAAACAGGTTTTAGTTGGGTACAGTCCCGAGCCACATGGAGGCAGTGAGCGGATCTGCAGGGGTTTGTCTCTCCCGGTATTGGGGGTGAGGTCGCGCTGTGTCTAGGAGAGCCAGTACATGAAAAGTCCTTGGCCAAGGCAGGAGATTTACTGGTAGGTATTCCAGTAATATCTCAGGGTGTTCTGGGCTACACTCCGACATGACTTGTACCGCTTTTGGGGGTCTGACTTTTACCAACCCCCTAGGCCCGCCATGCGATGCTCATAGATGAACGGACCGGACTGTACGGATATTGTCACTGACAGGCTCAGTAGGGTGTCAGGATGAGTTCGCTCATCGACGTCCCTTTTGGTCAATAGCTGGTGGCCCGTCACGTATGGCTAATACCTCTGACGTGCTAGTGGTTAAATCCACAGCCATAGTATTGACGAGTCTTTAGAGTCCACCATACACAGTTACTCAGGTTTCGGGCGAAACGCTGTAGAGGCCGTATGGAGATATGGCAGGGTTCGATCAGATACGTGCGGTATTGCACGGATCGTGATCGGACGGTTTTTTCTAGCCGGCTTTGGCTTAAGCCGGATCCTGGTATTAGATAGTGTAGATTTTGTCTCTTTGCATTTGTATTCAGTGGGAATACAAATACGGGCATGTATATGCAGTAGCGGGGTTTTCCTGTAATTTATTACGGGATTAGTTTTCTAAAAGTTGCCAGTTTGCATTCTGTTCCGGCCCGTTTTTCTTTGTTCCTTCACGACCGGACTTTATCGATGGAGGGGGTTATTTGCAGTTTGCAAATAACTTATTTGTGGAGGGGTTTCTTGCATTTGTTCTTTCATAATCATGAGATTCCATTTTAATCTCATCACTTGCATTTATTGAGATTGGATTGAGTGGGATGGTGAGGTTGATATTGTTGTGATCATTATTCTTGTTTATGAATTCTTTTCTCCACTTGCATTGCTTGCATAATTCCCTCCACCATTGTTCCTAGAGGGCCCGGCCACATCCTTGGAGAGAGAGAAAGAGGAATTCTTTTTGTGGGAAAATCTTCATCTCATTTGGCTTGCTTCAAAAATCCCTCACTACTTTCCAAAGTTCTTCTCTTCTCCTCCACATCCATGGCAACTTCACTACCCCAAAGAGACATGGTTTCTACACTTGCCTACAGCATTCCTTGGACGCGTCGGCTAGCCAACTTCGCGCCCGAGTTGCCTCGGTCCAGAGGTGGGAGCCCGTAAAAGAATTCGGCGACGTGGTGCCCATTTCTACGAGGAGGTGACGGATGGAGATTCCGCGGGAGATCGGAGTGGAGACGAAGACCGAAGGACACGGATCGCTTGGTATAACTCTCTACCCATCTTTTAGTTTTCTAGTAGCTAGGTTAATGGCCCGATCCGGGATAAAAGTGCACGGTGGTGTCGGTTTGCTAGTTTGCAAAGTTTTTCGTTTCCGCGTTTCCGGCGTTGGATCGACGGCCGGGGCGCCGCCGTGCAATTATACAAGAGCCCGAGCAGTTCCAAGCTTTCCTTACCGAAGAAAAGATGAAGGACGAGCTGGAAGAAGTGCACGCTGCTGACGTCACTTTTGGCGACGAAGATCTCCTCCTCGGAACATGCGAGCATAACCGTCTCTTGTACGTCACCGGATACTGCCATGACATCAAGATAGGGAAGATCCTAGTTGATAACGGGTCCTCTGTCAACCTCCTAAATGTGAGGGTGTTAAAAGAAATCTGCATGAGCGTTCAACACCTCGCTTGGGATAAAATCACTATCTCCGGATTTGACTCCCAGTCGTCACAGACGCTCGGGTCTGTAATTCTGACGTTACGCTTTGGGCTGCTCGTCACCGACATCAAGTTTCACGTCATTGATGCCAAGACTTGCTACAACGCTTTGCTCGGCAGGCCTTGGTTACACGAGTACAACATCATCCCTTCTACACAACATCAGTGTATGAAGTATTTCAAGGATGGTCTCAAGTATACCGTGACAGGGGAGCTGAACCCATTCTCCGTGAATGAAGTCCGAAAGTACGAAGATGCAAAATACTTCTTGCCAGACTTCGAAGACACGGAAAGGTGCCATAAGCCGGAGAATAAGCAGAAAGCTATCACCACTATTCCGGTCTTTGGGAGCGATACCAAAGAGGAGGAAGAGATAGACTATTCAGGACCGCCCCAATGCAACAAGTCGGGACCGTCCACCCCTATTCTAGTCTTCGGCAGCGACTCTGAAGATGAGGTTAATGCAGTATTTTCTGTTCGGCCATCAATACAAGCCTTCACTGGCGATGAACGGACTTTGCAAATCGCCATGGTTCCGGAAGAGCATTACAAAGAGCTCGACGCACTTGATACCTATAATGTGCAGGAACTGCAGACGTTCTACGCCCCCCCCGGGCGAAAAGATGAAAAGGCGATACCTATAAGTTTTCTTTTATTAGTGTGTTGTATGCTGAAAACTGTGTGTTGATTTAGGACGTATATCCCGTTATTAAACGTACCATACCCAACCAACATTTGATTCAGGTGAATGTTCATAACATTGTTCTGCAATACAAAATTATATCATTCATTGTCTAACAAAGAAACGGATATTATATTACAAAGCATACTAGGTACAAAATAACATGGGTTCAAAACCAATATACACCCAGACGGCAACCCCAAATGATACTCTCCCACTGCAACTGTATGTACATTGGAACCATTTCCAACGCGGAGAGTATGGCCGCCTGTCTTCAAAACCTTGCTATTTCTCAGCCCCTGCATAGAATTGCAAATGTGAGAACCTGAACCGGTATCTAATACCCAGGAAGCAGAGTTTATTGAAAAACAGTTTTCTGTCACAAACACACCTGAAGCGGAAGCATCCCCATGCTTCTTCTTGAGATTTAAGTACTCCGTGCAGTTGCGCTTCCAATGTCATGTTTTGTGGCAGTGATAACATTCCCCTTTCCCCGATTCTCCAGCTTTGGACTTGTCCTTCCCCTTAACCTTTTTAACTCCACCCCTAGGCTTGGTGGGCTTCTTCTTCATCTTTCCCTTGGCCTTAGCCTTTGGGCGAGAAGAGGAAGATTGCCCAACACTCAAAACGGGAGTTTTCACTGATTTCAGTATGCTCTATACACTCCTTAACATATTAAGGAGTTCAGGTAGTTTCTTCTCCATGTTGTGCATGTTGAAGTTAACTATAAATTGAGCAAAGGTAGAGGGGAGGGACTGCAGAATAATATCCGTATATTGTTCATTGTCCATCGTCCATCAAAGGTCCTCAAGCTCTTCTATAAGAGCTATCATCTTCAGAACATAGTCTCCTACTGGTGTACCAGGGGCCATTCGCATCTGAAACAATTTCTTTGATGCTTCGTATTGTAATACGCAGGATTGCTCTCCATACAACTCCTTTGTATGGAGGAATATGGCGTGAATGTCCATATTCTCGTGCTGCTTTTGATGTGTGTTGTCCATCGATGCAAGCGCGAGGCATTTGGCCGTGGCACAGTCAGCATCCCATATCTTGCGGACTTCAATATCCGCAACTAAGGATTTTGGACCTGGGACGGGCGAGGCTGGAGCCGTGAGGACATATGATACCTTATCATAAGTCAAGGCAATGTTCAGATTCCTCAGCCAGTCTTTATAATTGGTCCCATTCAGTTTATTTTTATCTAGTAGAAGCTTGAGTCCTGTCATTGGTATCTGCCATTAAGAGAGAGAAAAGAATACACTCAGCGAAAGCTCTTGCAAAGATCAGATTGGTTATTATCTTGTCTAATCGATGTCTCCTACTGCTTTAATCAAGTTTTTCTTTCAAACCTTAAAAAGAAAACTAGCCAGGATTAATTAAAGTCTACAACTTCGCTAACTGTTCAGCCAGGCCAGTGTCGGTACTTGAGGGAGGTTCCCCGTGCTTTCGCATAGACCTAATTAAAGTAAACCTCGTCTTCCCAAGGGCGTAGCCCCGTTAACACCTTTCTAGACGTCTAATGGGTTAGCTAATTGTAAACTGCAAAACTCTCCTGGGAGCAACTATTGCCCATAGTGGGATCGGGATCCAACCATCATATGGAAGGAATGCAATCTCATTGCAAATTTCAACTATTGAAATTCCCGATGTGGTTTTTACCCCTAGTACCTATGACCTTAACTATGGTCAACAAATCATAAGTACTAGTCAAGTTCTACCCGTCATTTCTTGATTAATTACACCCATTCATATGACCCTTAACTATGGTCAACAAAGTCGCATGAATGTCCTAATTAATCTGCATCATATGCAGTGTAGGAAGACATCACTTAGCTACCGTACACTACGTCTTAACTATAGTCAACAAACGTAGAACGAATACTAAGTACTCTACTTCTTAAAATGACGGAGGGTTGGGGATGATTTTTAATAAAATCTTTAACGCTTTGAACTTGATATCGTCGTAGAATCAAATGGTTTTGAAAAGGAGTGGCTTGAGCTCCGCAGTTTTGAAATATAGCTTTTTCATAAAGAGCCGAGTGGTTTTCAAATATGATTCTACAACATCTTTTTAGGTTTATTTTCTTTACATTAATCATATTAATGTAGCCCCGTCATTTAAGTCCTTAAGCCAATCACAGAAAAGAAACGAAAATACAATGTACGCTTATGCTATCCACATTCGCCGCAATGTTCCGTTATTCACCGTTAGCTTACTTAACTAACGGCATACCGGGACGGGACTAGCGCGGGTGTAAAACATAAGCAACGTCTACTATATATCTCATATATAATATATCATTCGTCTCAGATATCACATCACAGTATACAGGCAGCAGAAACACAGATATGATAATATAGGATATACTAGGACGTCCGTATTTAGTATTTAGCCAATAATAAAAAATACAGATTCCACAGTCACGATGAATAGCCAAGCCCACACCCCTAGACCCCTACGAGAGCGGCAAGCGACCCTACCAATTATGGAGTTTAGGAGACCCGGTCTCGACTCCTCGAGATGGCCTCCCACTGAACCCCAGAACCCGGTCACTTGTGCTCCCCTCCTTGGGTCTATCCTAATGCGGAAAAGTAAATAATATATAACACTGGTGACATCAACCTCAACCCGGAAGTGCCCCAAATAAAAGAATATTACATTACATTTGAATTTTACATGAATGAAAAGAAAACTCTCATCTCAAATAAAAAAACCCGGCTATTCAATCGCGACAATCCTGCACATCATATCTCAGCAACACATAATATCATATATCATCAACGTAAGTATGCGTACCCCGATTGTCGTTGATGTATAGCAACGAAACCGGCGATATGCGACATACTACACTTACGGTCACAGAAAAGAAAGTGTAAAACTACAACATTTGGAATCCACAATCACTTTAGACATCGTAAATCCGAAATATCACATACTTCGCATTTCATGCCTAACTATATGAATTCCACATATTGTATCACATTCCAGATAAATAGACAGTATTAAACTTTCCGATCGAATAATCAAATACCCAAGATTTCCTTAATAGCTCAACACTTGAGCGGAGTTCAAAAATCCCGGAATATGTCACAGTAGCAGCGGTCCAGCCGTAGAAGGGTCAAGCCAACGCCTCACATGTGGCACGCCGTACTGCCTCAAACCCTAAGGTTTAGAAGCAGTTCAGACGGTCACATAATCGAGTTAAGGTTTGTGTTCTTCTAGAGGGTCCACCACGTTACTTGCACGTATTTCCGAAAGATTTAAACTCGAGAAAAATTCAACACTTGAAAGTTTTTCGTGCCGAGAAAAAGTGAGTTAATGATATCCGTTCGAACTTTTTAATACTTTCTAAATTACCCGAAAACAGCACGAAATTAAATTTTCCGATCGAATCAACGATTCCAAAATAATCCCCAGAACATTCAACACTAGAGTCAGATTAAAAATACCCAAAAATATGTACAAGCAGCCACTGACATTACTATACAAAATCGATTCCATAAGGCTTCTGTACGGCTGCGTATCCGCGGCCCAAGCAAGGTATGGCCGCAGTTCCGCGGCGATATGTACGGATCATGGTGTCGTTTTTTATAGTTATGCTTATATTTCCCTGTTGAATTTTTTAAGTATTTTTAATTCAGAAAAAAACACAGTTTCAAAAAATGTCCAGAGAAGGGTCAAAATCCGTATTTCGTGGTTCGATCGGAGTTTTAACTTCGCCTAAACGTCGCCTAAAGCTCTAGCTTGGCTCTGATACCATGAAGGGTTTCCTACAGCACCACTCCAAGGGTTTGAAGGCAACACACATGCCATATTTAAATTTTATATGGTGCTAAAGAAACTATCTTAAGGATCATGCTAGAAAATTTAGGGCAACATAAACACAAGTAGTAAAAGCTAGGGTTTTGAGAGTACAACCTTTGTAGCTCTCTACGCTAGACTCCTTGGCTACTTGAGGGTTGGGAAAAAGGTTCGCTTGAGATCCTCTAGGTCCACGACGATCCACCCGGAGTCCTCTTTGTCCAAGCTTGAAGCTCCACTAGATCAAGAGAAGAAATGGAAGCTAACACTCTACACTAATGAGCAAGACTAGTGTAGAATGGTGATGTGGTTTGTTTTCTCATTTCAAAATCCTAACTTGGTGACTCTTTTGCTCACTTGAGAAAACTAGAGAGCAAGAGAGAAAGGAGGAAGAAGATGATGGCTTGTAAAGAGCTCAAGATAATGATAAGCTTGTGAATAAAAATGAGAAAATGAAAATATATATATATTCACTTCCTCATTCTTAACCATAGTTATAAAATATCTAGATATTTTAGTTTGGAACAAAAATGGCCATAGAAAATGAATCATGGTTAACCAAGGGGTTAGTACAAGAATAAAATATTAAACCATGAAAACAATTTCCATTTCCATTTTTCTTTTCCAAAAATAATATCTATATATTTATATATATGGTGTGAGTCTTATATTGCCACCATCCACTATATCAACAACCATGATAGATTATGTATGCATGTATGTGTGCATGCACATCCTATGTACATGAATGAGAATGAATGCATACATGCATGCATACAACAAAAAGACAAGAAGGATTTAAAGTGAGAAACTAATGGTCAATGATAAATCAACACTTGATTTAGCAAACCGGTCATATCGCATACGACCCGACCAAAAGCAAACCGCCCGATTAATATACGGTATCTCATACACGCATTTTAACCGGGTCCACGCGCATATCTCATATGCGCACCACATCGTTTCGCCTGGACTAGGCAACTCCATTGTGGGACTCTAAGACTCGTCAATACGCCGGCAGTGGGTGATGATCATATCAAGCACCCCCAAGCCGCAAGCGGTCAGCTAAACGTAACGGCCACCCGGGTATTGAGCGATCAGAAGAAAACAAGCGAACCTGTCACAACTCCCGTCGAGCCAACCGGCAACACTACCGTACAGTCCGGTCTCTTCGTCAGATATGCTGCATATCGAGTCTAGGGATGGTAACGTCGACCCCAATAACTCAATAAGTCGTGCCAATGAGTGGTCTACAACAGATCGAGAAACTATTGATAACACTTATCAGTAAATCTCAACAGTCCTGGACAGGGACTTACTGATATAGCCAATCGAGCACAGCACAGCATCAACTCCCAATACCGGGAAAGATGAAACCCCTCCTATCGCTCATCGCCTTCGTGTGCCTCGGGACTGTACCCAACGGCCACCTGTTTGCACAACTCAGTAGAGCCGTGGTAGGGTGGTAATCAAATAACAGTGGGAGAACACACAAGACTCTATGATGATCTCGGGTCTACAGACTAACCTGCACCAGTGTCACCTGAGAACTGCTATCCGGCGATAGATATAATTCCATATAGGAGTTCTCGGTGAGTCCGTCCAGTGTACCCAGTCACCCCTGAGCACCCGTATACGATCTCGATGTCAAACATCGATGAATGTGGGAACATCCATCGCCCATCATATGGGTCTAGTATCATATACGCTAGTCTACTCTGGTATATCGATGCCCCGTCTCGATACACCTACGACTAGGGACATTTCAGGATATGCTTATAAACTACATATGTCCCACTAGTATGATCTCTATCATAATCACAGTAGTCAAGACTATATCCTCAGGGCTTTATCAACATGTGTGAATGAATAAAAGCATGATCAAATCAACATGTCAGATAAAGAAGAACCAGATAGCATACTATCATGTCGAGCAAGAATGTACACTGAATATATATATATACATGTATAAATACATCCACTATCATATAATGGCCTCTAGGGCATACATATATCCAACAGTATAGTAAGCTCGGAATGATCGAGAACATGGCTGGGGTCACTCACATACTTTCTGAGTTGGGATATATGGAACACATTATGCACTCCTTCCAATGAAGGTGGAAGCGCTAAACGGTATGCCACTTCACCGACTCGTTCGAATATGTCGAACGGTCCAATGTATCTCGGACTTAGCTTACCCCGTCTTCCCAATCGGATCACTCTGCGGTTCGGAGATATCTTCAAGAATACGTGACCTCCTGGCTGGAACTCCAAGTGTCGTCTCTTTGCATCAGTCCAGTGCTTCTGTCGATCTTGGGCTATGCGCATCATTTCCCTGATAGTACGAACCACATCAACAGTTGCTAATATCATTTCTGGTCCAAGAAGTTCCCTATCTTCGATGTCATCCCAACTTAATGGCGATCGACACTTCCTTCCATACAATACTGCAAAAGGTGCCATTCCTATGCTTGCTTGGTAGCTGTTATTGTACGAAAACTCCACAAGATGTAGGTGATCTTCCCACGATCCTTTGAAGTCTAGCGTACACGCTCTAAGCATATCCTCTAAGATCTGAATAGTTCGTTCCGACTGACCATCTATTTGTGGATGATAAGCCGTGCTGAAGTTCAGACTTGTTCCCAAGCTTGCTTGCAGACTCTGCCAAAATTGCGATCGGAACCTGGTGTCACGATCGGAGACAATGCAGACCGGTACTCCATGAAGTCTCACAATTTCATGTATGAGTTCATGGGTATCAGAGATAGTACATTATGAAGAATTTAAATCTTAATTAGATTATTACCTCCATGTACTTCTTTGCTAGTGTCTCAGTAGATTGGCCAACTCGAAATGGGATGAAGTGAGCCGACTTTGTGAGTCGATCAACAATGACCCATATGGCATCGTTACCCTTTGTGCTACGAGGAAGAGCAGTCATAAAGTCCATCGTGATGTGTTGCCACTTCCATTCTGGGATTGGTAACGGTTGAAGTAATCCAGCAGTCCTATGATGTTCAGCCTTTACTTGCCGACACACCAAGCATTTTGCGACGCTTCTGGCTACTTCACGCTTCATTCCATGCCACCAATAATTCTGACGTAGATCTTTATACATTTTGGTACCTCCAGGGTGTACTGAATAGGGAGAGCTGTGAGCTTCTTTCATTAACTCTTCCCGAACAGGACCTTTTGGTACACACAATCTGCTGCCGTATCTCAAAGATCCGTCTTCATGGATGATGAAGTCTGTTCTGAGTCCATTCTCCACTTGTTCTCTGATCTTTTGCAACTTAGCATCACTTGCTTGAGCTGCTTTGATCTGATTGACAATGTTTGATTGGACTTGTAAATTCATCAAACTTGAAGCATTACCTGGCATGACTACTTCAATCTCCATCTGATGCAAGTCTTGTTGAAGCTTCCACTGAGCAGTGAGACTCATTGCTAAAGGTTGGCGACTAAGAGCATCGGGTACTACATTCACCTTCCCTGGGTGATATTGCAAGTTGATGTCAAAGTCCGCCATGAGTTCTAACCATCTTCTCTGCCGCATATTCAACTCCTTCTAAGTAAACACGTACTTTAGGCTCTTATGATCTGTATAGATGTTCACCCGTTCACCAAGTAGGTAATGACGCTAAATCTTGAGAGCAAAGATGACGGCTGCCAACTCCAAATCATGCGTCGGATAATCGCGCTCGTGAATCTTCAGCTGTCTTGAAGCATAAGCCGCAGCCTTACCGTGCTGATGTAGAACACATCCTAATCCCTTACCGGATGCATCGCAATGCACTTCGAATCCTCCAGATTGATCCGGTATGACGAGAATAGGTGCCGATGTCAACCTTGACTTGAGTTCTACAAAAGCTTGTTCGCATGCTTCTGACCACACAAATTCTTCATCTTTACGTGTGAGCTTGGTCAGGGGCGTTGCTATCTTTGAAAAGCCTTCAATAAACCTTCTGTAATATCCAGCTAAACCCAAGAAACTTCGAATATCCTTCACTGACTTTGGTGTAGGCCATTCGCTAACTGCCGAAACTTTCGCTGGATCCACAGAGATTCCTTCTCCTGATACGATATGTCCAAGAAACCAACTTGATTTAGCTAAAACTCGCACTTGCTGTACTTGGCATAAAGCTGATGTTGACGAAGAGTTTCCAGGACAATTCGTAGATGTTCTGCATGTTCTTTCCGACTCTTAGAATATACCAGGATGTCGTCGATGAAGATGACAACAAACCTGTCTAGATACTCTCGGAAAACTTGATTCATAAGGTTCATGAATATTGCGGGTGTGTTGGTCACTCCGAATGGCATCACTAGAAATTCGTAATGTCCATAGCGAGTTCTGAAAGCTGTTTTGTGAATATCAGCTTCCTTGACCTTCACTTGATGATAACCTGAACGAAGATTTAATTTAGAGAAAACACAAGATCTACTTAGCTGATCGAATAAATCATCGATGCGCGGGAGTGGATACTTGTTCTTTATAGTGACTTCGTTCAAGGCTCTGTAATCGATGCACATTCTGTATGAACCTTCCTTCTTCTTCACAAGTAGTACAGGTGATCCCCAACTTGAAGTGCTGAGACGAATCCATCCTTTCGCCAGTAATTCGTCCAACTGTGTTCGGACTTCCTTCAAACCTTCCGGACTTAAACGATAGGTGCTTTGATCACCGGTTGTGCTCCTGGTACTAAATCAATACTGAATTCAAGAGCTCGATCGGGAGACAAACCTGATATATCGTCAGGAAATACATCGTCGAACTCTCGAACCACATCTGGTCTTGATTCTTCCTCCGCTTGAGCTGCTCCAACTACTGCTTCTCTTGGCTTCGCTTTGTAGGTACTTGGCTCCAGTGTACGGTCTCCGCTTTTGAAATAGAAGACCGGATGGTCTGGAATCTCGAATACTACCCTCCTTTGACGGCAGTCGATGGTAGCATAAAAAGTTCCAAGCCAATCCATTCCTAGAACCACATCGAAGTTCGGTATGTCCAATACTTTGAAGTCAGCATAAAACTCTCGACTGCAGACGATGACTGGACACAAGCCGTATCCCATAGTTGCCTTTAGAACGCTATTTCCTGAACTGACATTCCAGCTAGATACAAGCGGTGAGACTGGAATCGCATGGGTTCGGACAAACCGTTGCGACATAAAGCAATGTGATGCTCCAGCATCAAACAGTGCAAGTGCAGGGATTGAGGATACTAAGATTGTACCTAAGGTATATGGGATTTGTTTTAGGTATAGGAAATATGCAACTAAGTAGTAGGATAGAAAAGCAAGGTTTGAAAAGAAAAGTTTACCGGTGATGACTTGGCCAGTGGCTTCAGCTTCTTCCATGGACATCGTGAAAGCCTGGCACCTTGGTATATTCCTCCTGGCCTGAGGAGCATTCCTCGGAATGTTCCTTTGAGCTTGATGGAACTGACGAGGAGGTGGTGCAGCTTGTGGTCCTCTGGGTGGTGCAGGTAGTGCAGGTCTGGGAGCAGGTGCTTGAAGAGCCGGTCGCTGCGGATAAGTAATTGCTGGCCTGGGTGCAGCAACTGGGTTCTGTCTTTGGGGACAAGACCCAATATCGTGAGTAGCTGAGCCGCAGACTAAGCAAAGGCGGTTGGCTCGACGGCAGTCCTTCATCATATGTCCAGTTCTCTTGTAGTTGGTGCAAAAGGCTGGGCTGGGACGATGGTTCGGTACTCCGGGTCGCCTTGGCACGAAAGGTGGCCTGGACGAGGCTCCACCTGCCATCTGATTGGCAGGGCGCTTGACTCCTGCAGACTGAGGTCTACCCCTTGCTTTTATCACTGCCTCATAACTGCGGGCAGCTTCCAGAGCATCCTCATGAGTCAGAAATTTTCCCGTGGCTAGAGCAGCCTGAATCTCCGTGTCCAGTCCTTGTTGAAAGCGACGGGCTCTGATCTCGTCCGTCGGTATCAAGTGTGCCGCAAATCTGTTTAAAGATTGTGTTAGCTGTGCAGTATGTGATATTTTAAAAATTGAACCATTGTGACATCTCTTACCGGCTTAACATGGTGAATTCAGCGTCGTATTCATTTACTGATTTGTCCCACATCGAACCCTGTTGTAGATGAATGAACTGTTGTTCCATTGCAAACCTGGCAGTCACAGGGAAATATTTCGCGTCGAACTTCTCGCGAAAATTCTTCCATTCAATAGGCTGTACCAGACGGCTTTCTTCCGCCTTCCACCAGTTGCGAGCATTATCCGTGAGCTGTAGCTTCGCCACACGGACCCAAGCTATGTCTGGCACTTGTGCTGCTGCCAGATCATCTTCGATGCTTTGTGCCCATTCTTCCACTTCAAGAGGGCTTCCTTTACCAGAGAACTGCTTGGGGTGTAAAGCCCTGAATTGCTTTACCCCTGGTGCGTCGGTCTCAGGACGGTTCAGGAGTTGTTGTTGTCCCTCGAGAAGGCTGCAGATCGCCTCAAGTAGCACTGTTTGCTCGGTGGGTGGCGCAGGAACAGCTGGTGTGAGAGGTAGTGCTGGAGGTGTGTTGTTGACATTGGTGCTGGTGTTGTTCGGGGAATCCATAACCTTGAAGAAAAATTTGGGTTAGGACAGATTCAAATACATGAAATGATAAAATTCAAGGAATAGAAATTTGTAAGATTCAAGAAACATGTATTGTAAAGAATGTTTTAGTTGCTGGTTCTTATATTATATTGCTTAAGTTGTTCACGCAGACCAGAACTGCATGATAGGGATTCATACAGCTCGGACCTGCATGTGCTACCAACAAAACCTGTCACGCCCCGCTTCCCGGTGTACGGCTAAGGGGATGTGACGAGCTCCGCTACGTATATACTTAGAAGTACATACGCTAAGCGTATCTAAGCAATATAAAAGTAAATCACAAGAGACAAGAGATATAGAAATAACAGCAACTTTATTAATAACATTCTTTTGTATAATGCATGAAAAGTAAATACAACTGAAATGAAAAGCGATGCCTAAACAATGGCATAACAAGAAATGAAAATACTGAATAGAACAAGGTACAATGTCTAGAGCTCGGGGTCTTCGTGAAACTGCTCCAAGTCTTCACCGGTGGGCTCGATTTCTGCTGAGTCCAAAGCACCTGACGACATTCAAAGAAGAAAGAAATAGAATGTCGTCAGCGAACAGGTCGCTCGGTAAGTCCCAAAGATAAGAAAAGACATAATAAGAGGTAATTTCTAAAGAGATTGTAAAATATTGTAGAATATTGTGTTAACGCTGTTGTTTGTAGCTTGGTACAGAAGGATGCCAGTGTATACGAGAGGGGTCTCTATATGCTAGAGACCAGGGAAAACGGAATGTACAAGGAACTGTTAAGCCACGGTACAACAGCAACGGAATATAGGTTAAGTGTCTTAATCTGACCACCTCGTGCCACCTTTAACACCTTCCGTACCAATCTACCCCTTAAACCCCGTAGTGTTTTGATAGTATTGTTGTATTGTATTGTGTAAGTTAGATGACTGACCAAAACCATGATATCAGTAAACATATTGTAACCACATAATCAGGTAAATGGAATATCGAAATAATGGATGTATATCCATGATTTAGTTCAATCAAGTTGTATAGATTGTTAACTGGATTCTGGGATTCATGTGTTCATATTGAGTTGGAATATTAAAGAATGTAGATTGACTTGAATCATATTCAAGTCAGAAATAATCAGACTCAAACCCGAGTCAGACCAAAAGAAATGTAAGTCGAAGTTCTATAATTGTTAGGGTCCTTATTGTAATTTATAAAACTTGAGAGGGTTTTATGTAAAAATACTTTTGTATAGTTTTCAAGATACACCTCAAGTATTTATTATCCGTATTTATAGTTATAATGAGTGTGATTTATTTTGTGATATTTCTAGTGAAAATATCCTAATTTCATAAATAAAGGTATTAATTTGTAATATTGATTTATTTGAAATTCATGGTATTTTAATGTAACTTTTAATCTTGTAATTTTTTAGGAAAAGGTGGAAACTTTATCTTATAATAAAATAGGTGTTTAAATGATAAATATACATATGTTTATACAAGAATAATTTTTAATAAATATTTTATTTTCAAAAATCTCATTTTTCTTAAATGTCGTATTTTAAACCTTTCGAGACCGAATGCTCCTTGTGGAGGTCTGAATCTCGCACTACTAAGCCCGAGGGTGCACGACAAACCGTACTATCCCTAACGAGTTCTCCAAAGGTGGGTTGTAGTGGCGCTTTGCAAAGATTTAATAAATACTAGTCATTTAGAAAACGGTTTTATAAAGATAAGGTATTTATTTGTAAAAGGGTGTAAATTTCTGTATTTTAGCTTCTAGGGTTTCCTAAGCCAACTAGCCTATTTCTAAATGGTCTAAACGACAAGTCATTAGAAGTCTCAAATCGCCTCTTCACCGCCAATTGTGACCAGGTAAGTACAAATGAGAAAAGGAGGGATCCGCTCACGAATCGTGAGACGGGCCTTTTAAAGTTACCTTTTCTCACTTGCCTAGCCTAGACATCACAAAGTCCGGTTTAGATAAACGATCGATGTCCACAACTTATCGTATTTTTCCTATTAAAGATATTGGTTTAAGAATGTATTAACCTAAAACTTTTAGAAAAGGTTTTATAAAGAAAATGGTATTTTAATGTAAAATTTTGTTTTGTCGTATTCTAAATTTTCAAGGTAGCGTATTATGATTACATATGAGTGTGTGAGGAGGTAGGTCATTACCTCGTGAACTACTTTAAGGTTTAGCAAGGTTAAGAGGTTAAATGTGATAAACTAAACATGGTGGTATTTAAGTGAAAGAATACGATATATTGCAAAAGTTATCATTTCATGTGAGAAACTTTATCCAAATTAGTTGTTATGTGATTAGTAGTCAACATGAATATGTTTAAGCATTATGGAATTGGTGATAAGTGAGATTTGATAGAAAACCGAATCGGAAATTGGTTTGTTCCGATTTCCGTCGGGTTTTTAAGTTCGTATTTTAATGAAAGAAAAGAAGGATAGAAAAGGGGGACTTACGGGTTTGGACAACGCTAGAGAGTGAGAGGGAGGTAGAAGGTTTGCCGGTGTGTCGAAACGTCATTGAGAGGTCCTAGCACGATCACTGGAATTTCGCCGTCGATTTCGTCAGCGCTTCGCCTTTCGCTCGTTTTCTAACGTACCAAGTTCTCTTGGAATTTTGGAAGAGTGGACTTAGAAAAAGTGATGAGAGGGTAGAGGGTATGGGGGGTTTATATAGGGTTAGGCTAGGGTTAGGGTTTTTTATAAAAAAATATAAAATATATAAAACTATATAAAAATTCATTAAAACTCATTAAACCTAGGAGTAAAAGGGATTTATTGGGCAAATGATAACCGATCCAAGCATTTAGAGTGTGCAGGAGGGTTGACCACGTCAAGAGCCAACTTTTTCGTGTTGGCGACTCGGCCGTCCGGCCAAGTCCGGCCGGCGGCGCCGGACCGAGTCGGCCGGTTCGCCGGCCGGCGGCGCCGAGTCGGGCTGAGTCAAGGTTCCAGTGGCCAGGGATTTTCCTGGGGTATAATTTGGTATATTTATTTTTTGTTGTCCAGTACAAATTTTGTGAGTTATAGCGTTTTGACTATTGACTTCCAAAAGAAATTAAAACAAAATAAATACAAAAATAATGTGGGGCATGAGATTTGAACTCTGGTGGCTTGGTTCAGCAGTGCAAGGTATTACCAATGAGCTACAAGCTCTTGCTTGTAATTATGGAGTGAAATAAATACTTGAAGAGATATCAGCCGCAATAAATACTCCAAGTATATATTGAATTTAAATCAATTCTTGGTATATTAAAAATGGAGTTATTACAGAACTGTTATCTAACGATAAGTATGGTACCATCTAGGAGTTCTCGGCGAGTCCTGTTCGGTGTAACCATTCTCTAATGAGCACCTGTATACAATCTTTGATGTCAAACACTTATGGTTGTAGGATTAACCATCGCCCCATACAGGGTCAAGAAACGTACACACTAGTCTACTCTGGAATATCGATGCCCTGTCTCGATATTCCCTCAACTAGGAACTGTTAAAGGATGTGCTTGCGGACTATATAAGCCCCACTAGTATGATCTGCGTCATAGTCGTGGTAGTCAAGCCTATATCCTTAGGGTTTTATCAACATGTATCAGAAAGACGGTATATAAATACAAGTGTACATGTTAAGATAAAGAGCAACCAGATAGCATATTATCATGTCGAACAAGAAAGTCCTCTCTATATATGTCCAAGCATCCACTATATCATGCAATAATGGCCTCTAGGGCATACATATTCCTAACATGTACACCTTGGTATTTTAACATCCATTTCAATCTTTCTGCGTAGTATCTTGGCAGACGGATTGGTTGAAGCCTGTTGAGTGCAGAATCGGCACCATGCCAGACTTCTTTTTCTACTTTATTTTCCGTAGATTGGTAGAAGAGGATCGCTTTTTCATCTCTTCGTCTGGGAGGTATGTAGAAAGTTTGCAGTTCTTGTAGGATTGCTTGGCACGACAGCAAAGGTTCAGGCAGCATCGTCCATGCCATTTTCAAAAATTTGCCGTACGAAACAATCCTAACCCTAGAATCTTAACTAGTGATTTAGACGAAACATAGTGTAAACTACTTTACAGATAAGTGAACTAGTAATACAACCTTTGTAGACCGGTCCTTCACTTCAATAGATCCGTGTAGTAGTCCTTTCGCTCTAAGTAGTGATCTTGCGGACTCTAGAGTGGCACCACAAGAAGAAAGCAACGAGCTTGCACGAAGTCTTCGAGGCCGAAGATGATCTACGTCGAGGAGACACTAACCCAAGCTACCTCTTCACTAATGTGGGATTAGTGAAGCTAACACCCTAATCTAAATTGCTAATCTAGTAGAGGATGATGAAGTAGGATTTTTGCTCACTTTAGAATTACTTTTCTCACTAATTTTATGCTTCTCTCAAAAACCTAGAGAGCTCTCTCTTGAGCTTGAGGAAGATGAAGCAAATAATGGATGAGAGAGTGAATGGAAACCATGGGTGAGTTTGTATCATATACTAACTCATGTAGAGACATAACCATGGCTAAGTGATAATGGTTAGGTTAATAAATATCTTAGGTAAAACAAAATTAGTGGACTAAGTCAAAGCATCTACAAGCTTCCACAAGCTTCATGCATGTGACTAATTTCCATCTAATTTGGATTTACTTAAAAATAGATAATCTTCACAATTATCATAAGCATGGTGTAAGTCTCATACACTCATGTTGCATGTGGTATCAAGCATGAGACAAAAAAAAACACAATTAACATATATCACATATATATTAAGTGTGCACATGTGAGGAAAAAAATTGCTTAAGTGAGCTAATATTAGTTAATGTAAATTAATATATCAAATATATAATTATACGTTAAATCATTAAATCGACACTTAATTTAATAATCCGGTTATATCTCATATGACCGACTAATATTATTTGTATCAACTTATCGAATCAACACTTGATTCGATAACCCGGTTATATATCTCATATAACCGACCGATACAGTATCGACTTATCGAATCAACATTTGATTCGATACCCCGGCTATATCTCATATAACCAATCGATACCTTATATCGTGAGAATAGAATACGGTATCACATACTCGTATTAATCTCGGTCCCGCACATATCGCATATGTGCTCCTACTTCGTTTTGTCTGAGCCAGTGAAACCTCTATGTAGGACTCCAAAGACTCGTCAATACGCCGGCAGTAGGTGATGATCATATAAAGCACCCATAAGCCGTCAGCGGTACTAGATGGACGTAACGGTTACCCGGGTATTGAGCGATCAGAAGATCAACAAGCAAGCCTGCTCTTACTCCTGAAAAGCCTGTCGGTAACACTACCGTACAGTCCGGTCTTTTCGTCTGATATGTCGCATATCTAGTCTAGGGGTGGTAAACGTCAGACCCCGATAACCGATAAGTCATGCCGATGTAAGGCTCATAACGGGTCGAGAAACTACTGATAACACTTATCAGTAAATCTCCGTAGCAGCCCTGGCCAGGGACTTATCATTATGGCCAATCGAGCACAGCGCAACATCAACCCCCAATACCGGGAGAGACGAATCCCCTCCTATCGCTCATTGCCTCCATGTAATTCGGGACTGTACCCAAAAGCCACCATTTTGCACGTTCTCTTGAACGTGGTAAGGTGGAAATCACAGCACAGTGAGAATCACACAAGACTCTATGATGATCTCGGGTCTACAGACTAATCTGTACCAGTGTCATCAGAGAAATGCTATCTGACGATAGGTATAATACCAGCCAAGAGTTCTCGGCGAGTCCGTTCAGTGTACCCAGTCTCCACTGAGCACACGTATACCATCTTTGATGTCAAATACCAATGGATGTGGGATCATCCATCGCCCATCATATGGGTCAAGATGCGTATACGCTGGTCTACTCTGGAATATCGATACCCTGTCTCGATACACTATCGACTAGGAACAATTATAGGGTGTATTTGTGGACTACCATTGGCCCCACTAGTATGATCTCCATCATAGTCCTGGTAGTCAAGTATACATCCTAAGGGCTTTATCAACATGTGAGAGCAAGACAGCATCACGTATACAAGTCAACATGTTAAGACAAAGAGCAACCAGATAGCATAATATCATGTCAGTCAAGAAAGTCCTCTCTATATATATCCAAGCATCCACTATAATATACATCACATGTACAATAATGGCCTCTAGGGCATACATATAACAAACAATCTCCCACTTGCACTAAGGCCGGTTGTTGTAGTTGTTAGTTATATGTATGCCCTAGAGGCCATTACTGTACATTGGATGTATATTGTAGTAGATGCTGGGACATATATAGGAAGGACTTTCTTGCTCGACATGATAGTATGCTATCTGGTTACTCTTTACCTTAACGTGTACACTGATTGCCTCTCTGTTACATGTTGGTAAAGCCCTTAGGATGTGTACTTGACTACCTGGACTATGATGCGGATCATACTAGTGGGGACATGGTAGTCCATAAGTACATCCTTCAAAGTCCCTAGTCGTGGGTGTATCGAGATGGGGCATCGATATACCAGAGTAGACTAGCGTGTACCTTCTCGACCCATACAGATGGGCGATGGATGATCCCATATCCATTGGTGTTTGACATCGGAGATGATATACGGGTGCTCAGTAAAGACTGGGTACACTGGACGGACTCGCCGAGAACTCCCAGATGGTATTATACCTTACGTCAGATGGCAGTTCTCTGGTAACACTGGTACAGAGTAGTCTGTTGACCCGAGATCGTCATAGAGTCTTGTGTGGTTCCCACTGTGCTTTGATTTCCATCTTACCACGTCCAAGAGGGCGTGCAAAACGGTGGTTTTTGGGTACAGTCCCGAATCACATGGAGGCAATGAGCGATAGGAGGGGATTCGTCTCTCCCGGTATTGGGAGTTGATGTTGCGCTGTGTTCGATTGGCTATAACAGGAAATCCCTGGCCAGGGTTGCTGAGATTTACTGGTAAGTGTTACCAGTAGTATCTCGAATTGTTATAGACCTCATATCGACACGACTTATCGAGCTATTGGGGTCTGACGTTTACCACCCCTAGGCGAGATATGCGACATATCAGACGATCAGACCGGACTGTACGGTAGTGTTACTGGTTGGATTCACTGGAGTGTGAGCGGGCTTGCTCGTCGATCTTCAGATCGCTCAATACCCGGGTGGCCGTTACATTTAGCAGACCGCTTACGGCTTGTGGGTGTTTGATATGATCATCGCCTGCTGCCGGCGTATTGACGAGTCTTTAGAGTCCTACACAGAGGTTTCCTGGCTCAAGCAAAACGAAATAGGAGCGCATATGAGATATGTGCGGGACCGAGAATAATGCGTGTATGTGATACCATATTTCATTCTCGCGATGAATGTGTCGAATGGTTGTATGCGATATAACCTAGTTATCGAATCGAGGATTGATTCGATAAGCCGATACATTGGATACTAGTCGGTTATATGCGATATGCCCGGATCGTTAAATCAAGTGTTGATTTAATGATTTAATGTATAATTATATATTTGATATATTACTTTGCATTAACTAGTATTGGTTCACTTTAAATGGATTTTCTCAATTGTATGTGCACATTGTATATGTGATATATTTTTGTGCACATGTTTGTATCATGTTTGATGATACTTGCTTCTTTGGTTAAGTGTATAGAATTAAACCATGATTAAGAGGATGATTAGGGTTTTACATAATCTTTTATTTATTGATTGATTTATATGGAAAAGATTTTGGAGAGAATGGTGGCTTTCTTTGTTTCTAGTCAAAGCTTCATGAAGCTTTGACTTTGTAACCATTCTTGTCTCCATGCTTAACCCTAACCATTCCTTTAACCTTGGTCAATTCTCTACACATAACTATAGTTAAAATTATGATAAGTATTGATTTTATATTCTATTAAAATAACTTATCATAATATTATCTTCTTCTTCTTCTTCTTCTTTAAGAAGAAAACCAAGCATCCATCAATGGTGATTGATGAAAAAGAGTGAGAAATCCAATTCTAAAGTCTACCCACTTCCTATTTCTTCATCCTCTACCTCTTGCCAAGTAGTAGAGTGTGTTTTCTTCACAAGTTTCAAGACTTGGTGAAGTTGGAGCTTGATCTAGCGATGCCTCGACGTAGATCATCTTCGGCAAGGACATCGACGACCTAGCTCGCCATTTCTCCGATGAAGCCGACGCTAGAGCCCGAGAATTCATTTGGACAGCAAGGGGACTTCGTTGCGGAGCTATGGAGGTGGAGCACCGGATCTACAAAGGTTGTATTTCCGTATAAACCTTAGTTAAGTTGTTAACTAGTTTTGTTTCGCCTAGTTTTCTAGCCAACGATCCGTAGTTTAGGGTTTCTCGGCACCGTAAATTTTTAAATTGGCATGGTTGATGCCTTGTGAGACCTCCTTGGTGTGCCTAGGAATCCTACAGTGGTATCAGAGCTACTAGGCATTGGATGTCGACCTATGGGGGGTTCTCACTGTGTGACAGTGTGGCGAAGCATAGGCTCTTACCCCCAGGGTGTCCCGAGACCGGAAGGTGTTCCGGCGGGTTGTAGTCCTCGCGAGGGGGCATGCGTAAAAAGTAGCGGCTGAGGGACCCGTTGGTGCCACGGCGACCCCATTGGATGGGGTGGCTGCCTGACCTACAGTGGTATCAGAGACTAGCTAGAGCCTTAGGCGAAGTCTAGACGGAATTTGAAGTCCGAACGAACCGAAACCCCAAAATTTCCATGCTCTCTATCCTTTTTTCAAAAACGTGGATTTTTCCAAATTAAAAATTGCTAAAAAATTCAGCAGGGAAAACTAAGGATTACGATGCAAAAATTTTCAAGTGAAGCTGCTACAGTGCGGCGGAACCGCGGCAGAAGCTTGGCTTCTGCGGTGGTTCCGCGGCCAATAAATGTGATCACTGTTTACTTTTTGCACAGTAATTCATGTTGGAAGGTGCTGAGTTTTCTGGGAATTTTTAATATTTATTCAAGAGTTGAATTTTCTGGGGTTGTTTTGGGGATTCGAATGTTCGATCGGATTATCAAATTTTGTCTGTGTGGCTTTCCGGATAAATTTTAGAATATGTTAAAAAAGTTCGACCGGATATAAATACCCAATCTTTCCCCTGCCGGAAAATTTCCAAGTGTTGGATTTTTCCGAAGTTTAACGACGTTCTAAGTAGTGCAAGTAACGCGATGGTCCCTCTAGAAGACAACAAACCTTAACTCGATTATGTAACCGTCTTGAACTGCCCTTTGAACCTTCGGGTTTGGGGCAGTACGGCGTGCCACATGTGAGGCGTTGGCTTGACCCTTCTACGGCTGGACCGTTGGTACTGAGGCATGAAGTGAATGTCTTTGAACTTATTTCATGTGTTGAGCTGTTTCGGGAAAACTTGGGTGTTCGAATGTTCGATCGGAAAGTTTAACATTTTCTATTTATCTGGAATGTGATACAATAATTGGAATTCACAAATAGTTATGAGATAACTGAATGAATGTTATAAACAAAGCAGTTTAGTCTCACTTGATCGGTTGCCACGGAATTTTGATGTGATCAAAAGTCCGTCGCAATCACGTAGCGTACGCGGATACTCGCCGGGTAAACTTAATAGACAGCCTCACTCCATAGCCCCGACCAAGTGACTGAAGGAGAACCCCGTCGCCGAAAGCATCCGTTCGGGTGCTCGCGGTGGCGGTGTTCCGCCTTGGTGCACTTCATCGACGGTATCAGGGGTGCGGCCGTCTACTAAAGTTTGCGACGAGTATTCGATCAGGATGTCGGGAATTCTGTTGAATTGCCCGACTTGATATTGAAAAGTGTTTTCAATTTTGAGACTAAAATGCGGGGTTTATAATTGTTAGGCATGCGATGTCTAAGAAATTCATTTGGTCAGGCATGTGATGTCTGAGGTGGTTGCGGATTCCAACTGTTGTAGTTTTACACTTTCTTTTCTGTGACCGTAAGTGTAATATGTGATATCGCCGGTTTCGTTGCTATATGTCAACGACAATTGGGATGCGCATATTTACTTACGTTGATGACATGTGGTGTTATGTGTTGCTGGATATGTTATATTGGATCGTCGTGTTTGAATAGCCGGGGGTTTTTATGTGAGATGAGTGTTTTTCATTTTCATTCATGTAAAAACTTGTATGTAATATTCTTTTATTGGGGCACTTCCAGGTTGCGGAAGATGTCACCCTTTGTATATTATTTACTTTTCCGCACTAGGATAGACCCAAGGAGGGGAGCACAAGTAACCGGGTTCTGGAGTCCAGTGGGAAACCAACTCGAGGAGTCGAGTCCGGGTCTCCTAACTCTAGAATTGGTAGGGTTTCTTGCCGCTCTCGTAGGGGTCTAGGGGTATGGGTTTGGCTATTCATCGCGACCGTGGAATCCGTGTTTTATACTGGCTTGTATTGAAAACACGGACGTCCTAGTATATCCAATATTTCAAATGATTCTTCTGCTGCGATATCTGTGATGTGATCATGTGATGTTCTGTGATAGATACAGTATATAGTATATATGATATATTATATAGGCGTTACTTATGTTTTACACCCGCGCTAGCCCTGCCCCGCTCTGTCGTTAGTTACCTAACCTAACGGTGCACGAGGGGACATCGAGGCGAATGCGGATGGCATAAGTGTACGTCGTATTTATTTGTGATGTTTAGGTGCTTAAATGATGGGACTTCATTAATATGATTAATGAAAGAAAAGAAACCTAAGATGTTGTAGAATCGAATTTCAAAATAAAACAGGTAGCTACAGTTCTTGCTTTGCACAGCGGTATATGTGATATATTCTGCACCTTATTCGATGAGGAAAGGACCGAGATCCCTTCACCGGGAGTGACTCCTTTAGCAAAACTAGAAAAAGCCTCAAAAACACTCCATTTCAAAATTCATTCGATCCTACAACGATATCAAGTTCATTACGCAATAGGTTTTCAGAAAAACCTGTCGTAGCCCTCCATCATTTCAGATAAATCCTAGTTAGTATTCGTGCTACGTTTGTTGGCCTGCGTCAAGGCGTAGTGTGCGGTAGCTAACTAGTATTTATCTGCTCAGGCATATGATGCAGATTAGATTAGGGTAGTCGTGCGACTTTGTTGGCCTGCGTCAAGGGTCGTGCGGGTGGGTTTAATTCAATCAGGAAATGACGGGTTGAACTTGACTAGCGCACTATGGTTTGTTGGCCTGCGTCAAGGTCATAGGACGCTAGGGGCAAAATAATTATCGGGAATTTCAAGTGTTGAAATTTGCAATGAGATTGCATACCTTCTATGAGATAGTTGGATCCCGATACCCGCTACGAGTAAGAGTTACTCCTGGGAGAGTTTTACACATTACAATTAGCCGATCAAGTGGGTGTCTAGAAAGGTGTTAACGGGGTTACGCCTCTGGGAAAATGAGGTTTACATTAATTAGGTTCGTGCGAAAGCACGGGGGGACCTCCCTCAAAGTACCGACACTGGCCTGGATGAAAGATTAGCGAACTTGTAGTGTGTAATTAATCCCGGCTAGTCTTTCCTTTTAGGGTTTGAAGGAAGATTTGATAAAAAGCAGTGGGAGCCATCCTGATTAGATAAAATAATAACCAATCTGATCTTGCAAGAGCATACGCTGAGTGTTTTCTTCTCTCTCTCTCCAGGTAGCGACCATATCACGCCTTAATCAAGATAATAATATGGATTATTGACCGAACCCGCTTGTTATACTGAGCTAGGGAACGTTGGTCCCGCTCCAACTTATAAATGTTATAAGACAGAGCAGGAAATTGGGGATTACCAGAATTCCCGTGCAGCCCAAACGAAGAGAGTGCATGCTGATGCATCATCTTCGGGTGTGTTCACTACAAAGAACTGTTTCTCTGTATCCTCTACGTCCTGGGTATGTGATACCAGATCAGGATCCCAGATATGTAATCAGTTACATAGGGCTACAGAAAGGTAGAGAACTGAGAACGGGTGATAAGTTTCATGAGACAGAAAACGGGGCAAGAGTTGCAGCCAAGTCTGTTGGTCACTGTCACCCTGTATTACCAATACATTGATTCTGAACGAATGTTATTAGATACCGAACCTGATATACAAAATCATATCTGTCTCTTTATTAGTAAAGAAACGGTAAAATTTTGTATTGTTGGGTAATGTTTTGAACATTTCCTATATCAAAAGTTGATCGGCTCAGGCACGTTATCTAAAAGCGTTGATGTTCTAAATCAAACTACAGTTCTTAGTATACGGATCACACACAAGAGGAAGAGTTCAGAAATGAACGAATTCTTCTTGAGGTATTGTAGACTAGGTCATATCAATGCGACCCGACTAGCTAAGTTACATTTAGATGCATATTTAAATCAGTTTGAATTTACATCTTGTGAAACTTGCCAGTCATGTCACAGAGATAAGATGACCATAGCTCCGTTTATTGGAAACGGAGAAAGAGTTAGTGAACTCTTGGGATGATACATGTTGATGTATAAAGATCCCTTGTCTACACATGCCAAGACCGGTTCTTTGTACTTCATTACATTCTCTGATAATCTCTCAAGATTCAGACATATGTTCCTGTTGAAACACAAGTCTGAACCTTTTGAGATATTCACATAATATGATTTAGAAGTAGAGAACCAAAGCACGGGTATAAGTATTATGTCCTTTGATGTGATCGAGGAGGAGAATACTTGAGCACGAAAATCCTGGATTATTCCAAAGGAGAATGAGATTCTCTCTCAGCATTACTCCTCCGTATACACCATAGCACGATGGTAGATCGGGGTGGAGATATCTCACCCTATATGATAAGGTGTGCTCTATGATGAGTACTACTGAGTTACCTATTTCCTTTTTGGGAGTTATGCACTTGAGAAGCTGCATACCTATTGAATAGGGTTCAAATCAAATCAGTTGCCTACCACTTTATATTTGATATGATAAGGGAAGAGCCCATCTCTCAAGTTAGTTGAGATTTGGGGTTGTCCAGCCTATGTCTGAAAAGCAAAATCCGGACAAGCTCGAGGCAAGGTCAGTTATGTAGAACTGGAAAGGTTCCAGCTATACAAACTGCAGCTGATGATTTGAAAGAACCAAAGGATTCAATAGTTACCAACGAACCTCAACCTCTCCGCCGATCTAGTAGGGTTCCTCACCCACCTGAGAGATACTTCGGTTTCTCTATGACAGTGGGAGCGAGGATTGCATCATGAGATGATGACCCAACTAGTTTCGAGCTGGCCATCAGGAGTAAGACTCTGTAAGAATGGCTGGATGCTTAGTGATCTGAGATGGAATCCTTATACACCAACAAAGTATGGACTTTAGTTGCTATATCTGAAGGGTTAAATCCCCATCAGGAGCAAGTAAATCTTGAGAAGATTACTTGGTGTAGATGGAAAAGTTGAGACTTTCAAAGCTAGACTCGTTAAAGCTTTTCGTCATCGACCAGGCGTGGATTATGATGAAACCTTTTCAAGTGGCTATGCTTAAGTCCATCCAGATCCTACTTGCCACGGCTACATACCATGACTACGATATCTGGCGGTTGGGTGCCATGACTGCTTTTCTAAACGATGTTTTAGAAGAGAACGTCTATAAGTACACAGCCATAGGGCTTCGTAAACAGTGGGAGCAGCGGAATCGTGTACAAGATGCTTTATAGGATAAAGCAGGTATCGCGGAGTTGGAACATCTGTTTTGATGTGTTAGTCAAAGAGTTTGATATCATCAAAATGGTAGATGAACCTTGTATATACAAAAAGGTAGTACGGAGTGTGGTGATGATCCTCGTAAAGTACGTGGATGACATACTCTAGATAGGGAAGGAGTTTCCTATGCTACGCTCGGTCAATCTCCGCTTATCACAATAATTCTCCATATAGGATCAAAGTGATACCTCCTAAATCCTGGGTTTTGGATCTATGAGATAGATCTAAATGGATGTTAGGATTCTCACTAGTTATAGTGAGATGGTATCAACCGATCCTGGGGAGAATCACTGGAAGGGTTCCAGAGTGATAAGGACGACTGAAAGTCAGTCACAGGCATTGTCTTTATCCTCAGTAAAGGGACGGTATGTTGGAAGAGTTCCAAGCTAGATACCGTGGCATACTAGACGATAAAGGCTCGATACATCGCTACTTAAGATGCTACCAAAGAGGCTGTTTGGGTGTATATTGGTTCATGAGATGAACTAGGTTCCAACCATTGTGAGACAATGGAGTTGTGGCTTATGCCAAGGAACGCCGTCCCATCAGTGATCCAGACATATTCTAAGGCAGTGTCACCTGATCATGGAGATGGTTGATCTCCAGGGTGATCGAGGTTAGGAGAGTAGACTCAGAGGACAACACGGCGGATCCACTCACGAAGGCCTATTCCCAGAGAGAGACTTTTATGGGATGGTTGAGTATGAGATACTACAACCACTGCTACAGATGGCCCTAGTGCAAGTGGGAGATTGTTAGTTATATGTATGCCCTAGAGGCCATTACTGTACATTGGATGTATATTGTAGTGGATGCTGGGACATATATAGGAAGGACTTTCTTGCTCGACATGATAGTATGCTATCTGGTTACTCTTTACCTTAACGTGTACACTGATTGTCTCTCTGTTACATGTTGGTAAAGCCCTTAGGATGTGTACTTGACTACCTGGACTATGATGCGGATCATACTAGTGGGGACATGGTAGTCCATAAGTACATCCTTCAAAGTCCCTAGTCGTGGGTGTATCGAGATGGGGCATCGATATACCAGAGTAGACTAGCGTGTACCTTCTCGACCCATACAGATGGGCGATGGATGATCCCATATCCATTGGTGTTTGACATCGGAGATGATATACGGGTGCTCAGTAAAGACTGGGTACACTGGACGGACTCGCCGAGAACTCCCAGATGGTATTATACCTTACGTCAGATGGCAGTTCTCTGGTGACACTGGTACAGAGTAGTCTGTTGACCCGAGATCGTCATAGAGTCTTGTGTGGTTCCCACTGTGCTTTGATTTCCATCTTACCACGTCCAAGAGGGCGTGCAAAATGGTGGTTTTTGGGTACAGTCCCGAGTCACATGGAGGCAATGAGCGATAGGAAGGGATTCGTCTCTCCCGGTATTGGGAGTTGATGTTGCGCTGTGTTCGATTGGCTATAACAGGAAATCCCTGGCCAGGGTTGCTGAGATTTACTGGTAAGTGTTACCAGTAGTATCTCGAATTGTTATAGACCTCATATCGACACGACTTATCGAGCTATTGGGGTCTGACGTTTACCACCCCTAGGCGAGATATGCGACATATCAGACGATCAGACCGGACTGTACGGTAGTGTTACTGGTTGGATTCACTGGAGTGTGAGCGGGCTTGCTCGTCGATCTTCAGATCGCTCAATACCCGGGTGGCCGTTACGTTTAGCAGATCGCTTGCGGCTTGTGGGTGTTTGATATGATCATCGCCTGCTGCCGGCGTATTGACGAGTCTTTAGAGTCCTACACAGAGGTTTCCTGGCTCAAGCAAAACGAAATAGGAGCGCATATGAGATATGTGCGGGACCGAGAATAATGCGTGTATGTGATACCGTATTTCATTCTCGCGATGACTGTGTCGATTGGTTGTATGCGATATAACCTAGTTATCGAATCGATGATTGATACGATAAGCCGATACATTGGATACTAGTCGGTTATATGCGATATGACCGGATCGTTAAATCAAGTGTTGATTTAATGATTTAATGTATAATTATATATTTGATATATTACTTTGCATTAACTAGTATTGGTTCACTTTAAATGGATTTTCTCACTTGTATGTGCACATTGTATATGTGATATATTTTTGTGCACATGTTTGTATCATGTTTGATGATACTTGCTTCTTTGGTTAAGTGTATAGAATTAAACCATGATTAAGAGGATGATTAGGGTTTTACATAATCTTTTATTTATTTATTGATTTATATGGAAAAGATTTTGGAGAGAATGGTGGCTTTCTTTGTTTCTAGTCAAAGCTTCATGAAGCTTTGACTTTGTAACCATTCTTGTCTCCATGCTTAACCCTAACCATTCCTTTAACCTTGGTCAATTCTCTACACATAACTATAGTTAAAATTATGATAAGTATTGATTTTATATTCTATTAAAATAACTTATCATAATATTATCTTCTTCTTCTTCTTCTTCTTTAAGAAGAAAACCAAGCATCCATCAATGGTGATTGATGAAAAAGAGTGAGAAATCCAATTCTAAAGTCTACCCACTTCCTATTTCTTCATCCTCTACCTCTTGCCAAGTAGTAGAGTGTGTTTTCTTCACAAGTTTCAAGACTTGGTGAAGTTGGAGCTTGATCTAGCGATGCCTCGACGTAGATCATCTTCGGCAAGGACATCGACGACCTAGCTCGCCATTTCTCCGATGAAGCCGATGCTAGAGCCCGGGAATTCATTTGGATAGCAAGGGGACTTCGTTACGGAGCTATGGAGGTGGAGCACCGGATCTACAAAGGTTGTATTTCCGTATAAACCTTAGTTAAGTTGTTAACTAGTTTTGTTTCGCCTAGTTTTCTAGCCAACGATCCGTAGTTTAGGGTTTCTCGGCACCGTAAATTTTTAAATTGGCATGGTTGATGCCTTGTGAGACCTCCTTGGTGTGCCTAGGAACCCTACAGTAGTATCTCATACCCAACATCCCGAAGAGTCTCTCAAATTGTATCTAGAGTATGGCCTTTGTGAGTGGATCCGCTGTGTTATCCTTCGTGTCAACTCTCCTAAGCTCGATCTCCCGGATCAGGTGATACCGTCTCAGAATATGCATGGATCGTTGATGGGACCTGGGTTCCTTAGCCAAGGCCACTGCTCTATTGTTATCGCAATACAAAGGTATTGGATGCTCAATGGATGGAACCACTCCAAGTTCAGTTATGAACTTCTTCATCCAGACAGCCTCTTTGGCTGCATCGTTGGCAGCGATGTATTCAGCCTCCATCGTCGAGTCTGCCATAGTTTCCTGCTTGGAACTCTTCCAACAAACCGCCCCTCCATTGAGGGTAAAGACAAATCCCGAGACCGACTTAGAGTCGTCCTTATCACTCTGGAAGCTCGAATCGGTAAAGGACTCCACTTGGAGTTCACCGTTATCATACACCAAGAACATCTCTTTAGTCATTCTCAAGTACTTGAGAATGTTCTTCATAGCTGTATTCTCTCCTGGATCTGCTTGATACCTACTCACTACACTTAGTGAGTATGCTACATCGGGTCTGGTGCATAACATCGCATACATGATAGAGCCTACTGCCGAAGCATAGGGTATCTCTTGCATGCAAGCTCTCTCCAAATCAGTCTTGGGAGATATCTCTTTGGAGAGAATGAGTCCTGTGATCGTGGGTAAATTCCCATGCTTGGATTCTTCCATACTAAACCTCTTTAGTATGGTGTCTATGTACCTGGATTGGGACAATCCCAGTATCCGTTTAGATCTATCTCTATAGATCTTAATCCCCAAAATATAGGAGGCATCACCTAGATCTTTCATTGAGAATCTTTGTGATAAGAAGAGCTTGACCGATTGCAGTATAGGAACATCATTTCCTATCAAGAGTATGTCATCCACGTATAATACGAGGAAGACCACCTTACTCTCTGCCACCTTCTTGTATATACAAGGTTCATATACGTTTTTGATGAAGTCAAACTCTTTGACTACCACATCAAAATAGATGTTCCAACTCCGCGATACTTGCTTTAACCCGTAGATAGATTTAAGCAGCTTGCACACCTTCCCGCTGCTCCCACTGTCCACGAAGCCTTCTGGCTGAGTCATGTACACGCACTCTTCTAAATCACCATTTAGAAAGGCGGTCTTAACATCCATTTGCCAGATTTCGTAGTCATGGTATGCAGCAATTGCAAGTAGGATCCGGATGGACTTAAGCATAGCCACTGGAGAAAAGGTTTCATCATAGTCCACACTTGATCGTTGACGAAAACCTTTTGCAACAAGTCTAGCTTTGAAAGTCTCAACTTTTCCATCTACACCAAGTTTCTTCTTAAAGATCCATTTGCTCCCGATGGATTTTACCCCTTCAGGAGCAACTTCCAAAGTCTATACTTTGTTGGTGTACATGGATTCCATCTCAGATCGCATTGCATCCAACCATTTCACAAAGTCCCCACTCGTGATGGCTTGCTCGAAGCTAGTTGTGTCATCATCTACCATGACGTAATCATCGCTCCTACCGTCAACGAGAAAACCGTAGTATCTCTCAGGTGGATAAGGAACCCTACTAGATCGGCGGAGAGGCTGAGGTTCGCTGGGAGCTATCGAATTCTCTAGCTCTACTAATTCTTCTGTCGTAGTTTGTATTGCTGGAACTTCTTCCAGTTCTACCTCCTCACCATTAATTTCCTTTGCAAGAAATTCCTTTTCTAAAAAGGTGGCATGTCGAGAAACAAACACCTTTTGTTCCTTGGTGTGGTAGAAGATATACCCTCGCGAATGTTTGGGATATCCAATAAACTTACACAGAAAAATCCTTGCCTCGAGCTTGTCTGGATTTTGTGTTTTCACATATGCCAGACAACCCCATATCCTAACATAATTAAGATATGGTCCATTTCCTTTCCATATCTCATATGGAGTGGTTGGCACAGATTTGGTGGGAACCATATTCAATAGGTCTCCAGCTGTCTCCAGTGCATAACCCCAAAAGGAAATAGGTAACTCAGCGGTGCTCATCATAGAGCGCACCATATCTAATAGGGTGTGATTCCTCCACTCCGATACACCGTTGTGCTGTGGTGTATACGGAGGAGTAAGCTGAGAGAGAATCCCATTATCTTTTAGATAGTCACGGAATTCCGTGCTCAAGTATTCTCCTCCCCGATCAGATCGCAGGATTTTAATACTTTTACCCGTCTGGTTCTCGACTTCATGCTTATATTCTTTGAATTTCTCAAAATCTTCAGACTTGTGTTTCAGTAGGAACACATGTCCGTATCTTGAGAGATCGTCAGTGAATGTAATGAAGACGAGGAACCATTCCTGGCATGTGTAGACATGGGACCGCATACATCACTATGTATCAGTCCCAAGAGTTCCGTAACTCTTTCTCCGTGTCCACTAAATGGAGTTTTGGTCATCTTTCCTTTGAGACATGACTGACAAGTTTCCTAAGATGATAATTCGAACGAATTCAAATATCCATCCTTATGTAACTTAGCTAGTCGTGTCGCATTGATATGACCTAGTCTACAATGCCACAAGAAGGATTCGTTCATTTCTGAACTCTTCCTCTTATGTGTGTTCTGTACGTTAAGAACTGTGTTTTGATTCAGAACGTATAACCCGTTACTTAACGCACCAAATCCAATCAACACTTGATTTAGGTAAATGTTCATAACATTATTCTCTACTACAAAGTTATATCCTTCTTTATCTAATAAAGAAACTAATATTATATTGCATATCATAGAGGGCACGTAATAACATTCTTTCAAGATCAAAGTATTGCCATTTGGTAATACAAGGTGATATTCACCAACTGCTTTGGCTGCAACACTTGCACCATTCCCAACTTTTAGAGAATGATCACCTATTCCCAGTTCTCTACATTTTCTTAGCCCAATTTGTAGGGTTAGCTTAGCACCTTAGGAAGGTTTTGGCAAGCATAAAACATGCTTCTTTAAAATTTTTGGGGTGCTAAACAAACCCTAACCAAGATCTTAACTAGAGAATTATAGTTAACTATGCATGTAAACAACTTTACATCTAAGAGAGAGGGATAACAACCTTTGTAGTTCATTCCTTCGCTTCATAAGCTCCGAGTAGTAGTCTCTTTTCCGCGATCTATGATCTCCCGGACTCAAGAGAGGCTCCACAAGTCGAATGATCCATTCTTACTTGAAGTCTTCCTTTTCGAAGATGATCTACCTTAAAGAATCTCAAGATCAAGCTTTCATTTCTCTAATCAAGTATTAATGAAGTGAACACCCTAATCTAAGTGGCTATAATAGATGAGGATGATGAAATAGGAATTTTGCTCTCTTTTGTTTTCATTTTCTCACTTTAAATCATCACAAGTCAAAAAGCTAGAAAGCTTTTTCAAGGAGGAAAAAGAAGAAAGCTTTTGTGATGAATAATGAATTATTGTTGTGGTTAGAATTGCAACCCTTGGTTAAGAATGAAAGGCTTAACCATTGTAGAGAATAAACCATAGGTAAAGGGTTTGGGTTGGGTTAACAAATATCTACACAAAATATCAAGCTAAATGACAAAAGAAAGCTTCATGAAAAAGCTAACCCAAATGCTAACCCAAATCCAAAACCTAACTTTGTTTAAACTTAACAACCATGTTGCATTTGTAACCCTAACTTGTTACAATATTATATATCATATATACAATATATTTTGTAACAAAAGAAAATAATACAATTAACATATATCGCATATACATCAATGTATTACCCAGTGAGAAAATGAATCAATAAAGCGAGCTTATATTAGTTAACGTAATGTAATATATCACATATATAATTATACATTAAATTATCGAATCAACTCTTGATCCGACAATCCGGCTATATTGCATATAACCGACTAATATAACATGTACCAATTCATCGAATCAACACTTGATCCGATGACCCGGCTATATCAAATATACCCGGCCGATATCTCATATCGCGAGAATAGAATACGGTATCTCATATCGTATTATTCTCGGTCCCGCACATATCACATATGTGCTCCTACTCCATATTGCCTGAGCCAGAAAACCTCTGTGTAGGACTCTAAAGAATCGTCAATACGCCGGCAGCAGGTGATGATCATATCAAACACCCACAAGCTGCAAGCGGTCAACTAAACGTAACAGCCACCCGTGTATTGAGCAATAAGAAGATCAACAAGCAAGCCTGTACATTCTCCTGCAAATCCAATCAGTAACACTCCCGTATAATCCGATCTCTTCGTCTGATATGTTGCATATCTAGTCTAGGGGTGGTAAACGTCAGACCCCAGTAACCGATTGTAAGTCCACGGTAGCACCCCGGCCGTCTAACAGACGCCAAATGCGGAACAAAACTTTTTATAACTGGCGCTATCGCGTACTATAACCCGGATCTGCCATTAAAGCTAAACTAACAAAATACAAAGTGGGTAGAATTGTTATACCGAACGATCCAAGTCCTTCGGTCTTCAACCATCATCCCACGCTTTGTTGCGGCTGCTCCAATCTCCTGAATCTCCAGTCTTCTCGTCCAGGTGGCACCACGTCGATGGATCTTTAAACGGGCTCCCATCTCTGAACCGAGGCAACTCGATCGTCAAGTTTGCTAGAAGAGACAACCAAGATGATGTAGAGAATGAGTAGAACACTTTATCTCGTTATGTCCAAAGCTATGGACGAATGGTTAATGAAGTTGCCTTTTGGATCGGGTGATGGAATGAAATGAGCTATGAAATTTCCATACACCAAAACTATAATCTTTTCTTCCAAATGAACAACAACCATGAGCAATGAGAGGGGGAAGGCCGGCTACTATATAGAGGAGGGGTGAGTGTAGGAGGAGGGAGAGGTGACCACAACAACATGATACTTATCATAACACCTAGTATGAATGCATTAATGAAAACAATGAATCACTTAACCTTGTCATCACAACATTAAATGAACACTTAATGCATCAAAGAGTCACATGCCACCTCATCATCCTAGTCACCATCTAGAACCTTCTAGAAACACGACTCACCCCATGACTCACCCTCAAGAAGAAAAGATAAATCCGTATTTAACCGAATGTTAAATACGGCTGATAGAAAATAGGAAACTGGCAGCTTCCAAAAGTGATCCTGAAACGAATTTCAGGATAACCCCGTAATGGTATAAACATACCCGCATTTGTATTACGACCGAATACAAATGCATCTGAGACAAAGATATTATATCTACACAGTATAATAATCGGATCCGGCTTAAACCAAAGCCGACCAGTATTATCTGAAAAATGACACGTGCGAAAACACACGTGCATTTTCCGAACCCTGCCATATAACCATACGGCCTCTACAATGTTTCGCCCGAACTTGGGAAAGTGTCTGTGGGGGACTCAAAGACTCATCAACACACTGGCACTGGGTATAACCACTAGCACGTCAGAGGTACGAGCTGTATGTAACGTTCTGCCTATGTATTGATTGGAAGGGAAGCTGACGAGCGAATTCATCCATAAACCCTACTGAGCCTAACAGTGACAATATACATACAGTCCGGTCCGTTCGTCTATGAGTATTGCATTTCTGCCTAGGGGATGGTAACGTCAGACCCCTAATAGCAGTATAAGTCGTGTCAGAGAGTAGCCCAGAACACCCTGAGATACTACTGGAGTATCTGCCAGTAAATCTCCTGCCTCGGCCGAGGGCTTTGTGTAATGGCTCTCCTAGACACAGCGCGATCTTACCCCCAATACCGGGAGAGACAAATCCCCTGCTGATCCGCTCACTTGCCTCCAATGTGGCTCGGGACTGTACCCAACTAAAACCTGTTTGCACAACTCCTTTGAGCGTGGTAGGGTAGTAATCTAAGCACAGTGGGAACTCACACGAGACAAATGACGATCTCAGGTCGATGAACTAACCTGTACACATGTCACCAGGGAACTGCTATCTGACGATATGTATAATACCAATTAGCAGGTTCCCGGCGAGTCCTGTCCGGTGTACTCATAACCCAATGAGCACCTGTATACATCTTAGGTGATCCTACTGACACCAATGGCTTGTGAGACCGGCCATCTCCCCTCGTCGGGGTCTCGACTGTATACACTAGTCTACTCTGGAGTATCGATACCCTGTCTCGAAACTCCCACGACTAGGGACACTTTAAGGATGTGCTTACAGACCCCAGCTCCCACGTATATGATCGCCATCATACTGCTGGTAGTCAAGCAAGAATTCTAAGGGCTCTATCATCATGCAATAGTGAACTAAAGCATGTATACGATGATAAAGACAAACCAGATAGCAAACTATCATCTCGAACAAGACTGTCATATCGGTATAGGTCCTGCTTCAACCATTGCAATCACGTACCTGCGATCCAATAATTGACTTTGAGGGCACTATCTCCAACACCGATAAGTCATGTCGATGTAAGGCTCATAACGGGTCAAGAAACTACTGATAACTCTTACCAGTAGCATTCCATATCAGCCCTGGCCAGAGACTTCCAGTTATAGCCAATCGAACACAGCACAACATCAACTCCCTACACCGGGAGAGACAAAACCCCTCCTATCGCTCATTGCCTCCATGTGATTCGGGACTGTACCCAAAAGCCACCGTTTTGCACGCCCTTTTGGACGTGGTAAGGTGGAAATCAAAGCACAGTGAGAATCACACAAGACTCTATGACGATCTCAGGTCTACAGACTAACCTGTACCAGTGTCACCGGAGAACTGCTATCTGACGATAGGTATAATACCATCCAGGAGTTCTCGGCGAGTCCGTTCAGTGTACCCAGTCTCCACTGAGCACCCGTACACCATCTTTGATGTCCAACACCAATGGATATGGGATCATCCTTCGCCCATCATATGGGTCAAGATGCGTGTACGCTAGTCTACTCTGGAGTATCGATGCCCTGTCTCGATACACCCTCGACTAGGAACAGTTATAGGATTTACTCATTGACTACCCTGGCCCCACTAGTATGATCTCATCATAATCCTAGTAGTCAAGTACATATCCCAAGGGCTTCATCAACATGTGATCACAAAACAGTATTTGTTAACACGTTAAGATAAAGTGAAACCAGATAGTATACTATCATATCGAGCAAGAAAGTCCTCTCTATATATATCCAAGCATCCACTATAATATACATCATATGTACAACAATGGCCTCTAGGGTATATACATAACTAACACGAGTAACATATTACATATGTGGGATCCTGATCCGGTATCTAATACTCAGGACGTAGAGTGTACTGAGAAACGGTTCTCGGTAACTAATACACCCGAAGAAGATGCAACAACATGCTCATTCTTCGTTTGGGTGGCATGGAAATCCGGATATTTTCCTATTTCCTGCTCGGACTTATAACAATTATAAGTTGGAGTGGAACCAACGTTCCCCTGCTCAACATAACAAGCGGGTTCGGTCAATACATCCATATTATTATCTTGATTAAGGCCTGACATGGTCGCTGCCTGGAGAGAGAGAAGAAAACACTTTAGCGTATGCTCTTGTAAGATTATATTGGTTTATTATCTTATCTAATCAGGATGGTTCCAACTGTTTTTATTAAATCTTCCTTCAAACCCTAAAAAGTAAGACTGATCGGGATTAATTACACCTTATAAGTTCGCCAATCTTTCGGTCAGGCCAGTGTTGGTACTTTAAGGGAGGTTCCCCGTGCTTTCGCACGGACCTAATTAAATAAACCTCGTTTTCCCAGGGGCGTAACCCCGTTAACACCTTTCTAGACACCTACTTGATTGGCTAATTGTGATATGTAAAACTCTCCCTGGAGTAAATCTTACTCGCAGTGGGTATCGGGATCCAACTATCTCATAGAAGATATGCAATCTCTTTGCAAATTTTAACACTTGAAATTCCCGATAACACCTTTTCCCTTAGCGTCCTATGACCTTGACGCAGGCCAACAAACCATAGTCCGCTAATCAAGTTCAGCCCGTACATTTCTTGATTGAATTAAACCCACCCGCACGACCCTTAACGCAGGCCAACAAAGTCGCACGACTACCCTAATCCAATCTCATCTCATGTCGCAGATAAGCACTAGTTAGCTACCGCACACTACGCCTTGACGCAGGCCAACAAACGTAGCACGAATACTAAGTAGTACTTATCTGAAATGACGGAGGGCTACACAGGTTTTTAAGAAAACCATGAGCGTAGTGAACTTGATATCATTGTAGAATCGAGTGATTTTTTTTGAAAAGGAGTGTTTTTGAGGCTTTTTACCAGTCTTGCTAAAGAGGTCACTCCCGGTGAAGGGATCTCGGCTCTTTCCTTATCGAATAAGGTGCAGGATATTTCACAAATACCTCTTTGCAAAGCAAGAACTAAAAAAAGCAATCAAAGACAAAACCGAGTGGGTTATAGTATCTGCTAGTTTCTCTAAAGAGGTCACTCCCGGTGAAGGGATCACGGCTCTTTCCTCATCGAATGAGGTGCTGGATATTCTACAAAGGATACCGCTATACAAAGCAAAAACTAGAGCTACCCTTTTTGAAAATTTGATTCTACAACATCTTTTAGGTTTCTTTATTTTTCACTAATCTCATTAATGAAGTCCCATCATTTATACTTCCTAAGCATCATAGAAGAAACGAAAATACAACGTACGCTTATGCCATCCGCATTCGCCACAGTGTCCCGTTATACACCGTTAGGTTACTTAACTAACGGCATAGCGGGGCGGGACTACCGCGGGTGCAAATCATAAGCAACGTTTATTATATATCATATATACAATAATAAAGCATTCATCTCAGGCATATAAAGTGATCACATCACAGAATATCAGAAGCAAAAGATAACATATGAAATATTAGATATACTAGGAATTTCGTGTTTTAAATTAAGCCAGTATAAAACACGGATTCCACGGTCGCGATGAATAGCCAAACCCACATCCCTAGACCCCTACGAGAGCGGCAAGCAACCCTACCAATTCTAGAGTTAGAAGACCCTGACTCGACTCCTCGTGATGGTCTCCCACTGGACTCTAGAACCCGGTTACTTATGCTCTCCTCGTTGGGTCTATCCTAATGCGGAAAAGTAAATAATATACAACAATGGTGACATTATCCTCAACTCGGAAGTGCCCCAATAAAAGAATATTACATACAATGAATTTTACATGAATGAAAATAAAAACTCCCATCTCACATAAATCCCCCGGCTATTCAAAACACGACAATCCAATATAACATATCCCAGCAACACATAACATCACATGTCATCAACGTAAGTAAATATGCGTATCACAATTGTCGTTGACATATAGCAATGAAAATGGTGATACACCACATATTACACTTACGGTCGCAGAAAAGAAAATCTCAAACTACAACATTTGGAATCCACAATCACCTTAGACATCATAAACCTAAAATATCACATACTTTGGATTTCATGCCTAACTATATGAATTCCACATATTGTATCACATTCCACAAATAGCTAGACGACGTTAAACATTCCGATCGAATTAACAAACACCCAAAATTTCCAAAAAAGCTCAACACTTGAGCGCGGTTTAAAAATACTCATCACATGCCACAGTGTAAGTCCACGTTACCTCTCCCGGTACTTACGGGCTTGCGGAAATGATGAAAAACGATTTTTCTTTTGGTGGTAACATGGACTCAAAATACGGATCTTTGTTAAACAACTATCTAACAATCCTAACAAGAGTTTTACCTACTCGGTTAGGGGTTATACCTTAACTTGAACTCCTTGTCTTGGTCTCCTTGTGGTGGTCGGATGGCTCTCTTCTCGTCGTCTCTTTGTGCAGAAGATGGATCCACCTGAAAGCTTCTACCTTTGGCTTCAACCTCAAACTAGAGGAAACTAGAACACTTGGCTTGCTAGACTTTGTGTGCTAGGATGAGTAGAGGAGTGTGTTGGGTTTTATCTCTATGGTTCTTGCTTCTCAACACATGAGACAAGTAGAACCATGGACTAGAGAGAGAGCAAGAGGAAGAGGGAGAGCTCAAGCATGAGAGAGAAAGGAAATGAAAGAATGAGCAAGACTTTTGCCATCCAAGCTCTCATAATCAAAAATCATCATAACAAATAATAGTAATTGAGTATTATGTGATGGTTCAAGTCAAAATGGCAATATCATTTCATGCACTCATTTTGCAAAGAGAAACAACCAAGCAAAAGTCTTTGCCATGAAATGATAGCCATTGTAATGATGAAGGTCAACAAGTCCAACCTAGTCAACCGGTCAACTAAGTCAACAAGTCAACAAAGTCAGTCATCAACAACAATGTCATAATAATACTTAATTAATATTATTTTTAATCATATTTCTTATTCTCATTAGGGTTTAGCAAAAGTCAACAGTCAACAACCCTAATGAGAATCCTCTGCCTCTGTCTCTCTGTCAACTGTGCATACACACCCGCATCCGCGTTTCGAGGAACACGCATACAAACGAGATAAAACCAATCCCAAAACGTACACTAGGATCTGGTTTAAACCAAAGCCCTCTAGTGACAACTGCCCGGACACTAAACGTGCACAAGTGCACGGATGTGACCGAACCCTGTCGCAAAACCATGCGACCTCTACTCTTTTGCCTAAAGGCGAATAGCTTTCTGTGTGGGACTCTAAAGACTCGACACTACGCTGGTAGTAGGTTTAACCACAGACCGCAAGCGGCACTAGCTGTGCATAACGGCCCCCAGGTAGATGCCGATAAGAAGACGGACGAGGTGAAACCCATCTGAACTCTTACTGAGCCTGAATGTGACAATCTGCGTACAGTCCGATCTGTTCGTCTGAGAATATCGCATGGCGGGCCTAGGGGGTGGTAAACGTCAGTCCCCTAATAGCGGTACAAGTCGTGTCGGAGTGTATCCCAGAACACCCTGAGATAACACTGGAAACCTATCAGTATATCTCGCTTGCCCTGGCCAGGGACTTTGTGTAATGGCTCTCCTAGACACAGCGCGATATCAACCCCTAATACCGGGAGAGACGAATCATGTCTAACCGTCACTGCCTCCAAGTGCTTCGGGACTGCACCCAACTACTACATGTTTGCACGACTCCTTTGAGCCATGGTAGGGTAGTAATCTAAGTACAGTGGGAACACACTCGAGGCAAAGTGACGGTGTCAAGTCAGTGGACTAAGCTATACTCATGTCACCTGGGAACTGATAACTGACAATAGGTATAGTACCAACCAACAGTTCCCAACGATTCCTGTCCAGTGTACTCGTAACCTAACGAGCACCCGCTTACTATCTCAAGTACGATGTACTGACGGCTGTGGGACAGACCGTCTCCCACACTGGGATGAGAAGCGCATACGCTAGTCTACTCCGGAGTATCGATGCCCTGTCTCGATAGTCCTACGACTAGGGACCTGCATAAGGATGTGCTTGTGGATTACCCAGCCCCCACGAGTGTGACTGCCATCACAACGCTGGTAATCAAGCAAAGATCCTAAGGGCTCCACTAATGTGTATAGGTGATATACAAAAATAAACACATGTACACATTAAAGTAGAAACAAACCAAGTAGCATACTACTATTTTGAGCAATATTGTCTATACAAGGTGAATATCCCAAGCTTCCATTACGTAATATACAAACTAGTATGATGCTGTAATGGCCTCTAAGGCATATACACTAACAATCTCCCACTTGCACTAAGGCCATGTACTGGCGTATCGAAGACCTGTCATCTCGATCAGCCGCTCGAACTGAGTCTGGGGTAAGGCCTTTGTGAGTGGATCAGCAGTGTTATCTTCCGTGGCAACTCTCCGAACCTCGATCTCCTGGCGACTCACGATCTTCCTGATCAGGTGATACCGCCTTAAGATGTGTCTGGATCTCTGATGGGACCTGGGTTCCTTCGCTAAAGCTATAGCCCCGTTGTTGTCGCAATACAGAGGTATTGGATTAACAATGGACGGAACCACCTGAAGTTCTGTTAAGAACTTCCTTATCCAGACGGCTTCTTTTGCGGCATCTGCAGCAGCGATATATTCCGCTTCCATCGTCGAGTCAGCAACGGTTTCCTGTTTGGAACTCTTCCAACACACCGCCCCTCCATTGAGGGTAAAGACATAACCCGACATGGACTTGGAATCATCCTTGTCACTCTGGAAGCTGTAGTCAGTAAAGGCCTCGATCTGGAGGTCTTTTCCGCCATACACCAAGAACATCTCCTTAGTCCTTCTCAGGTACTTGAGAATGTTCTTTACCGGTATCCAGTGCTTCTCCCCAGGGTTTGACTGATACCGGCTTACCACACTCAGTGCATAATCTACATCTGGTCTGGTACACAACATCGCATACATTATAGAGCCTACCGCAGAAGCGTAGGGTATAATAGACATGCGATCCCTTTCCAAATCAGTCTTGGGAGACATCTCTTTGGAGAGGGTGATCCCGTGACAAGCCGGTAGATTACCGCGCTTGGAATCTTCCATACTGAATCTTCTCAGTATGGTGTCGATGTACCTGGACTATGAAAGTTCTAATATCCTCTTGGATTTGTCACGATAGATCCGGATCCCCAGAATGTAAGAGGCATCACCCAGGTCTTTCATGGAGAACCTGTGTGACAAGAATCCCTTGACAGATTGTAGCATAGGAATGTCATTTCCTATCAAAAGAATGTCATCCGCCTACAATACGAGGAATACAACAGTTCTTGCTACAAATCTACTATAGATGCATGGTTCATCTGGATTTTTGATAAAGCCAAATTCTTTGACCGTCTCATCAAAACAGATGTTCCAACTCCGCGATGCCTGCTTTAGTCCATAGATGGACTTAAGCAACTTGCACACCTTTCCGCTGCTCCCACTCTGAATGAAACCCTCTGGCTGGTCCATATAAACACACTCCTCTAAATTTCCATTTAAAAAAGCGGTCTTTACGTCCATCTGCCAAATCTCATAATCGTGGAAGGCAGCAATGGCAAGAAGGATCCGAATGGATTTTAGCATAGCCACTGGAGAAAAGGTTTCGTCATAGTCCAAACCAGGTCTTTGACGAAAACCCTTTGCAACAAGTCTAGCTTTATTGGTCTCAACCTGTCCATTTACACCAATCTTCCTTTTGAAGATCCACTTGCATCCTACGGGTTTTACCCCATCTGGAGTAACGTCCAACGTCCATACTTTGTTGGTGTACATGGACTCCATTTGGGTCCGCATTGCATCCAGCCATTTTACCGAGTCAACGCTCTGAATGGCCTGCTGGAAGCTAGTCGGCTCATCACTATCAATGATGTAATCCTCTCTATCCCCGTCTATGAGAAAACCGTAGTATCTCTCGGGCGGATGAGACTACCTACTACTCCTGCGGAGCGGCGCAGGAATGTCCTGATCTTTCGAACCCTCTGGTTCTACTAAGCTTTCAGTAATAGCTCGTGGTTCTGGAATTTCTTCTAGTTCTATTGCGCTCCCACGTATCTGATTTTCCAAAAACTCAGTTTCCAAGAAGTGGGCATGACGAGAAACAAAAACCTTTTGTTCCTCTTCGCAATAGATGAAATATCCCTTGGAGTTCTTTGGATATCCCACAAACTTGCACTGTACTGAGCGTACCTCGAGTTTGTCCGCATGCTGCTTTTTGACAAAAGCTAGACATCCCCATTCTTAATGTGCTTAAGATAGGGTTTCTTCCCACATCACATCTGATATGTTGTGGTAGGCACAGTCTTAGTTGGAACTCGGTTCAAAAGGTATGCAGCTGATTCTAGTGCATATCCCCAGAATGATCGCGGTAACTCAGCGTTACTCATCATGGAACGTACCATATCTAATAGGGAACGGTTCCGTCTCTCCGATACACCGTTATGTTGCGGAGTGTATGGAGGAGTAAGCTGAGAGAGAATTCCATTCTCTTTTAAGTAATCCAGGAACTCGGCACTTAAGTATTCACCACCTCGATCAGATCTCAGTGTCTTGATACTTTTACCGGTTTGTTTTTCTACTTCATTCTTATATTCCTGGAATTTTCCAAAGGCTTCGGATTTATGTTTCCTTAAGAAGACATATCCGTACCTTGAAAAGTCATCCATAAAAGTAATGAAGTAAGAATAACCGCTTCGCGCATGTGTAGACATTGGACCGCACACGTCGCTGTGTACGAGTCCCAAGAGCGAGCTCGCTCTTACTCCGTGTCCAGTGAACGGAGTCTTTGTCATCTTTCCTTTGAGACGGGATTGACAAGTTGCATACGATTGATATTCGAACGGATCCAAATATCCTTCTGTATGTAACTTCGTCAACCTTCTCTCATTGATGTGACCCAGTCTACAATGCCATAAGAAAGCCTGGTTTGTTTTCGGAGACTTTCTTTTGTGTGTATTCTGGACATTGAAAATCTGTGGTTGGTTTAATACGTATATACCATTGTTTAATGTACCTGACCCAATCAAAACTTGATTAAAGTGAATGTTTACAACATTGCTTACAAATGCAAATTCATAACCTTCTTTAGATAATAAAGATACAGATATGATATTACAGGTTGCATTGGGTACAAAATAACAATCACGCAAAACCAAAACATGTCCATCTGACATTCCCAGGTGATAGTCCCCCACGGACTCAGCATCCATGCCAGCTCCGTTTGCAACTCTGAGGGCCATATCACCTGCCTTCAAAACCCTACGCCTTCTCAGTGCCTGTAAAGAATTACAGATATGAGATCCTGATCCGGTATCCAATACCCAGGATGTAGAGTTTATTGATAGACAGTTTTCAATAACATACACACCTGAAGCTGAAGCCGCAACTTGCTTCAGATCCTGGGTTCTGGCCTTCCAAGCCCTGCAATCCTTTTTCCAGTGTCCACTCTTGTGACAGTAAAAGCATTCTTCCTTTCCCACAAGCTTTCCCGCTACCTTTATTGCTTTTGTCTTTCCCTTCGTATCCACTTTACTAACACCGCCCCTTGGTTTGGCGGGGGCTTTCTTCTTCTTTCCCTTGGCTTTCGCCTTGGACCTAGAAGAGGAAGATCCTCCTACAAACAAAGTGGATATTTCCCTACCTTTCTGTAGGGTGCCCTCTGCACTCCTCATCATGTTGAGGAGTTCTGAAAGTTCAACTTCCTTTTCTTGTAAGTTGAAATTCAGGATAAACTGGGCGTAAGTGGAAGAAAAGGACTGGAGAATCAAGTCCGTGTAGAGCTCGTTCTCTAACGTGGTCCCAAGATCCGCGAGCTCCTCAATGAAGCCAATCATCTTAAGCACGTGTTCCGTTACCGATGATCCGACGGCCAATCTTGCCGAAAACAGCTTTTTCGACACTTCGTATCTGGCGATACGAGATTGCTCTCCATACAGTTCTTTTGTATGGAGAAATATGGATTCGATGTCCATATTCTCGTGCCTCCTCTGATGTTCATTGTCCATAGAGGCAAGCACGAGGCACTTGGCCTTCGCGCAATCGATTTTCCAGGTCTTACGGATTTCCCTATCCGCGACGCTGGTTTTGGGACCTGGGACAGGGGGAGCTTTGGTGGTAAGGAGATACCCCAACTTGTCATAAGTGATTGCCATTTTGACATTCCAGATCCAATCTTTGTAGTTTGGCCCTGTCAGTATGTTTTTATCTAGTAGTAACTTAAGTCCAGTCATGATATTTGGTCGCTGCAATTAGGAGAGAGAGAAGAAACACTTTAGCATGATGCTCTTGCAAGTTTAGAGTGGTTTTTAATTTGTCTAAACAGGATGGCTCTCACTGTCTCTCGAATCCCTCCTCAAACCAAAAAGGAAGAATTAGTCAGGATCAATCTCACCGTATAATACTGTTAGTTATATGTATGCCCTAGAGGCCATTACTATACATAGGATGTATATTGTAGTGGATGCTTGGACATATATAGGGATGACTTTCTTGCTCGATATGATAGTATGCTATCTGGTTACTCTTTACCTTAACGTGTATACTGATTGTCTCTCTGTTACATGTTGGTAAAGCCCTTAGGATGTGTACTTGACTACCTGGACTATGATGCGGATCATACTAGTGGGGACATGGTAGTACATAAGTACATCCTTCAAAGTCCCTAGTCGTGGGTGTATCGAGACGGGGCATCGATATACCAGAGTAGACTAGCGTATACCTTCTCGACCCATACAGATGGGCGATGGATGATCCCATATCCATTGGTGTTTGACATCAGAGATGATATACGGGTGCTCAGTGGAGACTGGGTACACTGGACGGACTCGCCGAGAAGTCCCAGATGGTATTATACATTACGTCATATGGCAGTTCTCTGGTGACACTGGTACAGGTTAGTCTGTAGACCCGAGATCGTCATAGAGTCTCGTGTGATTCCCACGGTGCTTTGATTTCCATCATACCACGTCCAAGAGGGCATGCAAAAAGGTGGCTTTTGGGTACAGTCCCGAATCATATGGAGGCAATGAGCGATAGGAGGGGTTTCGTCTCTCCCGGTATAGGGAGTTGATATTGCGCAATGCTCGATTGGCTATAACAGGAAGTCCTTGACCAAGGCTGTTTTAGGGATTTACTGGTAAGTGTTACCAATAGTTTCTCGACCCGTTATGAGCCTCATATCGACACGACTTATCGAGTTATTGGGGTCTGACGTTTACCACCCCTAGACAAAATATGCGACATATCAGACGAACAGACCGGACTGTACGGTAGTGTTACTCGTTGGATTCACAGGAGTGTGAGCGGGCTTCTGATCGCTCGTTGATCTTCTGATCGCTCAATACCCGGGTGGCCGTTACGTTTAGCAGACCGCTTGCGGCTTGTGGGTGTTTGATATGATCATCACCTACTGCCGGCGTATTGACGAGTCTTTAGAGTCCTACACGGGGGTTTCCTGGCTCAAGCGAAACGAAATAGGAGCGCATATGAGATATGTGCGGGGCCGAGAATAATACCAGTATGTGATACTGTATCCTATTCTCACGATTTGTGACATTGATCGGTTGTATGTGATATAACCGGGTTATCGGATCATGTGTTGATTCGATAAGTTGTTACTATTGATATTAGTCGGTTATATGCGATATGACCGGATCGTTAAATCAAGTATTGATTTAATGATTTAATGATTTAATGTAAAATTATATATTTGATATATTACTTTACATTAACTAGTATTGGTTCACTTAAGATTGATTTTCTCACTTGAATGTGCACATTGTTTATATGTGATATATGCAAGTGTACATGTTTGTATCATGCTTGATGATACAAACAAGTTGTGTGTATTAGACTTGAACCATATCAAGGTTAGATTAGGGTTTACTATTTTCCTTAGCATATAACAAAAGAGTGTGACTTTGGTCAAAGTTATCAAGCTTCATGAAGCTTGATGAACATTGACAAAGTCAACTCTTTTGTCATTTGCTTAAGATATTAGCTAACCCAACCCTTAACCTTATGCTATGGTTAATTCTCTACATGAGTTAAGCATGAGGGCTTAACTCAACCATGGTGCCATGATTAAAAGGATAAGTATTCATATTATTCTTTTAATTGAGAGAATTCTTTTCTTCTTCATCATCTTCATCAAGCTCACAAAAGCTTGAGAGCTCCAATGGTGCCATGAGAAAAAGAGTGAGAAATCCAATTCTAAAGTGAACCCACTTCCTATTTCTTCATCCTCTACCACTTGCCATGTAGTATAGGGTGTTCTCTTCACAAAGTTTTTGACCAAGTGAAGGAAAAGCTTGAGTTTGAGTCTCCCCGACGTAGATCATCTTCGGCCTCGAAGTCAATGACCTAGCCCGGTCATTTCTCCGACGAAACCATCGCTAGAGTCCAGGATCCGATGATCGCAGCGGAGGGACGTCAACACGGAGCTAAAGAAATGGTGGAGCGGATCTACAAAGGTTGTAATCCCTTTCACTTAGCAATAAAGTTGTTTACTTGCTTGATTTTCGCCTTTACTTCTAGTTAACGATCTATATTAAGGTTTCTCGGCACCGGAAAATTTTTGTTTGGCATGGTTGATGCCTTGTGGAACCTCTTGAGTGTGCCTAGTAACCCTACAGTGGTATCAGAGCCTAGCTAGAGCTTTAGGCGAAATGTAGACGATGTTAGAAGTCCGATCGAACCCGAATCCCTAATCTATAACCCTCTCTGGACATTTTCTGGAACTGTGGATTTTTCCCAATTAAAAATAGCCAAAAAATTCATCAGGCAATTGTAGGAGTTACTGTGAAGTTCGTGCTCGTAATTCGATGAAACTGCCGCGGAACCGCGGCATTAACATGCCTAATTCGGCGGTTCCGCGGCCATATAGTCGCATCATTCTTTGAAATTGCACCGTAATGTCCTTTTCTCATTCCTAATTCTTCTGGATATTTTTAATTTATACTCCACAGTGGATATTTCTGGGTTGTATTGGGGACTCAATGATTCGATCGGAATCTTTAACTTCGTCTATGTGTTTTCCGGATATTTTTGAATATGTTAAAAAGTTCGACCGGATATAAATACCCATTTTTTCCCCTGTCGGGAAATTTCCAAGTGTTGGATTTTTCTGTAGTTTGAAAACGTTCTAAGTAGTGCAAGTAACGCGATGGTCTCTCTATAAGACAACAAACCTTAACTCGATTATGTGACCGTCTTGAACTGCCCTTCGAACCTTAGGGTTTGGGGCAGTACGGCGTGCCACATGTGAGGCGTTGGTTTGACCCTTCTACGGCTGGACCGTTGGTACTGGGGCATGAACTGGATGTTTTTGAACTTATTTCAAGAATTGAGTTGTTTCGGGAAAACTTGGGTGTTTGATTGTTCGATCGGAAAATTTAACATTTTCTATTTATCTGGAATGTGATACAAAATTTGGAATCCACAAGTAGTTATGAGATAACTAATTTGGATGTTATAAACACAGCAGTTTAGTCTCAATTGATCGGTTGCCACGGAATTTTGATGTGATCAAAAGTCCGTTGCAATCACGTAGCGTACGCGGATACTCGCCATGTAAACTTAATAGATAGCCATGCCCCATAGCCCCGACCAAGCGACTGTAGGAGAACCCCGTCGCCAAAAGCATCCGTTAGGGTGCTCGCGGCAGCGGTGTTCCGCCTTAGTGCACTTCGTCGACGGCATCCGGGGGTGCGGCCGCCTACTAAAGTTTGCGACGAGCATTCGATCTAAATGCCGGGAACTTGTTGAATTGCCCGACTTGATATTGAAAAGTGTTTTCGATATAGAGACTAAAATGCGGTGTCTATAATTGTTAGGCATGTGATGTCTAATGAGTTTGCGGATTCCAACTGTTGTAGTTTTACACTTTCTTTTCTGCGACCGTAAGTGTAATATGTGATTTCGCCGGTTTCGTTGCTATATGTCAACGACAATTGGGATGCACACATTTATTTACGTTGATGACATGTGATGTTATGTGTTGCTGGATATGTTATATTGGATCGTCGCGTTTGAATAGCCGGGGGTTTTATGTGAGATGAGAGTTTTTATTTTCATTCATGTAAAAATAACTTGTATGTAATATTCTTTTATTGGGGCACTTCCAGGTAGCGGAAGATGTCACCCATTGTATATTATTTACTTTTCCGCACTAGGATAGACCCAAGGTGGAGAGCATAAGTAACCGGGTTCTGGAGTCCAGTGGGAGACCAACTCGAGGAGTCGAGTCCGGGTCTCCTAACTCTAGAATTGGTAGGGTTGCTTGCCGCTCTCGTAGGGGTCTAGGGGTGTGGGTTTGGCTATTCATCGCGACCGTGGAATCCGTGTTTTATATAGGCTCGTATTGAAAACATGGACGTCCTAGTATATCCAATGTTTCATATGTTTCTTCTGCTGCTATATCTGTGATGTGATCATTTGATGTTCTGTGATAAATACTGTATATAGTATATATGATATATTATATAGATATTACTTATGTTTTACACCCGTGCTAGCCCTGTCCCGCTCTGCCGTTAGTTACCTAACCTAACGGTGCACGAGGGGACATCGAGGCGAATGCGGATGGCATAAGTGTACGTCGTATTTATCTGTGATGTTTAGGTACTTAAATGATGGGACTTCATTAATATGATTAATGAAAGAAAAGAAACCTAAAGATGTTGTGGAATCGAATTTTCAAAAACAGGTAGCTACAGTTCTTGCTTTGCATCGCGGTGTTCCTTGTAGAACATCCTGCACCTTATTCGATAAGGAAAGGACCGAGATCCCTTCACCGGGAGTGACACCTTTAGCAATAACTGGCAGATGCTACAACTCTCGGTTTGTATTTTGATTGCTTCTATAGTTTTTGCTTTACACAGCGGTATATGCGATATATCCTGCACCTTATTCGACGAGGAAAGGGCCGACGATCCCTTCACCGGGAATGACCCCTTTAGCAAAACTAGAAAAGCCTCAAAAACACTCCATTTTAAAATCATTTGATTCTACAACGATATCAAGTTCATTACGCAAAAGGTGTAAGCCCGCGGGGGCGCCCCGGCCGTCGATCCGACGCCGGAAACGCGGAAAACAAAAACTTTGCGAACTTTGCAAAACGGCACCACCGCGGACTTTTTACCCGGATCGGGCCATTAACCTAGCTAGCTAGCAAAAGGAAAAGAGTAGAGATGCTATACCAAACGATCCGTGTCCTTCGGTCTTCGTCTCCGCTCCGATCTCCCGCGGAATCTCCGTCACCTCCTCGCTCGTCGGAAAGGGCACCACGTAGCCGGAATCTTTTACGGGCTCCCGCCTCTTGACCGAGGCAACTCGGGCGCGAAGTTGGCTAGCCGACGCGTCCAAGGCTTGCTATAGAAATAGTGTAGAAGCTTGTCTCTTTTGGGGTTTATGAGGTTGCCTTGTTGGAGGAATTTTGCACAATGATTTTTATGGATTGATGCTAGATGAAGAATGGAGCATCAAGCAAAATGAGCTCGGCCAAAAAGGAAGAAGTGCTCACTGGAAAATGTTGCATGTGGGGAGGTATGTAAATTAATTCCATGCAAAAGGAAATCTCTGCTCACAAAAAACAACCAGCACACTCATACAAATGGGGGGGGGCCCACGAATTAAGCATCAAGGAAATTAAACCATACACACAAAAAAAAATAAAACCTCACACCAATTTCTATTCTCAGTGGCCGGCCCATTCACAAGTCCAAGTGGGAAAAAGAATATGATTAATTAAGAAATGAAAAGATAATGATCAAAAACACATCCACTTCAAATCCATTTCTAATCTAATCAAATCTCATAAATGCAAGAGAAAGACCAAAATGGAATATCATGATGAAGAGGATAATCATAATCCACACTCATGCAAAGAAACCCCTCACAAAAATGTTAATTGCAAATTTGCAATTAACACCCTCCAACGAAAAATCCGACCGGGAAGGAAAAAGAGAAAACCGGCCGGAACGGAATACAAACTGGCAACCCCAGAAAAACCGATCCCGTAATAAATTACAGGAAAACCCCGCTACTGCAAATACATGCCCGCATTTGTATTCCCACTGAACACAAATGCAAAGAGACAAAACTACACTATCTAATACTAAGATCCGGCTTAAGCCAAAGCCGGCTAGTAAAAACTGTCCGATCACGATCCGTGCAATACCGCACGTATCTGATCGAACCCTGCCATATCTCCATACGGCCTCTACAGCGTTTCGCCCGAAACTTGAGTAACTGTCTGTGTGGTGGACTCTAAAGACTCGTCAATACCATGGCTGTGGATTTAACCACTAGCACGTCAGAGGTATTAGCCATACGTGACGGGCCACCAGCTATTGACCAAAAGGGACGTCGATGAGCGAACTCATCCTGACACCCTACTGAGCCTGTCAGTGACAATATCCGTACAGTCCGGTCCGTTCGTCTATGAGTATCGCATGGCGGGCCTAGGGGGTTGGTAAAAGTCAGACCCCCAAAAGCGGTACAAGTCGTGTCGGAGTGTAGCCCAGAACACCCTGAGATACTACTGGAATACCTACCAGCAAATCTCCTGCCTTGGCCAAGGACTTTTCATGTTCTGGCTCTCCTAGACACAGCACGACCTCACCCCCAATACCGGGAGAGACGAACCCCTGCAGATCCGCTCACTGCCTCCATGTGGCTCGGGACTGTACCCAACTAAAACCTGTTTGCACGACTCCTTTGAGCCGTGGTAGGGTAGTAATCAAAGTACAGTGGGAACTCACACGAGACAAATGACGATCCCAGGTCGATGAACTAACCTGTACACATGTCACCTGGGAACTGCTATCTGACGTCTGGTATATCCCAACTAGCAGGTTCCCGGCGAGTCCTGTCCGGTGTACTCATAACCCAATGAGCACCTGTATACATCTTAGGTGAACCGACTGACACCAGTGGCTTGTGAGACCGGCCACCGCCCCTCGTCGGGGTCTCGACTGTATACACTAGTCTACTCTGGAGAAACGATGCCCTGTCTCGAATCTCCCACGACTAGGGACCTTTTAAGGATGTGCTTGTAGACCCCCAGCTCCCACTTATATGATCGCCCTCATACTGCTGGAAGTCAAGCAAGAATCCTAGGGGCTTTATCAACGTGTAATAGCGACTCGTAAGGTCACCTAAAGCAGTACACGATGATAAAGATAAACCAGATAGCATACTATCATCTCGAGTAAGACTGTCCTACCGGGATAGGTCCTCCCCTCAATCATTGCAATCACGTGCCTGTGACCCAATAATTGACTCTGAGGGCACTATCTCCAACAATCTCCCACTTGCACTCAAGGCTAATTATTGCGATGTCGCATACTCACAGCCCGTGTGATACCGAACACCCAACTCCTCTAATAGTCAGTCTCACAAAGCTCGTTTGCGAAACTATTGCGTTCGAGGAATAGCCTCAGTGAGTGGATCCGCTTTGATGTTTCTTTCTATGTCTCTCTATATCTCAAGTTCGCGGAGAAAGCTATCTCCCGAAATGAGCAATACCTGTCCTAGAATGTCTGGATGTCTGATGGGACCTAGCTCATAAGTGAACTCCAAATCCAAACTTCTTAGACTGTATCGACAACTGAACTTAATCAGTGTCCTGCGCCATGCCTTCCCTCAGTATCCACTTGGACCACCTGTCCAAAATACTGCCCCTCGTCAAAGGGAAAACTGTAACTCTGACAGCCACTCTGCCATCCAGGTCACCTTGGAAGCCTGGAATAATAACCGTCTCCTAAAGGAGGCTGTCGTTATCAATTCCTTAGAACATCCACTTGTGTTCTAAAACTGCTTCCGATTGTTTCTCCAGGATTGGATCAATATCAACTTATTGCACCTTCTGCAAGAACAACATCTGGTGTGGTACTTGACATCTCATGATTGACTCAATTGCCTAAGCAAGTGATCTGTCAATCATGCGTATCCCTCTCCCCATTAGTCTGTAAGACACCTTTAGAGAGGGTGACTCCATTACCTGCAGGTACACTACCGTACCAGGAGTCGTCCATTCTAAATACTTATAGAATGCGGTCAAAGTACCCAGATTAGGAAACCACCCAAATCTAGATCTAAAACCATAGATCTAGTAACCAGAATGTCTGATATTATATCCAAGTCCTATGTGGAGAAACCACTGTGTGACGACCAAAGTATAACCGATCGTAGTATAGGAATATCACTTCCTACTCTGTGTATGTCAACAAATACCAGGACATCACACCCTACTACCTTCTCAACAGATCCATCCCCTATTCTGATGAAGTCAAACCTATGACTGTCACATCAGAAATAGATGATCTATCTCCGCTATATCTGCTTTAGTCTATAAATAGACATAAGCCTGATATCCACCAATGCTTCCGATGCTCCCACTGACTACGACAACCCTCTGGCAGAGTCATATAGACGTGCACTTCTAAAGTCAGTTTAGAACGACGCTATACTCATCCTCCCGCCGGGTCTCGCAGCCTGGAACAACAGCAATGGCAAGTCTGGGTAAACAAGAACCTCCCTGCCACCGTTCTTGAGCATACCGAAGTACCTCTCGGGTGCCTGAGGTTACCCACCTTATCTGCGGAGTGGCCAATGGAATGTCAAACCAGATTGAATCTTTAGGTTCTTATCAAATCTTCAGTAATCGTTTGCGGTTCTGGAATCACTTCCAGTTCTACCATACTCCCACTACTGTTTTTCTGAAAAAATCCATTTTTGATAAAACTGTGGCGAGTCAAGAACAATATCACTATTGATCTTCCAGATGGTAGAAAATCAACCCTCGTCATAGCCCGGGTCAACCCACAAACAGCCATTACTGAAACGTGCCTTGAGTTGTCCAGAGTCTGGTTTTAAGCATAAGCCAGACAACTCCCCGTATCTTAACAATGTCAAGATATGAACTGTTCTATATCCAAGAAACAGAGGCACTGATTTAATTGAACCAGATTCAAATCATGCGGCTGTCTCCAGTGCATGTCAACTAAATGGAAGAGAGGCCGATCAGCGTTACTCAACTTAGGAGTACTTCCAATTATGAGTAACCTGAAAGAGAAGTTAGTTCTCTTTACTATCAACTGAATACCAATCACAAGTATCTACATCTTCGATCACCTTGAAGAATCCCGATACTTGCAATACCTGGTTCTCTACTTTAATCTTTTACCTATAACTCCTCAAAACTTAGACCCTGTGTTTCTATGAAACACATGTCTAAGAACTAGAGAAGTTAAAAGTAAACAGAATATAGTACGAGGACCAACCCCTCTGTCCTAATGGACACTGGACAATATACAATACTCTGTATAAGTCCCTTGAGTCTTGTGACTCATTCACTGTGTGTCGTAGGTTGAAAACTGTACTTTTGGTTAAGAAGAATTACACCGTTGTTCAATGCTCCTTACCTAACCATCCACTGGTATAGGTAAATGTCATAGACGTAATTTCAGAAAGGTATATCTCACTCTATAAAAATAGACGTATAGATATATCAATTTGAAATTGGTGCATAACAACGGATATTCAAAACCAAATATTTGCCGACCGGCAAACAACCCAGGTGACTTCCTCAAATATCACCAATTACAACGAATCCCGATATAATGAGGATGGTCACCTAATTCCCAATAATTTACTCCCACTCATCACCTGTAAAACCATACAGATGTGAGAATCCTACCTGGTAAATACATACCCTGGAGTAAGTGTCTAATCGGGAAATCAGTTTTCTTTTAACAGTACACAGTGGAACTGAAACATTGAAATGTTTCAATGGGGTATCCTGGTATTCTTAGTAATGCCTCTTCCATTATCCAGATTCACAACTATAACCGTATAATTCTTTGCCACTTCTCCAAATCCCTTTATATGTCTTTAGTCATTACCTTCTGTACACCCCTTTTGGCCAAATGGTTTTCTTCCTTCCCTACCGTTCGGCACCAGCCTATGGTTTGGAAGAAGACTATCCAATAAGCATAATGGGTGTACTGTCCTAGTCCGAGGAGCACTCGCAATGCGAGAGAAGGTGAGGATAAAAGACAACCGAATGTACTTAATTCATAGGTGATTTAGGATTGACAAAGAAGTACATGGTTTGGTCGTGAATAGCAGTCGCAGTTTACTTTGCCCTCTTACTAATCCCTTGCTTTGTCTGAACTTAATACCTTCTGTACACCGTTTAGGCTAATTGGCTTTCTTCATTCCCTACCGTTCGGCACCAGCCTAAGGTTTGGAAGAAGACTATCCAATTTGCATAATAGGTGTACTATCTCCTAAACCAAGGAGTGCTCGCAACCTGAGAGAAGGTAAAAGGTAAAGACAACTGAATAGTCCTATTCGTTTTCTCCAGAACCGGAAACCATCCTCGAAGTCCTTCGAGTTCGTATATAACCATACGATGGTTTTGTCCAATGGAAGTGGACGTTCGTAGTAATACGGGGTGTCCCGGAGAAAAGAGTAAAAGTAGGAGTGGCAAAGAGGTCTGCAACTCTGACAATCCAAAAGCCAGTGTTAAGAAGGTTCGGTCAACTTGGTCACTGAGTCATAGTCTAGGGTCGGGTCAATGGTCGCTGCCAAAGAGAGAGAGAAAAGAAACACTCAGCGTGCACTCTAACCTAGATCAGAATGGTTATCACTTTATCTAATCTGGAAACCTCCCACTGTAACGTCAAATTCTTCCCCAAACCTGAAAGAAGAATTAGCCGGGATAACCCGAGGAGTAAACCAACTCATCAGTGGGAATCGGGATCCAACTCTCATCGCATGATAACGTGACGGAATCCGCTCACGTTATCACACTCCAGAAGGTATGCGCATATCTGGCAAGTTTCAGTACTTTTGAAACTCCCGATGTGGATTTTTACCCCATGCTCTTATGACCTTGACTTTGGCCAACATATCATAAGTCACATGTCAAGTTCTACCCGTCATTTTCCTGGTTAATTTGAACCCACCCGTACGTACCCTTGACTTTGGCCAAAATGGCAGTACGACTGTCCCAAACCAACGCATCTATCTATGCTGCATATGAATACCCAACAGCTACCAAACACTGTGCCTTGACTTTGGCCAACATACACAGCTTGAATACTATTGACCATCCATATGAAACGACGGAGGGCTACGAATGGTTTCTGGCGAAAACCTTTAACGTAATGAACTTGATATCGTTGAAGGAACTGATAGCTTTATAAAAATATAGTGACGACAACCTTTGCTAAAGAGGTCACTCCCGGTGAAGGGATCTCGGCTCTTTCCCCGTAGAATGAGGTGCAGGATATTCCAAATGAATACCACGATGCAAAGCAAAAGTAATCGGCTATAGTGAAGTTATTGCCCTGACGCAAACTTCTGTCCAAGGGGTCACTCCCGGTGAAGGGATCTCGGCCCTTGCCTCGTCGACTGAGGAGCAGGATATTCCAACTGAATACCACTGTGCAAAACAAAAGAGAACGCCCTTGCAATAACAGCTTTTTGAAAAAGTGTTCCAACAACATCAGATTAGGTTTGTTTAACTTGCATTGATCCGAATCAATGCAGTCCCATCAATTGATCACACCACAAAGAACGAAAATATACTGACGTACGTATATGCCATCCGCATTCGCCACTGGGTCCCGTCATCACCCGTTAGGTTAGCTAACTAACGACAGAGCGGGGACTGGACTAGCGCGGATGTAAAACATATACAACATCTACTAATATATATAATATATAATTTTCGCTCAAGGCGTGATAAAAGCAACACAGAAATGTATAGCAACACAGATCAATACAGATATCTGGGATCCCCGGGTTTCACAGAGCCGCTGAAACCCGACGTTCCCCTGGTCGTGTGGATAGCCTGTGCAATGAAAACCTAGACCCCTACGGGCGCGGCAAGTCACCCGCCAAAACCTGAAGCGAGGCAGCCCCCTTCAGCAACGTGAATGGACCACCCAGCACTTCAGGGAATCCGGTAACTTGGGCACCCCTCCTGGGTCAACCCTATACCCCCTACGAGTGCGGCGAATAGCCCGCCAATTCTAGAGTGAAGCCCCCTCCGTCTCAATGCCATGAGATGCGGGCTTGTTGCCCTCCAGAATCCGGCTATCCGTGCACCCCTCCGCGGGGTAATCCTAGTACAGAAAGTAAAATATACATACAACGGGTACATCGACCGCAACCAGGTCGTGCCCCAAAATAATAATACAAACAGGCAGTGACGGCAGTCCACATGTCGGACGCTCGCCCCGCAATATCAAATGTACATAATAAAACAGAACTGTACTAATACTGCAACAGGCTATCCCCCACGACCGATCCGCAACAACACAGTACAATCACAGAACATCAACGTGAAAATCACGTTCGCAAATCCGTCTAACCGGGCTATAGCAGTTAGACGGGATTTACCGATCAAGTGATATTCACGGTCGCAGATATAATGTAAAAACTGTGAACTAGCATGTTTAAAATATCCGATCGAACAAATTTATCAAAGTGGGCCCCACACACTACTGTAGCACTTACAGAAAATCTGGGCCCAAAGAAAATGTCCCAAATACCCTATTTTCAACAAATAAGCTTACTGGGAAAATTTGGTGCCACAATTCCTCTTATCCGCCGCGCAAGCGCGGCCAAACCAGGGTTTTGGCCGCGCTTCCGCGGTGGAACTGAGGAATTAGTGGATCGTATTTTCCCAGAATTCTTATAATTTCATGTACATGCCTCTGCAACATCCAGAAAAATTTTAGGAGCTCAAAAAATTTCAACAGAGAACACATGTGCTAAAAAATACGGTTTTTGGGGATTTTGTTCGATCGGGTTCTAAACGCGCTAGAGCAAGCTAGGTAAGGTTAATGGCGTGGCTCTGATACCATTGTAAGCCCGCGGGGGCGCCCCGGCCGTCGATCCGACGCCGGAAACGCGGAAAACAAAAACTTTGCGAACTTTGCAAAACGGCACCACCGCGGACTTTTTACCCGGATCGGGCCATTAACCTAGCTAGCTAGCAAAAGGAAAAGAGTAGAGATGCTATACCAAACGATCCGTGTCCTTCGGTCTTCGTCTCCGCTCCGATCTCCCGCGGAATCTCCGTCACCTCCTCGCTCGTCGGAAAGGGCACCACGTAGCCGGAATCTTTTACGGGCTCCCGCCTCTTGACCGAGGCAACTCGGGCGCGAAGTTGGCTAGCCGACGCGTCCAAGGCTTGCTATAGAAATAGTGTAGAAGCTTGTCTCTTTTGGGGTTTATGAGGTTGCCTTGTTGGAGGAATTTTGCACAATGATTTTTATGGATTGATGCTAGATGAAGAATGGAGCATCAAGCAAAATGAGCTCGGCCAAAAAGGAAGAAGTGCTCACTGGAAAATGTTGCATGTGGGGAGGTATGTAAATTAATTCCATGCAAAAGGAAATCTCTGCTCACAAAAAACAACCAGCACACTCATACAAATGGGGGGGGGCCCACGAATTAAGCATCAAGGAAATTAAACCATACACACAAAAAAAAATAAAACCTCACACCAATTTCTATTCTCAGTGGCCGGCCCATTCACAAGTCCAAGTGGGAAAAAGAATATGATTAATTAAGAAATGAAAAGATAATGATCAAAAACACATCCACTTCAAATCCATTTCTAATCTAATCAAATCTCATAAATGCAAGAGAAAGACCAAAATGGAATATCATGATGAAGAGGATAATCATAATCCACACTCATGCAAAGAAACCCCTCACAAAAATGTTAATTGCAAATTTGCAATTAACACCCTCCAACGAAAAATCCGACCGGGAAGGAAAAAGAGAAAACCGGCCGGAACGGAATACAAACTGGCAACCCCAGAAAAACCGATCCCGTAATAAATTACAGGAAAACCCCGCTACTGCAAATACATGCCCGCATTTGTATTCCCACTGAACACAAATGCAAAGAGACAAAACTACACTATCTAATACTAAGATCCGGCTTAAGCCAAAGCCGGCTAGTAAAAACTGTCCGATCACGATCCGTGCAATACCGCACGTATCTGATCGAACCCTGCCATATCTCCATACGGCCTCTACAGCGTTTCGCCCGAAACTTGAGTAACTGTCTGTGTGGTGGACTCTAAAGACTCGTCAATACCATGGCTGTGGATTTAACCACTAGCACGTCAGAGGTATTAGCCATACGTGACGGGCCACCAGCTATTGACCAAAAGGGACGTCGATGAGCGAACTCATCCTGACACCCTACTGAGCCTGTCAGTGACAATATCCGTACAGTCCGGTCCGTTCGTCTATGAGTATCGCATGGCGGGCCTAGGGGGTTGGTAAAAGTCAGACCCCCAAAAGCGGTACAAGTCGTGTCGGAGTGTAGCCCAGAACACCCTGAGATACTACTGGAATACCTACCAGCAAATCTCCTGCCTTGGCCAAGGACTTTTCATGTTCTGGCTCTCCTAGACACAGCACGACCTCACCCCCAATACCGGGAGAGACGAACCCCTGCAGATCCGCTCACTGCCTCCATGTGGCTCGGGACTGTACCCAACTAAAACCTGTTTGCACGACTCCTTTGAGCCGTGGTAGGGTAGTAATCAAAGTACAGTGGGAACTCACACGAGACAAATGACGATCCCAGGTCGATGAACTAACCTGTACACATGTCACCTGGGAACTGCTATCTGACGTCTGGTATATCCCAACTAGCAGGTTCCCGGCGAGTCCTGTCCGGTGTACTCATAACCCAATGAGCACCTGTATACATCTTAGGTGAACCGACTGACACCAGTGGCTTGTGAGACCGGCCACCGCCCCTCGTCGGGGTCTCGACTGTATACACTAGTCTACTCTGGAGAAACGATGCCCTGTCTCGAATCTCCCACGACTAGGGACCTTTTAAGGATGTGCTTGTAGACCCCCAGCTCCCACTTATATGATCGCCCTCATACTGCTGGAAGTCAAGCAAGAATCCTAGGGGCTTTATCAACGTGTAATAGCGACTCGTAAGGTCACCTAAAGCAGTACACGATGATAAAGATAAACCAGATAGCATACTATCATCTCGAGTAAGACTGTCCTACCGGGATAGGTCCTCCCCTCAATCATTGCAATCACGTGCCTGTGACCCAATAATTGACTCTGAGGGCACTATCTCCAACAAAAGGTTTTCTTAAAAACCTGTCGTAGCCCTCCGTCATTTCAGATAAGTACTGGTTAGTATTCGTGCTGCGTTTGTTGACCTCTGTCAAGGCGTAGTATGCAGTAGCTGATTAGTGCTTATCTGTATAAGCATATGATGTGATTGATTTAGGGTAGTCGTGCGACCTTGTTGACCTCTGTCAAGGGTCGTGCGGGTGGGTTTACTTCAATCAGGAAATGACGGGTTGAACATGACTAGCAGCCTATGGTTTGTTGACCTCTGTCAAGGTCATAGGACGCTAGGGGCAAAATATTATCGGGAATTTCAAGTGTTGAAATTTGCAATGAGATTGCATACCTTCTATGAGATAGTTGGATCCCGATACCCACTGTGAGTAATTGTTACTCCTGGGAGAGTTTTACACATTACAATTAGCCGATCAAGTGGGTGTCTAGAAAGGTGTCAACGGGGTTACGCCTCTGGGAAAACGAGGTTTACATTAATTAGGTTCGTGCGAAAGCACGGGGGACCTCCCTCAAAGTACCGACACTGGCCTGGCTGAAAGATTGGCGAACTTGTAGCGTGTAATTAATCCCGGCTAGTCTTTCCTTTTAGGGTTTGAAGGAAGATTTGATAAAAACAGTGGGAGCCATCCTGATTAGATAAAATAATAACCAATCTGATCTTGCAAGAGCGCACGCAGAGTGTTTTCTTCTCTCTCTCTCCAGGTAGCGACCATATCACGCCTTAATCAAGATAATAAAACGGATATATTGACCGAACCCGCTTGTTATACTGAGATGGGGAACGTTGGTCCCGCTCCAACTTATAAATGTTATAAGACAGAGTAGGAAATTGGGGATTACCAGAATTCCCGTGCCGCCCAAACGAAGAAAGTGCATACCGATGCATCATCTTCGGGTGTGTTCATTACAGAGAACTGTTTCTCAGTATCCTTTACGTCCTGGGTATGTGATACCAGATCAGGATCCCGCATATGTAATTTGTTACATGGGTTACAGAAAGGTAGAGAACTGAGAACGGATGATAAGTTTCATGAGGTAGAAAACGGTGCAAGTGTTGCAGCCAGGTCTGTTGGTCACTGTCACCCTGTATTACCTGAATACATTGATTCTGAACAAATGTTATTAGATACCGAACCTGATATACAAAATCATATCAGTCTCTTTATTTAGATAAAGAAGGATATAATTTTATATTGTTGGATAATGTTTTGAACATTTCCTAAATCAAGAGTTGATCGGTTCAGGCACGTTATCTAAAAGCATTAGCGTTCTAAATCAAACTACAGTTCTTAGTATACAAAACACAAACAAGAGGAAGAGTTCAGAAATGAACGAATCGTTCTTGAGGTATTATAGACTAGGTCATATCGATGTGACCCGACTGGCTGAAGTTACATTTAGATGCATATTTAAATCAGTTTGAATTTCCATCTTGTGAAACTTGTCAGTCATGTCACAAAGATAAGATGGCCTTACCTCCGTTTATTGGAAACAGAGAAAGAGTTAGTAAACTCTTGGGATTGATACATGCTGATGTATGAAGGTCCCCTGTCTACATATGCCAAGACCGGTTCTTTGTACTTCATTACATTCTCTGATAATCTCTCAAGATTCAGACATATGTTCATGTTGAAACACAAGTCCGAACCTTTTGAGATATTCATAGAATATAAGTTAGAAGTAGAGAACCAAAATACGGGTAAAAGTATTATGTCCTTTGATGTGATCAAGGAGGAGAATACTTGAGCACGGAATTCCTGGATTATTCTAAAGGAGAATGAGATTCTCTCTCAGCATTACTCCTCCGTATACACCATAGCACGATGGTATATCGGGGCGGAGCAATAACACCCTATGTGATATGGTGTGCTCTATGATGAGTACTACTGAGTTTCCTATTTCCTTTTAGGGAGTTATGCGCTTGAGAAGATGCATACCTATTGAATAGGGTTCAAATCAAATCAGTTGCCTACTACTTCATATGTGATATGGAAAGGGAAGAGCCCATATCTTAAGTTTGTTAAGATTTGGGGTTGTCCGGTCTATGTCTAAAAACAAAATCCGGACAAGCTCGAGGCAAGGTCTGTTATGTAGAACTGGAAAGAGTTCCAGCTATACAAACTGCAGCTGATGATTTGGTAGAACCAAAGGATTCAATAACAAACAACGAACCTCAGCCTCTCCACCGATCTAGTAGGGTTTCTCACCCACCTGAGAGATACTTCGGTTTCTCTATGACAGTGGGAGCGAGGATTATATCATGGGATGATGACCTAACTAGTTTCGAGCTGGCCATCAGGAGTGTGACTCTATAAGAATGGCTGGATGCTTATCGATCTGAGATGGAATCCTTATACACCAACAAAGTATGGACTTTGGTTGCTTTATCTGAAGGGTTAAATCCCCATCAGGAGCAAGTATATCTTGAGAAGATTACTTGGTGTACATGGAAAAGTTGAGACTTTCAAAGCTAGACTTGTTAAAGGTTTTTCGTCATCGACCAGGCGTGGATAATGATGAAACCTTTTTCCAGTGGCTATGCTTAAGTCCATCTAGATCCTACTTGCCACGGCTACATACCATGACTACGATATCTGGCGGTTGGATGTCTTGACTGTTTTTCTGAATGATGATTTGGAAGAAAGCGTCTATAAGTACACAACCAGAAGGCTTCGTAGACAGTGGGAGCAGCGGAAACGTGTGCAAGATGTTTTATGTGATAAAGCGGGCATCGCGGAGTTGGAACATCTGTTTTGATGAGTTAGTCAAAGAGTTTGACATCATCAAAACGATAGATGAACCTTGTATATACAAAAAGGTAGTAGGGAGTATAGTGGTGATCCTCGTAGAGTACGTGGATGACATACTTTTGATAGGGAAGGAGTTTCCTATACTACGCTCGGTCAATCACCGCTTATCGCAAGGATTCTCCATATAGGATCAAAGTGATACCTACTAAATCCGGGGTTTTGGATCTATGAGATAGATCTAAATGGATGTTAGGATACTCACTAGTTGTAGTGAGAAGGTATCAATGGATCCTGGGGAGAATCACTGGAAAGGTTCCAGGGTGATAAGGACGACTGAATGTCAGTCGCAGGCATTGTCTTTACCCTCAATAAAGGGACGGTATGTTGGAAGAGTTCCAAGCTAGATACCGTGGCATACTAGACGACAAAGGCTGGATACATCGCTACTTAAGATGCTACCAAAGAGGAAGTCTGGGTATATATATATATATTAGTTCATGAGATGAACTTCGTTCCTTCCATTGTGTGACAATGGAGTTGTGGCTTCTGCCAAGGAACTACCGTCCCATCAAAAATCCAGATATAATTCTTAGGCAGTATCACCTGATCATGGAGATGGTTGATCTCCAGAGAGATCGAGGTTAGGAGAGTAGACACAGAGGACAACAGGGCGGATCCACTCACAAAGGCCTTTTCCCAGAGAGAGACTTTTTATGGGATGGTTGAGTATGAGATACTACAACCACTGCTATCAGATGGCCCTAGTGCAAGTGGGAGATTGTTAGTTATATGTATGCCCTAGAGGCCATTACTATACATAGGATGTATATTGTAGTGGATGCTTGGACATATATAGGGATGACTTTCTTGCTCGATATGATAGTATGCTAACTGGTTACTCTTTACCTTAACGTGTACACTGATTGTCTCTCTGTTACATGTTGGTAAAGCCCTTAGGATGTGTACTTGACTACCTGGACTATGATGCGGATCATACTAATGGGGACATGGTAGTCCATAAGTACATCCTTCAAAGTCCCTAGTCGTGGGTGTATCGAGACGGGGCATCGATATACCAGAGTAGACTAGCGTATACCTTCTCGACCCATACAGATGGGCGATGGATGATCCCATATCCATTGGTGTTTGACATCAGAGATGATATACGGGTGCTCAGTGGAGACTGGGTACACTGGACGGACTCGCCGAGAAGTCCCAGATGGTATTATACCTTACGTCAGATGGCAGTTCTGTGGTGACACTGGTATAGGTTAGTCTGTAGACCCGAGATCGTCATAGAGTCTCGTATGATTCCCACTGTGCTTTGATTTCCATCATACCACGTCCAAGAGGGCGTGCAAAAAGGTGGCTTTTGGGTACAGTCCCGAATCACATGGAGGCAATGAGCGATAGGAGGGGTTTCGTCTCTCCCGGTATAGGGAGTTGATGTTGCACAGTGCTCGATTGGCTATAACAGGAAGTCCTTGGCCAAGGCTGCTTTAAGGATTTACTGGTAAGTGTTACCAATAGTTTCTCGACCCGTTATGAGCCTCATATTGACATGACTTATCGAGTTATTGGGGTCTGACGTTTACCACCCCTAGACAAGATATGCGACATATCAGACGAACAGACCAGACTGTACGGTAGTGTTACTCTTTGGATTCACAGGAGTGTGAGCGGGCTTGCTCGTTGATCTTCTGATCGCTCAATACCTGGGTGGCCGTTACGTTTAGCAGACCGCTTGCAGCTTGTGAGTGTTTGATATGATCATCACTTACTGCCGGCGTATTGACGAGTCTTTAGAGTCCTACACAGGGGTTTCCTGGCTCAAGCGAAACGAAATAGGAGCGCATATGAGATATGTGCGGGACCGAGAATAATACCAGTATGTGATATTGTATTCTATTCTCGCGATTTGTGACATTGATCGGTTGTATGCGATATAGCCGGGTTATCGGATCAAGTGTTGATTCGATAAGTTGTTACTATTGATATTAGTCGGTTATATGCGATATGACCGGATCGTTAAATCAAGTGTTGATTTAATGATTTAATGTAAAATTATATATTTGATATATTACTTTACATTAACTAGTATTGGTTCACTTAAGATTGATTTTCTCACTTGAATGTGCACATTGTTTATATGTGATATATGCAAGTGTACATGTTTGTATCATGCTTGATGATACAAACAAGTTGTGTGTATGAGACTTGAACCATATCAAGGTTAGATTAGGGTTTACTATTTTCCTTAGCATATAACAAAAGAGTGTGACTTTGGTCAAAGTTATCAAGCTTCATGAAGCTTGATGAATATTGACAAAGTCAACTCTTTTGTCATTTGCTTAAGATATTAGCTAACCCAACCCTTAACCTTATGCTATGGTTAATTCTCTACATGAGTTAAGCATGAGGGCTTAACTCAACCATGGTGCCATGATTAAAAGGATAAGTATTCATATTATTCTTTTAATTGAGAGAATTCTTTTCTTCTTCATCATCTTCATCAAGCTCACAAAAGCTTGAGAGCTCCAATGGTGCCATGAGAAAAAGAGTGAGAAATCCAATTCTAAAGTGAACCCACTTCCTATTTCTTCATCCTCTACCACTTGCCATGTAGTATAGGGTGTTCTCTTCACAAAGTTTTTGACCAAGTGAAGGAAAAGCTTGAGTTTGAGTCTCCCCGACGTAGATCATCTTCGTGTTGGAGATAGTGCCCTCAGAGTCAATTATTAGGTCACAGGTACGTGATTGTAATGATTGAGGGAGGACCTATCCCGGTAGGACAGTCTTACTCGAGATGATAGTATGCTATCTGGTTTACCTTTATCATCGTGTACTGCTTTAGGTGACCTGACACGTCGCTATTACACGTTGATAGAGCCCCTAGGATTCTTGCTTGACCACCAGCAGTATGAGGGCGATCATATAAGTGGGAGCTGGGGGTCTATAAGCTTATCCTTAAAAGGTCCCTAGTCGTGGGAGTTTCGAGACTGGGCATCGATACTCCATTAGTAGACTAGTGTATACAGTCGAGACCCCGACGAGGGGCGGTGGCCGGTCTCACAAGCCACTGGTGTCAGTTGGATCACCTAAGATGTATACAGGTGCTCATTGGGTTATGAGTACACCGGACAGGACTCGCCGGGAACATGCTAGTTGGTCATATACCAGACGTCAGATGGCAGTTCCCTGGTGACATGTGTGCAGGTTAGTTCATCGACCTGGGGATCGTCATTTGTCTCGTGTGAGTTCCCACTGTACTTTGATTACTACCCTACCACGGCTCAAAGGAGTCGTGCAAACAGGTTTTAGTTGGGTACAGTCCCGAGCCACATGGAGGCAGTGAGCGTATCTTCAGGGGTTCGTCTCTCCCGGTATTGGGGGTGAGGTCGTGCTGTGTCTAGGAGAGCCATTACACAAAGTCCTTGGCCAAGGCAAGGAGATTTACTGGTAGGTATTCCAGTAGTATCTCAGGGTGTTCTGGGCTACACTCCGACACGACTTGTACCGCTTTTGGGGGTCTGACTTTTACCAACCCCCTAGGCCCGCCATGCGATACTCATAGACGAACGGACCGGACTGTACGGATATTGTCACTGACAGGCTCAGTAGGGTTGTCGGGCTAAGTTCGCTCACAGACATCCCTTTTAGTCAGTACCTGGTAGCCCGTTACGTATTGGCTTATACCTCTGACGTGCTAGTGGTTAAATCCACAACCAAGGTGTTGATGAGTCTTTAGAGTCCCCCACATTTCAGTTACTCAGCTTTCGGGCGAAAGGTTGTAGAGGCCGTATGGAGATATGGCAAGGTCCGATCAGATACGTGCGGTATTGCACGGATCAGGATCGGACAGTCTGTACTATAGGCCGTATGGTGATATGGCAGGGTTCGATCAGATACGTGCGGTATTGCACGGATCAGGATCGAACGGATATTACTAGCCGGCTTTGGTTTAAGCCGGATCCTAGTATAGTACAGTGTAGATTTTGTCTCATTGCATTTGTATTTCGGTCGGAATACAAATGCGGGTGTGTATGCACAGTATCGGGGTTTTCCTGTAATTTATTAAGGGACCAGTTTTCTGGAGTTGCCAGTTTGCTTTCAGTTTCGGCCGATTTCCTTTGTTCCGTTCATTGGCCGAACATTGGTGGAGGAGGGTTTATTTGCATTGTTGCAAATAGGTTTTAGTGGAGGGGGTTCTTTGCTTATTGTTGTATCATGATAGTCTCTCATTGACCTTGACTTCTAGCTTTATCATGATGGCTTGACTTTGTTGACAATCATGGTTGTTGATGATTGTTGGTGGAGTGTGGGTTTGGGTTTGTAATCATCTCTTGATATCATGACCTTTCTCTCTCTCCCTTGCATTATGGTTGTGGCTATCCTCTTTCATTTTGAGCACTCACTCCATTCTCTCCTCTCACCAAGCCCTGGCCGGCCACTCCCTTAGAGGGGGCTGTCCCAATTTTTTGGGTGGGTTTTTTAGCTCATTTGATGTTACAAAAATCCCACAAGATCAATCCCAAAAGCTCCAAGTATCATTCCTCCACCAAATGGCAATTCCACAACCCCAAAGTGAGACTTGAGGACTACATATTCTACAGCGAACCTTGGGCACGTCGAGTAGCCGGCTTCGTGCCCGAGTTGCCTCGGCATTGAGGTGGGAGCCCGTAAAAGAAGTAGGCGATGTGGTGCACTTCCGGCGACGAGGAGGAGACGGGACATTCCGCATGAGATCGGGACGATGATGAGAAGACCGGAGGACTTGGATCGTCGGTATATCTCTATTCCCTTTCTTGTAGTTAGCTAGGACTAGTTAGTGGTTCGATCCGGGTGTTAGTGCGCGGCGGTTTGCCAGTTCAAGAAAAATTAAAGTTTATCACCGCTTCCACATTTGGCCGTCGGATTGACGGCCGGGGCGCCGCCGTGCACTTACAGTGGTATCAGAGCCTCGCCATTAACTTAGTCTAGCTTTGTGTAATGTGTTTGCATTTCCAATCGATCAAAAAGTTCCAAAACCCGTATTTTGATCACATCAGTTTTCTGTTGGAAATTTTTAGTCTCGAAAAAATTTTCAGGTTGTAAAATATTGATGTACTGGAAAATCTAAGATCTCTGTAAAAATTCGATGAAGTGACTCCACAGTGGGAGCGCGGAACAGCCGCACCACCCCCCTTCCCGCCGCTCTTCCGCCGCACACTGTGGGGATCACTGCACCAATTTTTTACAGAGGCTTTCTGGGGTGAAAAGTGGGGTTTTGGAACATTAAAATTGGGCCCATATTTTCTGTAACTGCTACAGTTTTGTTTTGGGGCCTACTTGTTAATATTCGATCGGTCGGATATTTTAAACACATTTTTCACAGTATTTACATTATATCTGCGACCGTGAATGTCACTCGATCGGTAAATCCGGTCTAACTGCTATAGCCCGGTTAGACGGATTTGCGAACGTGACATTCACGTTGATGTTTTGTTTTTGCTGTGATGTTGCGGATCGGTCGTGGGGGATAGCCTGGATGCAATGCTAGTACAGTTTTGTTGTATTATGTACATTTGATATTGCGGGGCGAGCGTCCGACATGTGGACTGCCGTCACTGCCTGTTTGTATTATTATTTTGGGGCACGACCTGGTTGCGGTCGATGTACCCGTTGTATGTATATTTTACTTTCTGTACTAGGATTGCCCCGCGGAGGAGTGCACGGATAGCCGGGTTCTGGAGGGCAACAAGCCCGCATCTCATGGCATTGAGACGGAGGGGGCTTCACTCTAGGATTGGCGGGCTATTCGCCGCACTCGTAGGGGGTACAGGTTGACCCAGGAGGGGTGCCCAAGTTACCGGATTCCGTGAAGTGCTGGGTGGTCCATTCACGGCGCTGAAGGGGGCTGCCTCGCTTCAGGTTTTGGCGGGTGACTTGCCGTGCCCGTAGGGGTCTAGGATTACATTGCACAGGCTATCCACACGACCAAGGGAACGTCGGGTTTCAGCGGCTCTGTGAAACCCGGGGATCCCAGATATCTGTATTGTTTCTGTGATGCTGTTCATTCTCTGTGATGTTGCATTTTATTCACGCCTTGAGTGATTATAATATATTGGTATATATATTAGTAGATGTTGTATATGTTTTGCATCCGCGCTAGTCCAGTCCCCGCTCTGTCGTTAGTTAGCTAACCTAACGGGTAATGACGGGACCCAGTGGCGAATGCGGATGGCATATACGTACATCAGTATATTTTCGTTCTTTGTGGTGTGATCAATTGATGGGACTGCATTGATTCGGATCAATGCAAGTTAAAACAAACCTAATCTGATGTTGTTGGAACACTTTTCAAAAGCTGTTATTGCAAGGACGTTCACTTTTGTTTTGCATCGAGGTATTCATTGGAATATCCTGCTCCTCAGTCGACGAGGCAAGGGCCGAGATCCCTTCACCGGGAGTGACCCCTTGGACAAAAGTTTGCGTCAGGGCATTAACTTCACTATAGCCGATTACTTTTGCTTTGCACCGTGGTATTCAGTTGGAATATCCTGCACCTCATTCTACGGGGAAAGAGCCGAGATCCCTTCACCGGGAGTGACCTCTTTAGCAACGGTTTTCGTCACTATATTTTTAAAAGCTATCAGTTCCTTCAACGATATCAAGTTCTTTACGTTAAAGGTTTTCGCCAGAAACCATTCGTAGCCCTCCGTCGTTTCAGACGGGTAGCACGTAGTATTCATGCTGTGTTTGTTGACCTTCGTCAAGGCATAGTGTATGGTAGCTGCTTGTTACCTTTCTGCTGCATAGATAGATGCGTTGGTTTGGGACAGTCGTATAGCCTTGTTGACCTTCGTCAAGGGCTTGTACGGGTGGATTCAAATTAACCTGGATAATGACGGGTAGAACTTGACATGTGACTTATGATTTGTTGACCTTCGCCAAGGTCATAAGAGCATGGGGCAGAAATCACATCGGGAGTTTCAAAAGAACTGAAACTTGCCAGATATGCGCATACCTTCTGGAGTGTGATACCGTGAGCGGATTCCGTCACGTTATCATGCGATGATAGTTGGATCCCGATTCCCACTGATGAGTTAGTTTACTCCTCGGGTGACCCCGACTAATTCTTCTTTCAGGTTTGGAGGAGAATTTGAGGTACAGTGGGAGGATTCCAGATTAGATAAATTGGTGACCATTCTGATCTAGGTTAGAGTGCACGCTGAGTGTTTTCTTTTCTCTCTCTCTTTGGCAGCGACCATTTGACCCGACCCTAAGACTATGACTCAGTGACCAAGTTGACCGAACCTTCTTAAACACTGGCTTTTGGATTGTCAGAGTTGCAAACCTCATTGCCACTCCTACTTTTACCCTTTTCTCCAGGACACCCCGTTTTACTACGAACGTCCACTTCCATTGGACAAAACCATCGTATGGTTAGATACGAACTCGAAAGAATTTATTCGAGGATGGTTTCCGGTTCTGGAGAAAACGGATAGGATTATTCAGTTGTCTTTTCCTTTTACCCTCTCTCAGGTTACGAGTACTCCTTGGTTTAGGGGTAGTACACCTATTACGCAAATTGGATTGTCTTCTTCCAAACCTTAGGCTGGTGCCGACCGGTAGGGAATGAAGAAAACCAATTAGCATAACGATGGTGTGCAGAAGGTATTAAGTTCAGACAAAGCAAGGGATTAGTAAGAGGGCAAAGTAAATTGCAACAGATATTCACGACCAAACCAAATATTTCGTTACCACTCCCACATCACCTTTGTATTTCTCCAGGACACTCCGTATCACTACGAAGATCCACAGTTTATTTGGATACTCCATCGTATGGTTATATACGAACTCGAATGGAACTTGTTCCAGTTCGGGGATGGATTCTGGTTCAGGAGAAATAGGAATAAGGTTTATTCGGTTGTCTTTTATCTTCACCCTCTCTCATTGCGAGTGTTCCTAGGATTGGGACAGTACACCCATTATGCTTATTGGATAGTCTTCTTCCAAACCATAGGCTGGTGCCGAACGGTAGGGAAGGAAGAAAACCATTTGGCCTAAAAGGGTGTGCAGAAGGTAAAGACTAAAGACATATGAAGGGATTTGGAGAGGTGGCAAAGAACTATACGGTTACAGTCGTGAATCTGGAAGAGGCATTACTAGGAATACCAGAATACCCCATCGGAACATTTCAATGTTTCAGCTTCACTGTGTAATGTTAAAGGAAAACTGATTTCCCGATTAGATACTTACTCCAGGGTATGTATTTACCAGGTACGATTCTCACATCTGTATGGTTTTATAGATGATGAGTGGGAGTAAGTTATTGGGAATTGGGTGATTATCCTCATTATATCGGGATTCGTTGTAATCAGTGATATTTGAGGAAATCACCTGGGCTGTTTGCCGGTCGGCAAATATTTGGTTTTGAATATCCGCTGTTATGCACCAATTTCAAATTGATATATCTGTACGTCTATTTTCATAGAGTGAGATATACCTTTCTGAAATTATGTCTACGACATTTACCTATATCAGTGGATGGTTAGGTAAGGAGCATTAAACAGCGGTGTAATTCTTCTTAACCATAAGTACAGTTTTCAACCTACGACACACAGTGAATGAGTTATCAGACTCAAGGGACTTATACAAAGGGTTGTATGTTGTCCAGGGTCCATCAGGACAGAGGGGTTGGTCCTCGTACTATATTCGTTTTACTTATGACTTCTCTAGTTTTTAGACAGGTGTTTCGTGGAAACACAGGGTCCGAATTTGGAGAAGTTATAGGTATTTGAATAGAGTAGAGAACCAGGTATAGCAAGTATCGGGATTCTTCAAAGAGATCGAAGATGTAGATACTTGTGTATGGTATTCAGTTGATAGTAATGATAAAGAGATCTTGCTTCTCTTTCAGGTTACTCATAATTGGAAGTATTCCTAAGTTGAGTAACGCTGATCGGCCTCCTTCCATTTAGTTGACATGCGCTGGGGACAGCTGCATGATTTGAATCTGGTTCAATTAAATCAGTGCCTCTGTTTCTATATTGGATATAGAACAGTTCATATCTTAACGATGTTAAGGTACGGGGAGTTGTCCGGTTTATGATTAAAACCAGACACTGGACAACTCAAGGCACGTTTCTGTAATGGCTGTTTGTGGGTTGACCCAGGCTATGATGAGGGTTGACTTTCTACCATCTGGATGAACAATAGCGATATTGTTCTAGACTCGCCACAGTTTTATTAAAGATGGATTTTTTCAGAAAACAGTAGTGGGAGTATGGTAGAACTGGAAGTGATTCCAGAACCACAAACGATTACTGAAGATTTGATAAGGAACCTAAAGATTCAATCTGGATTGACATTCCATTGGCCACTCCGCAGATAAGGTGGGTAACTTCAGGCACCCGAGAGGCACTACGGTAGCCTCAAGGACGGTGACAGGGAAGTTCTTGTTTACCCACAATTGCCATTGCTGTTGTTCCAGGTTACGAGACCCGGCGGGAGGATGAGTATAGCGTCGTTCTAAACCAGTTTTAGAAGTGTACGTCTACATGACTCTGCCAGAGGGTTGTCGTAGTCAGTGGGAGCAGCGGAAGCATTGGTGGACAGGTAGCTTATGTCTATTTATAGACTAAAGCAGATGTAGCGGAGATAGATCATCTATTTCTGACGTGACAGTCATGGGTTTGACTTCACAGAATAGGGGATGGATCTGTTGAGAAGGTAGTAGGGTGTGATATCCTGGTATTTGGATGATATACACAGAGAAGGAAAGGAAACTCCTACACTACGATCGGTTATACTTTGGTCGTCACACAGTTGTTTCTCCACAAAGGAAATGGATTTTATATCAGACATACTGGTTACTAGATCTATGGTCTTAGATCTAGATTTGGGTGGTTTCCCAATCAGGGTACTTGACAGCATTCTAAGAGTATTTAGGATGGACGACTCCTGGCACGGTAGTGTACCTGCAGGTAATGGAGTCACCCTCTCCAAAAGTGTCTTACAGACTAAAGGGGAGAGAGACGTGCATGATTGGCAGATCACTTGCTTCGGCAATTGAGTCAATCATGAGATGTCAAGTACCACACCAGATGTTGTTCTTGCACTAGATGCAATAAGTTGACATTAATCCAATCCTGGAGAAACAGTCGGAAGCAGTTTTAGAACATAAGTGGATGTTCTAGGGATATGATAACGACAGCCTCATTCAGGAGACAGTTATCATTCCAGGCTTCCAAGGTGACATGGACGACAAAGAGGTTGTCAGAGTTATAGTTTTCCTTCTGATGAGGGGCAGTATTTTGGACAGGTGGTCCAAGGCAATACTGAGGGAGGCTTGGCGCGCAGGATACTGATTAAGTTCAGTTGACGATACAGTCTAAGAAGTTTGGATTTGGAGTTCATTTATGAGCTATGTCCCATCAGACATCCAGACACATTCTAAGACAGGTATTGCTCATTTCGGGAGATGGTTTTCTCCGCGAACTTGAGATATAGAGAGACATAGAAAGAAACAACTAAGCGGATCCACTCACTGAGGCTATTCCTCGAACGCAATAGTTCCGCAAACGAGCTTTGTGAGACTGACTAGTAGAGGAGTTGGATGTTCGGTATCACACGGGCTGTGAGTATGCGACATCGCAATAATTAGCCTTGAGTGCAAGTGGGAGATTGTTGGAGATAGTGCCCTCAGAGTCAATTATTAGGTCACAGGTACGTGATTGTAATGATTGAGGGAGGACCTATCCCGGTAGGACAGTCTTACTCGAGATGATAGTATGCTATCTGGTTTACCTTTATCATCGTGTACTGCTTTAGGTGACCTGACACGTCGCTATTACACGTTGATAGAGCCCCTAGGATTCTTGCTTGACCACCAGCAGTATGAGGGCGATCATACAAGTGGGAGCTGGGGGTCTATAAGCTTATCCTTAAAAGGTCCCTAGTCGTGGGAGTTTCGAGACTGGGCATCGATACTCCATTAGTAGACTAGTGTATACAGTCGAGACCCCGACGAGGGGCGGTGGCCGGTCTCACAAGCCACTGGTGTCAATTGGATCACCTAAGATGTATACAGGTGCTCATTGGGTTATGAGTACACCGGACAGGACTCGCCGGGAACATGCTAGTTGGTCATATACCAGACGTCAGATGGCAGTTCCCTGGTGACATGTGTGCAGGTTAGTTCATCGACCTGGGGATCGTCATTTGTCTCGTGTGAGTTCCCACTGTACTTTGATTACTACCCTACCACGGCTCAAAGGAGTCGTGCAAACAGGTTTTAGTTGGGTACAGTCCCGAGCCACATGGAGGCAGTGAGCGTATCTTCAGGGGTTCGTCTCTCCCGGTATTGGGGGTGAGGTCGTGCTGTGTCTAGGAGAGCCATTACATAAAGTCCTTGGCCAAGGAAAGGAGATTTACTGGTAGGTATTCCAGTAGTATCTCAGGGTGTTCTGGGCTACACTCCGACACGACTTGTACCGCTTTTGGGGGTCTGACTTTTACCAACCCCCTAGGCCCGCCATGCGATACTCATAGACGAACGGAACGGACTGTACGGATATTGTCACTGACAGGCTCAGTAGGGTTGTCGGGCTAAGTTTGCTCACAGACATCCCTTTTAGTCAGTACCTGGTAGCCCGTTACGTATTGGCTTATACCTCTGACGTGCTAGTGGTTAAATCCACAACCAAGGTGTTGATGAGTCTTTAGAGTCCCCCACATTTCAGTTACTCAGCTTTCGGGCGAAAGGTTGTAGAGGCCGTATGGAGATATGGCAAGGTCCGATCAGATACGTGCGGTATTGCACGGATCAGGATCGGACAGTCTGTACTATAGGCCGTATGGTGATATGGCAGGGTTCGATCAGATACGTGCGGTATTGCACGGATCAGGATCGAACGGATATTACTAGCCGGCTTTGGTTTAAGCCGGATCCTAGTATAGTACAGTGTAGATTTTGTCTCATTGCATTTGTATTTCGGTCGGAATACAAATGCGGGTGTGTATGCACAGTATCGGGGTTTTCCTGTAATTTATTACGGGACCAGTTTTCTGGAGTTGCCAGTTTGCTTTCAGTTTCGGCCGATTTCCTTTGTTCCGTTCATTGGCCGAACATTGGTGGAGGAGGGTTTATTTGCATTGTTGCAAATAGGTTTTAGTGGAGGGGGTTCTTTGCTTATTGTTGTATCATGATAGTCTCTCATTGACCTTGACTTCTAGCTTTATCATGATGGCTTGACTTTGTTGACAATCATGGTTGTTGATGATTGTTGGTGGAGTGTGGGTTTGGGTTTGTAATCATCTCTTGATATCATGACCTTTCTCTCTCTCCCTTGCATTATGGTTGTGGCTATCCTCTTTCATTTTGAGCACTCACTCCATTCTCTCCTCTCACCAAGCCATGGCCGGCCACTCCCTTAGAGGGGGCTGTCCCAATTTTTTGGGTGGGTTTTTTAGCTCATTTGATGTTACAAAAATCCCACAAGATCAATCCCAAAAGCTCCAAGTATCATTCCTCCACCAAATGGCAATTCCACAACCCCAAAGTGAGACTTGAGGACTACATATTCTACAGCGAACCTTGGGCACGTCGAGTAGCCGGCTTCGTGCCCGAGTTGCCTCGGCATTGAGGTGGGAGCCCGTAAAAGAAGTAGGCGATGTGGTGCACTTCCGGCGACGAGGAGGAGACGGGACATTCCGCATGAGATCGGGACGATGATGAGAAGACCGGAGGACTTGGATCGTCGGTATATCTCTATTCCCTTTCTTGTAGTTAGCTAGGACTAGTTAGTGGTTCGATCCGGGTGTTAGTGCGCGGCGGTTTGCCAGTTCAAGAAAAATTAAAGTTTATCACCGCTTCCGCATTTGGCCGTCGGATTGACGGCCGGGGCGCCGCCGTGCACTTACACTTCGGCCTCGAAGTCAATGACCTAGCCCGATCATTTCTCCGATGAAACCATCACTAGAGTCCAGGATCCGATGATCGCAGCGGATGGACGTCAACACGGAGCTAAAGAAATGGTGGAGCGGATCTACAAAGGTTGTAATCCCTTTCACTTAGCAATAAAGTTGTTTACTTGCTTGCTTTTCGCCTTTACTTCTAGTTAACGATCTATATTAGGGTTTCTCGGCACCGGAAAATTTTTGTTTGGCATGGTTGATGCCTTGTGGAACCTCTTGAGTGTGCCTAGTAACCCTACAAATACTTGCTTAACCGTTCGGCCAGGCTAGTCTCAGTACTTCAAGGGAGGTTTTCCAACGCTTTTGCGAAGTTCCTTAATTAAATAACCTCTTTTCCCTATGGGCGTAGCCCCGCTAACACCTTTCTAGACACCTACTTGGTCTATAGCATTGATCGTTAGGTGAGAAATTTCCCGAGGAGTAGCATATACTCACAGTAGGATCGGAATCCAAATATCATTGCGTGACAAAACTGAAGGAATCCTACCAGAATCATCACACTCCAAATGGTATGCAGCGCTAGCAAGTTTCAGTTCTTTTGAAACTCCCAATGTGGATTTTTGCCCCATGCTCTTATGACCTTGACTTTGGCCAACAAATCATAAGTCACATGTCAAGTTCTACCCGTCATTCTCCAGGTTAATTTGAACCCACCCGCACCTACCCTTGACTTTGGCCAACAAGGCAGTACGACTGTCCCAAACCAACACATCTATCTATGCTGCACATGAATACCTAATAGCTACCAATCACTATGCCTTGACTTTGGCCAACAAACATAGCTTGAATACTATTGACTATCCATGTGAAACGACGGAGGGCTACGAATGGTTTTGGTGAAACCGTGAACGTAGTGAACTTGATATAATCGATGGAACGAGATAGCTTTTAAAAGGAGTGGCTTAAGCTCCGCGTTTAAAAGTTGTTTTTGAAAAGAAACCAGCGGTTTTGAAAGTGTTCCAACGACTCAACTTTGGTTTATTTTCTTGCATTAATTTAATGCGTCCCATCATTTAATCCTACCATTGCAGAAAACAACGAAAATATAACGTACGCTTATGCCATCCGCATTCGCCACGGGGCCCCGTCATTACCCGTTAGGTTACTTAACTAACGAGAGAGCGGGGGCTGGACTAGCACGGATGCAAAACATAAGCAACGCCTAAATAGATATCATATATAGATATACACATTCGTCACATGCAATGATAGCTATTCCAGATCACAGATAAACACATTGGATATACTAGGAATCCGCATTCCGTACGAGCCTGTAACGAAGTGCGGATTACACGGTCGCGATGAATAGCCAAGACCCCACCCTAGACCCCTACGGGTGCGGCAAACTACCCGCCAAGTACCCGAAGCGAAGCAACCTCCCTCAACACCGTGAGTAGGCCACTCGGCACTTCGAGATACCCGGTAGTTTGTGCACCCTACCTTGGGTCTATCCTAGGAGCAAAAACAGTAAAAGAAATTATACAATGACGGCTACAACCTCATCCCGGTTGTGCGGCCAAATAAATAATATTACATCAATTACAAATTACATGAATTGAAAGAAAAAGAAAACTCACATCTCACAACCCCCGGCTATTCATCCGCGACAATCCAATGAATTCATATACACATACTATCAACATTACAGATCACAGATATGTATAACCCCCACTAATCGACGTATAGCGATTAGCAGACGTTCAATACATATATCACATCACAGATATAACCCGTTAGCTTAAATCTTTAGAAGTTCGATCAAAATACGGATTTTTAGGCCCTAAAAACAAATTTTGCTTTCTGGAAAATCTGGGCAGAAAAAACATATTGTAAAAATCCCAAAACAACCCCAGAAAAATACTGCATGAAAATTGTGCCACGGCCGAGTCAACTCGGCCGCGGATCCGCGGCGGGAGCATGCTCCAGCCGCGTTTCCGCGGCGCATTGACCGGGTCGGTGGACCAATTTTCTTGGGTGTCTTGTAAAAAGCCTGAGCCAATTTTTAGTGTAAGATTTATTAATTTTTGAACAGAAAACAGAATCGGCAGAAACTTGATTTTTCGGGTTCGTTTCGCGACTTTTTCTCCGATCGAACTTCTAGTTACTTTGCTAACATGTTAGATAGTGTTTAACTAGGCTCTGATACCACTGTAAGTCCACGTTACCTCTCCCGGTACTTACGGGCTTGCGGAAATGATGAAAAACGATTTTTCTTCTGGTGGTAACATGGACTCAAAATACAGATCTTTGTTAAACAACTATCTAACAATCCTAACAAGAGTTTTACCTACTCGGTTAGGGGTTATACCTTAACTTGAACTCCTTCTCTTGGTCTCCTTGTGGTGGTCGGATGGTTCTCTTCTCGTCGTCTCTTTGTGCCGAAGATGGATCCACCTGAAAGCTTCTACCTTTGGCTTCAATCTCAAACTAGAGGAAACTAGAACACTTGGCTTGCTAGACTTTGTGTGCTAGGATGAGTAGAGGAGTGTGTTAGGTTTTATCTCTATGGTTCTTGCTTCTCAACACATGAGACAAGTAGAACCATGGACTAGAGAGAGAGCAAGAGGAAGAGGGAGAGCTCAAGCATGAGAGAGAAAGGAAATGAAAGAATGAGCAAGACTTTTGCTATCCAAGCTCTCATAATCCAAAATCATCATAACAAATAATAGTAATTGAGTATTATGTGATGGTTCAAGTCAAAATGGCCATATCATTTCATGCACTCATTTTGCAAAGAGAGCAAGCAAAAGTCTTTGCCATGAAATGATAGCCATTGTAATGATGAAGGTCAACAAGTCCAACCTAGTCAACCGGTCAACTAAGTCAACAAGTCAACAAAGTCAACCATCAACAACCATGTCACAATAATACTTAATTAATATTATTGTTAATCATATTTCTTATTCTCATTAGGGTTTAGCAAAAGTCAACAGTCAACAACCCTAATGAGAATCCTCTGCCTCTGTCTCTCTGTCAACTGTGCATACACACCCGCATCCGCGTTCCGAGGAACACGAATACAAACGAGATAAAACCAATCCCAAAACGTACACTAGGATCTGGCTTAAACCAAAGCCCGCTAATGACAACTGCCCGGACACTACACGTGCACAAGTGCACGGATGTGACCGAACCCTGTCGCAAAACCATGCGACCTCTACTCTTTTGCCTAAAGGCGAATAGCTTTCTGTGTAAGACTCTAAAGACTCGACACTATGCTGGCAGTGGGTTTAACCACAGACCGCAAGCGGCACTAACTGTGCGTAACGGCCCCCGGGTAGATGCCGATAAGAAGACGGACGAGGTGAAACCCATCTGAACTCCTACTGAGCCTGAATGTGACAATCTGCGTACAGTCCGGTCTGTTCGTCTAAGAATATCGCATGGCGGGCCTAGGGGGCGGTAAACGTCAGTCCCCTAATAGCGGTACAAGTCGTGTCGGAGTGTAGCCGAGAACACCCTGAGACATCACTGGAAACCTACCAGTATATCTCGCTAGCCCTGGCTAGGGACTTTGTGTAATGGCTCTCCTAGACACAGCGCGATATCAACCCCCAATACCGGGAGAGTCGAATCCTGTCTAATCGTCACTGCCTCCAAGTGCTTCGGGACTGCACCCAACTACTACCTGTTTGCACGACTCCTTTGAGCCGTGGTAGGGTAGTAATCTAAGTACAGTGGGAACACACTCGAGGCAAAGTGACGGTGTCAAGTCAGCGGACTAAGCTGTACTCATGTCACCTGGGAACTGATAACTGACGATAGGTATAGTATCAACCAACAGTTCCCGACGAGTCCTGTCCAGTGTACTCGTAACCTAACGAGCACCCGCATACTATCTCAAGTACGACGTACTGACGGCTGTGGGACAGACCGTCTCCCACACTGGGATGAGAAGCGCATACGCTAGTCTACTCCGGAGTATCGATGCCCTGTCTCGATAGTCCTACGACTAGAGACCTGCATAAGGATGTGCTTGTGGATTACCCAGCCCCCACGAGTGTGACTGCCATCACAACGCTGGTAATCAAGCAAAGATCCTAAGGGCTCCACTAATATGTATAGGTGATATACAAAAATAAACGCATGTACACATTAAAGTAGAAACAAACCAAGTAGCATACTACTATTTTGAGCAAGATTGTCTATACAAGGTGAATATCCCAAGCTTCCATTAAGTAATATACAAACTGGTATGATACAGTAATGGCCTCTAAGGCATATACACTAACACACAGTACCTATGGACCAACCGTAGAAGGGTCAACCCTTGCCTCATCTATGGCGCCGCGGAACTACTGCAAACCCTAGGGTTTGGCGGCGGTTCTTACGGTCATAGAATCGAGTAAGGGTTTTGTTCTTCTAGAGGGTCCACCGTATTACTTGCATGATTTTTGAATGTTCTTTAACTCGGAAAAAATCCAACTCTTGGAAAATTTTCCGTCGAGGGTTATAGTGGGTATTTGATATCCGTTCAAACTTTTTAACACCGTCTAAAAAACCCGAAATATAGTTAGAATTACGACTACGAAACACTCCTAATTGCCTTTGCAAAAAGATAACATCATATGCAAATTTAGCAAAAACAAGTAACACCTGAAACATCAAAACTTAGAGACCAGAACACCAGACAAATACGAACCCCTGAATCAATGAATAGGCCGGCCAACTATGTTTTAGAGGGCATGTGCTCGGATCAAATCCGCCCAAATGAGTTCGTATTTGTTCAGTGTTCATGTTACATATCATATAACATTCTACCGTTGCTAAAAAAAATTTCGACGACTTTAAAAATTGACAGAAACTAGATTTTTAGTTTTGAGTGTTTTGAAGTTGTTTCGGTTTCGTAATTCTACAAATATCGTCTAAATCTCAAGCTTGGCTCTGATACTACTGTAGGATTGCTTGGCACGACAGCAAGGGTTCGGGAGGCATCGTCCATACCATTTTCAAAAATTTTCCGTACAAAACAATCCTAACCCTAGAATCTTAACTAGTGATTTAGACAAAACATAGTGTAAACTACTTTACAATTAAGTGAACTAGGAATACAACCTTTGTAGACCGGTCCTTCATTTCAATAGCTCCGTGTAGTAGTCCCTTCGCTCTAAGTAGTGATCTTGCGGACTCTAGAGTGGCTCCACAAGAAGAAAGCAACGAGCTTGCACGAAGTCTTCGAGGCCGAAAATGATCTACGTCGAGGAGACACTAACCCAAGCTACCTCTTCACTAATGTGGGATTAGTGAAGCTAACACCCTAATCTAAATTGCTAATCTAGTAGAGGATGATGAAATAGGATTTTTGCTCACTTTAGAATTACTTTTCTCACTAATTTTATGCTTCTCTCAAAAACCTAGAGAGCTCTCTCTTGAGCTTGAGGAAGATGAAGCAAATAATGGATGAGAGAGTGAATGGAAACCATGGGTGAGTTTGTATCATATACTAACTCATGTAGAGACATAACCATGGCTAAGTGATAATGGTTAGGTTAATAAATATCTTAGGTAAAACAAAATTAGTGGACTAAGTCAAATCATCTACAAGCTTCCACAAGTTTCATGCATGTGACTAATTTCCATCTAATTTGGATTTACTTAAAAATAAATAATCCTCACAATTATCATACGCATGGTGTAAGTCCCATACACCCATGCTGCATGTGGCATCAAGCATGACACAAAAAGAAAACACAATTAATATATATCACATATATGTTAAGTGTGCACATGTGAGAAAAAGAATTGCTTAAGTGAGCTAATATTAGTTAATGTAAATTAATATATCAAATATATAATTATACATTAAATCATTAAATCAACACTTGATTTAATAATCCGGTTATATCTCATATGACCGACTAATATTATTTGTATCAACTTATCGAATCAACACTTGATTCGATAACCCGGTTATATATCTTATATAACCGACCGATACAGTATCGACTTATCGAATCAACATTTGATTCGATAACCCGGCTATATCTCATATAACCGATCGATACCTTATATCGCGAGAATAGAATATGGTATCACATACTCGTATTAATCTCTCCAGCACATATCACATATGTGCTCCTACTTCGTTTTGCCTGAGCCAGTGAAACCTCTGTGTAGGACTATAAAGACTCGTCAATATGCCGGCAGTAGGTGATGATCATATCAAGCACCCACAAGCCGTCAGCGGTACTAGATGGACGTAACGGCTACCCGGGTATTGAGCGATCAGAAAATCAACAAGCAAGCCTGCTCCTACTCCTGAAAAGCCTGTCAGTAACACTACCGTACAGTCCGGTCTTTTCGTCTGATATGTCGCATATCTAGTCTAGGGGTGGTAAACGTCAGACCCCGATAACCGATAAGTCATGCCGATGTAAGGCTCATAATGGGTCGAGAAACTACTGATAACACTTATCAGTAAATCTCCGTAGCAGCCCTGGCCAGAGACTTATCATTATAGCCAATCGAGCACAGCGCAACATCAACCCCCAATACCGGGAGAGACGAATTCCTTCCTATCGCTCATTGCCTCCATGTGATTCGGGACTATACCCAAAAGCCACAGTCTTGCACGTTCTCTTGAACGTGGTAAGGTGGAAATCAAAGCACAGTGGGAATCATACAAGACTCTATGACGATCTCGGGTCTACAGACTAACGTATACCAGTGTCACCAGAGAACTGCTATCTGACGATAGGTATAATACCAGTTAGGAGTTCTCGGCAAGTCCGTTCAGTGTACCCAGTCTCCACTGAGCACCCGTATACCATCTTTGATGTCAAACACCAATGGATGTTGGATCATCCATCGCCCATCATATGGGTCAAGATGCGTATACGCTAATCTACTCTGGAATATCGATGCCCTGTCTCGATACACCCTCGACTAGGAACAATTATAGGGTGTACTTGTGGACTACCATTGGCCCCACTAGTATAATCTCCATCATAGTCCTGATAGTCAAGTACACATCCTAAGGGCTTTATCAACATGTGAGAGCAAGACAGCATCACGTATACAAGTCAACGTGTTAAGACAAAGAGCAACCAGATAGCATACTATCATGTCGAGCAAGAAAGTCCTCTCTATATATATCCAAGCATCCACTATAATATACATCACATGTACAATAATGGCCTCTAGGGCATACATATAACTAACAGTTCTTGTACGCTGTATGTATGGAGCGCATCAAGTTCCTTGTAATGCTGAGGCGAAGCCATTGTAATTTGTAGATTCCGATCCATTCCGGCAAAAGTTTGTATTGACGGGCAGACGGAGAACGCTGCGTTGGCCTCATCCTCTGAGTCGCTGCCAAAGACCAAGATAGGAGTAGATGGTCCGGTCTTATTGTATTTTGGGGGGGTTGCCCCGAGTAGACTGTTTCTTGATCTTCCTCAGTATCGCTCCCAAAGATTGGGATAGTGACGACGGACTTCTGTTTATTCTCCGGCTTGTGACACCTTTCGGTATCCTCAAAGTCTGGTAGGAAGTAATTTGCGTCTTCATATTTTCGGACTTCGTTTACCGAGAACGGGTTTAGCTCTCACATGATGGTATACTTCGAACCATCCTTGAAATACTTCATACACGGATGTTGTGTAGAAGGGATGACATTGTACTCGTGTAACCATGGCCTGCCGAGCAAAGAATTATAGCAAGTCTTGGCGTCAATGACATGAAATTTGATGTCAGTGATAAGCAACCCGAAACGTAATGTCAGTATTACGGACCCAAGTGCCCGTGACAACCGTGAGTCGAACCCGAAGATGGTAATTTTATCTCGGGCAATGTGCTGAACGTTCATGCAAATTTCCTTCAGCACTCTCACATTGAGAAGGTTGACGGAGGATCCGTTGTCGACAAGGATTTTCTCTATCTTGGTGTCATGGAAATACCCGGTGACGTAAAATAGGCAATTATGTTCGCACGTACCGAGGAGGAAATCTTCATCACTGAATGTAATGTCAGCCGTTTGGACCTCTGCCAGTTCATCGTTTATCTTCTCTTCTGCGAAGAAAGCTTAGAACTGATCGGGCTCTTGTAGCGCCTTGATAAGGGAATCTCGTACCTCTTTGGACAAGAGGAGGGCATCCAATATGCTCAGTTGTGAGGGTATTTTCCTTAGATGTGTTAGGACATTGTAATCCACCTTGTTTTTCTTAGATGGGTCCCTCGCTGCGAGCTCTTTGATAACTCCATCGTCGAGAGCAATTTCCTCAGAGATTTTTTCTTTCCCTTTGTCTTTTTTGCTCGAACCTTTGTTTGTAGGTCCGAGATTCTTCTCAGATAGCGTGCGGTTACGCAGCTGAATATCCCCGCGGCTCTTCTCCTCCTCTTCTTTTTCGGAGGGGGAGTCTTTGAAGAGAAGGCTGAGGGGTGTTTCGTCCTCAGAATCGCTACCGAAGGTAAGAACTTGGGTTTTTCCCCTTCCGAACTGGTACTAACCATATGACAGTTGCCAGTCATTTCTCCACGTGTGTTCGTCTCACTATTTTTCCGTCAATGAGCATGAGCTTCGCGCTTCATCCTCTTGAAGTGTTTTTGATGGGAAATGTATTATTGCCACCACTTCTTGAAGGCACTGCATTCCTCGGTGAGATGAGTGACCCTCCGATGATATAGGCAGTAGTCTGGATGTGATCCTTCTCTATCGAGGCTTATGATCCTGGGAGTGATCTTTATGAGAGATGGTAGCTTCATCCCCATTGTCAGGGCATTGGCGAACCGCTTTTCTGTTTTGATCATGCTCTTATTTATAGCAAGTATGCTTTGGTTTGGTCAGAGTACTTTACGACTCATCTTCGCCGCAGTTTTTTTATCCTGACGCTGACGCTTAGCCTTTTCATGTATGGTTGTCTCGCTTTCTTGGTCAATTTTGCTTTTTTGAAAGGCTTCGTTTAACAGCCTCTCGATCGGGTCTTCTGGCAGTTCTAGGGATTTTAGTGCCGATTCTGCTCCTAGTTCCTCTGCGTTGTTTTCTGACGCTGAGGGGGCTTCTTTATTATATAACTACGAATGGGAGACCATGGGCAACTTGCTACACGATCTTCGATGTCTTCCGATGAGTCATTTTCCTCATCATTGTCATTATGTTCGTCCTCAAGAATATGCTTGAGGAACTCTTCAAGCGTGACAGGTGTCTGCGCTTTCTGGTTGTACTCCTCCAGCGTGTCAATGTATTTTTGTAGATCTGTGCGCTTGTCGTCATACTCGGCAGGCTGCACAGGCTTCTTGGTCTTCTTCTTTTTCTTCAAAGACATTGAAGGCTTGACTTAGGGGGGTTTCCCCTCATCAACAATTTTCGGTGTGGGATGTGGTTTCATCATCCCTTCGATGATTTTGGGTTCAAGTGTGCTTTCTACCAGACTGCAGGAAATGCTTGTAGATCCTTCAGCATTCTTTGGTTTTTGCTAAAAGAACGACTTCCCATAGAGTTTCTTCTACGAGTGAACATGCTGCCCCCTGTGCATCCACCTTTATTGGAGTGTGCTTCTAGGGTGGGTTTACCCTCCAGTTATCAGACAGAGCGAATTTCCCCTGTTGATACTGGTCTTCGACCCGGTTCTTGAAGACGTAGCAATCTTCAATTGGGTCGCTCACCATTCTGTGATAGGCGCAGTAGTTAAAGTTGTTGACGTCGCCGGGTTGTGGTGGACGCCGCGTGTCTGGTAATGTGATGAGTTTATTACGTACTGCTAATTCTAATAGACTCCTCGTCTTGCCGTGGGAAAATGAGTAAGCATGTCCTAGTCTTTCCTCTAAGGATGGGCGCGGGCGGGCGTTGTCTTGGCGAGCAGCTAGTTTTGGGCCATTCGGTTGTTGTTGCATGTTGGAAACGAAGGCCGCTTTCCCTTTACCCTTATTATTTCGAGGGTCCTTATTTGAAGAGGAAGGCCCATGGCCAATCTAGTCTATTTGGGCTAGTTTAACTATCAGAGCCTGGAAGGTGGTTGGTTTGAAGAATGTCATGAACTGGGATACAGTCGTTTGAGGATCAAGGGTCCCGATGAACATGCCTACAGCAGGAGACTCTTCAATGCATTGTTCGCACTTAGACCATAGGTTCCGCCACCGAATCGCATATTGGACCCAGGTTTCTTCCGGCCTTACCCTGGCATTGATTAATGCTATAATTGGAGTGCGCTCGATCGCACTGGAGAAACGCTGTGTGAACAGCAATTTCATCTCTGTGAATATTTTTACGGAGTCATTTGGGAGCTCCGAGTACCATTCGAAGGCTATTTCTGATAGGCTACCAACGAACTGGCGAAGCAACAGTTTGTCGTCGCTTCCAGTGTTGCCGCACAGAGCTCTAAACTGCGCGACGTGCTAGTGAGGGTTGCCTGTCCCTTTGTATACATGGAACATGGGGATCGTATATCCCGGCGGGTATTTGATTTGGTCATACCAGCCTGGATACGGTCGCCCAGTTCTGACGATTTGGCCAGCAGTTTCATTATCTTGATGAGCTCTTATTTATTGAGCAATGTAATCATCAAAGGCGACCTTGGAGATTGTTTCTTCTTTGGCCGCTGATAAGGCCATAGGAGGGTTTGATGTTTCCCCTCGTCATCATCGATGATTATCGGTGAATCTTCGGCCGGGGGTTCTGGCTGGATCATCATTCCAACCATGTGTTGGAACAAGAAAGCCATTTGCTTTATGTTAGCAGCTTGTTCAGCGGCTTCTTTGTCCCTTTTCTCGAGCACCCTTCGCAGAAACTCTGTATCGTTCTCTTGCTCTTGGCGTTATTCGGTCTCTTTATCCGGACTTGTTTTCTGTCCAGTGAGTGCCGTCATTTTGTTCAGCTTTTTCTGGAGTTTTTGTTGTTGCTCCTGAGCCTTTGTCAGCGACCGAGTTTGCGATCAGTGACTCACCGAAGCACGGCTCCCTTCTTTCCCATTGGTCATATAGACCGTATGGACGATAATGCCCCCAGGCTTGAGGCGTTTGGATCTATCGCCTTTGGAATTTGTCGCGGGCAGTAGAGTTTTCTCTAGCCTCATTCTTTTATGGAAGATTAGAGTTGAAGGAGCCGTTATGACAGGCACCTTCTTAGGAGAAGTCCTCCATTGTATGGCGGAGGAATAGTTCTTTTCTTGTCGAGCCTTCGATTTCTTTGGTCGACGAGAGTATTTCTGGTCAATCACAGAGTCCTGGACTTTTCGCTAGACCCTATGAATTTGCGAGGAAAGCTGCTGATGAGGCTGCTCCGGGTTTGCTTACACTGTAACTTCTGTAGGTAGGGGTGATTTCTTTAGCACCGTCGTTGGGGAGTTTTTGTGTACCCTCTTGAACGGATCAAAATTGTTTCTGGTTGGAACAGCAGCGTCCACTTTCACCATTGGAGATGGTGGGGTGAGTCCAGAGGGGAAGTTTCCCCCAGCTTCTCTCACTCGGCGTCGGTGGTGACGTCGAGCATGCCTTGTTGAAGGGACTGCCTTAGTTTTAAAAGCGGCTTCATCGCGCCCCTGATTTTGCTGAGGAGCTGCAATTGGTGTCAGCCTGTTGAATACTGACGTCCTTGTTAAGGTTTGAGGAGGGTCGGGCAATCTTTCGAAGACCGACTTTCTGATGGGGGAAGCATTTTTAACGGCTTCGCCTGTAGCAGGAGTTGGGAGGGCTAGCAGGTTTAAGGTAGCCCCTTTAGGTATCACGAGCTTCTTTGCAGGCCCGTTTGAATTCTTGCTCAGCCTATTGAAGACTTAAACGCCAGATTTGGATTGCACGTTGAGAGGGACCGTTGTGGTTGCCAGTTGATCGAAGACCGACCTTTTAGGAGCTTCTTCTTGCGACACTGAGATACCGAAACTCACAGGTGGGAGCATAGTCACAAAGAACAATCTAGTAGTAGCTTGTGTGACTTGCCCCACTGGCATCGAGAAAATAGAGGCCGCGTTGGGCCCATAGGTCACTCCTCCAGTTGGGGTGGAGCGAGAGTTGCTGTTGCATGAGGTGGATTAGGAAGCCATCGATTTCTCTGCACAGGAGCAAGACACTAAGTTTTAGTACCTCGAATCCAAGGGCAACCATAACAAACCACGATTTTTTTCGCGAAACACGACACACGAAGTGTGGAGTGGAAAGAGGAAAAGATCCCACCGGGCGTACCGGAATCTGTTCACCGCCGAAAGACCGGACCAAGATGTTGGAATGTCTAGCCTGAATTTTAGGGGCAAATGCTATTTGGACTTACCCATCCACCTCTCCAAAGATACCAAGTTGATTTATGGCACCATATATCGGAGGTTTGGACAGATACGACCGTTGTAACAGATTTTATCAGATTCCTCCTCATTTGTGAGGGGGTTTTTATTGTGGGGACGCTCTTCCTTGTAGGCGCAAGCCTCTGCAGTTAATTACGTTATCGCATTGTGATAACCACTTTCTCCTGCTCCAGTAGTTCACTTCGTGTCATATGTTATTTTGTTTGTTAAGGTTACTCGTGGATTATATATGGAGACTATTTTATGTCATCGCCCGTAGGTCGCTGATCAGTCCAAATCCGTATATTTTAGATTTGAGTTTGTTTTATTTAAGAACTGTTAATCTAGTTTGAGATTAAAATCAACTTAAATATGTGAGAATTTGGGCTTAATTTATTTTAGCTAAGGATACGTTAGTCTTATTTGAGACTAAGATCAACTTAGCAAAATTTTAAGGATCATTTTTATTTAAAATCCAACAACAGAGTATTTGGGCTCAGCTGTAAGAGACTTACCCAATTTGGGCTTAGTCCGCTCAGTCTTCCATTTTTGTTCAAAAGTGCCAAGCACTTATTTGGGCTCTATTTGTTCAGTCCCTCCTTTTTTATGCAAAAGTTCTAAGCACTTGTTTGAAATTCTGGCGCTCACATGGGTATTATGTGAAGCCTTCAGTTATGGGCGCTGCTCAATCAGTGCTAAGCACTCAGTCCATTTGACCGAATATATATATATATATATTGCTAAGCACTTGTTATATAGCGTCCACGTGAGGAGCACATGCGGCGCTGTCTCATTTTATTTTGTTGGGCGTCCACGTGTTTTTCACATGAGGCGCTGGGCGCTGTCCAAACAGTGCTAAGCACTTAGCCGTTTTGGCTGTATATGAGGTGCTAAGCACTTTTATTCAGCGCTCACGTGTATTTCACGTGAGGCTCTGGCCTTCTTCTTTAGGCGCCCGCGTGTTTTTCATGTGAGGCTCTGGGTGCTGTTGGGGGTGCCCACGTGGGAAGTACGTGAAACACTGAGTTCTTTTCTTTTTCAGAGATTGAATCTTTGTTAACGGCATTTTGACCATTAATGATCACCAGGATCTTTATTTTGAAAATCTGAGATCAAATTTTCTTTAAGAACTAAGTTCTTATGTTTTTTCTTTTATAAGAACTAAGTTTCTTTCTAGGGTTAAACCCTATTTTCAGAGAAATTGAATTCCTATAGAATAGGTTCTATTTCTTTTTCTTAGTTATTTTCTGAATTTTTTATTCTCAAGAACAAGATCTTCCCGATGAGAATTAAATTCTCAACTTGTGGAAAACTTGTCTTTTGGATCTCAGATCAAGAGAAAGAACTAAGTTCTTGAGAAGGGTTAAACCCTTAGATATGATATGATAGGTAAATGAGATATTTTGATCTCTATGGTTTCTTTACCTAGTGTTTGAGAGGAGGAAAATCTTCTTCTCTATTGAGAATTAAATTCTATATTGTTTTTTAGAGCCTTGTGTATTTTTGCAGAAGTGTTTATCACAGAAAACTGCATTTCAATACCACTCATTCATTATCTGTTTTGTTATTTATTGGTACTATTAACCAGTGTCTGCTCAGTAAATACAGATTACAGGTATCCGTGACACAATATTGGAAACACACTCAAAATCACGGATATAACGTTTGTGAGCCGACGCTGCAACCGGAACTGCAAACCGATCAATATCCAAAGAGTTCTTTTGCAAATAAATGTGTGCACACAATTTTTGTCCAACACAATGCAAGTGTACATAAACTCTTTGGCACATGGACCATGGTGGGGCTACCCATAGCACACACAAATGATGACTTGTGCAAGTAGTAGGCACACATAGGGGGACATAAGTTATAAATGCAAAAAGATGTGATGTGATATAAAGCTACATGTTTCCCTCCAAATCCCTGAATGCAGACCAGGTTCATATAGACAAATCAAGCAGTACCGGTAGGATTGTGGAGAGAACACTATACCACCACACCAACACGAGCCCATTAGCTCGGTTCTAGCCCGACGAGATGCTTATTAAACCCGGCCTCACCGGTTTTTGCTTCCCCAATGCTCCCCAATTTTCTTCTATCCATCCCTGGCTGTCACATCATCTTATTTTTATTATTTGTTTAATCTTATTTTGTGCCTATAAAAGCCAGATCGGTGAGCAAGGGAAGGGAGCACACACTTGGATACACAATTCTTTTTCTTTTCCTTTTTTGTTTTAGTTCTTGAACATAGCTTGTTCATCTTGAGCTCTTTGCCTTCTCTTGATCTTGCAACATCTTCATTGAGGTTGCAAGTTTAAGTTTTGGTTATTGAGCTCAAGGTTTGTATCATCACATGAAGTTAATAAAGCTTTCATTTTTGGGTTCTTAGTATTGTCTATCTCTTTTACTTACTTGCATTTCATTTTCTTGCCATTTACTTACTTGCAATTTATTTCTTACCATTTACTTACTTGCAATGTTGTTTTATTCTTTTCTTTTTATCATTTCATTTGCTCTTTCTTTTTGTTGTTTTGATGGCTTGTAAAATGGTGTTGTTAGGAAAGAGAACGATATTGTAAGTTAGGAATTCCATTTTCTCATTTCTTTTGCCCGATATTTACCAATTGAACTCTGCCCAAACTTACGCAAGCGCTCCGTTAAGCACCCTACCCTACCAAGGTATTGGTGATCCCTAACCGTGACCGGTTGCATTCGGTTTGGCCGGAGGCGAAAGTCAAGAGATAAGAACAGACGGACAATGGTTAATAAGCCAGATTTCAAAAATACCGTGTTTAAGTATCCTAATCCACGTTATTGCCGATTGCTCTAACTTCAATGGTCAAGCTCGGCTCAAAGGATTGAGTACGGAATTTCCTAATTTACACTAACCTATCTATTCCTAATAAACGTATACTTGCATATACAACACTTAGGTTAGAAACGAACTGCTCCGAACCTCGCATTAACTCGTCATAACAAGAACGCAAAACGCACCGTCTCCCTGCGGACAACCCGTACTTATTAAGGCTAGCTACACGCGACGCCGTCTTGATTGCGGTTAACTTTAGAACTTAAAAAGGGCACGCGCAGGTGCGCGTTCAATCAAGAAGCTTATGAGGGGGTTCCCTCTATATGAGACTTGAAGTCTCGAGTCCATTATATAATAGAGGAAAATTGTTAATTAGTTTTGAGAAAATATCTAATTGAGAGATTCTAATTTGTTCAGGGGATTTTACCCACCGTTGGATCTTTGATCCAATAATTTCTGTTTTAAAGAAAATATTTTCTTGTTTTTAACAAGATTGGGGAAATATTTTCCCATATACAGCATTTTATTCGGTAAAACGGTGATTTTTAATCACCATTGGATTTTTAATCTAAGGACTCTCTGTTTTTCAAAGAGCAATCTTTTTTGTTTGTAAAGATTGAGGAAATATATTCCCAAAATAGAATTTTATTTTATCATTAGATCTTTGATCTAACCTAGAGTATCCTTCTCACTTAGAAAGATTTGGGAGATATTTTCTCCTAATAAAATTTAATTCTATATTCTTATGATTTATCATCTCAATTGGATTTTTGATCCAACGGCTCTCTTTAACAGAGAGTATCCCAGTTTTAAGGGAAATATCCACCTGTAGAATTTAATTCTACTTGATTTTAACTTGGGCACTGGCGCTCACGTGTTGTGCATGTGGACGCCACTTAAGAATTTAATTCTTATATATGATACGCGTCCCTGTGCTTTGCATATTGGCGCCCATGTGAGCTTCACATGCGGTGCCACCATAGGATTTAATCCTAAAGGGTTGGTGCTGGCGCTGGCGCCCTCGTGGGGAGAACGTGAGACGCTGCCTCATTAAATTTTAACAGAGCTTAGCTCTTCACTTACGTTCAAATATTGGGAGAACATGCCCTCAAGGCAATTATTGTGATTGCAAGTAGACGATTATGATAATTGAGAGATGACCTATACAGGTATAACAGTCTTACTCGAGATGATAGTATACAATCCGGTTTGTCTTCATCATTGATGAAGCCTGTAGGATTGTTGCTTGACAACCAGTATTATGATGGCGATCATATATGTGGGAGCTGGGTTGTCCATACGCACATCCTTAAATATCCCTGGTCATGAGAGTATCGAGATTGGGCATCGATATTCCGGAATAGACTAGTGTATACGTTTCCAGACCCCGACAAGGGGCGGTGGCCGGTCTCACAAGCCATTGATGTTGTGTCACTTAAGATAGTTTACAGGTGCTCATTAAAGGTCAGTACACCGGACGGACTCGCCGAGAATTTCTAGATGGTATTATATCTATCGTCAGATGGAAGTTCTCAGGTGGTATGAGTACAGGTTAGTCTTTTGACCTGAGATCGTTATTTGTCTCGTGTGAGTTTCAACTGTACTTTGATTACTATACCACGGTTCAAAGGAGTCGTTTAAACTGGTTTTAGTTGGGTACAGTCCCGAACCATATGGAGGCAGTGGTCGATTGTCAGGGATTCCTCTCTCCTGGTATTAGGAGTCGATATCACGCTGTGTTCAGTTGGTTATCACTAGAAATCCATGGTCACGGTGGATGAGATTTACTGATAGTTGATTAATAGATCTCCATTGGTGATGAGCTTGACTCAGACACGACTTATCGGGTTAGTAGGGGTCTGACGTTATCCACCCCTAGACCCGATATGGGATACTCTTAGACGAAGATACCGGATTATACGGAGATTGTCACATTCAGGCTCAGTAGGGTAAGGAAGTACTTGATTGTCGATTCCCCTTTCGGCACGTACCTGGGTAGCCGTTACGTACAGCTAATGCTGCTGACGTACTTGTGGTTAAACCCATTACCAGCGTATTGTCGAGTCTTTAGAGTCCCACACAGAGGGTTTTCTCGGTTCAGGCAATAGATATAGAATTCGTACGTTGGTATGTGCAGGGGTCCGATTAAATACGTGTATGGGATACACGGATTTTAATCGGACGGTTAGTAATGCTAGCTGGTTTAGGATTAGGCCGGATTATTAAATCAGGTGTTGATTTAATATATATATATATATATATATATATATATATTTGATATATATTTTAGTATTATTGTTCACTATTTATTTTCTCTCTTTGGTGCTATCCTTATTTTTATACGGATATGCGTATATGTAGCGATACATATACCGGGTGAAGTATTCCGTATTTATACGGGAATGCTTATAGAAGAATGACACCTCATATTTATTTTTCTATTTAGAAAAATAAATGGAAATGAGGTGGAAAGTGAGGTGGCATGAAGCATGGCTAGACATGTAGAAGGGCATGGCTTTGACATTTAATGTTGATATGATTTGGGCTCACCATTGAACCATGGTTGTAAATAGAAAAGCCATTCTATTCTATAAGTGATTTTTAATATTCCATTTTTTCTTGAGTTCATGCTTCATGGTTATGAGAAAAACACTTAGCTATTTCCTCGCTTCTTTCTCCTTCTTCTTCTTGCCCTTTCTTGAACATGGATTTTTAGAGAGAAAAGTTAGCGAAAAATTCCTACATCACTCATAATCCATCCTTAGCAAGTTTGGAGCGTCGGTCGGAGCCTTTTCCGGTTTTTCTCGGATGGATCTTTTTCGGCAAGAGTGGTCACCTTTCAAGCACGTTCCCGGCATCTACGAGCTTGGAGGGGTCTTCCACAATTAGGTGGACACACAACGAAAGTTATATTTTTATACCATTTGCATGTTTAGTTTGCTTGTTTAGGTGTTTGGATCGATTTCTTGGGTCAGTGTGTTTTATGCTTGCATAAAATTTTTGTTATCGCTTCCGTCTTGGCTGCGGCTTCCGCGTCGCGAGCACCTAACACTAACAGGGGGACGTCGACGGTCGCCGGGGAGAAGAAGGAGGAAGAATTATTTTCAAAAATGAAGTAGGGAGGCCGCACGAGTAACTTATAAGTATAGGGGGTTACAGCTAAATATTAATTATGGGGGGATAGAGAAAAATATTGAAGTATGGGAGGGCTAACGGAAAAAAAGCCATCTTAAATTGGTCATGAAGTCTGATTCTTCTACGTCAACTTACTCAACCGACGAGGTTCTAAAGTGCTTTTGTGCTTTGATTTGCAAGACCTAGCTCATCACAGTAGAAGATGATCAATACTTTCCAGCTGCACGCATCCAAGCCTTAGATCTTTAACTCGATGCTAAAAGAGAGAGATACGCGGGAGAGAAGTGAAAGCGGGCGTGAGAAAAGTGAAAGCGGGCGTGATGTGTGGTGATCATAGATTAATTTGGGCTATTAAAATATTGATAACGTCGACATTAACTTTGGATGGCAGACTGGTTGGGTGGGGGTAAAATGTAACAACTTAGAGGAATTGATGGCAGACTGGTTGGGTGGGGGTAAAATGTAACAACTTAGAGGAATTGATGGCAGACTGGTTGGTAGGGGTAAAAAGTAACAACTTAGAGGAATTGATAGCAGACTGGTTGGGTAGGGGTAAAAATTAACAACCTAGAGGGTATGAATTAAATAACAAATATTTTTATGGAAGGTATGGTATAATTAACTATAAATTAGGGAGGGGGTAAACAGAAAATAACTCAAATTAAAAAATCCAAAATTATCTTCGCCTTAATCTTCCTTAGCCTAATCCTAACTCAAATTTAAAAATCCAAAAATATCTTCGTCTTAATCTTCCTAAACCTAATCCTAACCAGGGGTGGAGCCAAGAGGGCGCCGGGAGGGCAATGGCCCAGCCCTCCTAAGACTCCGACAAATCTATATAATGACTTCTTTTTTAAAATTTTAAACACCTTTAAAGAATTATTATAAATACAATAACACTGTACTAATCAAGATAACGTCATAGTTTATTTACGGAGACATAAAATTTTGGATTTACACGTCACAAGTTCAAGCCTAGATGGTTACATTTTCATTGCCTTTTTGTTTTTAAAGGCCATAAGGTAGGGTACTCTTACAAGACAATTTATAATCTTTTGAAATCTTTGAAGTTTTACAATTAGTTGTGTATTGCATTATAATCACCTTTTCTTTTTTGAAGGCCATATGCCAGGATACTTTTACAAGATAAATTTGTAAACTCCTGATACTTTTGGAGTTTTACAGTTAGCGTATTGTGTTTATTTAATATGATATATTTGGTTTTAATTGTTTTTTTTTAATTTCAACTATAAATATTATATTATACAAGCAAAAAACAATAAGGAAATATTAGTTTATAATTAGACACGACTAAATCACTTATTTTTGGAATCATTGTTTTACTTCAAAAAATGCATATAGGAAATATGCAGCTTCTTTGAATTTGAAGCCTTATTCAATCATCGTTGTAAAAATAGAAAAGGAAAAGATACTAATCTAAGATGGTTTAAGAAAATATTTGGTAATGTTTTTCTTGGTATGGTTATATTTTTATGTTAAAGAATATGTTTTAACCGGCCTTTTAAAGAAAATTTCTAGCTTTGCCCTGATCCTATCCCTAATCCTGATCACCTTCCCCTGTCCTCCTCCTCCACCCTATCGATGACGCCCTCCTCTATTGCCGTCGTCATCGCTATCAACACCCTCCACTTCTTCTACTACTAAACTTAACCTTAAATCGGTTTCTTCTTCCTCCTCCCTAACACAGCCTAAACGCAACCTTGCATTCCTTCCTTTGCCTCCATATCTGCCCTCACAATCATCCTGCTCCCAACTCCACCCCTACCTCATCCTTCAGCCCAATCATCATCCCCCACTCCGCATACCCCTCTCATTTTTCGCCCTCACCTCCCTTCTCCGATCCTAACTTTATTCTCAATTCCGCCCTCACCTCCACCTCCATCCTCATCTCCATTATTTCTCCTCCTCCTCCTCCGTTTCCATTTTCACCTCATAACCACCTCCCAATTGGTTATACTTATTTAACAATTATTAAAATTGTTAATAAAAAACATCATTGATTCATAATTTAATTAATTATATTTATAAAAAGGGGAAAAAGTTATCTTCCTAAAAGGTGGAATTATCGGTTATCCTTTTTTCCGCCCGTCATGTTTCCAAAAAAAATTTAGTTAAAATTTCCTCTCCATATACTTAACAAATCTTTAAGTAATAGCAATATTGCTATAAAAAAAGATAGCAATATTGCTATCAAAAAAGAACCTTTGCAAAACAAAGAAAAGAACTTTTCAAAACATATAAATCATTACAATTGTTAATTAAATTATAAAAGAGTAAAATTTGATATAAAAATAAAATAAAATTTTAGTATAAATTAAAATTTGCTAATCATAAACTTAACAAATCTTATACCAGTATTTTTATAATAAAAGTCAAATATTTCAAAATAAATATATTATTGTATTTGCTATTTAAATATTTATGAAATTCAAATCAAATTTTGGTACTAACTAACATTACCCGACGGTTAACTTAAATTTTTTGGAGTTGCTAGTTTTTTGTACATACCAGGCACGTGGAATATTAACAATGTATTTATTTAAAAACAATATTGATAATTTCATATGTATCATGACTTATGTAAATATATATACATGTGTGATTCTTAGGATGGGTGTTGCTTTGAAGATATATGTTTTAAGGAAAAATTATTGTATAATTTTTAAAGGTATTTAATTTGGATTTGTTATTTTAGACCTTATATTTTAATTTGTTATTTAAAATATTACACCCCCATGTAATCATCATATGCTGAGCGAAATTTCCAGGAGAAAAACAATTCTCTTCTTAGGAATGTCGTCGGTCGTGGAAATTAACATAATTATTTTAATCAATTTTTAAAAATAAATTATTGTAGTAATCTATGTGATTAATTGTGATAAATAATTTCAACTCAAAATGAAAATCTTTAACTATATATATATTTTACTGTAACGAAGCCCATCGGCCTCGTGTGTCCCTCTTTCATTAACTAAATAAATTTTCTTGGTTGTATATATATTTTTTAATTGTATATTTTGAGTTAGACTATTCTCCTCTTTGAAGGAAAGGGAATCTTCTCATGTTGGCTTTTTTTAACCGTTTTATCTTTTTGTCTTGTAATGGATGAAGCGAGATGATGATGTCATCATTTTTTGCGGTATGTCATCGCTGACTACCTGATTTGCATCTAACTATTGCATTGCAGATCCAATGATGAAACATAAGTGAGAAGAAAATTCCTTCTCCTCTTAAAAGAAGAATAGTTCAACTCATATAATTTATCCGAAAAGCAATTAAAATTTGAATGGCTCAAGCAAATCATTTCAAATATCCAAATAGGCTGAAGATTAATTTCAATAAATTTAAAATATAAATTTTAAGGTATATAAAGTTAATTATCAAATATCATAATAAATGATTTTATCAAACAATTGTTTTATGATAAAGTAAAAATTATCTCTACGATTAGAGGACAAAAAAAGAAGAGAGTCGTTTAATTTGAAATTAGTGGGCAAACGTCAATTTAATCATGTGCATCACACGTGCCATAACATTCATAGATAGATAACGGTTGCAAACCTTCAAAATAACACCATTTCACTAAAAATCTCTAAAAATATCTTCTTAAAGGCAAAAGGGTTCCCGCACAACCTTTAAAATAACACCATTTGTAAAGAAAGTTTTTTCCTTTCAAACCACATAATACTCACAAGTTCAATGGGTCCCCACACCAGGTGTTTGAGCGTGCTGTGTAGCTATTTTTTACTCCTTTTTAAATATTTTGATAATGTCTAACCTATAAGCCTAATCTAATATACAACACATGTCCACACCCACAGAGACAAGCATCCAGGAGACTCATGAATTTGTTCCGAAAACATTAATTTGCAGACACATACTCTCCCGTGGATGGAACCCTGCACTCTCATGAGGAAAGTGACCATACCAACCTACTGCTGCTCAGTAGCCGCATGTTTGCGTGTTGAACATATATATATACACACACACATAAACACGAAATGTCCAGTAGATATAGTTCAAGGGACTTGTATGAAAATGGTCCAAAAATTTGAAAACAAATAAAAATTCAAAACCCTTGGCCTTTCTCCTTCTTCATTCCCCTTTGACTCAAAAACACACCACCGCTTCTCTCAAATTCAAACCCCCTTCCTCCATGGAAAAATTCGATCCGAATCGCCTCTCGCAACTCAACGAAGACGACGCCGACACCGGCGACGCAGACGAGACCTCGCCGTCGACGCAGCTCTCGGAGTCGTACCTCATCGGCTTCGTCATCGCCAACATCGTCGGCCTCAAGTACTACACCGGCCGCATCAACGGACGCGAGATGGTGGGCCTGATGCGTGAGCCCCTCAACCCCTTCGATCCCAACGCCATCAAGGTCCTCAACACCCGCTCCGCCCAGGTCGGCCACATCGAGCGCCGCGTCGCCGCCGCCCTCGCCCCCCTCGTCGATTCCCGCCTCGTTACCGTCGAGGCCATCGTCCCCAAACCCCCTAAAAACCCTAACCCCTTCCGCCTCCCCTGCCAAATCCACATCTTCGCCCTCCTCGACGCGTTCCCCATCGTGAGATCGGCCGTGGAGTCCGCGGGGCTGCATCTCATCTCGGACCAGGACCATGAGTTCGGCATGTCGGAATCGGTGATCGTGCAGGAAATGGAGTCGAAGAAGGGGAAGAAGAAGAGAAACGAGAGGGGGATCGATGAGATTTTCGCGACGGCCGGGAAAGGAGAAATGCCAGCGATGGTAGAGGCGAACGGGGAGGTGATTGCGAGCGAGTTGTTTCGGCATCAGAAGGAGGGGTTGGGTTGGTTGATTTGGAGAGAGAATTCGAGCGGGTTGCCTCCGTTTTGGGAGGAGAGGAATGCCGGGTTCTTGAACTTGCTGACGAATCACGAGACGGCGGAGCGGCCGGAGCCGATCAAAGGTGGGATCTTTGCTGATGATATGGGCTTGGGTAAGACCTTAACATTGCTTTCCTTGATTGCTGCTAATGGTAGCACTAGTGGTGGTAATAAGGCCAGTAAAAAGGTTGTGAATACCAGAAAGAGACGAAAGATAGATTGTGGATTTGCTTCAAATGATGAGATTCTAGGACCGAAGGCGACTTTGGTTGTGTGCCCGTCTTCGGTGCTGTCCACGTGGGTGGCCCAATTGGAGCAACATACTAGGCGTGATAGTTTGAAGGTATATTTGTACCATGGGGAGCGAACGAGAGAGACTAAGGAGCTATCGGATCATGACATTGTATTGACGACTTATAAAACTTTGGCATCGGAGTTTGGTACTAAGAACTCTCCATTAGAGGAGATTGAGTGGCTGAGGGTTATTTTGGATGAGGCCCATGTGATCAAGAATTTTGCGGCGCAGCAGACCAAGGCAGTTATTGCTTTAAAGGCGAAGAGGAGGTGGGTGGTTACAGGGACTCCCATTCAGAACAGTAGCTTCGATTTGTTCTCGCTCATGGTGTTCTTGAGGTTTGAGCCTTTCTCGATTAAGAGTTATTGGCAGAGCCTAGTGCAACGACCATTAGATCAGGGAAGCAAGAGTGGAATATCACGTCTCCAGGTAATATTGCATTATCTCTTTAATGCATTTCAGTCTCATTTGCTTATGGTTTGCCAACTTCTCTCTTTGAGATTGTGCATCTCTAGGAGCTTATTGTTGGTAAGTGTCTCTGCTTTTACTTGTTATTGTTAAATTTCAAGTAGTTGTTTTGTTAAATCATATAATATGAAGATTTGAACTTTGAATCTGTGTATTATGTAGAGATTTTATTAACGAAATGAGCTGTCCTGACTCTTAATTTTTTGGGGGTAAGATTAATAGATCCTGTTTCAAGGTCATCTTCTTGATGAAATTGGCAACTAACGTATCCTGGTAAACCGCCTCCATCCATGTTCGTTAGGGCTTGCTCCTAGTCTTCATTGATCCATCATCAACAATCTTTCACACTAATCATAGTGGAACATTTATCAATCATTGATTCTTCTGCTTTTTATCCTCTATGAAAGCGATCACCATCTTAAATACATTCATTTCTTATTGTATCTCCTTTGCCACTCATCCTGGCTATCATTCTCATTTTAGCTGCACTTTTCTTTTACTGTTAACTCTTAATTGCCTAGGTATCACAGCTTAAGAAAAGGAATATAACATATATGTTGGTGAGGCGTCCGACTTACTGAACATTTAAAGGGAATATAATGATGTGGTTAATGGTAAATTGAAGCCGAAACCTCAAATATCGATTAACATGAAGTTGATGTGAAAGCTATACGAGTCAAGTTCATTTTACCTTGACTCGTAAGGAAAAATTAAGAATTTCTATTTTTTTAACCAATCGATGCCATGATTTAATGCCTAGCCTCGATTATGATTTAAAAGAGTATGTTTCTCAACTCTTTCCATACTGTTAAGAAGTGTGTTTAGTTACAACACTCGATATGGCTTTTGGGAACCATGATTAGTTTGGTAGACTTTGTTAAGGCCTTGGGAGGAGGAGGGTTTTTTTTTCTTCTAATCTTCTACTATTAGAAACAAAATTCACAAAATTAAACGGCTAAATAGATTATATAACTAAAAACCATTTTACACTTTTATGCAATTTTAAGTTCAATTCTTCCCCTATTTCTATTATTGCTAATATGATAGTTGACTTAAGGGAAATCTTATGGGGATTAGCAGTCAATCATAGTGTAGATTCATTGCTAGGTGATTTTACTCATGCAAGTGAGCAAGGTTCAAGATTGAAGAGAGATCGTTATTTTCGATAGGTTGATGATAATATTATATTATCATTTATCTTCATGGTCGAAAATGCCCATACTTATCGCTCCTTAGCTTGTTGTGCTCATACATGAACCGCTTTTTGGGCACGCAAACCATTTCGACCTCTTCTTTCTGAAAAATATTTCCTCACCTTTTTTTGCATTATCTTGAAGCTTTAATCAAGCTGGGTTCTTACATTATCTTGAATAGCTTTTCCTTTTTCCTTTATCCTTTATGTTGTCGTGGTCATCCCCATATGCTTTGGTAATGGCACCAACTACAAGGCATGTATTGGCCGTCTATTGTAAACAATTCAAATGGTTTCTTTGCAATCAACATGTTCACCATGCAATATGTGACCTCTGTTTGTGGTAAGAGCATTAATCCCACAACTCTGCCTCTCTGACCTGAAATACAATGAACAATGTTTTTGCAAAGCTCTCGTGACAACTTACTTTTTTGCTGCATTTAAGGGTAGGTAATATTAATTGGCTCTTGAAAAAAAATCAAATTGCCTCCATATAGTCCTCCAAAAGTGAGATAAGAATTAATATCGTTAGTTGAACTAATATGAAGGATTTCTTATACTTTGTTTTAATAAGGTCTTGTTTTCGTTTTTTCACTAGCAGGTTCTGTTAGACTGTTAGAGACTCATTCAGGGGGCTGGAATGTAACAGCCTATGCATTCATAAGTCATGACTCTAGACATAAAAATGTGTAGTGTGAATAACTTAATATACTGAAGAAAGGCATATCAACCAAGGCGAGTGCTCTATTGCAAACCGGTCTGTGTTTTTTAAAAACGGGAACTCTCGGTCTATGAAATATTTTCACGATCCTATCCGTCAAGTTGATCATCCTACCCTCGAATGTATGTGTATGAAAAATCAATGGATTTGAAGACCTCTAACCTATGTATCGATGGATGCAAACGTCATTCGATAACGCAACATAAACTTCATCCGATGCATAGGTTAGAGATCTTCAAATCCTTAGATTTCATACACACATTTGAGGGTAGGGTGATCAACTTGAACGGATCGGATCGTTAAAATATGCCGTAGACCGAGAGTTCCCGTTTTTTAAAATCGCGGACCGGTTTGCAATGGATCACTCCCCTATCAACCAAATTATTTAGACAGGCCATAAAAATCTTTAGCAAGTCCATATTTTCCTTGGTGCCCTATGTCATTTGTGATCCCTTCTTTGGATCAAAAGTCTGATATCTTTGATTCTCCATAATATTTAACACTAAACCGTCTATAATAATGAGACAAATTTGCATAGTCACCGGACTCACCACACAAGAAAGACCTCTTCTAGACTTCCCTCTCCATGTATTGCAATGCACCGCATTGAATAAACCAAACAATACCTCCTTTGGTCCAGTTATTCCTGATATATTTAAAATGTAAATTTGCAGTTTGAATCACCTTGAACTCAGAGAATTCCATGATCTAATTGTATAATTGTATGAATCAGTTTGATGGTTACACGACCAGGGTTAAATTTTTTTTAAAAAAAAATTCCTAACATGAAATTGCTTTATGTCGAGGCACCATCCTTGCATAGAAGTTTTAAATGTTAAGAACCTTAAGTCTATTAATAATCAGTTGCAAAATTTCAAGAGATTTACTAATTGTTATGTTTAAATAGGGGTTATGAAAGTGAAGAGTCTTGTTTTAATCAAAGTGAGAGTCATGGGATCATTAAACACATGTAACAAGCTTATATAAATGCTAATTCTTTTGTATGGAAGGACATAAAATGATAAATAATTGAATAAAATTTTGCTTTTGTTGAGATACCTCTGAGTGAGTTTTCTCTTTGCAAAGGGTTGTGGTCAAACCCTATGCAAATGTGGTTGGATATTTGATTTTAAAATTATGTCGTGTGTGTCTGGATGCAGTTTGCACGGGTGAACCCAATCATATCATGCTCTTTACCTCTCCTTTATCAGTGGCTTGCATTTGTTATTTTCATTGCTTTCATATAAATATCCTATTTAGAACTATCATAAGCATCATTGCATGCTTGCGATTGTCATCCACACATATTTAGCTCACCCTACCATTCTGTCCTGTGTCACATTGTCCCTTCTCTTAGTAATAGCTATGCCATGTTGGGAATCTTCTTGTTATGCATTCTTCCCAATTTGCAAACAAGGGATAGTTTGTGTGCATTTCTTATGATTTAAAGCCAATAGCATTGAATTTTATCAGCACCAGCATAAAAGAATTTCAGGCAAGCTTGAAGGACATTATGTATATACATTCAATCCAGATGTTTTCGTTTACCTTAGGATAATAACAGATTTTATTCATTATGATATGCTCTTGCAATGATGGCATCAAAAGTAACACCAAATTATAGTCGAATATAAAGTGCTCAATGAATATAAGCCTCCCTAGATTCCTTTCCATTTTAATTGTTTTATTTGTCAACATATACATTGTAAGATATACTATGATTACAACTTAAAAATATTGTTATCAAACAAGCATTTTCTTTCGATTTTAATTTATATTAACGATCAAAGGTGCAACACTAATTCAGCAATTCATGAGCAGACTCTACGTATCTCATACACATTAGTATCTACATTTTTTAAATATATTATTAATTTTGGAAATAGAAAACTTATCTATTACTTATTCCATGATTCAAAATTGATTCTAGAAGTCTTTGATCCCCATTTTAAAATAATATATATTTCATTGCTAATCTTGAACATGGTAAATCATAAAATATTAGATTGTGAGAAATTATACCTGACAATGGCATTATATTTCTTGATCTAATTTGCAAAGTGCCAACTAAACAGATTTGGTTGTCACACTCCTTGGCATATCTTTTTATCAGAGAGGAGATCTATGGCTTGAGGCTTCAATTGTCAGGGTGTTGAGAGTCAATACCTTACAGGCCGTAGTAATTCTATAGCCCTGGCCGTAGTAATTCTAACTCTTACAGTCTACAAACAACAACAACAACCGAGCCTTTATCCCAAGCAACTCTTGCAGCCTACATGTAATTAAATTCTTCTCATGCTTCCATCACATTTTTATCATGTGACTAATCACTAATCCGTACCCCAATTATTTTTATATCGGCACCTTTTCTTCCGTCACATTTTTAGCCTAATCTACCATCTTTATTGAATTTAGATTTGCTTATGGCCTTTAAATGTATTTATTAATGATCTTACAATCTCGTGATGTGGGATTATTGATTGATCATAGAATAATTACTAGCAGGGTTCGCTGATAGCCATAGCTAAAGAAGGGTTGGTGTAGATTAGCCTCCTCAACTATGTGTTATAACTTTGGAGTTACGATAAGTAAATTGCTGCTTATTATAAACTTTATTAAATGCTCAGATATAATTCTCGATGCTCCTGTTATAATGTGGCCTTAAATACAAGATCTTACAATCTAGTCTTGTGGGATTATGGATTGATCACTTAATAATTACTAGAAGGGCTTGCTGATAGCATAAAGAAGGGTGGTATAGATTGGCCTTCTCTACTATGTATATAACTTAGGAGTTGAGATTAGTAGATCACTGCTCATTTGCAAGCTTTTTCACATGTTCGAATATAATTCTGCGATGCTACTGTTTACGTGTGGTCTTATACAAGATATGTTATAACATATATAATATGCTTTGGAATTTCTCTCACTGCAATTCTTTCAATAATTTTGGCAGGCCTTGATGGGAAGCATATCACTGCGTAGGTTGAAAGGAAGCAAAGCCTTGGTTGGGCTGCCGCCAAAAACTGTTGAGACATATTTTGTCGAGCTCTCCAGTGAAGAGCGTGAGCACTATGATCAGATGGAATCTGAAGCACAAAACACTGTGAAGGAGTACATCAATGCGGATTCTGTGTTACGCAATTACAGCACCGTGCTTCACATTATTTTACGACTCCGCCAAATCTGTAATGATTTGGCTTTGTGCCCCTCAGACATCAAATCTTTCCTTTCCACCAATTCGATTGAAGGTAACATCTACATTTTATACTTGATTTTAGTCCCTATGGCCACTCTCTTTGTAGATGCTTTCTTGGCCATGCTTACTCATCTAGCCTGTTTTGCTTTATATAGTTACTGATAGGAACCTCTTACTTAATAGATACTGTTGGTAAACACTTGCTATAATTGATTCGAGCTATGTAATGATAAGGGTCACACTATCATTTGACTGGGTGCACATTTCTTGGTTTCTAGGCAGCGACAAGAATGAACATGACATAACATGCATGTGAAAATATACATGTACAGCTTGGGCATGATTAAGTTACACAGACAACTTGATGCACAACACTTTCGCCAAAACCTCATATAGCTCCTCCTTTTAGTGTACTCAAGTAATTATCAAACCCGACTTTCATCATACCTTGCTTTATTTCATGCACCCAAATATCATTAAGACCAAAATTGATCTCCCTTGAAGGGGTATTCAGTATTCACCTATTTCCTACCTTTTTATTATTTCCTTTTGGTCTTACCGCTTTTTGTCGCAGTTGCGCCTTATTATTATTATTTTAATATATTGCCATGTTTAAATCTTGAACATTATTTGTGCCAATTGTTACATGAATCTTCTTAATTCTCCTATTAGCCTTCATTTATTATGCTTTTATAATTGTCAATTATTCTATTGAATGATAGAATAATTGAGAATGGTTATTGTCCTCGTAAAAATATTTCCCTCGACCTCATCATAACCTTGGAATTTTGGTGCATTGACAATAACTTGAAGATGTTATCAGAGAAACCTGGCTTTAAATTCTATAGCAGTTAATGAAAATACTTTTGCATAAAAGCCCACCTCTTGCCAAAAGACACTCAGTATGTGGCGTGTGATGTAATATCTCTTCTTTGTCTTGCGTTTGTTACTTTATTGGTCTCTTCCATTCTACTGCACACTTCATTTATTAAAAGTACAGTGGCCGGTACTAAGATCTGACCCAAGGATCATGACATTTCTTCTATTCTTTTATAATTGAACTTAGGCATAACCATGATCAAGGAATAGAGGGTTGGGACCACACAAAATTTGTCTCTATCTATTATTGCATTAACCTGCTTGATTGTTTTGTAAATCTAGTCTTATTAGGAAATCATCTATTCTGTTTTTTGAACCTAAATTTGATATTTCTTCAGATCAACCCAAATTACCAAGTCAATAGGTTAGGATCCTGCACTTCCAATTTCTATGAAGTGTGAAGATGCACATATCTCCATTGTTATGGAAAAGTTAAGAATCCCATACATGGCAGGGGATACGATATGGCATTGGCACTTCACAAGACGAATTCCTAATAAGTAGAAAAAGGCGATACAAATATACAAATGACTTGACAACATGTCATTATATTATATGTGTGAGAAAATATAAAAGAGTGTACATACTCAAAGTGTTTTAAATGCGGAAAAGAAAAGCGGAGCGGTCGAGAAGCCAAAACGCTTAAGCGGCCGCTCGGAAATCAGAACAGTGGTGTTTCATCAATATTCCTTTTCTTGTCAATAAATAATGATTATCATTACATTCTATAAGCGAATTCAACTTTCTTTCTCAAAGAATTCAGTATACAGAGAGGCATTTTTTATAGCCTTGTTGCACGAGTATAGGAAGATATGAAGAAAACAATAAAATAAGGAAGTTACAAACAAATTCTGTTACAGACAGATTCTAACAGATTTTGTTACAAACAGATTCTAGCTAATCTGAGAAATATCTTACTGTTGACTATTTCCAACACTCCCCCTCAAGTTGGTGCGTAGATGTCCATCATGCCCAACTTACTTATGAGTCTCTCGAACACTGCTTTGAACAGTCCTTTTGTAAAGATATCTGCAGTTTGTTCTTTTGTTGGAATGTAGGGGATACAGATGGTACCGGCATCCAGTTTTTCCTTGATGAAGTGGCGGTCGACTTCAATATGCTTCATTCTGTCATGCTGTACGGGGTTGTGTGCTATGCTGATGACAGCTTTGTTGTCGCAGTATAGTTTTAGTGGCTGAGTTGTAGGCTGCTTTATTTCCTGTAGTACCCGTTGAACCCACAAAACTTCATAAATACCGTTGGCCATGGCTCGAAATTCTGCCTCCGCACTACTTGCCACGACACTTTGTATCTTGCTCCGCCATGTAATTAGAGTGCCCCATACGTACGTACAATACCCTGAAGTTGACTTCCTGCCTACGATGGAACCTGTCTAATCCGCGTTAGTGAATACTTCGACGCTGCGAGTCTCACCTTTTTTGAAGAATAAACCTCTTCCTGGTGCGCCCTTTAAATACTTCAAAACTCTATATGCTGCGTCAAGGTGCTCTTCTTGAGGTGAGTGCATAATTGGCTTATCATACTCACTGCAAAGGTGATATCGGGACGTGTGTGAGAGATAGATCTATTTTCCCACAAACCTCTGGTATTGTGGAATGTCCACTGACGGGCTATGTGTAAATTCTCCGAGCTTTTTATTCGGATCTATCGGTGTCTCCGCAGGTTTGCAGTTTTTCATCCCTATTTCTTTGAGAAGATCGAGAACATACTTCCGTTGAGACACGACAATGCCTTTCTTACTTCGAGCAATTTCCATACCCAAGAAATACTTCAATTCTCTCAAGTCTTTTACTTCGAACTTCTTGGCGAGACTTTCTTTTAATTGGTTGACCTCTTCCTCGTCATCTTCTGTAACAATGATGTCATCACCGTAAACAATTAGTATTGCAATTTTTCCATGTCTGGAGACTCTGTAGAACATGGTGTGATTTGCCTGAGCCTGATTGTATCCTTGTCCTTTCACAAACTGATGGAAACGTTCGAACCAAGCTCGTGGAGATTGTTTAAGACCGTAAAGTGATCTTTTCAATCTGCACACTATGGAGCCGAATCCTTTTTCAAACCCCGGCGGAGATTCCATGTACACTTCTTCGTCCAGGTCTCCATTCAAAAACGCGTTCTTCACATCTAGTTGTTGAAGTCGCCAATCGAGATTTACTGCAACCGACATCAAGATCCGGATCGTGTTTAGCTTAGCCACAGATGCAAAAGTCTCCGTGTAGTTGATCCCGTATGTTTGAGTGAACCCTTTAGCAACGAGCCTCGTCTTATATCGTTCTAGGGTTCCATCTGCACGAAACTTTGGTGTGAATACACATTTGCATCCTACAGTCTTCTTTCCTCTCGACAGTTCCTCCATGTTCCAAGTCTGATTTTTCTCAAGTGCATTCATCTCCTCGAAAATCGCCTTTCTCCACTCGGGAGCTCTCAGAGTATCCTGTACAGTTTTTGGAATCTCCACAGCAGACATATTAGAGGTAAAGGCTGAAAAACTGGGTGAGAGATTATTTGAGGACACAAATGTTGACATTGGATACAATGGATGACTAGTAAATGACCTTGTGGACTTTCGGAGAGTCGTGGGAAGATCCAGCTCACTGTGATCCGGTTCTGTTCTCGGGTCAGATTCTTGGTAGGGCTGGACAGAGTCGGTCTCTGCTTCTGGAGAAGGATCTATCTCAATTAAATGCTCCCGTTGTGTTTTTTCCAGATCTGTTTCACGTTGTTTCCTTTTGTAAGTTTTAATTTCCATATCAGCTTCTGGTGGATTTAAATCCACGGGGCAAGTTGTTTTAGGAGTCGGTGGTGTGTTTCTATTTTTATGGGATTTTTCCGGATTTTCTAATAAAGGAACTGAGTTTTCAACAGACATATTTTCTGAGTTTTTAAGGACCTTTTTTGAGTGTCCAGTGAATTTTCACTGTTTTGGTTTGCTAGGTGTTCAAATGACTGGTGTAAAATGTCTTGATTTAAAAAATCTAGATCTTGTGAATTTGTATGTGAGATTAAGTTGGGTATTTTTGGGAGACTATTTTTTATGGAAACCGAGTCTTCACTATTTGTTTCCCCTGTGAGGAGGCTTAAAAAAGATTTATTTTCAAAAAACAACACATCCATTGTGATAAATATTTTATTTGATAAAGGATCAAAGCATTTATACCTTCTTTGATTCGTGACGTAGCCAATGAAAACACATTTTTCGATTTTGGATCAAGTTTACCCCTAGTGGGGTTGTGATCGTGAACAAACACAGTACAACCAAAAATTTTCAACGATAGATCCGAGATTGCAAGGCGGCTTTGAGGGTAAAGAGATTTTAACAAGGCAACAGGTTTTTTAAAATTGAGAATTTTCGAGGGTAGGTTGCTGTTAAAATTGCTTCATTTCATAATGTTTTTGAAACATGGTTGGTGAATAATAATGCCCTAGCAATTTCAAGAATGTGTTTATTTTTTCTTTCAGCCACACCGTTTTGTTGCGGTGTGTTAATGCAAGAACTTTGGTGAATGATGTCTTTCTTTGTAAAAAAATCTGCCAAGGTTTCGTTAAAAAATTCTCGTCCATTGTCACTTCGAAAATTCTGAATTTTTGTGTTAAACTGTGTTTCAACCATGTCATAAAAGGTTTTGAAAACTTGTTCAATTTCTGATTTTTTCTTTAGCAAAAAACACCCAAAGGACCTAGTATGATCATCAATAAACGAAACAAACCATTTTTTTCCGAAGACAGATAAAACGCAGGATGGTTCCCAAATGTCACTATGGATTAAGACAAACGGTGCTGAAGGTTTATAGGGTCAAGGTGGATAAATTGCCCTTTTGTGTTTAGCAAAAGCACATACTTCACATTAAAATTGAGAAGGATTTTTATTCCGAAACTACTTTGGAAACAAATACTGCATATAATGGAAACTAGGATGACCTAGACGAAAATGTAATATAATTAATTCATTGTCACGAGAAACAAACATGGACTGAGAACACAAACTAGATGCAGACTTATTGAGATGCGATCCTTTTTCAAGCAAGTAGAGACCTCCACTGGTCCTACCATTGCCAATCATCGTCCCCGAGTTCAGAACCTGAATTTCACAATAAGAGGGCATGTATTTAACGTGACACTTAAGGTCTTGAGTTAGCTTTATAATGGAAATCAGATTGCAGGAAAGCTTTGGAATATGTAAAACATTAAGAAGGGTTAAGGAAGGAGAGATTGTGATGGTTCCTTGGCCGGCTATGGAAGAATACGAACCATCTGCAATTTTGACCCTTTTGTTTCCTGCACAGGGTATGTAAGTTGAAAATAATGTGAAGCAACTGGTCATGTGATCAGTTGCTTCAGAGTCAAGAATCCAAGGAAGTTGATGGATACATGAAAAAGAGATAGGGTGATTGTTACCGATTTGGGCTAAAGAACATGAGGGTTGTGTTGACGGGTCTGCGCTGGAGTTAAAGAACTTGTATATGTGCTCCAGTTGTTCTTTTGTGAATGGAAGCAATTCTGAGTTGATTCTTGACTCCTGAGAATCATCGGACTCGATCTGCAAGGCCTGTTTTTGTAAAGGACTCTGGCTGGTGTTCCGATCTCCTTGAGTTCCGGACCTGTATGTTGGTTGATACACGGAGGATACTTCAGTCTCTGTGGTGGAGGACATTATGGCTGGAAAAAAATGAACTGAGATTTCTTTTGATTGAGGAAAAATGGTGATTTTTTATTTTTGGAGAAAGTTTTACCACTCTGATACCATATAAGCGAATTGAACTTTCTTTCTCAAAGAATTCAGTATACAGAGAGACACTTTTTATAGCCTTGTTACACGAGTATAGGAAGATATGAGGAAAACAATAAAATAAGGAAATTACAAATAAATTCTGTTACAAACAGATTCTAACAGATTTTGTTACAAACAGATTCTAACTAATCTGAGAAATATCTTACTGTTGACTATTTCCAACACATTCTAACTATTTTTATGTTGCTTTTGTACTAGCAAATACCTAAATTTAACCCAAAATGTAACAAAGTTGCTTAGACAATATATTATTTGCTAAAATATGCTCAAATAATTCAATGCAAAATGGAAATTTTCTTAGATTTTATTAGCTTATATAGTGCTTATAAGATTTTTGATACCCAACATCAAGCATCATAGCTCAAATCAGTAAGAGTACTTACCAAATTATTAAAAAAAATATCTAAAAGATTGTAATTCGAAACTAGATGGAGTCAAAATCGAATTGGAATTTTATGATTGAAATTTAAAAACTACTCAAAATCGAAATAGAAACTCAAGGATTGCTTGAAATTGATTTAGATTTCGACATCTTGAAGTTGATGAACCTAAAATTTTGGAGTTTTGAAACCCAAATTTTGAAGTGTCTCAATGTCAAGCACGAATGATAGAAACATGGAAAAAGAGATAAAGATAAGATGGAATGCTTTATTAATTGGTATTTGTGTATTCTTATTCCGATAACAATACTTATATACCCTTTATAACACTTATGAGATGTATATATCAATAAAATAGGTTATGCAATATCACTCACTTAAACGGGATAAAGTGGAACGGCGAAACCCGCTCGGCGGCTTAAGCGGCCGCTTTTTAAAACACCGCATACTGACATACATACATAAGCAGAAAACGCACATACATGCAGTTACACTCACGTGTCTAATGATAGGATAAATAGTTAATTACATATTGCCTTCCTGTACTATAGGGGGTTGAGCACTTATACTTCGTCAACTATATCATAATAAGCATTTACATTTTCTATAAAAAAAATTGTATTTTTAAAATCCAATTTTACTTTTCCCTCCATCATCTTCAACCATTCACAAATCTAACTTAAAAAATCAAGTAGTAAGAAAAATCCCTAGCAAAAGCAACTAACTAGCGGAAACCACAATGCAAGAAAGTATAAAAGTATTAATCTTAGTAGCAACTAGGAGATTGCACTGCCATCTACGTGGACAATGGATGTATAGAACTATAGTCAATAATATGAAGAATCCAATATAAATGATGGTAGGACCAAGGAGATCGTTCTTTGTGACGTTATCTTACAACGTTCTTTAATGCCACGGATGATATTAAATCAATTAGTGGCAATTGGAATGCATAACCTATCTTTAAAAAAATTTGATCTCGAGCTATTGTTTTGTAATAGCCTTGATCTTGTTCACTCGTATTCTTGGCTTCTTCCCCTCCTCGGGGGAAGGGAGGCAATGCTTGATGGTAAGGACTCAATTAGAATAAAATTATAGAAGCTGCGATTTGTCCGCGATATATAGAAATCAAATTTTCTTCATGATATTCTTCACTACGAGCATATTTATGTATCAAAACTTTGTTAAAGGTTACTATGTAGTTTGGTAAATTACACTAAAATACCCAACCTGTTGAGTTTTTTCACTAGACTATCGTAAAGTTCTTTTTATTACGTAAAATACCTTAAGTGCTACTTTTAAGGGATTATTAGTGGAACACACCCTTAAAACCCATATATTTAGGTATTTTATTACAATAAAATACTTTATTGTAGCTTAGTGAAAATTCATTATAGTTAAGGGTATTATATTGAAATTTATCTTTTTTAGTTTGATAGAAGGGGATGGGATGAGATAGAGATTGAATAAACATGTCATGGATCTAGTAGAGATCTTAAAATTGAAGTGGAAGAGAAACAACTTGTAAGAGCAGGTTAAATGAAAATCACCAAAAATTGAAACAACTATTATATAAATTGAATACAACGATTAATCCATATTGGCAACTTTAGTGATTCTGAAATTTCAATAACTGCTAGGTTAAATTGAAAGAATTACATAAATTTGAAATGAATAAAATAATTAGTGTTGAAATTGAATTAAAACCTGAAAATATCAATAGAAAGGTTATTATTATATGAATGGGTACCAATAATAATACATATTAAGGTTCGTGACGAAAAAATGAAACAAATCCTAGTGACTGCAAGTTTATGAAAAATTATATATAATTCTTTAAATCAAAGAGCTTTGCAAAAAAATAACATACATTAAAGTAATGATCATATTATGATCCAAGAGCCTCCCAGTCGAATTAGCGATCAAAGAAAATACTGATAGATGCGGATATGGATGACCATTGCATGAATTAAACAAGGTTTTATCCAAAAAATTTCGAATCGATGATATGAATCTATTTATTCCATTCTGTTCTGTTAACGACAGTCTTCTCATTTAAATTAACAATTAACATATAATTCTTAATTGTCTCAATACATGTTTGTCTAGTCTACCCTTACCCTTAGTTTTGTCATTTACTATAATTTGCCCTTTTTTCAAAGTTCCAACTAAGGTGTTTATTGGTCTTCGTTGCACGTGTCTAAACCTTTTCAATTTGTTCTTTATCATATTTTCTATAAGGGTGACCTCCAACTTATTACGGATACATTATATCCTATTTTTAGTGTATCCGTGCTTATCCATCTTAATTTTCGCATTTCAGTCATTCATTTTTTGGACATGTTTTTTACTTCCCCGACATTTTGATCCATAAAAAATATTGGTCTTATATCCTCATATAGAAATTTTCTTTCAATTTCAAAGGTGTCTTACGATTATATAACACTCTTGAAGTACTTTTCCATTTCAGTCATCGTTCTTTGATTCTATGAGTCGATCTTCTCATCATGTAGATTATAGTTCTTAAGTAGTAAAAATTGGTTATTTCTAGATATTTCTTGGCCATTAATTTGCATAGTGTGTTCATCTCTTCGTACTGTTTAGCTAAATTTGCATTCTATATATTTGATTTTTCTACTTTAAAGAATTATCCTTGTTTGTTTTATGTACTAAAACCATATCATTAGCAAACATCATACACTATAGAACATATTGAATATGTATAATAAGCTCGTTTGAAACTACTGAAAAGAGACGAGGACTTAATATCGATCCTTGATATACTTTTGTTGTTAAAATAGACATCAAAGTACGCAGCGGATGATTGATACGCGTAAATCAGAACCAATGAAAATGATCAAATGCAACAGCTACGCAAAAAACAATAAGTAATAAAAGAAAAAACACATTAAGCAAATGACACAATATATTACTCAGGTTCGGTATGCACTTGTATCTAATCCTGCAAACCGACGACAAATTTCTCTCACTATTCAACGAAGAATTGCAAGAGATAATTTCTGCCTTCTCGATCTCATCCAAATACAAACACAATCCCTCTTTATTTCTCTCTCTGCTCTGTTTGTAGCTGCCGCAGACTTTGATTTCATTATGGATTAATTATTAGGGTTTAATTAATCTCATATATATAGGAATAGGGATTGTAGGAGAAAAGTATAAAGTTTAAATTAATCCTTAAACTGTAACAATTTTGGCCACGAGACTTCCTCCTCTCCAAGCTGCCACGTTACCCCCTCTGTGATTATGAGAACAATCAACGCCTGCTGTTGCTGCTAGGCTCTTCGTGGGCTCTATCTTTTGTGCCTTGGGCTGCAACATCTTGGGCCTTGGTTTTTGGGATTTCCATTTGGGCAAGGATCTCTTAATCAAAAATAACAATCTCCACCTTGATTAAAAATCCGTAAAAATCAACGCTTTCGTGAAATAACTTGGAATTCTGCAATTCGTCGTCTTTAGCCTTTATCAAGCAACTAAGAAAATCAAGTCTAAGCAAAGCTTAAACTTGGAAACTGGAACCACCTTCGTAAATGCGTCCACCGGATTTTCATGGGTACCTTTGTAAGCGAAATAACCTTCTCGTTTTCCAAAAGAAATCTTTCATCTCGATATGCTTAGTTCTCGAATTATAAGCTTGATGCTCCGCTAAGTGGATCACGCTCTGACTGTTTCAAACACCACCATGAAATCCTGCGGAATACCCATACACTCATCAATCCATGCAAATATAGTCTCTTTGACCGCCTCCGTAGCAGCTATCAGCTCTGCCTCTGTCGTCGATAATGCAACAATGGACTGTAACGTCGATCTCTATGACACTGCGTCAGTGCCCAACGTGAATACGTAACCCGTTGTCGATCTTTGTCTGTCCCATTAACCAGCAAAATCTGAGTCACAATACCCTGTCACAATACAATCATCCATACTGTCTCTGTTGAATAACAAGTCGAACCCCGTAGTACCCCTTAAGTACCTCATAATCCACTTTACAGCCTGCCAATGCTCCTTGCTCGGATTAGCCATGTATTGGCTGACCATCCCTACTGCATGTGCAATGTCAGGATGCGTGTAAATCATCACATAGATCATACTGCCCACCGCACTCGCATATGGCACTCTACACATGTACTCTCTATCCGTATTCGACCGTGGTGATAATTTCGCCGAAAGCATGAAGTGCGCCATTAAAGGAGTAGACACAAGCTTTGCCTTTTCCATCCCATATCGAGTGAGAACTTTTTCGATATACTGTTTCTGTCGCAGACGCAACTTACCACGGTTTCTCTTCCTGACAATCTTCATACCAAGTATTTTCTTCGCAGCTCCCAAATCTTTCATCTCAAACTTTTGACTCAACTGCTGTTTCAACCTGTTGACCTCTGACATGCTGCGTGATACCACCAACATATCGTCCACGTGCAATAAAAGATAAATCCGGGACCCATCGTCTAGTAGCCTCACATAAACGCACCGATCCTTAATATTCCTTGTGTACCTAATTGCCAACATAAACTGATCAAATCGTTTGTACCACTGTCTCGGAGACTGCTTCAAATCATAAAGCGACTTGTTCAATTTTTAGCCATCCTTTCCATCGCCTATGAACCCTTCTGACTGATGCATATAAATATCCTCCTCTAGATCATTATGCAAGAAAGCAGTCTTGACATTAACTGCTCTAGCTCCATATCATATACCGCAACCATGGCTAACAAAACACGAATCGAAATATGTCGAACCACTGGAGAAATGATCTCGCTGTAGTCTTCACCTTTCCTCTGTGCAAAACCTTTAGCCACCAATCTTGCTTTGTATCTAATGCCATCTGTCTCTGATGAATCCTTCTTGATTTTAAAGACCCACTTGCATCCGATCGCATGTTTGCCCTCTAGTAGAGCAACTAAATCTCATATATCGTTCTGATGAAGAGACTCCATTTCCTCTTTTATTGCAACTCTTCAACTGGGAAAATTGATAAACTGCACAATCTCTCTGTAACTAGACGGTTCCTCGTGCTCAATAGTCAACGCATATGATGCCACGTCGTCAAAACCAACTGCCATGTCTTTAAAACCAAGTCTGACTGGCGGACATCTAACTCGCGTAGATTCCCGCCCTTCTGTCTGTACTGGATCATCTGGCTCTGGCGGACCTTCCGTCTGAATTTGAGTATCAATCACCTCATCTTTTTTACTATCCTGAACCGGAACGTCGATCTTCACCTCGTTTGGTGACTCAACCGTTCTCTCTTCACTATCTGATCGAGTCTGTTTTTTATGAACTATCGCAGACTCATCGAATGTAATATGCCGGCTGATTACTACTTCTGGGTCTCAGGACATTACATCATGTATTCCTTAGCTTCACTTCCGTAGCCGAGGACATTCTTTGTAGCTCTTAGTTCTAGCATATCGCTTCTCAGCTGAACATAAGCTGGGCATCTAAATATTTGAAGCCGTCTATAATCTTCAGCCTTCCCGGTCCACACTTTCTCAGGAATTTTCTTATTTATCGCCGCCAATTGTGATATATTGATGAGGTACACGGCGGGAGATTGGGCTTCAGCCCAAAACTCCTTAGGAAGCCCATCTATAAGCCGCAAACATCTGATCTTCTCCAGTAGTGTTCGATTCATCCGCTCTGCAATGCCATTTGACTGAGTGTCTCCCGGAGTGGTGTAATGGCGCACAATCCTCTCTGACTTGCAGAACTCAACAAATGCATGTGAGGTAAACTCTTCGCCGTTATCGGACCAAAGAACCTTTACGTGTCTACTAGTCTGTTTCTCCACCCTGGCATTTCACGTCTTGAACTTTTCACAAGTCTTGGCTTTATTCTTGAGAACATACATCCAAACTTTTCTAGAAAATTCATCAATGAAGGAAATGAAGTATCTAGCTCCATCTCGCGAAAGAACCGGTGTTAGACCCCAAACATCAGTGTTGCCATAATCAAGAATATCTTTCGTATCATGTGCTGCTGTCCCGAACTTCACCTTTGTCTGCTTTCTTAGGACACTCCTCACAGAAATCAAGACTGCCAAAATCTCCATCTCCAAGTAGCTGCTTCTTATGAAGCACCTCCAAACTCGACTTCCCAATATGGTTCAACCGTAAGTGCCACAATCTAGCCGAATCCAAATCACCTGAACGAGTAGATACCACAACAATATATCTGTAACCGCATGCCTTTCTAGAGAGTACAAGTTCCTCACCTTATTTCCTTTCATGACAATAAGAAATTCTTTGGAAATTTTCATGGAACATCCATCGACTACGCACTTGCAGCCAATTCCCGCCAAAACTTCTATAGAAATCAAACTCTTCTTCAGATCTGACACATATCTGACATCCATCAAAGTCCGCACTACCCTATCAAACATGTGTATCTGAACAGAACCAATCTTCTCGATCTTGCACGTCGCATTATTCCTCATCAAGACCGACCCTCCATCAAGAGAATGAAATGTTGCAAACCAACTCCGATATGAAGTCATGTGGAAAGAGCTTCCCGAATCTAGCATCTATAGATCATGTATGTCGCCAACTGCACAAACTGATAATACAAAACAATCGCTGCCATCATCTGAATCATCTATGACAACTGCCGTACTAGAAGACTCCTTAGTATCCTCCTTGATCTTCTGACAGTCGCTCTTCCAATGGCCTTTCATCTTACAATAATTGCACTTGTCAGTAGTGCATTCCTCGATTTGGACATCGTTTTATTCTTGGAACCACCATGTGACCGCTTCTCAAAACGGTCTCTAAAAACCAGCGCATCGTCCTGACCACTTTTATCACTCGATACTTTTTTCCTCAACACCTTGCTGTATAGGACCGTATTAACATCTCCTAAAGAAATTTTATCTTTGCTGTACACCATTGATTTCACGAAATGGCTATATTCAGAAGTCAAAGAGTGAAGTAGGATCATAGCTTGGTCCTCGTCTTCAATCTTGACCTCTACGTTGAGTAAGTTTATAATGATTTGGTTGAGTTCGTCCAGATGGTCTTTGACTGATGTACCTGTTGGATTGCTAGGCACATCTAGTATGGTTTAAAGCGCGACGGAAGCGGTAATTTAAAAAATCTAGAGAGCTATAGCAAACCCAAACCAGGAATCAAACCAAACTACTAAACTTGTCACTAATCTGGTAAGCTAAAAATAAGAGTTGGCGCACTACAACCTTTGTAGCGCGTTAGCCACCACTCCTTGGACTCCGGTTAGTCTCCATGAAGCCCGAAACAAAGCTTGCTCGATAATCTCCTCGTCGAAAATGATCCATCTTGAGATAACTCCAACACAAGCTTTAGCTTCAAATTGATCTCATCAAAATGAAGCAACCCACTAATTAAACTTACTAAGAATGATTAGTAGGAGATGTAGAATAATGCGCCCACTTAATTTTTCTCTTTTCTTTTCCATTCCCCACTTGAAGAAAAATCAAGAGGAAAATGAAGCATGAAAGAGATAAGAATAATGAAGAAGATAAGCATGAAAAGCATATGAACTAGAAAACAAAAATGAGTCATTAAAAGAATCATCTCATAACTTCTACAACCATGACTTATTCTTATTTATTTCACATAATTTTATACTCCCATCATACATGTATCAACATACATGTCTCATTATTTATATTAAATATAAATATTAATTAAAGAGAAGAAAATAATTAAATGAGCATGATATTAGTTAATATATAAATATATAAATATAGTATTAAATCAACACTTGATTTAATAATCCGACTATATTATATATATACCGGCTAATATCAATAAACACCCGATTAAAATAGTGTTTAATCGAACTCCTGCACGTATCCCTATACGTGCCCTACATTGTTTCGCATGTGCTGGGAAAGATCTGTGTGGGACTCTAAAGACTTGAAAATATGCCGGCAGTATATTAGGATCATATCCATAGCCTACAAGCACGTCAGCGGCACTAGCTGCACGTAACGGCTATCCATGTATTGAACGAAAGAAGGTCAACAAGCAAGTTCATCTGAACCCTGCAAAGTCTATTTTACATTGTCGTCCAGTCCGATCTTTTCGTCTAAGAGTATCGCATATCGGGTCCATAATTTGAAATCTGTCAAACCCTAATAACTCGATAAGTCATGCGACAAAGGACTCATAACCAACCGAAAATACAACTGATAACACTTATCAGTTTATCTCTACTGCGATGACCATCGACTTATGGTTGTAGTCATATCCTGCACAGCGCGACATCAACTCCCTATACCGGGAGAGACGAATCTCTTCGACCGCTCACTGCCTCTACATGCTTCGGGACTATACCCAACAAAAACTTGTTTGCACGACTTCTTAGAGTCATGGTAGGGTAGAAGTCAGAGTATAATGGGAAACACATGAGACACTATGGCGATCTCAGGTCCTAAGGACTACCCTGTACCCATGTCATAAGAGAACTGCTACTTGACATTGGTATATTACCAATTAGGAGTTCTCGGTGAGTCTGTTCAGTGTAACTCATCCAATGAGCACTTGTATACAATTCTCGATGTCAAACACCAATAGTTATAGGATCAATTATCGTCCTCCAACCGGGTCAGGAAACGTACACACCAGTTTAAACTGGAGTACCGATGTCCAGTCTCGGTACTCTTACGGCTAGGGACATTTAAGGATGTGCTTATTGACTACTCAGGCCTTATCAGTATGATCTCCATCATCGTCCTGGTAGTTAAGCAAAATCCTATGGTTTTATCTCACGTCTAAACGATATGTGATAGTAAATAAAACACATCACATGAAAGATAAAGACAAACAAGATAGCATACTATCATTTCGAGTAAGCTTGTTCAATCATATAGGTCCTCTTTCAATTACAATAATTGCTTTGAGAGCACCTATATCCAACAATCTCCCATTTGCACTTAAGGTCAATTATTACAGTATCTCATACCCAACTTCTGTACTAACAGTTTCGCAAATTGTGTTCGAGAACTAGCGTTAATGAGTGGACGCGGCATAGTGCATCTCTATGTTTCTCCCTGAATCTCAACTTCACGGAGATCAAATATCTTCCTAATTGAGCGGTACCTGCCCTAGTATTTGCATGGACTGACGATGGGATCATGTTTATAAATGAACAATTATATCCAGCGAATTCTTAGGCGATGTCCTTTTGCTGATTCACAATCAGCATCCAGCGCCACGACTACCTCAGTATCCCACTTGGAACTATTTCTAATATACTGCTCCTCAAAAGAGGGTAAACTTAACTCATGACAGACACTCGGTGTTCTATGGGAAGCTAGAATCGGTAACCATCTCTTTCAGGAGGTTGCCATTACCATATACCAAGAACATCAAATGCTCTTTATTGCTACCCTATGTTTCTCTAGAATTGGACTGACATCAATATCCTGTATGGAGAAACACTTGTGATCACCATTGTTTTACCGATTTGCAGCATATGAACACCACTTCCTATCATGAGTATGTTATCCACGTACCATATGAGAAATTTGACAACTTCCTGCTACCCTCTTACAAATATCATGTTCATCTCTCATTTTGATAAGTCAAACGTTTTGACCGTATCATCAAAACATATGATCCTTCTCCGCTATGCCTGTTTTAGTCTAAAAATAGACTTAAGCAATTTGCACACTTACCGCTGCTCCCACTGACTATAAGATAATCCTCTGGCAGAGTCATACACACGTACACTTTTAAATCCAATTTAGAAAGACGTTATAGTCATCTATATGCCAGACATCATAGTCATGAAAGACAATATTGTCAAGTCTTATCCGTATGGACATCAGCACAGACACTGAAGTAATAGTTTCATCACAATCCACGAGTATTTGATGAAAACTTTTTACTACATGTCTAGCCTTATTAGGTCAGTAACTTTTTATTTGCACCGATCTCGAAATATCTACTTGCTATTTATGGGTTTTATTTCTTCAGGAGCACTCAACAAAGTCAACACTTTATTGCAGTGCATGGAGTCCAATTAGGATAACTCAGCATCTAGCCATCAATCGAAAGTCATCATTTCCTATGGCCTGCTGATAATTAGTAGGGTCATCATCACATGATGTAAGCCTCCATATCCCTTCAATGAGGAAACCGTAGTACATCTCAGGTGGCAGAGGTCACCTACTAAATCTGTGGAGTAGGCTAAGATTTGTCAGGTTCAATTGAATCTCCAGATTCTACTAAATTTTCAGTAATCATTTGTGGTTCAGGAATCACTTCTAGTTCTACCATACCCCCACTAATTTCTTTTACAAGAAATTCCTTTTCTAAAAAGGTGGTGTGTCAAGAACAAAACAATTTTTGATCCTGAAAATGGTAGAAAGTTAATCCCCCGACAATGCCCAGGATGACCCACAAACTGCCATTACTAAATGTGTCTTGCGTTTATCTGGATTCTAGTATTAAACATAAGCTGGACAACTCAACATCTTACCAATCTTAAAATGATAACACATTCAATCACATACAGAATTTGAGCCACTGATTTAGGTAGAACCAGTATCAATCGATATGTATATATTTTTAGTGTATCCCTTAATTGAAAAAGGCGATTCGGCATTACTCATCATGGATCGCACCCACGGATGAGCAATCCGAGAGAATTAAATTCTCGATTACTACGGAATACCTAGCATAAGTATCCATATTTTCGAACACTTCGAAGAATCATGATACTTCCAGCAATTGGTCGTCTACTTTATTCCTATATCTTATGAACTTATCAAAATCTTTGGACTTTACATTTCAACAAGAATGCGTGTCTAAAATAAGAGAACTCATAGTAAAATAGAACGAAGTATTAGTACCAACCTCTTGTCCATGTGGACATTGGACAACATACATCATTATGTATAAGTCCTATGAGTTCCCTAACTCATACTCTGTGTGTTATAACATGAAAACTGTATTTTGGTGAAGAATGTATATCCTGTTTTTCAATGCATCTTACCCAATTATCAAATGATAAAGGCAAATGTTCATAATATAATTTTTGAAAATTTATAGCCCACTTTATCAAATAAAGAGACGGATATATCCGTTTTTAAAAGTTAGTGCATAATAAAAGGTATTCAAAACCAAAAGTTTGCCGAAAGGCAAAACCATGTGATTTTCCCAAAAGCAACAATTGCTCCGATATCCGACATTGAGGATCAAATCACATTTTCTAATAATCTAATCCTTCTCGGCATCCCTAACAACTGTAGGGTTGCGTAACACCACCATAAGGTTTAGGAAGGCATCACACATGCCATATTGAAAATTTTTAGGGTGCTAAACAAACCCTAACCAAGATCTTAACTAGAGACATAAGGTTAACTTTGCATGTAAACAACTTTACATTTGAGAGAGGGATTACAACCTTTGTAGTCCGTTCTTTCGCTTCATAAGCTCCGAGTAGTAGTCCCTTCGCGGCGATTCATGAACTCCCGGACTCTAAAGAGGCTCCACAAGTCGAATGATCCATGCTTGCTTGAAGACTTCGAAATCCAAGATGATCTATTTCGAGGAAACACGAACTCAAGTTATGACTTCACTAATTATGAATTAGTGAAGCTAACACACTAATCTATATGGCTAGTATAGAAGAGGATGATGAAATATGAATTTTGTTCACTATATTATTTAATTTCTCACTATTTTCTTCTTGATCTCAAAAGCTAGAAAGCAAAATGAGAATGAGGAGGAAGAAGAAGAATGAATGAGATTGAGGTTAGAAATGCAACCATGGGTCAAGTATATCATACTTAACCATTGTAGAGAGTTAACCATGGCTATGTGTCATGGTTGAATTAGAAATATCTAGGGCAAAACAAAAAGGGTGGACTTGGTCAATGGTAATCTACAAGCTTCATGAAGCTTCATCCATGACTCATTTCCACAATTTGAATTACTTAGATATTTAAACCCAAACATTACATATAGCATCGTATAATTCTCATATATATATGTTGCATGTATAACGTAGCATGCTACAATATTATATATCACATATATAATATTTATGTAACAAAATAAAACAATACAATAAACAGATACCACATATATGTTAAATGTATCACAAGTGAGAATAATAAATATATAAGTGAGCACATAATATATACATATATATATTATATTTAATCGAATCAACACTTGATCCGATAACCCGGTTATATCATATATAACCGGCCGATATCACATGTCGCGAGTGTTGCGCCACGGCAGCGCCCCGGCCGTCTATCCGAGGCCAAAATGCGGAATCAAAATTTTTCTTAACTTTAAACCGGCGCTACCGCGGACAATAAACCCGGATCGTAACCATTAAGCTAATCCTAGCTATCATGAGAATGGGGTAGAAGCTATACCGAGCGATTCGTGTCCTCCGGTCTTCGTCTCCACTCCGATCTCCCGCGGAATCTCCGTCTGTCACCTCCTCGTCGGAAAGAGCACCACGTAGCCGATATCTTTTACGGGCTCCCACCTCTGGACCGAGGCAACTCGGGCGTGAAGTTGGCTAGCCGACGCGTCCAAGGGTACTGTAAGTTGTAGTGTAGAGGCTTGTCTCTTTGGGGTTTGTGAAGTTGCCATGGATGTGGAGGTGTAGGAAGAAAATGAACTTTGGAAAAATGGAGCCATCATTTTCTTGCAAGGAAATGAGATGAGGAAATATGCTACACATCAAAATGAACCTCTCCCATTCCCCCCAATATGTGGCCGGCCCCTCATATCTCCAAAATGGTGGAGGGAATCTCAAAACAAGAAGGAAGGTGAGTGTAGGAAAAGAGAATGGGTGACCATAAGCAAAAGGTTATGATAACAATATCATATCAACATCAAATCCATCCTAATCCTTTCTAATCTCAATAAAGCAAGCCATCATGAAAAAGCAAAGATGCTTAACCTTTCATAATGCCATAAAAGCAAGAAACCCCTCCACAATAAGTTATTTGCAAACTTGCAAATAACCCCCTCCATCGGAAAGTCCGGCCGTGAAGGAACAAAGGAAAAACCGGCCGGAACGGAATGCAAACTGGCAACTTCAGAAAACTGATCCCGTAATAAATTACAGGAAAACCCCGCTACTGCATATACATGCCCGCATTTGTATTCCCACTGAACACAAATGCAAAGAGACAAAACTACACTATCTAATACTAGGATCCGGCTTAAGCCAAAGCCGGCTACTAAAATCCGTCCGATCACGATCCGTGCAATACCGCACGTATCTGATCGAACCCTGCTATATCTCCATACGGCCTCTACAGCGTTTCGCCCGAAACTTGAGTAACTGAGTGTGGTGGACTCTAAAGACTCGTCAATACTATGGCTGTGGATTTAACCACTAGCACGTCAGAGGTATTAGCCATACGTGACGGGCCACCAGCTATTGACAAAAAGGGATGTCGATGAGCGAACTCATCCTGACAACCTACTGAGCCTGTCAGTGACAATATCCGTACAGTCCGGTCCGTTCGTTTATGAGTATCGCATGGCGGGCCTAGGGGGTTGGTAAAAGTCAGACCCCCAAAAGCGGTACAAGTCGTGTCGGAGTGTAGCCCAGAACACCCTGAGATACTACTGGAATACCTACCAGTAAATCTCCTGCCTCGGCCGAGGGCTTTGTGTAATGGCTCTCCTAGACACAGCGCGACCTCACCCCCAATACCGGGAGAGACGAACCCCTGCAGATCCGCTCACTGTCTCCATGTGGCTCGGGACTGTACCCAACTAAAACCTGTTTGCACGACTTCTTTGAGCCGTGGTAGGGTAGTAATCAAAGTACAGTGGGAACTCACACGAGACAAATGACGATCTCAGGTCGATGAACCAACCTGTACACATGTCACCTGGGAACTGCTAACTGACGTCTGGTATAATCCCAACTAGCAGGTTCCCGGCGAGTCCTGTCCGGTGTACTCATAACCCAATGAGCACCTGTATACATCTTAGGTGAACCAACTGACACCAATGGCTTGTGAGACCGGCCACCGCCCTTCGTCGGGGTCTCGACTGTATACATTAGTCTACTAATGGAGTATCGATGCCCAGTCTCGAAATTCCCACGACTAGGGACCATTTAAGGATGTGCTTATAGACTCCAGCTCTCACGTATATGATCGCCCTCATACTGCTGGTAGTCAAGCAAGAATCCTAGGGGCTCTATCAACGTGTAATAGCGACTCGTAAGGTCACCTAAAGCAGTACACGATGATAAAGATAAACCAGATAGCATACTACCATCTTGAGTAAGACTGTCCTACTGGGATAGGTCCTCCCCAATCATTGCAATCACGTGCCTGTGATCCAATAATTGACTCTGAGGGCACTATCTCCAACAATCTCCCACTTGCACTCAAGGCTAATTATTGCGATGTCGCATGCTCACAGCCCGTGTGATACCGAACACCCAACTCCTCTACTAGTCAGTCTCATAAAGCTCGTTTGCGAAACTATTGCGTTCGAGGAATAGCCTCAGTGAGTGGATCCGCTTTGATGTTTCTTTCTATGTCTCTCTTTATCTCAAGTTCGCGGAGAAAGCCATCTCCCGAAATGAGCAATACCTGTCTAGGAATGTCTGGATGTCTGATGGGACCTAGTTCATAAATGAACTCCAAATCCAAACTTCTTACACTGTATCGTCAACTGAACTTAATCAGTATTCTGCGCCATACCTTCCCTCAGTATCTGCTAGGATCACCTGTCCAAAATACCGCCCCTTGTCAGAGGGAAAATCATGACTCTGACGACCACCCTGTCGTCCATGTCACCTTGGAAGCCTGGAATGATAACCGTCTCCTAAAGGAGGCTGCCGTTATCAAATCCCTAGAACATTCACTTATGTTCTAAAGCTGCTTCCGATTGTTTCTCCAGGATTGGATTAATATCAACTTATTGCATCTCCTGCAAAAACAATATCTGGTGTGGTACTTGACATCTCATGATTGACTCAATTGCCTAAGCAAGTGGTCTGCCAATCATGCGCATCCCTCTCCCCTTTAGTCTGTAAGACACCTTTAGAGAGGGTGACTCCATCACCTGCAGGTACACTACCATGCCAGGAGTCGTCCATTCTAAATACTTATAGAATGCTGTCTAAGTACCCAGATTGGGAAACCACCCAAATCTAGATCTAAAACCATAGATCTAGTAACCAGAATTTCTGATATAATATCCAAGTCCTATGTGGAGAAACCACTGTGTGACGACCAAAGAATAACCGATCGTAGTACAGGAATATCACTTCCTACTCTGTGTATGTCATCCTAATACCAGGACATCACACACTACTACCTTCTTAACAGATCCATCCCCTATTCTGATAAAGTCAAACCTATGACTGTCACATCAGAAATAGATGATCTATCTGCGCTATATCTGCTTAAGTCTATAAATAGACATAAGCCTCTTGCCCACTGTGCTTCCGTTGCTTCCACTGACTACGACAACCCTCTGGCAGAGTCATATAGACGTACACTTCTAAAGCTAGTTTAGAACGACGCTATACTCATCCTCCTGCCGGGTCTCACAGTCTGGAACAACAGCAATGGCAAGTCTGGGTAAACAAGAACCTCCCTGACACCGTCCTTGAGCATACCGAAGTACCTCTCGGGTGCCTGAGGTTACCCACCATGTCCGCGGAGTGGCCAATGGAATGTCAAATCAGATTGAATCTTTAGGTTCTTATCAAATCTTCAGTAATCGTTTGCGGTTCTGGAATCACTTCCAGTTCTACCATACTCCCACTACTGTTTTCTGAAAAAATCCATTTCTTTTAAAATTGCGGCGAGTGAAGAACAATATCACTATTGATCTTCCAGATGGTAGAAAGTCAACTCTCGTCATAGCCTGGGTCAACCCACAAACAGCCATTACAGAAACGTGCCTTGAGTTATCCGGAGTCTGGTTTTAAGCATAAGCCGGACAACTCCCCGTACCTTAACATCGGTAAGATATGAACTGTTCTATATCCAATACAGAAACAGAGGCACTGATTTAATTGAACCAGATTCAAATCATGCAGCTGTCTCCAGTGCATGTCAACTAAATGGAAGAGAGGCCGATCAGCGTTACTCAACTTAGGAGTACTTCCAATTATGAGTAACCTGAAAGAGAAGCTAGTCCTCTTAATCATTACTATCAACTGAATACCATTCACAAGTATCTACATCTTCGATCACCTTGAAGAATCCCGATACTTGCAATACCTGGTTCTCTACTTTACTCTTATACCTATAGCTTCTCAAAATTCGGACCTTGTGTTTCTACGAAACACTTGTCTAAAAACTAGAGAAGTCATAAGTAAACCGAATATAGTACGAGGACCAACCCCTCTGTCCTAATGGACACTGGACAATATACAATACTTTGTACAAGTCCCTTGAGTCTAATAACTCATTCACTGTGTGTCGTAGGTTGAAAACTGTACTTATGGTTAAGAAGAATTACACCGCTGTTCAATGCTCCTTACCTAACCATCCACTGATATAGGTAAACGTCATAGACATAATTTCAAAAAGGTATATCTCACTCTATAAAAATAGACGTACAGATATATCAATTTGAAATTGGTGCATAACAACGGATATTCAAAACCAAATATTTGCCGTCCGGCAAACAACCCAGGTGACTTCCTCAAATATCACCAATTACAACGAATTCCGATATAATGAGGATGATCACCTAATTCCCAATAACTTACTCCCGCTCATCATCTGTAAAACCATACAGATATGAGAATCATACCTGGTAAATACATACCCTGGAGTAAGTGTCTAATTGGGAAATCAGTTTTCTTTTAATAGTACACAGTGAAACTGAAATATCTGAAATGTTTCGATGGGGTATCCTGGTATTCCTATTAATGTCTCTTCCATTATCCAGATTCATAACTGTAACCGTATAATTCTTTGCCATCTCTCCAAATCCCTTTATATGTCTTTAGTCATTACCTTCTGTACATCCCTTTAGGCCAATCGGTTTTCTTCCTTCCCTACCGTTCGGCACCAGCCTATGGTTTGGAAGAAGACTATCCAATAAGCATAATGAGTGTACTGTCCTAATCCTAGGAGCACTCGCAATGCGAGAGAAGGTGAAAATAAAAGACTACCGAATAAACCTTATTCCTATTTCTCCTGAACCAGGATCCATCCCCGAATTGGAACAAGTTCCTTTCGAGTTCGTATATAACCATACGATGGATTATCCAATAAACTTGGGATCTTCGTAGTGATACGGAGTGTCCTGGAGAAATACAAAGGTGATTTAGGATTGGCGAAGAAATACTTGGTTTGGTCGTGAATAGCAGTCGCAGTTTATTTTGCCCTCTTACTAATCCCTTGCTTTGTCTTAACTTAATACCTTCTGTACACTATTTAGGCTAATTGGTTTTCTTCATTCCCTACCGGTCGGCACCTGCCTATGGTTTGGAAGAAGACTATCCAATTTGCGTAATAGGTGTACTATCTCCTAAACCAAGGAGTACTCGCAATGAGAGAAGGTGAAAGGAAAAGACAACTGAATAGTCCTATTCGTTTTCTCCAGAACCGGAAACCATCCTCGAATTCCTTCGAGTTCGTATATAACCATACGATGGTTTTGTCCAATGGAAGTGGACGTTCGTAGCAATACGGGGTGTCCTGGAGAAAAGGGTAAAAGTAGGAGTGGCAATGAGGTCTGCAACTCTGACAATCCAAAAGCCAGTATTATAAGAAGGTTCGGTCAATCTTGGTCACTAAGTCATAGTCTAGGGTCGGGTCAACGGTCGCTGCCAAAGAGAGAGAGAAAAGAAACACTCAGCGTGCACTCTAACCTAGATCAGAATGGTTATCAATTTATCTAATCTGGAAACCTCCCATTGTAACCTCAAATTCTTCTCCAAACCTAAAAGAAGAATTAGTCGGGATCACCCGAGGAGTAAACCAACTCATCAGTGGGAATCGGGATCCAACTATCATCGCATGATAACGTGACGGAATCCACTCACGTCACCACACTTCAGAAGGTATGCACATGCCTGGCAAGTTTCAGCTTCTTTAGAAACTCCCGATGTGATTTTTATCCCTAGGACCCAAGTGACCTTGACACAGTCAACAAATCAAAGAGTCCTAGTCAAGTTCAACCCGTCATTATCCTGGATTGCATTAAACCCACCCGTACGAGCCCTTGACACAGTTAACAAGGCCGCACGACTGTCCTAACCAATCCCTTTAATATGCCACAAACAAACACTACTTAGCTACCGCACACTACGCCTTGACACAGTCAACAAACGCAGCACGAATACTAAGTAATACTTGTAAGAAATGACGGAGAGCTACGTCTAGTTTTTGGCGAAAAACTTTTAACGTAATGAACTTGATATCGTTGAAGGAACTGCATAGCCTTTTATAAAAATATAGTGACGAAAACCTTTGCTAAAGAGGTCACTTCCGGTGAAGGGATCTCGGCTCTTTCCCTGTAGAATGAGATGCAGGATATTCCAACCGAATACCACGATGCAAAGCAAAAGGCAATCGGCTATAGGGAAGTTATTGCCCTGACGCAAACTTCTGTCCAAGGGGTCACTTCCGGTGAAGGGATCTCGGCCCTTGCCTCGTCGACTGAGGAACAGGATATTCCAACTGAATACCACTGTGCAAAACAAAAGAGAACGTCCTTGCAATAACAGCTTTTTGAAAAATGTTCCAACAACATCAGAATAGGTTTGTTTAACTTGCATTGATCCGAATCAACGCAGTCCCATCAATTGATCACACCAAAAAGAACGAAAATAATGACGTACGTATATGCCATCCGCATTCGCCACTGGGTCCCGTCATCACCCGTTAGGTTACTTAACTAACGATAGAGCGGGGACTGGACTAGCGCGGATGCAAAACATATACAACATCTACTAGTACATATATAATATATAATTTTCGCTCAAGGCGTGATAAAATGCAACATCACAGAAATGTAACCAGCATCACAGAACAATACAGATATTTGGGATCCCCGGGTTTCATAGAGCCGCTACTGAAACCCGACGTTCCCCTGGTCGTGTGGATAGCCTGTGCAATGAAAAACCTAGACCCCTACGGGCGCGGCAAGTTACCCGCCAAAACCTGAAGCGAGGCAGCCCCCTTCAGCAACGTGAATGGACCACCCAGCACTTCACGGAATCCGGTAACTTGGGCACCCCTCTTGGGTTAACCTGTACCCCCTACGAGTGCGGCGAATAGCCCTGCCAATTCTAGAGTAAAGCCCCCTCCGTCTCAATGCAATGAGATGCGGGCTGGTTGCCCTCTGGAACCCGGCTATCCGTGCACCCCTCCGCGGGGCAACCCTAGTACAGAAAGTAAAATATACATACAACGGGTACATCGACCTCGATCCGGTCGTGCCCCAAAAGAATAATACAAACAGGCAGTGACGGCAGTCCACATGTCGGACGCTCGCCCCGCAATATCAAATGTACATATAAAACAAAACTGCACTAACATTGCATCCAGGCTATCCCCCACTACCGATCCGCAACAACACAGCATAATCACAGAACATCAACGTGAATGTGACGTTCGCAAATCCGTCTAACCGGGCTATAGCAGTTAGACATGATTTACCGATCAAATGACATTCGCGGTCGCAGATATAATGTAAATACTGTGAACTAATGTGTTTAAAATATCCGACCGATCAAATTTTACCAAGTGGGCCCCAAGCATTACTGTAGCACATAAAGAAATTCTGGGCCCAAAAAGAATATACCAAAATCCCTATTTTCAGCCCAAAAGCCCACTGCAAAAAATTAGTGAAGTGAAGACTCAATATTGCGGCGGAACCGCGGCCAAATAGGGGTTATGGCCGCGGTTCCGCGGTCGTATGGAGAGATCACACTACCAAATTTTCACAGTGTTCTTATAATTCCATGTACATCATTCTGCAACAACCTGAAAAATTTTTGGAGCTAAAAAAATTTCGACAGAAAACACATGGAATGAAAATGCGGTTTTGGGATAAATGTTCGATCGAAGTTTTAAACACACTAGACCAAGCTAGACTAGGTTAATGGCGTGGCTCTGATACCATGTTGCGCCACGGCAGCGCCCCGGCCGTCTATCCGAGGCCAAAATGCGGAATCAAAATTTTTCTTAACTTTAAACCGGCGCTACCGCGGACAATAAACCCGGATCGTAACCATTAAGCTAATCCTAGCTATCATGAGAATGGGGTAGAAGCTATACCGAGCGATCCGTGTTCTCCGGTCTTCGTCTCCACTCCGATCTCCCGCGGAATCTCCGTCTGTCACCTCCTCGTCGGAAAGGGCACCACGTAGCCGATATCTTTTACGGGCTCCCACCTCTGGACCGAGGCAACTCGGGCGCGAAGTTGGCTAGCCGACGCGTCCAAGGGTACTGTAGGTTGTAGTGTAGAGGCTTGTCTCTTTGGGGTTTGTGAAGTTGCCATGGATGTGGAGGTGTAGGAAGAAAATGAACTTTGGAAAAATGGAGCCATCATTTTCTTGCAAGGAAATGAGATGAGGAAATATGCTACACATCAAAATGAACCTCTCCCATTCCCCCCAATATGTGGCCGGCCCCTCATATCTCCAAAATGGTGGAGGGAATCTCAAAACAAGAAGGAAGGTGAGTGTAGGAAAAGAGAATGGGTGACCATAAGCAAAAGGTTATGATAACAATATCATATCAACATCAAATCCATCCTAATCCTTTCTAATCTCAATAAAGCAAGCCATCATGAAAAAGCAAAGATGCTTAACCTTTCATAATGCCACAAAAGCAAGAAACCCCTCCACAATAAGTTATTTGCAAACTTGCAAATAACCCCCTCCATCGGAAAGTCCGGCCGTGAAGGAACAAAGGAAAAACCGGCCGGAACGGAATGCAAACTGGCAACTTCAGAAAACTGATCCCGTAATAAATTACAGGAAAACCCCGCTACTGCATATACATGCCCGCATTTGTATTCCCACTGAACACAAATGCAAAGAGACAAAACTACACTATCTAATACTAGGATCCGGCTTAAGCCAAAGCCGGCTAGTAAAATCCGTCCGATCACGATCCGTGCAATACCGCACGTATCTGATCGAACCCTGCCATATCTCCATACGGCCTCTACAGCGTTTCGCCCGAAACTTGAGTAACTGAGTGTGGTGGACTCTAAAGACTCGTCAATACTATGGCTGTTGATTTAACCACTAGCACGTCAGAGGTATTAGCCATACGTGACGGGCAACTAGCTATTGACAAAAAGGGATGTCGATGAGCGAACTCATCCTGACACCCTACTGAGCCTGTCAGTGACAATATCCGTACAGTCTGGTCCGTTCGTCTATGAGTATCGCATGGCGGGCCTAGGGGGTTGGTAAAAGTCAGACCCCCAAAAGCGGTATAAGTCGTGTCGGAGTGTAGCCCAGAACACCCTGAGATACTACTGGAATACCTACCAGTAAATCTCCTGCCTCAGCCGAGGGCTTTGTGTAATGGCTCTCCTAGACACAGCGCGACCTCACCCCCAATACTGGGAGAGACGAACCCCTGCAGATCCGCTCACTGCCTCCATGTGGCTCGGGACTGTACCCAACTAAAACCTGTTTGCACGACTTCTTTGAGCCGTGGTAGGGTAGTAATCAAAGTACAGTGGGAACTCACACGAGACAAATGACGATCTCAGGTCGATGAACCAACCTGTACACATGTCACCTGGGAACTGCTATCTGACGTCTGGTATAATCCCAACTAGCAGGTTCCCGGCGAGTCCTGTCCGGTGTACTCATAACCCAATGAGCACCTGTATACATCTTAGGTGAACCAACTGACACCAATGGCTTGTGAGACCGGCCACCGCCCCTCGTCGGGGTCTCGACTGTATACACTAGTCTACTAATGGAGTATCGATGCTCAGTCTCGAAACTCCCACGACTAGGGACCATTTAAGGATGTGCTTATAGACTCCAGCTCTCACGTATATGATCGCCCTCATACTGCTGGTAGTCAAGCAAGAATCCTAGGGGCTCTATCAACGTGTAATAGCGACTCGTAAGGTCACCTAAAGCAGTACACGATGATAAAGATAAACCAGATAGCATACTATCATCTTGAGTAAGACTGTCCTACTGGGATAGGTCCTCCCCAATCATTGCAATCACGTGCCTGTGATCCAATAATTGACTCTGAGGGCACTATCTCCAACAGCGAGAATCGAATACGGTATCACATACACGTATCAATCTCGATCCCGCACATATCACATACGTGCTCCTACTCTGTTTCGCTTGAGCCAGGAAACCTCTATGTAGGACTCTAAAGACTCGTCAATACGCCGGCAGTAAGTGATGATCATATCAAACACCCACAAGCTGCAAGCGGTCAACTAAATATAACAGCCACCCGGGTATTGAGCGACCAGAAGATCAACAAGCAAATATGTACATACTCCTGCGAATCCAATCAGTAACACTACCGTACAGTCTGGTCTCTTCGTCTGTCAGACCCCAGTAACCGATAAGTCGTGTCGATGTGAGGCTCATAACGGGTCGAGAAACTACTGATAACTCTTACCAGTAAATCTCCATATCAGCCCTGGCCAGAGACTTTCAGTTATAGCCAATCGAACACAGCGCAACATCAACTCCCAATACCGGGAGAGACGAAATCCCTCCTATCACTCATTGCCTTCATGTAATTCAGGATTGTACCCAAAAGCCACCGTTTTGCATGCCCTCTTGGATGTGGTAAGGTGGAAATCAAAGCATAGTGGGAATCACACAAGACTCTATGACGATCTCGGGTCTACAGACTAATCTGTACCAGTGTCACCAGAGAACTGCTATCTGACGATAGGTATAATACCATCTAGAAGTTCTCGGCGAGTCCGTTCAGTGTACCCAGTCTCCACTGAGCACCCGTACACCATCTTTGATGTCAAACACCAATGGATATGGGATCATCCATCGCCCATCATATGGGTCAAGATACGTATACGCTAGTCTACTCTGGCGTATCGATGCCCTGTTTTTGATACACCCTCGACTAGGAACAGTAATATGATGTACTCGTTGACTACCTTGGTTCCATTAGTATGATCTCATCATAATCCTAGTAGTCGAGTACATATCCTAAAGGCTTTATCAACATGTGAGAGCAAGACAGTAAACTAATACAAGTCAACATGTTAAGATAAAGTGAAACCAGATAGCATACTATCATGTCGAGCAAGAAAGTCCTCTCTATATATATTCAAGCATCCATTATAATATACATCATATGCACAAAAATGGCCTCTAGGGCATATACATAACTAACAACAACTTACAGAGATGGGATGCTAATCTAGTATCTATATACCCAGGATTTAGAATTAATTGGAAAACAGTTTTCGATTACAATCATATAGAATATATGAAATATCAAAATGTTCCAAGGGGTGGCCAGGTATTCCAAGTAATGCCTCTTTCATTGCCCCGGGTTATAACAATAGTTGTATTTTCCTTTTCGTTCACTTCGTCCCCTATTGGCGTCTCTCTTTCTTACCTTGTTTATACCGAATTTATGCTAGTCGGTTTTCTTCTTTCCCTTCCTTTCAGCTCTAGTATCGGGATTGAAAGAAGTCTATCAAACAAGCGTAATCGGTATATTCTCCTTATTTAAGGAGCTCTCAAACTTGAGATAAGGTGGAGAGGAGAGACAAATGAATTGTATCATATAAAATTCATTTTTTCCAGAACCCGCGGCCATTCTCGACTGAAATAATTTCTTCAAGTTCATATCTAACTATACGATGGCCTTCTTAGCAATATGAATCTCTGTATCGGATACAAAGTGTTCTGAAGGAAGCAAAAGGGGAACTGTGAGGGGTAAGGACATATGCGACTATGTCGTGAAATAGGGCAATCATGGCATTCTAAAGCCATTGATTGTAAAAAGATTCGGTTAACTTAGTTTACGAGTTTTAGTTTATGGTCACTCTTAGGCCGCTGCTAGAGAGAAAGAAAAGAAACACTCGTCGTATACTCTAACCTAGATTAGATTGATATATTTATCTAATTAGGATGGCTTCTACTGTTCCGTCAAATCCTCCTTCAAACCCTAAAAGGAGAATTAGACAGGATCGTATCACGAGAGTAACTAATACTCACAATTGGAATCGGGATCCAAACTATCATGGCGTGGTAACCTTGACGGAGGTCAACAAGTCACTCCACTCCATAGAAAGTATGCAATCTCACTGCACATTTAACACTTGAAACTCCCGACATCGGTTTTTACTCCTAACGACCCATGACATTGACGGAGGTCAACAAACCATATTCCACTAGTCAAGTTCTACCCGTCATTTCATGATTAACTCGAATCCACCCGCATAAGCCCCTGACGGAGGTTAACAAGGCTATTTGACCGTCTCGGCTAATCGCATCACTATAATAACAAGAAGATATCACTTAGCTACCGTACACTACATCTTGACGGAGGTCAACAAACGCAGCACTAATACTAAGTACTCTACTTCCTGAAATGGCAGAGGGTTACGCCTGGTTTTGAAGAAAACGTTTAACGTAATGAACTTGATCTCATCGTGGGAATCTTGTGGTTTTGCAAATTTATAGTTATGTAGACTATTGCTTAAGTGCGGATTCCCCGTAAAGGGATCATGGCTCTTACCTCATTGAATGAGGTGCAGGATATTCCTAACTGAATACCTCGCTGCAAAGCAAAAGACTACGGCCATTCAACTTGCAAATTTATAGTAACATAAACTTTTGTTTAAGAGCGAACTCCCGATGAAGTGATCAAGGCTCTTTCCTGATCGAATGAGGTGCATGATATTCCTAACCGAATACCTTTGTGCAAAGCAAAACATTCGATTATAACACCACAATATTTGATATTTGGTTTCTACAACGTGTTTTAGGTTTATTATCTTTGCATTAATCCGTATCAATGCAATCCCATCAAAAAGATAATCACATTACTTAGTATCTTCTCATACAATCACAGAAAAGTATGGAAAAAAATAGAATGCATATAGACGCCATCCCCATTCGTCACGGGGTCCCGGGTCTTTCACCGTAAGGTTACTTAATTTACGGTAGGGCGGGGGCAGGCTGAGTGCGGGTGCAAAACGTATATAACATTTATTTATATTTCACATACACACATATATATCATATATATCACTATATATTATCGCATGCAGATAATCAACATTACATGCAAGCAATAAGCATCATCACAAGCAGGTAATTACTTCACAAGCAAATAATGAACATCACAGAATAGGAATGATCGGATCACCTAGGAATCCTGCTTTTCGTTCGAACCACAAATGAAATGCGAGATTCCCCGCTCGAGTGAACAGCTCGTGCGCAGCCAAAAGCAGACCCCTACGAGTACGGCAAGCTACCAGGCAACCCAAAAAACGAGGCAACCCAAAATCATCATCATGAGGGGGCCACCTGACACTTTCTCGAATCCGAGGACTTGAGCACTCCTCCGCGGGTCAATCCTATACCTCCTACAAGCGCGGTAAGAAACCCACCAATTCTAGACTCGAGTAATCCGATCTCAACCCCTTAAAATGGCTACCCGCTGCAATCTAGTATTCGGTTGCTTGTGCGCTTCTCTGCGGGGTAATCCTAAACTTATATTAATACAACGGCGACAATGATCGCAACCTGATCGTGTTCCGACAAATAATAATATATCAAACGGTGACCACGACCACATGTGAACTGCTAAGCCCGAAACAAAAAATATACATATAGCGGAAACGGCGGCCACAAGTTGGAGCTCGTCCCGAACAAAATGAATTTACAAGATGGCTACAAGCATGAATGAAAATAACACTTATCACAACATCATACTTCCGTACGGGAGCTATTCATTTCGCGACAATCCAATACATTTCAACAATGCTATATATCAACATATATCAACAACAATCACAATAACAAATGCGCAATCTCGTCTAATTGATCACATAGCAATTAGGTGACGTTTAACAACGTATATCCTTATTGTATCCATGTTCGAACCGACTAAATCAAACACTTTGATTTAGTCGATTCGAACCATGACATTAGAATTCATAAACCGCAAGACCGCTAACTTGAAATTCCAAAAACTGAATTTCATGTTCATCCCGGCAACGAAAATCCCCTCATTTTTGCGCGAAATCGAACCCCGATAACCCTATAAAACCCTACCACTATATGAGCCTTGATAGGGCCCCGAAACGGGGCCGAATCAGGGACGGCATCAGCCCCGCATCAGGGCTGAATGAGTCCTTGAACAGACCCAAATCGGGGTGATCCAGTGGCTGATTCAGCCCCGGGGCTGAATTGGCCTCGGTTTGGCCCCGAATCGAGCTCAAATTGGGTGGGTTCGGGTTAACGTGAGCCTACTCTAAACTCTTGGTCCGAACCAAGAATCCGGTAGTTCCGGCACAAGAAAAAATGAGAGCTTTTTATGTAAATATTTAAAACTAGTTTTGAAAATTTTCAGTTTCATGAATTCCAATGTCACCAAAGTAAGTTGAAGTTTTTTGGTATGGCTCTGATACCACTGTTGGTCAGGCAGCCACCCCATCCAACGGGGCCGCTGTGGCACCAACGAGTCTTTCAACAGCTACTTTTTTACGCATGCCCCTTCGTGAGGACTACAACCTGCCGGAACATCTTTCGGTCTCGGGACACTCTGGGCTAAGAGCCTATGCTTTGCCACACTGTCACACAGTGAGAACCCCTCATGGGTCGGTATCCAATGCCTAGTAGCTCTGGTACCGTTGTTAGGTTGCTAGGCATCTCTAGTATGGTTTAAAACGCGGCGGAAGCGGTAATTTAAAAAATCTAGAGAGCTATAGGAAACCCCAAACCAAGAATCAAACCAAACTACTAAACTTGTCACTAATCTAGTAAGCTAAAAATAAGAGTTGACGGACTACCTTTGTAGCGCGTAAGCCACCTCTCCTTGGACTCCGGCTAGTCTCCACGAAGCCCGAAACAAGTTTGCTCGATGATCTCCTCGCCGAAGATAATCCACCTTGAGATAACCCCAACACAAGTTTTAGCTTCAAATTGATCTCATCAAAATGAAGCAACCCACTAATTAAATTTGCTAAGAATGATCAGTAGGAGATGTAGAATAATTAGCTCATTTAATTTCTCTTTTCTTTTTCATTCCTCACTCGAAGAAAAATCAAGAGGAGGAAGATTGAAGCATGGAAGGGATTAGAATAATGAAGAAGATAAGCATGAAAAGCATATGAACTAGATAACAGAAATGAGTCATTAAAAGAATCATCTCATGACTTCTACAATCATGACTCATTCTCATTTCTTTCATATAATTCTTATACTCCCATCATACATGTATCAACATATATGTCTCATTATTTATATCAAATATAAATATTAATTAAAGAGAAGAAAATAATTAAGTGAGTATGATATTAGTTAATATATAAATATATCAATATATAAATATACATTTAATTATTAAATCAATACTTGATTTAATAATCCGACTATATCATATATATACCGGCTAATATCAATAAACATTCGATTAAAATACGTGTATCAAATACACGTGTTTAATCGAACTTCTGCACGTATCCCTATACGTGCTCTACATTGTTTCACATGCGCTGTGAAACCTCTGTGTAGGGCTATAAAGACTCGATAATATGCTGTCAGTTGATTAGGATCATTTCCATAGCTCATAAGCACGTCAGCGGTACTAGCTGCACGTGACGGCTATCCAGCTATTAAATAAAAATAGATCAACGAGCAAGCTAATCTGAACCCTGCAAAGTCTATTAGTGACATTACCGTATAGTCCGGTCTCTTCGTCTAAGAGTATCGCATATCGGGTCTAGGGTTTGAAATCTGTTAGACCCTAATAACTCGATAAGTCATGTGACAGAGGACTCATAACCAACCGAAAATACAACTGATAACACTTATCTGTTTATCTCCATTGCGATGGCCATCGACTTGTGGTTGTAGTCATGTCATGCACAGCGCGACATCAACTCCCTATACTGAGAGAAACGAATCCCATCGACCGCTCACTGACTCCACGTGATTCGGGACTATACCCAACAAAAACCTGTTTGCACGACTTCTTTGATTCGTGGTAGGGTAGAAGTCAAAGTATAGTGGGAACACACATGAGACACTATGCGATCTCAGGTCCTAGGGACTACCCTGTATCCATGTCACAAGAGAACTGCTACTTGACATTGGTATATTACCAATTAGGAGTTCTTGGTGCGTCTGTCCAGTGTAACTCATCCAATGAGCACCTGTATACAATTCTCAATGTCAAACACCAATAGTTGTAGGATCAGCTATCGCCCTCCAGCCGGGTCAGAAAACGTACACACTAGTCTAAACTGGAGTACCGATGTCCAGACTTGATACTCTTACGACTAGGGACATTTAAGGATGTGCTTATCGACTACTCGGGCCCTATTAGTATGATCTCCATTATCGTCCTGATAGTCAAGCAAAATTCTAGGGTTTTATCTCATGTCTAAACGATACGTGATAGTAAATAAAACGCATCACATGAAAGATAAAGACAAATCAGATAGCATATTATCATCTCGAGTAAGATTGTTCTCTTATATAGGTTTTCCTTCAATTACAATTATTGCCCTGAGGGCATCTATATCCAACAGTACCTTCCTTTATCTTCAATGTGTATAGACGTTACTTGAGATAGAGATGATTTTTAAAGATTTCTTCGTATACAAGGATTCTAACCTGCTCCATAAACCTGCCGTCGTTTCTTGCGTAACCTCACATAGAAACTCGTCAGCCAAGCTTAGCTGTATCGAACTAAAAGGCTTATCCTCCATATCTCCTTTATGAAATTCTGTGGTCGTCGAAGGAATGTTCTTTTTTTCGAAAACTATCTTATAAACTCCTTATTGTTTTAGACTCGCCGTCATCTTCAATCTTCATAAGCTGAAATAGTTCTTTTAGTTAAATTTATCGATTTTATAATGTGTAGAAGCCATTTTCCCAATAATCTGAAACACCGTGACAAAAGCTCTGATACCACTTGTTAAAATAGGCACCAAAGTACACAGCGGATGATCAATGCGAGTGAATCGGAACTAATAAAAAAGATCAAACGCATCAATTACACAAAATCAATAAGTAATAAAAGGAAAATACACCAAGCAAAAGACACAAGATATTACCCGGGTTCGGTGCGCACTTGCATCTTATTCTGCAAACCGACGACGAATTACTTTCACTATTCAACGAAGAATTACAAGAGATAATTTTTGCCTTTTCGATTTCACCTAAATACAAAAACAATTCCTCTCTATACAAATCTCTCTCTCTCTCTCTTTCTCTTTCTCGGTTCTGTTTGTAGACGCCACATACTTTGATTTCAATGTGGTTTAATAATTATTAAGGTTTAATTAATCTCTTAAATATATAGAAATAGGGATTGTAGGAGATAAGTATAAAGTTTAAACTTTAAATTAATTCTTAAACTGTAACAATTTTGGGCCACAAGACATCCTCCTCTCCAAGCTGCCACGTCACCCCCTCTGTGATCATGAGAACAATCAGCGCCTGCTGTTGCTGCTAGGCTCTTCGTGGGCTCTATCTCTTTGTGCCTTGGGCTGCAACTTCTTGGATCTTGGTTCTTGGTATTTCCATTCGGGTAAGGATCTTTTAATAAAAAATAACACTCCTATAGTGATAGAAATAACTCTCTCCAATCGTCATATTTATTGTTCGCTCCATTTACATTTTAATCATGGTTTGGGTTATCACCCAATATGCTTTAGTATAGGAGGTTTCAGACTGGTATTTGTGGAGACCGGTCCGAAATCGACATATGTATCCCAATATCAGCTGATACTATAAGGTATCGATCAACATTAGCAAGTTTCGGCCGATATGAACATGTTTGACTCGAAACAAACAATTACTAAGCTGAAAAAGCAAGGAGATCAGAAATTATGATGGAGTAATAATCAAATTACAAAGAAGATAAGAGAATATAATGGAAAAAAATAAAACTCACAGAGCAGATGGCCTTTTTAAAGTCTAATCAAAGCACAAAAAAAAGAACTCAAAAAAATCAAACCTAATCGACAAGATTTAAGAAATATTCCACTTTAAAGGGGGAAAATCAATAAACTCGTGAACATCAGTCAGCCTTCAATTCCTTATAAATTTGGCAACTATTACATGCATTCTTTTTTTATTCCATTTGAAAAATACTAACAATCTATAATTATTACTCCTAGTTAATTTGGTTAGAGATAGTGCCATGGTTCCATTAGGAATAATTATTACTCATTCAACACTTTTATTGGTAAAACATATACTACATTTTTTTTGAATTCTATTTAAAATTTATTCAGATTTCCTATTAATTATTGATCTACAATAAAGATTCCCATAATTCCGAAAAAATATGCATCATAATGATTCAAAGAAATGATCTTTTGAACTCTTTCACTAAATCCGCAATTGATACTTTAAATAGGTAAATTAGAGTTGATGGAATCCTGAAGAAGGCAGGATGAATATCATGAAAAGGAGTGTGCATGTTCAATTCCCTAATTGTTCTCATAATTCTTTTTGCTATTATTGCTCTAATTTGAATCAAGTTCAATCCCACGACATAAAATTATACTAACCTAATAAATCATCACAAGGGAGAGCAAATAAAATAAGTTTGGAGTGAATGTTCAAATAGGACTACAAAAAACATGGTTAATATTTTCATTTCTTACTATAAATAGATTGAAAAAAAGAAGAGAAATAGCATATGGATGTAAGCAAAGAAGATAAGAGGAGATCCAAAGATTGCAACTGAGAAAGGCTTGGTGTTGTGGAGAGTATAAGAAAGGCCATTGAGATTTTAGATTAGGGTTAAAGGTTGGTGTTTTGTGTTTGAAGAAGAAGAAGAAGAAAACGATTAAATAGGGCTTATAAAACTATTTTCAAATTGAAGGGGTGGTAAGCGCCTATTATGACAGTTTAAGGGGCGTACAACCGTATTAGCGCACAGCCTCCTATAGTACAAGGGTGTTATGTGCAATTAAGTTAATTAACCCTTGGATAATTTTTTATGCTTAAATATGCTAAAAAGCCCATCATACATTTTTGTGGCTGTAAACCTTGGCACTTCAACTTTACATGGAATAACATAACATATATCTCTTGTTACTTCAAGTTATTTCTTAACTAAAATATAGTTTTACTTCTATCGTATAGTGAAAAACAGATCTTGCACATTCCTTGTTTACATGTATGATTTTGCTTTATTGAACTCTCCATTTTCTCAAGATTATCATGCATGCATAATCTCATATCCTGTTTAACAACAGATTGGCTCTTAACCATTATTTTGCTAACTGTATGCAACCGATTAATTTATATTCAAAAACATCTATGCAGATGTATCCAAGAATCCTGATCTGCTACGAAAATTGGGCTCGATGATTGAAGACGGAGACGACTTCGACTGCCCTGTCTGCCTCTCTCCACCAAACAAAACCGTAATTACTCGCTGCACTCACATCTTCTGCCAACCATGCATCCTCAAAACCCTAAAGCACCTGAACTCCCGCTGCCCCATCTGCCGCTCCCCCTTATCCCACTCTGACCTCTTCTTGGCTCCGCCACCAAAACCCGAAAACGATGATTCCCCTACCGCTTCTTCAAACAGACCAATCTCCTCAAAAGTTTCAACACTACTCAAGCTTCTCCAAGCATCCAAGAAACAAAACCCTTCGACAAAATCAGTTGTCTTCTCCCAATTCCGAAAGATGCTCCTTTTGCTCGAGGAGCCACTGAAGGCCACAGGTTTCAATGTTCTAAGACTGGACGGATCAATGAGCATGAGGAAGAGGACTCAAGTGATGAGGGAGTTTGCTTCTGTGGGCCCAGGCACGCCGGAGGTGCTGCTGGCGAGTCTGAAAGCAGCAGGCACGGGGATAAATTTAACGGCGGCATCTAGGGTTTATATGGTGGATCCATGGTGGAACCCAGCAGCGGAGGAGCAGGCGATGGATCGGGTGCACCGGATAGGGCAGAAGGCGGAGGAGGTGAGGGTGGTGAGGCTGATTGTAAAAGACAGCATCGAGGAGAAGATTTTGGAGCTGCAGGAGAAGAAAAAGAGGCTGGCGGGGGGTGCGTTCAGGGGTAAGGCGGCCAAGGAGGAGCAGAGGCAGATGAGAGTCGACGATATCAGGACGATGATGCGTCTGTGACTTATGTGTTTGTTTTTGGTCTGTTTGTGCTCTCAAGCTGTTCATTTGAACCAAGGGAGGTTTTTTGTATGGTATAATACTCCATGCTAAAACAGAGACTTTTGTGTATCATGCATTTGGTACTAATCTATTAGATTGTTACTATTTGCATTGCCATTTTGATGAGATTGGCAGCATTAGCTTTTCTATCTTCTTGTTTTTGGTGCACTCTCGAAGTGTCCAAGTTGATCAGAGTCTTTTTGTATAGCATAATATGTTGCTCATAAGTTCTAAGATGTGACTGGATTGGCGCTAGTGTAATCTACCATTATATGGTACAAAAAGAAAATGGTCTTTTTATTTTGAAATGGATTGCTACAGTAGCTTTTCCATTTTTTAAGAAAAATCTGACTAGCCTTTATAACCGCGATTCGGGGCTCAAGTTCTCAAGTTCTATACCGGAAGGAATTGATTTCTAAAAATAAACTATCAGAAAAGAAAAAAAAGCTCTCACTAAAACCAACCGAGGTATATTATAGTTTTTTAATAAAAAGAAAAAGAAAACAACAGAGTCTCGTTGAAATTTGACATATCCTAGATTTTAATTAAAAAGTAAAAGAAAACACAGTCCTAGATTTTAATTAAAAAGTAAAAGAAAACACAGAGTCTGTTGAAATTTGACATATATGCTTACGAATTCTTGTTAGTTTCATTGCAGATCCAATGCCATTTGATGAAATCGGTAGCCAGTTTGATTCTACTTTTCAGGTGTTTCATTCATAGTCATCTTGTTGTAGAGTTAACTATAGATAATGTCCTCTGGTAGTAACTTATAAATGGATTATATCATAACAATTAAGGAGCAAAACTTTGGAAAAGGGTAGATATAGCAAGCAGAGATAGATGTAAATCAAAACATTTAGTTTCAGCAGCTGAATGAAACATTTTCTCCATTACAACTGGTTAAATACAAACTTTTTTTTTAACAAAGAACAGTGGAAAAAAATAGTCCAAAAACATTAATTTCATACAATCCATATCCTCATCATATCATTTTTATTAAGATCGCAATCCCATATCTAGATACAACAATTTTCACACGATAAACCAATATTTATAAGAAACAAATGAAGGAATACTTTATCTCTATATACTTGTACAAAACTTAAACTTAAAACCCAAACCCCATCAGAAACACAAATGCAACCATCAACCTCGAACCGGCGCTCCACAACCCAACTAATATCGTCTCAGCCTTCGACGCCACCTTCACATCCCCCTCCTCATCTGTATCCTTCGGATTATTGAAATTAGAAGGAACAACAATATCAGGCACCTCGTCCCCAGCATCAGCAGCATTAGGAGGTGGCGTCTGCTCCGATGGCGGCAGAAGCGCAGGCGGCAGGCCTTTGCCGTGCGTTACTATAATCTTGAAGCGTTGCCCGTGCTGGCATTGCTCGCTGTCGTAGTTTCCGGAGAAAAAATAGGTGGTCCCATCTTTCATGAGGGGCACCGCGACGGTTATTGGTGTGGGGTCTACAGTTGTAGGCTTCTCCATTCTGAGAATTCAAGAGGAATGATAACACAAACACATTCACAAACAACAACATGAAGTTTCCCTTTTCCCTTTTTCTTCCTCTTTCTTTAAATTTTTTATTTTTTTTATTTTTTATTTTGTTTTGTAGATCTGATCACTTCTGAGATCACTTCTGATGAGAAAATAAAATGGGTGTTGATGGCTCCAAACAGAGAGAAAAAGGGAAAAGGGAGTGTGATTTTTATATATTTTAGGAGATTAGATAGAATGGAATATCTCTTGGTTGCTGTATTAGGGTTTGTTTTGCTTTGTTAGAGAAACTACAAGATATGCCACTCCACAAATTAAAGGGTAAGGAAATATGTTCAATAAATTCCTTGGCTCGGCCCTGGGCCGGGCTAGGCCAGACGTTGGCGGCCTGGCGTCCCGACCTGGGCCCGGCCAAATTCTCGTGGAGGGTTGGGATGGAGGCTGGTCATTGCCTGGGGAGGTTTTAAATATGGGTGGATGTTTTAATAAGGGGGTATTTGAATTAAAGTGTAGTTTGTAAAATTATCTAAAACCCTCTCACTCAAAATTATACATTTCTATACCCCTAATCTTCCAAAACTATATAAATATCTCTCTACACTTCTCATTCTTCTCATAATTCTCAACAACAAAATTTTCAATCTCTCAATCACTCTCTTTAATTTCCGAGAAGTTTACTGTTAAAATTTGAATTACACAATCTTCATTTCTGCAGTTTCAATATTCACTTCGGCGGAGAGGCAGGCAACAAAGAAGGAACCAGGCTAGGGACATGGTAATAGCAGTCTCTGTTCCACTAATTTGATTATGCTGTTTGGAATCAAGGGTTTTTTGTATTGATTATATATTTTTCTAGTATATTTTTTATCATCTCTCTTTCTATCTTGCTAATATTTTTAATTAAGAATATTAGATTCATCTTCACAAAGTAATAAGGTGTTTCATTTTCACGGAGACGTTCATTTCAAATCGATATGAATTCATAAAAGAGACAGAGATTAACTTATATGTTGTAAACTAATTTTGATTCTTATTCTTTTATTTATGAATCTTCTAATTTTGAGATGCATGCTACATCACAAAGTTATGTCCCTAAAGAAGTTGCTGTTCCTACCATTCCTGAAGTAAGATCTTCTGCCCCTGAAGATAAAAGAGCTAAAACTTCTGATGTTTGAAAATATTTTGTAGTACAAACAGTTGCAGGTAAAGGCGAGCGGACAGTTTGTACTCATTGCCAAACATATTTTATTTGTGCCACTTCAGGTGGAACTACTCACCTAAAAAAACATTTAATCAAACACGAAAAAGCATATTCTCGGCAGACGACTTTAAGTATGTCGTCTAATTCTTTAACCAGTTTTTCTTATTCGCAAGATACTAATAGAAGAGAATTTGCAAGATATGTCATACATGCTGAACAACCATTTGATTTTTTTCACGACCCGAAAAAGACACATGACAGGCACTTGCATCAGGTGAAGATTATAGGACTACACCTATTACACGTAAGCCAAAAGCCCAGAAATCTAAACCCTTTTAAGGGAAAATAGTGGAGGTGAAGTTTTGAAATAATGGTATAATGAAAACAAGTTTCCTTTTACAAACATAGATAATAGTATACGAAAACACAATATTTATATTTAACTTGAAAACCTTTTTGTCATTGAAAATTTGGACAGCACCTCCTTTGTATAACTTAACCCGAAAACGGTACAAATGGTATAATATAAGGCATCCCCAAGTGGGAGCTAGCTTTTCACCAATTGGCGGAAACAACCACGCAAGTAAAGCAAATATACAACGCCGAAGGCGAGGATCAAAACTCAGAAAGAAAGCGAGAAAACTAAGTATCATAAAGAAAACCAGAAACAATAATAAGAATACGAGAGCGCGACTCTAAGGCCGAAAGAATATACAACTAGTTTTCTAAGTCTACTAAATATACAAAATCTGGTTGATGGAGTTTAACTAGATACAAGTGTAATAAATATACAATATATACTGGTGGTCACGAGGCAAATGTATCCCACCTATCCAGCAATCACCCGGAAGGAAAAGAAGTGCCAACAAGCTGCCATGGAACATGTACGGCTAAGCCTGCAACAAACTGTGGCACAACGGAGGTGAGTTGCCAACTCGTGAGTAGAAGACATCACCGAGTAGAAATCCCATGTATGACGCTCTCCTAGGTCATACAATAAAAATACTCAATATAATACTGGACATCTAGTAGTGGCAGGGTAACAATCTACACATAGTGTAATACCCAGTACTCGTGTTAGTGTCACTAAGCAGCAACAAGTCATATATCTGATGTATGAATGTATCATGAATGAAACAATCAACCCCGAAATCTGGATATAAGAAAATCTGTGTTTTTATCTTAGTAAAACTTGTATAATAAAACTAGAATATCATCAGTGAAATCGACAGAAAATCCGTGTCAAGCATCGACACAATATATGTATACCTCAATATCTCAATATCTCGGGCTCCGTCAGTCCGGATCGGCCTATATCATCAAATCTCACGACTACGGTCGGTATCCTTCGGATATCCGCCACGCCAGATATCACCGGTAGGTAGTCTGCTCCTGACAGGCTCATCGTCTACAACTCGAGGTTCTTGTCCCGGGGTACCTTACTGGGCCCACCATGTACCCGAGACGGTTCATCCAACTCCTCGAATCGGGTCTCGAAAACCAACAAAAATCAGGAAAACTCATGGTGGTTGACACATACATCATATCACGAGAAAACCGCAACTTGCATTTTAAAAAGATAAGGAGTTTATAAAAGTCTTGCGGTTTTCCCCCAAATCCAGAAATCTCATAGAAAATCCGAAATCCCAAAATCAAGATTCAATAAGCAGTGAATATCGGTATACAGCCCACAATATTGCATAACAGAATGGATATATAAATGCATGTGGTATCTAAGCAAGAAATGCAATATCTAACTAGCATATGAGAGTAAGCATAATAATAATATGTTGAAACTACCAGCTAGCAGGTTATATCAATGAAGTAACGTTTTCTAAAGTGTACGTGACATGACAATAACCGATGATGATGTGTGTGAGCCGGCAAGCAAGTGTACATGGAGCATACGCATCATCGGTAATGGTGCTGGTGTCCTAACAGACGGAGCTCATAATAACTAAAGAAAACACATGTATAAACATGTAATGCGATGAGAACAACATGAATATAATGGAGAATGAATAGTAAATGCAACATTATAGAATATACATATCTATATACGAGTCATACCATTTTGGTGTTTGAAATAGCACGAATCGTGGTTTTTTGAAAAATAGGGTTTACGGTGTTTTTAAGAAAAGATATGTTCTTTGAAAATCCGTAGCATCCCTTGGATTGTCTTTTGAAAATACTCACGATTCGTTAGATTTTGAAAATAGGTATGACTCGAGCCTAATCTAACATCTACCTAATCAACTAAAAGACTAAACTAAGAGACTAGCCGAAAGGGTAAGAATCCACCTAAATTCCGAGTCGATATACTTAGTAGTCGGCGATCCAGCCTCATAGCGTCACGTACTGTATAATACATAGCACGATATCCTCGAGTCAAGAGTGCGGATCAATCATCATATCTATACTTCGTACGGCAAAATCCATCGTGCGACATCCCCAAAATCGAGAGTACGGGTCAACTATCATATATACATCATCACTCATATGGTATCATCATCGAACAATATCATGATCAGGGGTACTGTTCTAAAGTCCCGTACATTCCAATATCATCAACACATATTTTCGTATGTATGAATACACATCGCCCAACGATCCACTATAATATCATGTCATATATCATATCATGACTCAATCACATATCCAATCTCACGGTATCATGCCCGATCATATCGACTCATCTCCAAGTATCATATACTATCCTCATCACCCGTGTATATGTATATGTATATATATATACCAACGCATCCTCCCCCCATACACACACACACACACACATGTAAACATATACACCCATAATCATATCACGTGTGTGTGTGTGTGTGTGTGTGTGTCAACCTTTACTCTAGAGTTTCGCGACTAAGAAACTAAACTAAAAGCACTCTCTTTCAATTACGCTAAATCTAACTTATGGTCTCCTAAAGACTTTCTTGCTATGTATTCACGTCTTACAATAACACATATGTATATATATCATATTCGCATCCTACCCTACGAAATTGCGGGGGTGCTATACGCCATCCACCCGACTTTCCCCGTAGATATACATCTACTCACCTCGATCCTTACTTGCCGAAGTCGATGACGCCATGCTTTTTCTTTTTATCCGAAGTCCACATGAAGGTGCCTACATATATAAACACATAGTATCGTAAACAAGAATCGCGTACGAAAACCAAAACGGCACATGAATCAGGTTAAAACCTATGGTCTACGTATGCAAGAATAACCCAACAACCCTCGATATCGACGTACAAACGTCAAGTGACCGAGACAAAACACAAATACCAAAGTTCAAGTTCACAGAATTCACAAACCAAAATCAGAAACTATGAAAAACACTTCCAGATTTTACTCCAGGTGAAATTAGCCAATTTTGCATATGTGGAGAGTCTAATTTAATGATAATGGAGCAATAGACCAAGCACGAATCATTTTGGTCATACCCAGGCCGCAAATTGCGGATAATTGGGTTAAATCTGCGGCCAAGATGAAAGAGTTGGGGCTCGGATCTCTAGGGTAGCTTCTAGGTCACCTGCACGACTCACAGTAATAGCTATATAATTTTTAGGGTCTCAGGGTAGCAGCAGATCTCTAAATACCATCACTAATTCTACAAAAACCCGATATCAGCAAATCTAAAGTTCACATCTTGGTGTCTATGTTTACCGCCGAAAACCGGGAAGACAGACGTCTTGCCTGAATTTGGGGGCAGATACTATTTTGATTTATCCGTCCACCTCTCCGAAGATCCCAAGTTGATTTATGGCACCGTGTATCGGAGGTTTGGACGGATGCGGCCGTTGTAGCAGACTTCGTTAGATTCCCCCTCTTTTACGAGGGGTTTTTGATTGTGGGGACGCTCTTCCCTGCAGGCGCAAGCCCCTGCAGTTAATTACATTACCGCCTAGCGGTAACCAGTTTCTCCTGGTCCAGAAGGTCACTTCGTGTCGTGTGTGTTTGTTTTATTTTTGGTTGCCCATGGATTGTATACGGAGACTAATTCATGTTTTCGCCCGTAGGGCGGGGATTAGTCCAAATCTGTTAAGCCCCGCTTCCCAGAGTGCGCTAAGATTGGCACGTGACAAAGCCAACCATGTTACCTGTGGCTAGGAAACATCCATCCACAGTCACATTACGGCTGTCTAGAGATATCAAGAATAGTAGAAATAAAATAAACTATCAATACATGTCCATGAGCCAGAATAAACGAGTCAAGAAATAATATGCGGAAGCAATAAATCCAAATAACAATAACAATCTGGAAGGTATGGAAATAACTATACTAACTGGATACTAACAGGATCCTCACTGCTCGGCCTGACGCGGAAATACTCGTGATCAGCCTGCGACAAAGGTAGAGGATCTGGGCCATGCAAAACCCAGACGTCAGTGCGTCATAATATCAATAATAATATAATCAGGGGGTAACAAGTCATGCAGGCATGAGTATGAACAGTAATAAAAGTATAACAGTAACACGGATAAGAAACAGTGAAGGGTATAAGCACATGTGACGTGCGGTGAGTAATCTAAACTGTGCTACTGGGTTATCTATTCTAAAATCTTCGAAATCAATTAATATAATTCTCATCGTAACCCATCGGTGATTATTCCGTAACGCCCAGAAAAACGACAAACAATAGGTATTCCGTAACGCCCGGAAAAATGGAAAACAATATGATAGCCCTTTGAGTTACGTTCGGATACATTCTTGATTTCCCCATACCCCCAAGTTATATGTTCAAATCAGGTATTGATAAATCTGAAGCTAATGCCAACACAGGATCAAGCAGGAACAGGTTTGTCTATACAGACAACAGGATATGTCCATCGGGACAACATGTCAGGATTGTCGGCATTAGAAACATGATCAGATAACATGTCAAGTAGTGATATATCAGGTGATGTCAGGTAGTGTATATGTATCAAGTCATGTCAAGTAGTGGTGTATCAGGTCATATCAGGTAGTGTACATATATTAAGCGGATGCTCATAATCAAACTGTAGTAAGTATTGAATCAGGGTACAAGTATGGATGTACGGTGAAAGCATGGATGCACAAACATCTATCAGGGGTTACATCTTGACTATTTAGGATGCACATTATCAAGCATGGTGCACTAATACAACAGTAACATGAAATAATATGGTCTCGGCGTGCAACTAGATATGTAATAAACCGTACGGATACAGACGGATACTATAAAACTGTAAATCGGTAAAATTTGCTGAATATTAAAACACAAGCACTATTATTTATTAAATAGATATTGATATAATAATATTAATATGGATAACATATTCAAACCGATTAATAACTATAAAAGTGGTATTGATTAACCATGCACAAGAAAGTTCCGTTCAGAAATTCAGCATCACCCTGATTTGTAAAATAGCTTAAAAATAAGAAACGTTCTCCAAAAGGGATGTGTTTTATACCAAAACAAAGATAAATCAATAAGGTTTTAATTTTTATAAGTTGAAGTATCTCAGGTTATTCCTACAAAAAGGCATGAACATTCGAAATTGAAAGTTTGCTGCTGGAATTTCCCTGGACAGCAGTTTAGAGATATTTTCATTTGCATTTTACGTTATTTAAACAATTTATTTTTCTAGTAAATATTTCATAGAGTTATAGTATTCTGAGTTAGATTCGTAACGAAGTAAAGAACGCATACTAATAATTTTTCTATGATTTATAATGAATTTTATAAGGTAAGGTGTACAGTAAATTTCAGATTTGTCGTATCCGCTTTGCAACGACGTTTCATGTGTAAACTATAATATTTTCAAACTATATTTTGTATAACATTATAAAATGTAGATTATAAACTAATTAAAGATAATAATAAGAAATATTACGACGATATATATTTTAAATGATATGGATACAATCGGGTATCCGAAAACAGTAAAACTTCAGTATGGATGCATAATACTATATCTAGCTTGTAGCAAAATGATTTAGCATGCGACTAGACATGTAAATAATGATATTGATGTGTACGGATGTCGTATAACAGTAAAATGATAAATTGGTAAATGCGGGATGTACAACTAAACAATATGAAACGTAAATATTCAATTGGGTGCAGCATAGCGTAGTCTAGCATGTATCAAGATAAATTTACATGCACTAGATATGAAGTAACTTGCACGGATGCACACGGATATCCGAAAATGGTGAAACATAAAAAATGATAATGTGGGATGCATAACTAATCATTATGTGTTGTTATTATTCAAATGAATATAGAATATAGTAGTATAGCATGTAGCAAGATTAATTTGTTTCGACGGATCACGAAACGGATATATACGGCACGTCCGACGTCGGTAAAACGTCGCAATGTACGCACGGCACACGGGACAGGTCTAAAAAATGCAAGAGGGTGATCACGCAGGCAAGGTACGTTCACTGGATCACTCGGATCGTCAGCGACGAGCACGGCTCCGGCGGTGATCACCGTAATTAAGAAACAAGATCAAGAAAAAGAAAGAAGAAAGAAGAAGAAGAAGTAAGAAAAAGAGGTTGTATATTAAATAAGGAAAGAAAAAGATAAATAAATAAAATATATATAAATATATATATGCAGAGGAGAGAGAGAGAGAGAAAGGGGTTGTTAGTTTGTTAGGAAATTAGTTTTAGATTTAAATTTAAAAAATCTTTTATTAGTTAACTAAATTTTAATTTGTATCACTTTATAAAATTAATATTATATAAATAAAATTTGATATTCTGGTAAATACAAATATAGTCCAAAACATGCCCGGGTCGGGTCTAAAATTTTAGTTTTAAAATACGAAAAATATATGCGATGACCAAATTTCAAAATGAATTCTCGGGTAACGAAAATGCATACCCCCAAGAACGGATGCACGTACGTGCGCGTAGCCATCCAAACATGTCTGTTTCACTGAACGGGACAGGAACAAGTGCGCGGATGCTACCACGGAGTTAGGGATGTCAGGCAGGCCATGCAATAAATTTTTAAAATATTTTACGTGACTTTAAATGATATATATAAAAATGCAGATGTCATATATAATGCGAGTATGCAATGTATAAATTAAAATGAAAGTGCACGAGTCTACGTAACAAGTCATGGTAGAACATAAACATGAATCAAGACAGGTTTCAAGCAAGCGGGTCGGGTAGAATGCAAATACAAATGTCAAATATACTATTCGCACCAAAAACACAGTAAATCAAGAAAATACCATAAATAAAGAAATACTTGAACTAGAACTGGTATAAACGAACTAGGGTGTTACAAAATCCGTATTTTCTTAGATTTGGGTTTGTTTGATTTAAGGATCGTTAATGTCGTTTGAGATTAAGATCAACTTAAGCGTTTGTTGAGGATACCTTAGTCTAATTTTAGACTAAGATCTACTCAACGGGAGGTCAGGATCATTTAGATCCAAGGAAAGAGTATTGGGCTCTATCGTCTTAGTTTAGGGACGTTGCGGTCCATTGGGTTTAAGGATATCGTAGTCCATGAGTTTAAGGACCTCATAGTCCGTCTGGTTTAAAGACATCGTAGTCTGGTGTAAAGACATCATAGTCTTGTAACATATTGAAAATTTAGAAATAAATAAATTTAATTAATTAAATAATAAAATGTTAATTTAAAAAGTTATTAAAACAAAATAGGATATTTTCGTAAGTAGTATGCGAAACAAATTAAATTGAAATTTTGATGTGTAACATTAATAAATTACAAGGGTTTTAGTGTGAAATTTAGTTTCATTTTAATAAAAATGGTGTTATATAATAACATATGTAATGAAGGGTTTTTGTGTAAAATTTAGGAAATTGTGCAAACTTGAGATTTTGAGGGTGTAAGTGAAAAAGAAGGATAGATAATGTTTAGCTCAGAATTATCATAAAAATAAAACAATTAGAGTGATAATGCAAAGCCACCTCCTTCTTTCATGCATGCTTCATACACAACACCTCCTCCTTGCATGAAACAACCACACCCTTATTGGTGACACCTCCTCCTACACCTCACCTTTTCCCTTGACCATATATCATATGTTCAGATCATTTTGGCCAAATAAAAATCAGAAAAATTCAAAAGAAAGAGAAAGAAAACACTTAGAACTCACAAAAGAAAAATAAAAGAGAAGAGAGAAGAGAAAAGAGAAGAAGGACTAGGCTAAGGATTTCACCATCATGTTAGGAGCTAAGGATTTGGATTTCTTGGAGGAAGCCTTTCAATCATCTCTGTAGGTATAATCTCTAAACACAGTAGGATCAAGTTCTGTAAACTTTAAATTTTTAGAAATCGAATATCGTATTTTAGGCAAAACTTAGCTCTGTGTTAATCTGCTATGACTTAAGTAATAAATAACTTAACCAAACAATGCCTAAATATTGTATGTTGGACCTAGAACAAACCTAGGAGTACGAACCCATGAGCTCGGATTTTGGCCGGCGAATCATAGGCCAAATCCGGCGTCGCCGGATTTTTGTTTGAGTTTGGTGTTTTGGGTTTTAGGGTAGGTCTCTGTATAGGAGTTGGGGTATTTTGGTATTGTTTATTTAAGTTAATTTAACAGTATATAAAATCTGGGAACTAATATCGGAAAAGAGATCAAAGTTCTAAAATACGACACGGTAAATAGTAACACGTTTAAGTTTTCTGTTGCAAACAACGAGGGGGTTAAAACTCAGTTAGTACAGGTGTTAGATAGTTTAAATTAGTCGTACATAGTATAGTTAGTACGTGAAACTCGTATTTCTATATTTCACCATATCGAAGTTAGCCGTTTCCTTATACAAGTTAATTTCGATGTTAGATTCAAATACGGAAACTTCGGAGGCCGCAAGGAAAGAAAAAGGATTGGCGATTTCTGAGTAGTACGACGTATTCCGGTGAGTAGACTAAACATCTACTGGGGGATTCTGTGTGGATGGCATGATACGCCCGTATCTTAAGTTAAATGAAATGTGCTTTTACATATAACTTGAACATATGCATTCATATATATATATATATATATATCCATCGTCATGTTAATAATTGTTAGAACACTGCACAATTATCGACGAGTCATGCTGCACATGCACGTACCTACATGTTACACTACATCTCGTCGATATTACATGTCACTTTCACACTTAGTATTATTCCTATTAAATATGATTCCTATCATGCCTTAAACATCAAAATTATTAATATTTTGCACAAATGACATCATGTTTCATATTCAAGTGTTAGAAGTTGATATAAGTGGCATTTGTATTTTCGAGAATTTATGGTTTTAAGTTTTCATACACTATTGCGTAAAATCAGTGATTTTCATGATTATGTGTCACGTCCACCATGAGATGTCGTTTTTATGATTTGGTTTTATTTCGAACCGAGTTGGGGGTCATACGGTTGCGGATTTACAATTTTATCCAGACTGAGTTGGGGGGCATACATTTGGATACATGGTGGACCCGGTCGAGACCGAGGGGCAGGATAGCCGCACTTTAGGCGGGGAGCCTAACGAGGATACTCAATATCGGAGACAGTTGTGAACACGGTGGATATCTAGATGATAACGACCGGTATTATTGAGAAACAGGATCGTTCAGGGAACGATACCTGATGAAACACCGAAAATTTGTGTCGATGTTAGACACGGAAATATGAACCTGATTTGGAAAATAATTGATGAGATTTCAGTTTTGATTTATATATTGAGTAGTACATATTCATTCTTCCACCTGTTATCATGCATCATATTCATTACTGTTGATAGTAGTTCTAGTTCGTCATACTTACAGTATCAGCCAATAGATGTTAGTCTTATTCATTGAGTTGGCAACTCACCCCCGTTGTGCCACAGTTCCTTGCAGGAGTCGAGTGGACGGTTAGCAGCAGTGCAGATCCACTTATTAGATTTTATCGCATCTTCTTGCTAGGTGGGTTACATATATAGCAACCTTCTCTTTTGGTATTGTATATTGAATCTAGAATATCTCCATTAGACCCTGTATTATGACTTAAAACGAGAAGTGGTTGTATGTATATTATTTGACAGATGAGATCGTTTAGTTATATTAAATGATATTTCTTTTAATTATGTCTGAGACTCTTATTGATGTCGTATAAAGATGTATATTTATTTCCGCTGTTGACATTGTTGATCCCAACTAGGGATGCAACCAAATTAAACACTTTATAACTGTTTTTATTATGAATTCAATATAGAGTTACTGTTAAGATCTTAATTACTTAAAAACTGTGATTTTTACTTAAAAACTAATTTTTCCTAAAAATTCTGCAAAAAGGGTTTTGATCTTGGTTTTTGGCTTACTCGGGTTGTGTAGATATTGTTTCCCCCAATCAGAGCAAAGCTCTATTTTGAATTTCAAAATTCAAAAATTGAAGCAACGTTTCAGATTCTACGCGCTGCGTGCTGAGCGCCACGTGTCAAACACAGACGCGCTAGCGCCAGGTGCGCTGCGTCCTAGGCAGCGCACCCCAATCAGAGCAAAACTCTGTTTTAAAATTCAAAATTTAAAAGTTGAAGCAACGCTTCAAATCCAGCGCCAGACGCGTTGCGCGCCACGTGTCAAAAACGGGTGCGCTAGCGCAGTTGCGTTGCGCTCTGCACTGCGCGCCACGTGTCGAACGTAGGTGCGCTAGCGCAAGGTGCGCCAGCGCTGGAACTAAAAATTCCCCACCGTTAGATCAAAAGATCTAATAATAATAAATTATTAATTAATCAGAATTAAAATTCTGATATGGAAAGATCTTTCCAATCTTATTAAAACAAGAAGATTATCTTCTGCAAAGCAGAAGCCTTAGGATCAAAGATCCAACGGTAGGAAATATTCCCAAATCAATCAGAGAAAAATCTCTTAAACTGATTCAACAAATCATTTGGCCTTATATAAAAGCCCCTAGATTTCAAGTCTAGGATATACAAAAGAGATAGAGAAAACCCTCTGCAAACTTTGAGAAAACTCAAAGAGAAAGAAAGGCAAGCCTTTAGAAGAAAAAGATCATTTCTTCATCTTCAAGGTAAAGAACTAGTTCTTGAACCACAGAGATGAAATCATCTCATTAAAACAGAAGAACTATCTTCTAGAAGATCATAGATCTACAAAAGACCAAGGTCTTTGATAAAAAGAAAAAAGATCTAATTATAAAAAAAAAAACTAAAAGAAGTATTTTACTTCATTCACAGATCTTTGATCCATAAAGGCAGAGCCCTTTTTATAAAAACAAGAACTTTTGTTCTTGGATTTTGAGGCAAGGCCTCCTTTAAGAAGAACATAAATTTGTTCTTTGATCTTAAATCTGATCAAATGCGTTTTGCGCTATTAGAAAGTGCCTTGCACTCATGAATTGCGTTTTTGCGTTTCTTGGACCGGCGCTCAGCGCCAAAATATGCCACGTATTAACCAAAGCCACAATCTGCGCTTTGCGCTTCTGAAGCAGCGAACTGCGCTCATGGAACAGCGCTCAGCGCCAAGCGCGCCACGTGTCACTCACTGGCGCGCCAACAGACTAGCTCAAAGCGCTCATAAATTAAAGCGCAATGCGCTAATGAACTAGCGCTTAGCGCTAAGCGCGACACGTGTCCTCTTCGTGTGCGCTACCTGACAGAAGCGCAATGCGCTCTTTAACTGGCGCAAAGCGCCCGGCGCGCCACGGCGCATTGTCAGAACACACTTTGTTCTGATGAAGACAAAAGATGTCAGAACCCAATACTTAGTATTATTAAAAGGGCCGAGCCCAAATAAAGGCTTAATAGTCAGAACAATAAAAATGTTAAACATTTTTAATTGGACTTAGCCCAATTCTGGCCATAAGTTCTCAACTTATATTGAACTGAGCACATCTGCTCGCAAATATTTAACAGATCTTAGTCCGAAACTGGGTTACAGATCTTTCAAACAATTCACATTGGTTCGAGGGTACATCTCGTTACTCCTCTGATATTTATCGTTGTAATCCTTCAACGTTTTCAGAGAGGTGACGGGTCCCGGCGACCACACATTTCCATGGACTGTGGGGTCCTTAAACTCATGGACTATGATGTCGTTAATCTCGACCGTGATTTCTTTAAACTAACATTGGACTGTGGGGTCTTTAAACCTATGGACTATGATGTCCTTAATCTCGACCGTGATTTCTTTAAACTAACAGGCGACTGTGAGGTCCTTAAACTCACGGACTATGATGTCCTTAACCTTGACCGTGATTGGACCGAAATGTCCTTAAACTACCAATGGACCGTAATGTCCTTAAACTAATTGACCGCAATGTCATTAAACTAAACAATAGAGCCCAATTGCTCTCTTGTTGGATCTAAACGATCCCGTTAAGTTGATCTTAGTCTAAAATTAGACTAACGTATCCTTAACAAACGTTTAAGTTGATTTTAGTCTCAAATAAGGCTAACGTATCCTTAAACCTAAACCCCCAAACCCAAATCTAAGAAAGATACGGATTTAGACTAGTCCACGCCCTACGGGCGACAACATAAATTAGTCTCCGTATACAATCCACGGGCAACCAAACACAAAACAAACACCTACGACACGAAGTGACCATATGGAGAAGGAGAAAGTTGGTACCGCAATGCGGTAGCGTAATTAACTGCAGGGGCTTGCGCCTGCAGGGAAAAGCGTCCCCACAATAAGAAACCCCTCAAACGAGGGGGAATCTGACAAAGTCTGCTACATCGGCCGCATCCGTTTAAACCTTCGATGCATGGTGACATAAATCAACTTGGCATCTTCGGAGAGGTGGACGGATAACACCAATTAGCATCTGCCCCGAATTTCAGGCAAGACGTCCACCGCGTCTTCGCCGCGTCTTTCGGAGGGGAACAGATTCTGGCACGCCCGGTGGGACAATGGCGTCTACTTGCATGAAGTGTTCCGGCTGCAATTGCAACTCGCGTTCCGCCTCATCTGGAGGCATAGCTTATGGACCTCAGGCGGCTTCCCTGTTCACGATGCCGGTGGACCAGGTGACTCAGGCCACCACTGGTTTATTCTTTGGGACTATGCTCCCACCGATGAGTTTCAGCGCCCCTGTGCTAACACCGGAAGCTCCCAAGAAGTCGGTCTTTGACCGGCTTACAACTACTGCGGCCCCTCTCAACGGGTCGTCCAGCTCCAGCGCCTCGGTCTTCTCCAGATTAGGCCAAAGTTCCTGTGGGCCCAAGATGAAGCCTACAATTCAAGAGAAGGTTATTTCGAAAAGAGTAACCAACCCTGCCCCCAAAGTCGTCAAGGCGGCTTCGCCTGCCAAAGGGTCGGTCTTTACAAGACTGACTGTTCCAGCTCCCACTACGGCTCCCGCCCCTGCTCAAAGGTCTGTCTTTGACAGATTGGATACCGCTACTCAAAAGACTTCAGTCTTCAAGAGGCTGGCACCGGCGGCGCCTCACCTGGACAGGGGGCAAGACAAAACCATCCCCATCGCCGAACCAACCCCAACAGCTCGACACGCTCGACGTCGCCGCTGGCGCCAAGTAAGGAAGGCTGGGGTCAACTCCCCCTCTGGGCTAACTCCACCAGCCCCAACGGTGGAAATCAATGCTGCTGTTCCAACCGGGAACAGTTTTGAGCTGCTGAACAAGTTACGCAGGAACTCGCCTACTGCCGTACTGAAGAGAACTCCGCCACCGGTGGAGACTGTCACAGGAATAAAGTCAGAGTAGTCCCCTCGACGGCTGTCTTCCAAAGTTTACAAAATCTGGCGGCAAGTCCGAGAGTCGGAGGTTGATCAAGACTATCCCCGCCGGCAGGAGAAGCTGAAGGTCCGACAGGAAGAAAACCGTCCTGTTAAGCCACAGAAGGCGACGGCTACTTGGGTGCCCACTGCAACAGCCCCCTCAACTTTGACCGCTTATAAGAGGAGAAGGCCGGAGAAAGCCCCCATGTCTGCGACAAATGTCAAGGGCACTGAGCCTAAACGTCCCAAGTCTGGGGGCATGGTGGTGCATACCGTCTATATGGCATTCGGAAAAGAGGATAGCCATATCTCCACGGGTCATCGACCGCTTACGCGATCTGTGACAAAAGCCCAAGAGCAGCAGCAGAAGCTTCAGGAGATGATGACTGCGATGGCCGCACTCACCGGGCCAAAAGAAAGCCCGGAAACATCCACGGAGCAACGCTATGAGCAGGAAACTGATGCCGAATTCCTTCGGAGAATGCTTGAGAAGAAGAACAAAGAGGCCGCGGAACAAACGGCCAATATAAAGCAAATGACCCTTCTATTCCAGGATATGGTGGGCATGATGATCCAGTCGGATCCCCCAGCCGAAGATCCTCTAGTAATAATTGAAGATGATAGAGGAGAAACATCAAACCCTCTGCCGGCTTTGTCAACAGCCAAGGAAGAGACAATCTCCAAAGCTGCCCTAGGTGATTACATCGCTCAGCAGATACGAGTTCACCAGGCGAATGAAGCGGCTGGGCAAATTGTTAAAACTGGGCGACCGTATCCAGGCTGGTATGATCAGATAAAGTACCCGCCAGGCTACACGATCCCGAAATTCCATGTGTACAAGGGGACAGGCAATCCCTATCAACATGTCGCTCAGTTCAGGGCTCTTTATGGCAACATCAGTGGCGATGATAAACTTTTGCTCTGCCAATTCGTTGGCAGCTTATCGGAGACAGCGTTTGAGTGGTACTCCGAACTTCCAAACGACTCCGTCAAAACTTTCGCAGAAATGGAGTTGTTGTTCACCCAGCGATTCACAAGTGCTAGTGAACGCACCCCAATAACGGCATTGATCAATGCTAGGGTGAAGCCAGGCGAGACGTGGGTTCAGTACGCAATCCGATGGTGGAATATGTGGTCAAAGTGCGAACAGCGCATCGAAGAAGCACCAGCAGTAGGCATGTTCATAGGCACCCTAGACCCTCATGCAACTATTTCACAGTTCATGATGTTCTTCAAACCGACCACATTCTAGGCTTTAATCGACAAGCTAGCCCAGATGGATCAGATGGGTCACAGACCGTCTCCTCCGAAGCCGGAGCCGCGGAACGAAAAGGGTAAAGGGAAGGCGACCTTCGTTGCGAATGCACAACAGCAGCCCAGTGCCCAAAATCTAACGGATCAAATGGAAGAGATACGACGCTATTATAATGAGAAAATGAAGCTTCCTTACTCGTTCCCACGGGACAAAACGAAGAGACTATTCGAGCTGGCGATACGCAACAGGCTTATCAATCTGCCGAATCCAAAACGACCATTGCGACCCGGCGAAGCGAATAATCCCAATTATTGCCCTTACCACCAAACGGTAAGCCATCCAATCGAATATTGTTTCGTCTTTAAGGGATGGATCGAGGATCAGTACCAACAAGGCAAGTTTGCGTTGTCTGAGAAGTGGAAAGTGAGCCCACCACAACCATATACTCCTAAGAAGATGGACACACCGGAGGCAACGTGCTCTTTTGTTGAAGAAGCTCCATAAGAGGTCGTTCTTTCGGCCAAAACCAAAAAAATGTTGAATGATCTCCAAACATGCCCGGCGATCAGGTGGAAAAACCGTTGGAACCCCAGATCATCGAAGGAATGCTGAAGCCGCGCCCAACTCTAAAGATTGGTGGTGATAGCCAAAGTGTTCATACCCAACCGTCAAAATCTTCGAAAAAGAAGAAGAAATCCAAGAAGCCCGTGAAGCCTGGCGATAAGCGCACGGACCTGCAGAAACAGATCGACGCGCTGGAAGAGTATAACCAGAAGGCACGGACTCCAATCACGCTCCAAGAGTTCCTTTGCCACGTCCTTGAAGACGGAGATGATGGAGAAGACTCATCAGATGAATCTGAGGATTGCGTAGCAAGTTTCCATGCGATCTCTTATTCATCGATAGATGATGAAGAAGCTCCTTGCACTGAGAGACCGGGGGCAGGTCCTGAACCGGAACTTCCAGGGCTATCAGACGAAATGATCGACACATTCCTGAACGAAGCTCTTTTGAAATGTAAAGCTGATCGGGAGCGTGAGATGGTTATATTTGAAAAGGCCAAACGCCGACGACTGGACGAAAGAGTCGAGACATCCCCGCCGAATCAAAGGACATCTGTCGCAGATAAAAACAAGTTCAAGATGAGGAAAAGGTTTGCGAAAGCCATATCAGTGGGAATGAAGCTACCACCCTCCGAAGGAAACACTCTTAGTGAAGCAAAAATGCATCCTAGATACTGCCTATATCATCGAAAAATTGCGCACCCCACTGAGGAATGCAACAAGGAATGCAACACTTTTAAAAGGTGGTGGCAAGGGTATGTTGCTCACCGGCAACATTTTAAGCGGATGAAACGCAAAACTCGTCGGGAGCAAAGAAGTACGACCGAGGAGCATAAAAGAATCACCGGCAACTGCGGCACGGTCAACGCCGGGGCATCGCAAGTTCTCACCTTCGGAAGTGACTCCGACGAAGAGATGACTCTTGGCCCTCTCTTCAAAGAATCCACCTCGGGGAAAGAGGAAGAGTCGAAGACCTATGAAAATATCCAGCTGCACAATCGTATGCTGCCCGAAAAGAATCTCGGACCCACAAATAGAAAAGATAAGGGAAAAGAAAAGGTCTCTGAGGATATCGCTCTAGATGACCAAGTCATGAAAGAGCTGACAGCCAAGGACCCGCCGAGGATGAGTAAGGTGGACTACAATGTTCTCGCACACTTGAGAAAGATACCTTCGCAGCTCAGTATTCTTGATGCCCTTCTGCTATCGAAAGAAGCAAGAGATTCATTGATCAAGGCGCTACAAGAGCCCGAGCAATTCCAAGCTTTTCTCGCCGAAGAAAAGATGAAGGACGAGCTAGAAGAAGTGCACACAGCCGATATCACCTTCGGCGATGAAGATCTCCTCCTTGGGACATGCGAGCACAACCGTCCCCTATATGTCTCTGGATACTGTCATGACATCAAGATAGGTAAAATCCTGGTCGACAATGGGTCTTCCGTCAACCCCCTCAACGTGAGAGTATTGAAGGAAAATTGCATGAGCGTTCAACACATCGCTCGGGATAACATCACCATCTCCGGGTTCGACTCTCAGTCATCACGGACGCTTGGGTTTGTGATACTGACGTTACGTTTTGGGTTGCTCGTCACTGATATCAAGTTCCACGTCATTGTCGCCAAGACATGCTACAATGCTTTGCTCGGTCGGCCCTGGTTACACGAGTACAACATCATCCCCTTTACACAACACCAGTGTATGAAGTATTTCAAGGATGGTCTCGAGTATACTGTGACAGGAGAGCTAAACCCATTCTTCGTGAACGAAGTCTGGAAATATGAAGATGCAAAATACTTCTTGCCAGATTTCGAGGACACGGAGAGATGTCACAAACTGGAGAACAAAGCTATCCCTACCATTTCGGTCTTCGGGAGTGATACCGAGGAGAAAGAAGAGATAGTTTACTTAGGTCCGCCCCAGTGCAACAAACCAGGACCGTCCGCTCCTATGTTGATCTTTGGCAGCGACTCGGAAGATGAGGTCCATGCTATATTCTCTGCTCGGCCTTCAATACAAACATTCACTGATGAAGAGAAAAGTTTGCAAGTTACCATGGTTCCGCCTAAGCATCATAAAGAACTAGTCGCGCTTGATATCTACAGTGTGGAAGAGCTGCGGACGTTCTATGTCCCTCCCAGGTGAGAAGGTGAAGAGGCGATCCTATTCTACCGATCCGGGGAAACCAAAGTGGAGAAAGAAATCTGGTACGGCCCAGATTCTACACTTGACAGGCTCCAGCCCATCCGTTTGCTCAGATATTACACGAACGGACTAAAAAGGCTGTTAAGGCGCCAAGGCGTACCTTTCAAATAGACCGCTCGGAAAGCTAAGTTCTATGACAGGATCTGGAACGTCCCTGGAACTCAGCGGAAATTGCCCAACGGGAAGATGGAAACGACCGGGCTTGGGTATGTTCAATCTAAGAAATGGGAGCTGCTCCGCGACTGCTACGTCGTACATGACTTTGATGAAGAAGGGGATGCTCTATGGGAAGAAGCTAACCCTGAACCAGAAAGAGCCCCCGATGTGAAAATGCCCAGTCCGTCGTTCGAAGAACAAATGGACAAGCTTATAAGGGAAGCGGGTCAAAAGGTTCGAGACGACCATAATCGCGAAATGGCCATCTACGAGAAAGCCAGGACGCAACGCCTTCTTCAACAGGCCGCGAAAGATGAAAATGCTCCTCCCTGTCAACTCGTTGTACAAAAGGCCCGACGCAGAGGCAGAAACAAACCAAAGGACGGGAAAGGCGTTCGACAGCGACAAAGCGGGTCCAAGAAGTCACGCGATCAAGAACCGAGCAACCAAGACTCATCTCTAATAAAGAAGATGGGTCGAGCGTACTCTTTTGCCCAAGACAAGACAAAGAAAATACTTGATCTTGCTATAAAACATCGAATGATTACACTTCCGGAGTCCAAACACCCTGAGCAAGCTAACGAGGTCTCTCACCCAGACTATTGCCCTTATCACCGAGCGATAGGACATCCTCTTGAATACTGCTTCACCTTCAAGAATTGGGTCGAAGACCAATATCAGCTCGGCAAGTTCGCTCTATCCAGCAGTTGGAGGATAAATCCACCACGGAAGCACGAACCAAAAGCCGAGCATATAGCAAGAGTAGAACCAGATCAACACCGGTCTTGGAAGCGAGCTCGTACTTGTCATATGATAACGCTATCAAAAGAAGAGCCCGAGGATATGGATGACCTCCTATGGTGCTTCGAAAACAACGACGACGAGGTGATCTCGGATTTTCCGTCGGCGCCGAAAGAGCTGGAAGATGGAATACATACCACTGTAGATGAGCTAAAGAAAATTGACTTAGGGACGGCAAGTGATCCACGACCGACATTCGTCAGTAAGTTGCTGTCTGAAGAAAGGGTAGCTACACTAAAAGACGTGCTTATGCAGCATAAGGATTGCTTCGCGTGGAACTATTCCGAGATGCCAGGACTAGATCCAGAGATTGCTGTCCACAAACTGGCAATATCCCCGGACGTCAAGCCAATCAAACAAGCACCGAGAAGAATGCGGCTCGAGCTTGAGATGAGCATTAACAGCGAGGTCAAGAAGCTGATCGACTCTGGCTTCATCCAAGAGGTTCAGTATCCTAATTGGATCGCCAATATCATTCCGGTGATGAAGAAAAATGGGACAGTGCGCATATGCGTGGACTTTCGGGATCTCAATAAAGCGTGTCCAAAGGACGATTTCCCAGTACGGGTCACCGAGCTGATGATAGACAATACGTCCACCCACAAAGCCTTCTCCTTTATGAATGGCTCGTCAGGATACAATCAGATAAAGATACATCCCGAGGACCAGAAGCACACCGCTTTCCGGACCCCTTTGGGTATATTCTGCTACAAGGTGATGCCTTTCGGTCTAAAGAACGCCGGTGCCACTTATCAGAGGGCCATGATGAAGATTTTTGACGACCTCATACATGAAATCGTCGAATGCTATATCGACGACCTCGTGGTGAAAAGCAAATCATACGAGGAACATTTAGAGCATCTGAGAATCGTGTTTCAACGCCTTTGGCAATACAACTTGAAGATGAACCCTCTCAAATGCGCGTTCGGGGTTTCCTCGGGTAAATTCCTAGGATTCATCGTCCGACACCGAGGCATCGAGATAGATCCGTCAAAGATCAAGGAGATTATGGAAATGCCTCCGCCAAGGACTCTTAAGCAACCGCGGTCTCTCCAAAGGAAGCTCACGTATATCCGGCGATTTATAGCCAATCTCTCAGGCAAGTGTCGTCCTTACAATCACCTGATGAAGAAGGGAACCCCGTTCATCTGGGATCATAAATGCAAAAGCGCGCTAGACGAAATCAAGCAATACCTGCAGAACCCGCCAGTGCTGGCTGCTCCGGTCAAGGGAAAGCCTCTCATTCTGTATACAACCGCCCTTGAAGGTTTTTTAGGTGCATTATGGGCACAAGAGAACGACCAAGGGAAGGAAAGAGCCCTCTACTATTTGAGCCGAGTTCTATTGGGGGCAGAAATCAATTACTCTCCCATTGAAAAACACTGCCTAGCATTAATCTTCGCGATAATGAAGCTCAGGCACTATACGTTGGCGCATGAAGTCCTTCTCATATCGAAGGTGCATCCTCTCAAATATTTGATGTCAAAGGCCATATTGACGGGGCGGCTCGCTAAGTGGGCCTTGCTCTTGATGGAGTTCTCCATAACTTATTAGCCTCTTAAGACAGTGAAAGGCCAGGCCATCGCCGACTTCCTCGCTGAGCATCCGATACCTGCCGATTCTCCCTTGAATTGCGAACTGCCAGACGAACATGCATTTGACACGATCGACGGAAGTGATACCCAGTGGGAACTTTACTTCGATGGAGCATCCTCCATGAGGAAGCGGAAACAAAACACCCCCATAATCAAATCAGGGGTAGGCCTTATCTTTGTAACTCCAAAAGGAGGGATAATGCACTTTGCCTTCTCCTTAACAGAGCCGAGGACAAACAATGAAGCCGAGTATGAAGCCTTGATAGTAGGTCTCGAGATCGCCATCGACATGGGGATTGAAGACCTTCTCATATACGGAGACTCCCAGCTGGTCGTCAGTCAAGTAAACGGCGACTATCAAACGTGCAAACCAGAACTGGTGAAGTACGGCGAGTGAGTACAGCAACTGTTGACTCAAATTCCTTCCTACATCTTGGAAAGCATACCGCGTGCGGAAAATAGCAAGGCGGATGCATTAGCCAAGCTCGCTAAAGAACTAGCTGATGAGAACCTCGATGACATGAGGATCATTGGGCAAAGCCGTCGGGTTCTTGCACCGGCAGAAATATCTCCGGAGTCATCCGAAGAAAAGGGAGAGATCGAGCAAATGGCCCTACAAATAAAAGACCAAGAAACGGTTCAGGATTGGAGAGAAGTCTTTATAGACTACTTCAAATCCCGTCAAACGCCTAAAGATGCGTCCTCAAAACATCAGCTCATGAAGCGAGCCCTATCTTTCGCCTTCATTAACGACACCTGTACAAGAGGTCATTTGATTCTCTGTGGTTAAGATGCCTGGGACCTGAAGAAGCAAAAAGAGTCGTCCAAGAAACTCACGACGGACTCTGCGGTTCTCACCAAGCCGGCCGAAGATGAAGCTGAAGATCAAACGGATGGGTTATTATTGGCCCACGATGATCTAGGACTGCCTCGAGTATGCGAAGCAATGCCACTCGTGCCAGATCCATGGGGATTTTATCCATCAGCATCCAAATCCACTACATCCAACGGTGGCTAGCTGGCAGTTCGAAATGTGGGGGACTGACATAATCGACCCCATCGAACCAGCATCGTCCAGAGGACATCGATTCATTTTGGCGACAACTGATTACTTCTCCAAATGAGCAGAAGCAGTACCGCTGAGGGAGGTGAAGACGGAGAATATCCTCCATTTCTTCAAGACACATGTTATTTATCAGTTTGGCACCCCACGATGGATTATCTCCGATAATTGGCCAGCCTATAGAAGCCACAAGATCAGCCGCTTCGCACAACAGCATAACATAGACTGGAGATACTCTTCAGTCTATAATCCCCGAGCTAACGGTCTAGCTGAGGCTTTCAACAAGACCTTGATAAAGATCGTGAAAAAGACGGTGTCTCAAAATAAAAAGGACTGGCACGAGAGACTACATGAAGCTCTCTAGGCATATCGAACTACGTTCAAAACGGCCACGAACACAACTCTGTACACATTGGTATTCGGTACGGAAGCGGTACTCCCCCTCGAGATAGAGTTACCCTCTCTATGGGTGGCGGTTCATTACGAGCTAACTGACGAAGAGAACGCTCACCTTCGGCATGATGAGCTCGATGCCCTTGATGAAACCCGGCTCATAGCGCAACAAAATCTGGAGGCTAATAAAGCAAAGATGACGCGCTCATACGAAAGATTGACTAGGCCGAGAACATTTCGCCAAGGCGAACTCGTGCTAGTGGTCAAAAGACCTATGATCCCTAATCGCGCCAAGCGGGAAAAATTCGAGCCAAACCATGAAGGCCCGTATATCATAGACAAGGTCTACTAGGGTGGAGCCTATCTACTCATGGACATGCATGGCGAAAGGACCTTTAGGCCAATAAATGGTCGCTTCCTGAAGAAATACTACGCTTGATGAGTCACGGCCTAAGTCAATGATAGATGACGACGACTATGTCCGCTCGCTATCTTCCTAAGCCTAAATTCTATAAGTAGTAGCTGGCTTATGGGACCGAAACGTTCTTAAACTAACAACGGACCAAAACATCCTTAAACTAACAACGGACTGAAACGTCCTTAAACTAACAACGGACCGAAACGTTCTTAAACTAACGACGGACCGAAACGTCCTTAAACTAACAACGGACCATTATGTCCTAAAACTAGCCGTTGACCGAGATGTCGATAAACTATGATAGATTGCAGCATCCCAAAGCTGATACAAACAAAAAAGGAATAAAAAAAGATAGAAAAAAGAAAACGGTACGTCCATAAGCAAAAAGGGTACGGATGAAAACCCGAAAGGGCTCTGTGAGTAAAAACAGCAGGGCTACCAGCGAGTTTTGTGAAAACCCGAAATGGCACAGCCTCGTTAAAATAAAAAAAAAGAGAGAAAAAAGAAAACGGTACGTCCATAAGCAAAATGGGCACGGATGAAAACCCGGAAGGGCTCCGTGAGTAAAAACAGCAGGGCTACCGGCGAGTTTTGTGAAAACCCGAAAGGGCGCAATCTCGTTAAAAGACACTTGAAAGGTCCTCCCGACTTTGTAAGGAGAAACCACCTGCGTGAGATCCTTACGACTCATAAGGGAGCAACACACTTAGGATTCCCTACGATTCCTAAGGAGAAATTACACTTGCGAGATCCTCACGACTCGTAAGGAGAACCCTCTCATGAGACCCTCACGGCTCATAAGATTCAAAAGTCTTAAGCTACAGGGATCTGAACCTGTTCTTAAGCAGCCCCCCACAACCTCCAATACTGCCCTACAAGCGGCTCAATGCTGACCCTTGTATACAATCCACGGGCGCGAATAAAAATTTCCCTAACAAAGTCCCATCCGTAACTAGGGATATGTCTATACGGTGAACAACCCTTGTAAGTCCTCTCGACTTATAAGGAGAATATACTCTTGTAAGATCCTTACGATTTACAGGAGAACATGCACTTAGGAATCCTCACGATTCTTAAGGAGAAATCGCACCTACGAGATCCTCACGACTCGCAGGGAGAAATACCTTTATGAGACCCTTACGGCTCGTGAAGTCAAAAGCCTTAGTCGACAGGATACTAACCCTGATCACTAAGCCACCTTTGTTCGACATCGACAGAGGCAAATGATGATTCGCTCCTGGCAATATCCCAGTTGTAGCGGTGCTGATGCCGAAATCGGTGTCTAATTCCATGCCTGCAGCAAAGAAACTAGCGAGCCACACATGCATACGAAATAGCCGAAATGATGGGGCAGCTCGCAAAAAAAAACAGCAATAAAAATATATGCATGCAAAATAGCCGAAATGATTGGGCAACTCGCAATAAAAAACAGCGAGTAAAAATAAAATAAATAGCCGAAATGATTGGGCACCGCAAAAAATAGCCGAAATGATTGGGCAACTCGCAATAAAAAGCAGCGAGTAAAAATAATAATAAAATAAATAGCCAAAATGATTGGGCAACACGCAATAAAAAGCGGCGAGTAAAAATAAAATAAATAGCCGAAATGATTGGGTACCGCAAAGAATAGCCGAAATGATTGGGCAATTGCGACCTTCGCGATATAAAATCTGAAATGATAGAGTATCACGGAAAGAAATAAAATAAAAAAATGAGAAATTTATGCCCTACAGATGATATCACATCAATCCCTGTATACAATCCAGGGGCTCAAACAAAGAGGGAATCACACTTTTCCTCCCCAGGTTTCATCAGAAGAAGAAGCCAAATCTCAACGGTTCACAGATAACCTGGAGATCATCTCAACATTCGTCTCATTACAACAGACACAAAATCAAGCAAATCGGAACAGCGGCAACTCCCGGTTCCATGACTCGGCGGTGCACAAAAGACCGAGAGTCAAATCCCGACTCCGTGAGATGCGGATAAAGTCAACCGTTCCTGGTTACGTGGAACACGACTTATGTCAATCCTGACCCCGTGGGAAACGTCCAGAGCGGATCGTGGTCCTCGCAGAGCACGGCAATGACCTCGTGTGAAGCATCCAGAGCGGAGCCTGATCCTCGCCGAACACGGCAGTGAACCCGTGGGAAGCATCCAGAGCAAAATTCCTGGCTACGTGGAACGCGGCTTATGTCAATCCTGACCTGTGGGAAACGTCCAGAGCGGATCCTGGTCCTCGCAGAGCACGGCAATGACCTCGTGTGAAGCATCCAGAGCAGAGCCAGGTCCTCACCGAACACGGCAGTGAACCCGTAGGAAGCATCCAGAGCAAAATTCCTGGTCACGTGGAACGCGGCTTATGTCAATCCTGACCCGTGGGAAACGTCTAGAGCGGATCTTGGTCCTCGCAAAGCACGGCAATGACCCCGTGTGAAGCATCTAGAGCGGAGCCTGGTCCTCGCCGAACACGGCAGTGAACCCGTGGGAAGCATCCAGAGCAAAATTCCTGGTCACGTGGAACGCGGCTTATGTCAATCCTGACCCATGGGAAATGTCCAGAGCAGATCCTGGTCCTCACAGAGCACGGCAATGACCCCGTGTGAAGCATCCAGAGTGGAGCCTGGTCCTCGCCGAACACGGCAGTGAATCCGTGGGAAGCATCCAGAGCAAAATTCCTGGTTACGTGGAACGCGGCTTATGTCAATCCTGACCCCGTAGAAAACATCCAGAGCGGATCCTGGTCCTCGCAGAGTACGACAATGACCCCGTGTGAAGCATCCAGAGCGGAGCCTGGTCCTTGCCGAACACGGCAGTGAACCCGTGGGAAGCATCCAGAGCAAAATTCCTGGTTACGTGGAACGCGGCTTATGTCAGTCCTGACCCCGTGGGAAACGTCCAGAGCGGATCCTGGCCTTCGCAGAGCACGGAAATGACCCCATGTGAAGCATCCAGAGCGGAGCCTGGTCCTCGCCGAACACGCCAGTGAACCCGTGGGAAGCGTCCAGAGCAAAATTCCTGAACATATCAGTTTCTTTACTCAATAAAGATGGATATAACTTTGTTCTTGATAGAAATATCATGAACATTTACCTTCATAAGGTACTGGTTGCAGAAGGTACACTGTGTATTGGTATCTACGTTCTAAATTAGAATACAGTTCTCAATATACAAAACGCACGCAAGAGGAAGAATTCAGATACGAATGAATCCTACTTGTGGCATTGTAGACTTGGTCATATCGGAGAGAAAAGACTGAGTAAGTTGCATAAAGATGGACTCTTGAATACGTTCGAGTTTTCATCCTATGAAACTTGTCAGTCTTGTCTCAAAGGGAAGATGACCAAATCTCCGTTCACCGGACATGGAGAAAGGGCAGCAGAGCTCTTGGGACTCATACACAGTGATGTATGTGGTCCGATGTCTACACATGCAAGGGGTGGGTTCTCGTACTTCATCACATTCACTGACGATCTCTCTAGGTTCGGATATGTGTATCTTATGAAACACAAATCTGAAGCTTTTGAGAAATTCAAGGAATTTAGAAACGAAGTAGAGAACCAGACTGGCAAAAGTATCAAGATCCTCCGGTCTGACAGGGGAGGGGAGTACTTAAGCACGGAATTCCTAGATTACTTAAAATAGAATGGCATTCTCTCTCAGCTTACTCCTCCTTATACACCACAGCACAACGGTGTTTCGGAGTGGAGGAATCGTACCCTATTGGATATGGTTCGCTCCATGATGAGTAGTGCTGAGTTGCCTATTTCATTCTGGGGATATGCACTTCAAACTGCAGCACATCTATTGAATCAAGTTCCATCCAAATCCGTGCCTAAGACTCCGTATGAAATATGGAGTGGTAAGAGTTTGTATCTTAAACGTATTAAGATTTGGGGTTGCCCAACTTATGTCAAAAAGCAGAACCCAGACAAACTTGAGGCACGGGCAGTTTTGTGTAAGTTTGTGGGATACCCAAAAGATTCAAGTGGGTATCTATTCTACCATGCAGAGGAAGAGAAGATAATTGTTTCAAGAAATGCCACATTTTTAGAAAAAGAATTTCTTGTTAAAAATATTAGTGGCAGCACGGTAGAACTGGATGAAATTCCAGAAACACAAGCTTTAACAAAAGATTTGGTGGAATCGCTAGATTCAGTTACAACCAACGAACCTCAGCCACTCCGCAGATCTGGTAGGATTTCTCGTCCGCCCGAGAGATACTACGGTTTTCTCATAGACGGGGATCGAGAGGATTGCATCTTGGAAGAAGATGACCCTACCAGTTTCAGGCAGGCCATTATCAGTAGGGACTCTGATAAGTGGCAGGAAGCAATGCAATCCGAAATGGAGTCCATGTACGCCAATAAAGTGTGGACTTTGGATATTGCTCCACCTGGGGTAAAACCCGTTGGATGCAAATGGATCTACAAAAGGAAACTTGGTGTAGATGGGCAGGTGGAAAGCTATAAGGCTAGACTCGTTGCAAAAGGTTTTCGTCAAAGACCTGGTTTGGACTATGACGAAACTTTTTCTCCGGTGGCTATGCTCAAATCCATTCGGAGCTTACTTGCCATTGCTGCCTTCCATGACTATGAAATCTGGCAGATGGATGTTAAAACGGCTTTCCTAAACGGTTGTTTGGAAGAGTGCGTTTACATGGATCGGCCAGAAGGTTTCGTAGACAGTGGGAGCAGCGGGAAGGTGTGAAAGTTGCTTAAATCCATTTATGGATTAAAGCAGGCATCACGGAGCTGGAACATCTGTTTTGATGAGGCAATCAAGGAATTTGATTTCATCAAGAACGAAGATGAACCCTGTGTCTATAAGAAGATTGCAGGACGAACTGTCGTATTCCTAGTCTTGTACGTGGACGACATTCTTTTGATAGGAAATGACATTCCTATGCTACAATCGGTCAAGCTATTTTTGTCACAACGGTTCTCCATGAAGGACCTGGGTGATGCCTCGTACATTCTGGGGATCAAGATCTATAGAGATAGATCCAAGAGACTACTGGGACTTTCGCAGTCCAGGTACATAGAGACCGTACTAAAGAGATTTAGTATGGAGGATTCCAAGCGCGGTAGCATACCCGCATTGCACGGAATTACCCTCTCCAAGAAGATGTCTCCTAAGACCGACGAGGAGAGGGTTCGCATGAGCACTATACCCTACGCTTCGGCGGTAGGATCTATAATGTATGCGATGCTATGTACAAGACCAGATGTAGCTTACGCGCTGAGCGCGGTAAGCCGGTATCAGTCATACCCAGGTGAGGACCACTGGACAGCAGTGAAGAACATTCTCAAGTACCTGAGAAGGACTAAGGAGATGTTCCTGGTTTACGGTAATGGAGACCTCAGGGTCGAGTCCTTTACCGATTCAAGCTTCCAGAGTGACAAAGATGACAGCAAGTCTGTCTCGGGTTTTGTGTTTACCCTCAACGGAGGGGGCGGTATGTTGGAGGAGTTCCAAACAGGATACCGTCGCAGACTCGACGATGGAGGCTGAATACATTGCTGCAAGCGATGCCGTAAAAGAGGCGGTCTGGATGAAGAAGTTCATTAGTGAACTTCAGGTGGTTCCGTCCATTGTTGACCCAATAACTTTGTATTGCGATAACAATGGGGCTATAGCTTTACCGAAGGAACCAAGGTCCCATCAGAAATCCAGACACATCTTAAGGCGGTATCACCTGATCAGGGAGATCATTGATCGCCAGGAGATTGAGGTACGGAGAGTGGACACAAAAGACAACACGGCGGATCCATTCACGAAGGCCTTACCCCAGACTCAGTTCGAGCGGCTGATCGAGATGATAGGTCTTCGATACGCCAGTACATGGCCTTAGTGCAAGTGGGAGATTGTTAGTGTATATGCCCTAGAGGCCATTACTGTATCATACTAGTATGTATATTACTTGATGGAAGCTTGGGATATTCACAGTTGTATAGACAATCTTGCTCGAAATAGTAGTATGCTACTTGGTTTGTCTCTGCTTTAATGTGTACATGTGTTTCTTTTTATATATCACCTATACGCATTAGTGGAGCCCTTAGGATGTTTGCTTGATTACCGGCGTTGTGATGGCGATCATACTCGTGGGGGCTGGGTAATCCATAAGCACATCCCTATGCACGTCCCTAGTCGTGGGATTATCGAGACAGGGCATCGATACTCCGGAGTAGACTAGCGTATGCGCTTCTCATCCCAGCACGGGAGACGGTCTGTCCCACAGCCGTCAGTACGTCGTACTTGAGATAGTATGCGGATGCTCGTTAGGTTACGAGTACAATGGACAGGACTCGTCGGGAACTGATGGTTGGTATTATACCTATCGTCAGTTATCAGTTCCCAGGTGACATGAGTACAGCTTACTCCGCTGACTTGACACTGTTACTTCGCCTCGAGTGTGTTCCCACTGTTCTTTGATTACTACCCTACCACGGCTCTATTGAGTCGTGCAAACAGGTAGTAGTTGGGTGCAGTCCCGAAGCACTTGGAAGCAGTGACGGTTAGACAGGATTCGTCTCTCCCGGTATTGGGGGTTGACATCGCGCTGTGTCTAGGAGAGCCATTACACGAGTAGTCCCTGGCCAGGGCAAGCGAGATATACTGGTAGGTTTCCAGTGTTATCTCAGGGTGTAATGGGCTTCACTCCGACGCGACTTGTACCGCTATTAGGGGACTGACGTTTACCGCCCCCTAGGCCCGCCATGCGATGTATCAGACGAACAAACCGGACTGTACAGAGATTGCCACATACAGGCTCAGTAGGAGTTCAGATGGGTTTACCTCATCGGTCTTCTTATCGACATCTACCTGGGGACCATTACGTACAGCTAGTGCCGCTTGCGGTCTGTGGTTAAACCCACTGCCAGCGTAGTGTCGAGTCTTTAGAGTCCCACACAGAGAGTTTCCCTGCACTGAGCGAAACGTGTAGAGACCGTATGGTTTTACGGCAGGGCTGCGATCACTTACGTACACTTGTGTGCATGTGGTGTTCGGGCAGGCAGTACTAGTGGGCTTTGGTTTAAGCCGGATCCTAGTATTGCACGGATGGATTTGTTTTGTCTTCTGTGCATCCGCATTCTACGGAATGCGGATGCAGGTGTGTATGCACAGTTTTCCGGAGCGATGAAGGAGGAGGTGCCTCATCAGGGTTTTGGCAGTTGGTTCGGCCAAAACCGTTATGTGGCAGGCTCATTAGGGTTTTGACAGTTGATTCGGACTCTTTAGGGTTTTGGCAGTTCGTTTGGTCAAAACCATTATGAGCCGCGGACATCATTTACTAATCCTTTTAGTGATAATTTTATGATGGCTAATTGCATTGACCATTTGACCACCTTGACCTCTCTTGACTTTGTTGACCGGTTGACCGTGTTGACCATTGACCTTCAAGAGATATCTACACTCTTCTTTTCTTTTTCTTTTTCTATTTTGATTATGATAATGGTCATTTCAATGTATCCATCAAACTTTATCTTGATGGGATTAGTAATGATATTGCTTTTGCATTATTGAACCATGGTTCATTTTCTTATGCTCATAATTTTCTTTCTCATTCTCTCTTGCCTTTTTCTAGTGAGAAGAAAAGAAATGCACCATGGTTGCTAGTTCCTCCTTCTTCCTCCTCTTGATTCATCTTTTGATCTCATGTGTTGAGAGATAAAGATCCCATAAAGACAAAACCATCCCTCTACCACTTCTACACAACCTAGGGCTTCTAGACTAGCAATCTCTTTGCCCTAGTTACCTCGGCTCGAGGTGGAGCTCGGTGTACATCTCTCGGGTGGATCGTCTTCGACTCAAGGAGGCCGCGGAGGTGACCAAAGTCCGGATCAACCATCGGAGCAAGCAAAGAGAAGAACAACAAGAAGAGAAGGAGTTCAAGTTGAGGTATAACCCCTAACCGAGTAGATAAATCTCTAGTTAGGATGCTAGTGTGTTGTTTAGTAAAGATCCGGCTTTTACGGTCCATGTTACCAAGTCCAGAAAAATTTTTGTTTTACCGTTTCCGCAACCCTGAAAGTATCGGGAGAGGTAACGTGGACCTAACAAAGATATACTTTCCCTTGATGGGGATTTAACCCTTCAGATATAGCAACCAAAGTCCATACTTTGTTGGTGTACATGGATTCCATCTCAGATCGCTAAGCATCCAGCCATTCTTACAGAGTCCCCACTCTTGATGGCCTGCTCGAAACTAGTTGAGTCATCATCTCATGATGCATTCTTCGCTCCCATTGTCATAGAGAAACCGAAGTATCTCTTAGGTGGGTGAGGAACCCTACTAGATCGGCAGAGAGGCTGAGGTTCGTTGGAATCTATTGAATCCTTTAGTTCTACCAAATCATCTGCTGTAGTTTGTATAGCTGGAACCTTTCCAGTTCTACATAACAGACCTGGCCTCGAGCTTGTCCGGATTTTGCTTTTAGACATAGGCTGGACAACCCCAAATCTTAACCATCTTAAGATATGGGCTCTGCCCTTTCCATATCACATATGAAGTGGTAGGCAACTGATTTGATTTGAACCCTATTCAATAGGTATGCAGCTTCTCAAGTGCATAACTCCCAAAAGGAAATAGGTAACTCAGTAGTACTCATCATAAAGCACACCTTATCATATAGGGTGTGATTGCTCCGCCCCGATATACCATCGTGCTATGGTGTATACGGAGGAGTAATGCTGAGAGAGAATCTCATTCTCCTTTAGAAAAGTCCAAGAATTCCGTGCTCAAGTATTCTCCTCCTTGATCACATCAAAGGACATAATACTTATACCCGTTTTGGTTCTCTACTTCTAACTTATATTCTGTGAATATTTCAAAAGGTTCGGACTTGTGTTTCAACAGGAACATATGTCTGAATCTTGAGAGATTATCAGAGAATGTAATGAAATACAAAGAACCGGTCTTGGCATGTGTAGACAGGGGATCAACATGTATCATCCCAAGAGTTCACTAACTCTTTCTTTGTTTCCAGTAAACAGAGCTATGGTCATCGTATCTTTGTGACATGACCGGCAAGTTTCACAAGATGTAAATTCAAACTAATTTAAATATGCATCTAAATGTAACTTCAGCTAGTCGGGTCGCATTGATATGACCCAGTCTACAATGCCTCAAGAAGGATTCGTTCATTTCTGAACTCTTCCTCTTGTGTGTGTTCTGTATATTAAGAACTGTAGTTTGATTTAGAACATGAATGCTTTCAGATAACGTGCCTGAACCGATCAATTTTTGATATAGGAAATGTTCAAAACATTATCCAACAATACAAAATTTTATCATTTCTTTACTAATAAAGAGACTGATATGATTTTGTATATCAGGTTCAGTATCTAATAACATTCGTTCAGAATCAATGTATTTGGAATACAGGGTGACAGTGACCAACAGACTTGGCAGCAACACTTGCACCGTTTTCTGTCTCATGAAACTTATCACCCGTTCTCAGTTCTCTACCTTTCTGTAGCCCTATGTAACAGATTGTTGGAGATAGTGCCATCAGAGTCAATTATTGGATCACAGGCACGTGATTGCAATGATTGAGGGAGGACCTGTCCCGGTAGGACAGTCTTACTCAAGATGATAGTATGCTATCTGGTTTATCTTTATCATCATGTACTGCTTTAGGTGACCTGACATGTCGCTATTACACGTTGATAGAGGCCCTAGGATTCTTGCTTGACCACCAGCAGTATGAGGGCGGTCATATAAGTGGGAGCTGGGGTCTATAAGCACATCCTTAAAAGGTCCCTAGTCGTGGGAGTTTCGAGACAGGGCATCGATACTCCAGAGTAGACTAGTGTATACAGTCGAGACCCCGACGAGGGGCGGTGGCCGGTCTCACAAGCCATTGGTGTCAGTTGGATCACCTAAGATGTATACAGGTGCTCATTGGGTTATGAGTACACCGGACAGGACTCGTCGGGAACATGCTAGTTGGTCTTATACCTGACGTCAGATAGCAGTTCCCTGGTGACATGTGTACAGGTTAGTTCATCGACCTGGGGATCGTCATTTGTCTCGTGTGAGTTCCCACTGTACTTTGATTACTACCCTACCACGCTCAAAGGAGACGTGCAAACAGGTTTTAGTTGGGTACAGTCCCGAGCCACATGGAGGCAGTGAGCGGATCTTCAGGGGTTCGTCTCTCCCGGTATTGGGGGTGAGGTCGCGCTGTGTCTAGGAGAGCCATTACACGAAGCCCTCGGCCGAGGCAGGAGATTTACTGGTAGGTATTCCAGTAGTATCTCAGGGTGTTCTGGGCTACACTCCGACACGACTTGTACCGCTTTTGGGGGTCTGACTTTTACCAACCCCGTAGGCCCGCCATGCGATGCTCATAGACGAACGGACCGGACTATACGGATATTGTCACTGACAGGCTCAGTAGGGTGTTAGGATGAGTTCGCTCATCGACGTCCTTTTTGGTCAATACCTGGTAGCCCGTTACGTATTGGCTTATACCTCTGACGTGCTAGTGGTTAAATCCACAACCAAGGTGTTGACGAGTCTTTAGAGTCCCCCATATTCAGTTGCTCAAGTTTTCGGGCGAAACGCTGTAGAGGCAGTATGGAGATATGGCACGGTTCGATCAGATACGTGCGGTATTGCACGGATCAGGATCGGACGGTTAGTACTAGAGGCCGTATAGATATATGGCAGGGTTCGATCAGATACATGTGGTATTGCACGGATCAGGATCGAACGGATAATACTAGCCGGCTTTGGTTTAAGCCGGATCCTAGTATAGTACAGTGTAGATTTTGTCTCTTTGCATTTGTATTCGGTCGGAATATAGATGCGGGTGTGTATACACAGTATCGGGGTTTTCCTGTAATTTATTACGGGACCAGTTATTTTGGAGTTGCCAGTTTGCTTTCCGTTTCGGCCATATTTCTTTGTATCTTTCATTGGCCGAAGATTGGTGGAGGAGGGCTTATTTGCATTTGTGCAAATGAGCAATTTGGAAGGGGGTCTTTGCATATTGTTGGATCATGATGGTTCCACCATCCCTTGACCATTTGACTTCTTCTTTCATGATGGCTTGACCTTTGTTGTGATGATGATGGTTGGTGGAGTGTGGTTTTGTTTTGGTGATCATTTCTTTTCATCACATGTGATTCCCTCTTGCATTATTGATCAAGCCACTCACTCCCTCATTCACTTTCTCTCTCATTCTCCCATTCCATGAGCATGGCCGGCCAAGCCATGAGAGGGCTGTCCAAAATTTCTCATGTGGGATTTTTGCTCTTTTGCTTGTGTAAAAATCCTACAAGTTCCATCTCCATGAGCTTGTATCATCCCTCCACCAAAAGGGCACTTTCTTAAACCCCAAAATGAGACATGGTTCTACACGTATTCTACAGCAAACCTTGGGCACGTCGGCTCGCCAACTTTGTGCCCGAGTTGCCTCGGTATAGAGGTGGGAGCCCGTAAAAGAAGCCGGCGACGTGGTGCCCTTCCGGCGACTATGTAGAGACTGGACATTCCGCGGGAGATCGGGACGACGGCGAGAAGACCGGAGGACACGGATCGCTCGGTATATCTCTCCTCCCCACCTAGTAGTTAGCTAGGACTAGTTAATGGCCCGATCCGGGTTTTAGTGCGCGGTGGTGCCGGTTTGAAAAATTAAAGTTAACCATCGCTTCCGCATTTGTCCTCGGGATGGAGGCCGGGGCGCCGCCGTGCACTTACATTGGTATCATAGCCTCGCCATTAATTTAGTCTAGCTTTGTCTAATATGTTTTACATTTCCGATCGAACAATTTTCCAAAAACCGTATTTTTCTTCACATCAGTTTCTGTCGAAATTTTTTGAAGTCCAAAACTTTTTCAGGTTGTTTCAGAATGATGTGTAGGACATTCTAAGAGTTCTGTGAAAATTTGGGCTCGTGAACAGTCTAAACCATCGCGGAACCGCGGCCAAACCCATGCTTGGGCCGCGGTTCCGCCGCGACTTGAACTGTTCAGTCCCCCAAAATTCTACAGAATGCTCCTGAGTGGAAAATAGGTTTTCTGGAATGTTATTTTTTGGGCCCAGAATTTCTTGATGTGCTACAGTAGTACTTGGGGGCCCACTTGGTAAATTTGATCGATCGGATATTTAAAACACATTAGTTCACAGTATTTACATTATATCTGCGACCGTGAATGTCACTTGATCGGTAAATCCTGTCTAACTGCTATAGCCCGGTTAGACGGATTTGCGAACGTGACTTTCACGTTGATGTTCTGTGATTTTGCTGTGATGTTGCGGATCGGTCGTGGGGATAGCCTGGTTGTAGTGGTAGTACAGTTTTGTTGTATTATGTACATTTGATATTGCGGGGCGAGCGTCCGACATGTGGACTGCCGCCACTGCCTGTTTGTATTATTATTTTGGGGCACGACCAGGTTGCGGTCGATGTACCCGTTGTATGTATATTTTACTTTCTGTACTAGGATTACCCCGCGGAGGGGTGCACGGACAGCCGGATTCTAGAGGGTAACGAGCCCGCATCTCATGGCATTGAGACGGAGGGGGCTTCACTCTAGAATTGGTGGGCTATTCGCCTCACTCGTAGGGGGTACAGGTTGACCCAGGAGGGGTGCCCAAGTTACCGGATTCCGTAAAGTGCTGGGTGATCCATTCACGTTGCTGAAGGGGGCTGCCTCGCTTCAGGTTTTGGCGGGTAACTTGCCGTGCCCTTAGGGGTCTAGGATTACATTGCACAGGCTATCCACACGACCAGGGGAACGTCGGGTTTCACTAGTGGCTCTGTGAAACCCGGGGATCCCAGATATCTGTATTACTCTGTGATGCTGTACATTTCTGTGATGTTGCATTTTATCACGCCTTGAGCGAAATATAATATATTGGTATATATATTAGTAGATGTTGTATATGTTTTGCATCCGCGCTAGTCCAGTCCCCTCTCTGTCGTTAGTTAGCTAACCTAACGGGTAATGACGGGACCCAGTGGCGAATGCGGATGGCATATACACACATCAGTATATTTTCGTTCTTTGTGGTGTGATCAATTGATGAGACTGCGTTGATTCGGATCAATGCAAGTTAAAAACAAACCTAATCTGATGTTGTTGGAACACTTTTCAAAAAGCTGTTATTGCAAGGACATTCACTTTTGTTTTGCATCGTGGTATTCAGTTGGAATATCCTACTCCTCAGTCGACGAGGCAAGGGCCGAGATCCCTTCATCGGGAGTGACCCCTTGGACAAAAGTTTGCGTCAGGGCAATAACTTCACTATAGCCGATTACTTTTGCTTTGCATTGTGGTATTCAGTTGGAATATCCTGCACCTCATTCTACGGGGAAAGAGCCGAGATCCCTTCACCGGGAGTGACCTCTTTAGCAAAGGTTTTCGTCACTATATTTTTAAAAGCTATCCGTTCCTTCAACGATATCAAGTTCATTACGTTAAAGGTTTTCGCCAGAAACCATTCGTAGCCCTCCGTCGTTTCATATGGATAGTCAATAGTATTCAAGCTGTGTTTGTTGGCCAAAGTCAAGGCACAGTGTTTGGTAGCTGTTGGTTATTCATATGCAGCATAGATAGATGCGTTGGTTTGGAACAGTCGTACTGCCTTGTTGGCCAAAGTCAAGGGTAGGTACGGGTGGATTCAAATTAACCTGGAGAATGACGGGTAGAACTTGACATGTGACTTATGATTTGTTGGCCAAAGTCAAGGTCATAAGAGCATGGGGTAAAAATCACATCGGGAGTTTCTAAAGAAACTGAAACTTGCCAGATATGCGCATACCTTCTAGAGTGTGACACCGTGAGCGGATTCCGTCACGTTATCATGCGATGATAGTTGGATCCCGATTCCCACTGATGAGTTAGTTTACTCCTTGGGTGACCCCGACTAATTCTTCTTTCAGGTTTGGAGGAGAATTTGAGGTGACAGTGGGAGGTTTCCAGATTAGACAAATTGGTAACTATTCTGATCTAGGTTAGAGTGCACGCTGAGTGTTTCTTTTCTCTCTCTCTTTGGCAGCGACCATTGACCCGACCCTAGACTATGACTCAGAGACCAAAATTAACCGAACCTTCTTAAACACTGGCTTTTAGATTGTCAGAGTTGCAAACCTCATTGCCACTCCTACTTTTACCCTTTTCTCCAGGACACCCCGTATTACTACGAACGTCCACTTCCATTGGACAAAACCATCGTATGGTTATATACGAACTCGAAGGGATTTATTCGAGGATGCTTTCTGGTTCTGGAGAAAATGAATTGGACTATTCAGTTGTCTTTTCCTTTTACCTTCTCTCAAGTTGCGAGTACTTCTTGGTTTAGGAGATAGTACACCTATTACGCAAATTGGATAGTCTTCTTCCAAACCTTAGGCTGGTGCCGAACGGTAGGGAATGAAGAAAACCAATTAGCCTAAACGGTGTACAGAAGGTATTAAGTTAAGACAAAGATATGGATTAGAAGGAGGGCAAAGTAAAGTGCGACTGATATTCACGACCAAACCAAGTATTTCATTACCACTCCCACTTCACCTTTGTATTTCTCCAGGACACTCCGTATCACTACGAAGATCCACGGTTTATTGGATACTCCATCGTATGGTTATATACGAACTCGAAAGGAACTTGTTCCAGTTCGGGGATGGATTCTGGTTCAGGAGAAATAGGAATAAGGTTTATTCGGTTGTCTTTTATCTTCACCTTCTCTCGCATTGCGAGTGTTCCTAGGATTAGGAAAGTACACCCATTATGCTTATTGGATAGTCTTCTTCCAAACCATAGGCTGGTGCCGAACGGTAGGGAAGGAAGAAAACCATTTGGCCTAAAGGGGTGTGCAGAAGGTAATGACTAAAGACATATAAAGGGATTTGGAGAGGTGGAAAAGAATTATACAGTTACAGTCGTGAATCTGGAAGAGACATTACTAGGAATACCGGGATACCCCATCGAAACATTTCAATGTTTCAGTTTCACTGTGTACTGTTAAAGGAAAACTGATTTCCCAATTAGTCCTTACTCCAGGGTATGTATTTACCGGGTATGATTCTCTCATCTGTATGGTTTTACAGATGATGAGTGGGAGTAAGTTATTGGGAATTGGGTGATCATCCTCATTATATCGGGATTCGTTGTAATCGGTGATATTTGAGGAAATCACCTGGGCTGTTTGCCGGTTGGCAAATATTTGGTTTTGAATATCCGCTGTTATGCACCAATTTCAAATTGATATATCTGTACGTCTATTTTCATAGAGTGAGATATACCTTTTTGAAATTATGTCTATGACATTTACCTATATCAGTGGATGGTTAGGTAAGCAGTATTAAACAGCGGTGTAATTCTTCATAACCAAAGGTACAGTTTTCAACCTACGACACACAGGGATTGAGTTATCAGACTCAAGAGACTTATACAGAGTATTGTATGTTGTCCAGCGTCCATCAGGACAGAGGGGTTGGTCCTCGTACTATATTCGGTTTACTTATGACTTCTCTAGTTTTTAGACAGGTGTTTCGTGGAAACACAGGGTCCGAATTTTGAGAAGTTATAGGTATTTGAATAGAGTAGAGAACCTGGTGTAGCAAGTATCGAGATTCTTCGAAGTGATCGAAGATGTAGATACTTGTGTATGGTATTCAGTTGATAGTAATGATTAAGAGAACTTGCTTCTCTGTTCAGGTTACTCATAATTGGAAGCATTCCTAAGTTGAGTAACGTTGATCGGCCTCCTTCCATTTAGTAGACATGCGCTAGAGACAGTTGCATGATTTGAATCTGGTTCAATTAAATCAGTGCCTCTGTTCCTATATTGGATATAGAACAGTTCGTATCTTGACGATGTTAAGGTACGGGGAGTTGTCCGGCTTATGATTAAAACCAGACTCTGGATAACTCAAGGCACGTTTCTGTAATGGCTGTTTGTGGGTTGACCCAGGCTATGACGAGGGTTGACTTTCTACCATCTGGAAGATCAATAGTGATATTGTTCTTAACTCGCCACAGTTTTAACAAAAATGGATTTTTTTTCAGAAAACAGTAGTGGGAGTATGGTAGAACTGGAAGTGATTCCAGAACCACAAATGATTACTGAAGATTTGATAGGAACCTATAGATTCAATCTGGTTTGACATTCCATTGGCCACTCCGCAGATACGGTGGGTAACTTCAGGCACCCGAGAGGTACTCCGGTAGCCTGAAGGACGGTGACAGGGAAGTTCTTGTTTACCCACACTTGCCATTGCTGTTGTTCCAGACTGTGAGACCCGGCAGGAGGATGAGTATAGCGTCGTTCTAAACTTGCTTTAGAAGTGTACGTGTATATGACTCTGCCAGAGGGTTGTCGTAGTCAGTGGGAGCAGCGGAAGCATTGGTGGACAGGTAGCTTATGTCTATTTATAGACTAAAGCAGATATAGCGGAGATAAATCATCAATTTCTGATGTGACAGTCATAGGCTTGACTTCATCGGAATAGGGGATGGATCTGTTGAGAAGGTAGTAGGGTGTGATGTCGTGGCATTTGGATGACATACACAGAGTAGGAAGTGATATTCCTATACTACGATCGGTTATACTTTGGTCGTCACACAGTGGTTTCTCCACACGGGACTTGGACATTATATCAGACATACTGGTTACTAGATCTATGGTTTTAGATCTAGATTTGGGTGGTTTCCCAATTAAGGGTACTTAGACAGCATTCTATGAGTATTTAGAATGGACGACTCCATGCACGGTAGTGTACCTGTAGATGATGGAGTCACCCTCTCTAAAGGTGTCTTACAGACTAAAGTAGAGAGGGATGCGCATGATTGGCAGATCACTTGTTTAGGCAATTGAGTCAATCATGAGATGTCAAGTACCACACCAGATGTTGTTCTTGCAGTAGATGCAATAAGTTGATATTGATCCAATCCTGGAGAAACAGTCGGAAGCAATTTTAGAACATAAGTGGATGTTCTAGGGATATGATAACGACAGCCTCATTCGGGAGACAGTTATCATTCCAGGCTTCCAAGGTGACTTTGACGACATGGAGGTTGTCAGAGTTATAGTTTTCCTTCTGACGAGGGGCAGTATTTTGGACAGGTGGTCTAAGGAAATACTGAGGGAGGCATGGCGCAGGATACTGATTAAGTTCAGTTGACGATACGGTCTAAGAAGCTTGGATTTGGAGTTCATTTATGAGCTAGGTCCCATCAGACATCCAGACACATTCTTAGACAGGTATTACTCATTTCGGGAGATGGGTTTCTCCGTGAGCTTGAGATATAGAGAGACATAGAAAGAAACATCAAAGCGGATCCACTCACTGAGGCTATTCTTCGAACGCATTAGTTTCGCAAACGAGCTTTGTGAGACAGACTAGTAGAGGAGTTGGGTGTTCGGTATCACACGGGATGTGAGTATGCGACATCGCAATAATTAGCCTTGAGTGCAAGTGGGAGATTGTTGGAGATAGTGCCCTCAGAGTCAATTATTGGATCACAGGCACGTGATTGCAATGATTGAGGGAGGACCTCTCCCGGTAGGACAGTCTTACTCAAGATGATAGTATGCTATCTGGTTTATCTTTATCATCGTGTACTGCTTTAGGTGACCTGACATGTCGCTATTACACGTTGATAGAGGCCCTAGGATTCTTGCTTGACCACTAGCAGTATGAGGGCGATCATATAAGTGGGAGCTGGGGTCTATAAGCACATCCTTAAAAGGTCCCTAGTCGTGGAAGTTTCGAGACAGGGCATCGATACTCCAGAGTAGACTAGTGTATACAGTCGAGACCCCGACGAGGGGCGGTGGCCGGTCTCACAAGCCATTGGTGTCAGTTGGATCACCTAAGATGTATACAGGTGCTCATTGGGTTATGAGTACACCGGACAGGACTCGCCGGGAACATGCTAGTTGGTCTTATACCTGACGTCAGATAGCAGTTCCCTGGTGACATGTGTACAGGTTAGTTCATCGACCTGGGGATCGTCATTTGTCTCGTGTGAGTTCCCACTATACTTTGATTACTACCCTACCACGCTCAAAGGAGACGTGCAAACAGGTTTTAGTTGGGTACAGTCCCGAGCCACATGGAGGCAGTGAGCGGATCTTCATGGGTTCGTCTCTCCCGGTATTGGGGGTGAGGTCGCGCTGTGTCTAGGAGAGCCATTACACGAAGCCCTCGGCCGAGGCAGGAGATTTACTGGTAGGTATTCCAGTAGTATCTCAGGGTGTTCTGGGCTACACTCCGACACGACTTGTACCGCTTTTGGGGGTCTGACTTTTACCAACCCCCCAGGCCCGCCATGCGATACTCATAGACGAACGGACCGGACTGTACGGATATTGTCACTGACAGGCTCAGTAGGGTGTCAGGATGAGTTCGCTCATCGAGGTCCTTTTTGGTCAATACCTGGTAGCCCGTTACGTATTGGCTTATACCTCTGACGTGCTAGTGGTTAAATCCACAACCAAGGTGTTGACGAGTCTTTATAGTCCCCCACATTCAGTTGCTCAAGTTTTCGGGCGAAACGCTGTAGAGGCCGTATGGAGATATGGCACGGTTCGATCAGATACGTGCGGTATTGCACGGATCAGGATCGGACGGTTAGTACTAGAGGCCGTATGGATATATGGCAGGGTTCGATCAGATACGTGCGGTATTGCACGGATCAGGATCGAACGGATAATACTAGCCGGCTTTGGTTTAAGCCGGATCCTAGTATAGTACAGTGTAGATTTTGTCTCTTTGCATTTGTATTCGGTCGGAATACAGATGCGGGTGTGTATACACAGTATCGGGGTTTTCCTGTAATTTATTACGGGACCAGTTTTTTTGGAGTTGCCAGTTTGCTTTCCGTTTCGGCCATATTTCTTTGTATCTTTCATTGGCCGAAGATTGGTGGAGGAGGGCTTATTTGCATTTGTGCAAATGAGCAATTTGGAAGGGGGTCTTTGCATGTTGTTGGATCATGATGGTTCCACCATCCCTTGACCACTTGGCTTCTTCTTTCATGATGGCTTGACCTTTGTTGTGATGATGATGGTTGGTGGAGTGTGGTTTTGTTTTGGTGATCATTTCTTTTCATCACATGTGATTCCCTCTTGCATTATTGATCAAGCCACTCACTCCCTCATTCACTCTCTCTCTCATTCTCCCATCCCATGAGCATGGCCGGCCAAGCCATGAGAGGGCTGTCCAAAATTTCTCATATGGGATTTTTGCTCTTTTGCTTGTGTAAAAATCCTACAAGTTCCATCTCCATGAGCTTGTATCATCCCTCCACCAAAAGGGCACTTTCTTAAACCCCAAAATGAGACATGGTTCTACACGTATTCTACAACAAACCTTGGGCACGTCGGCTCGCCAACTTCATGCCCGAGTTGCCTCGGTATAGAGGTGGGAGCCCGTAAAAGAAGCCGGCGACGTGGTGCCCTTCCGGCGACTAGGTGGAGACTGGACATTCCGTGGGAGATCGGGACGACGGCAAGAAGACCGGAGGACACGGATCGCTCGGTATATCTCTCCTCCCCATCTAGTAGTTAGCTAGGACTAGTTAATGGCCCGATCCGGGTTTTAGTGCGCGGTGGTGCCGGTTTGAAAAATTAAAGTTAACCATCGCTTCCGCATTTGTCCTCGGGATGGAGGCCGGGGCGCCGCCGTGTACTTACACAGATTACATATCTGGGATCCTGATCCGGTATCATATACCGAGGATGTAGAGGATAAAGAGAAACAGTTCTGTGTAACTAACACACCCGAAGGAGATGCATCATATGCACTTTCTTCGTTAGGGCGGCACGGGAAATCTGGTATTCCCCAATTTCCTGCTCGGTCTTATAACAATTATAAGTTGGAGCGGGACCAACGTTCCCCAGCTCAGTATAACAAGCGGGTTCGGTCAATATATCCGTTTTATTATCTTGATAAAGGCGTGATATGGTCGCTACCTGGAGAGAGAGAGAAGAAAACACTCAGCGTGCGCTCTTGCAAGAATAGATTGGTTATTATTTTATCTAATTAGGATGGCTCCCACTGTTTTTATCAAATCTTCCTTCAAACCCTAAAAAGAAAGACTAGCCGGGATTAATTACACGCTACAAGTTCGCCAATCTTTCAGCCAGGCCAGTGTCGGTACTTTGAGGGAGGTCCCCCGTGCTTTCGCACAAATCTAATTAATGTAAACCTCATTTTCTCAGAGGCGTAACCCCGTTGACACCTTTCTAGACACCTACTTGATCGGCTAATTGTAATATGTAAAACTCTCCCAGGAGTAACTCTTACTCGCAGTGGGTATTGGGATCCAACTATCTCATAGAAGGTATGCAATCTCATTGCAAATTTCAACACTTGAAATTCCTGATAATTTTGCCCCTAGCACCCTATGACCTTGACGGAGGTCAACAAACCATAGGCTACTAGTCAAGTTCAACCCGTCATTTCTTGATTGAATCAAACCCGCCCGCACGACCTTTGACGGAGGTCAACAAGGTCGCACGACTACCCTAATCCAATCTGCATCATATGCATAAGCAGATAAATACTAGTTAGCTACTGCACACTACGCCTTGACGGAGGTCAACAAACGTAGCACAAATACTAAGTAGGACTTATCTGAAATGACGAAGGGCTACGACAGGTTTTTCTGAAAACCTATTGCGTAATGAACTTGATATCGTTGTAGAATCAAATGATTTTAAAATGGAGTGTTTTTGAGGCTTTTCTAGTTTTGCTAAAGGGGTCACTCCCGGTGAAGGGATCGTCGGCCCTTTTCTCGTCGAATGAGCTGCGGGATATATCATATATATCACTGTGCAAAGCAAGAACTATAGAAGCATTCAAAAGACAAACCGAGGGGTGTAGCATCTTCCAGTTATTGCTAAACGGGTCACTCCCGGTGAAGGGATCGTCGGCCCTTTCCTCATCGAATAAGGTGCAGGATATATCATATATATCGCTGTGCAAAGCAAGAACTGTAGCTACCTGTTTTATTTTTGAAATTTGATTCCACAACATCTTAGGTTTCTTTTTCTTTCATTAATCATATTAATGAAGTCCCATCATTTAAGTCCACCTAAACATCACAGATAAATATAACGTACGCTTATGCCATCCGCATTCGCCTCGATGTCCCGTCTGCACCGTTAGGTTAGGTAACTAACGCCAGAGCGAGGCAGGGCTAGCGCGGGTGTAAAACATAAGCAACGTCTATATAATATATCATATATACTATATATAATATCTATCTGAACATATCACATGATCACATCACAGATAACGCAGCAGAAAATATCATATGAAATATTGGATATACTAGGACGTCCGCGTTTTATTTTGAGCCAATATAAAACACGGATTCCACGGTCGTGATGAATAGCCAATCCCACACCTCTAGACCCCTACGAGAGCGGCAAGCAACCCTACCAATTCTAGAGTTAGGAGACCCGGACTCGACTCCTCGAGATGGTCTCCCACTGGACCCTAGAACCCGGTTACTTGTGCTCCCCTCCTTGGGTCTATCCTAATGCGGAAAAGTAAATAATATACAAAAGGTGACATTTTCCGCAACCTGGAAGTGCCCCAATAAAAGAATATTACATACAAGTTTTTTCATGAATGAAAAATGAAAAACACTCATCTCACATAAAAACTCCCGGCTATTCAAACACGACGATCCAATATAACATATCCAGCAACACATAACATCACATGTCATCAACGTAAGTAAATATGCGCATCCCAATTGTCGTTGACATATAGCAACGAAACCGGCGATATCACATATTACACTTACGGTCACAGAAAAGAAAGTGTAAAACTACAACAGTTGGAATCCGCAAACTCTTTAGACATCGCATGCCTAATCAAATGAATTCCTTAGACATCGCATGCCTAACAATTATAAACCCCGCATTTTAGTCTCATTTATCAAAAACTCTTTTCAATATCTAGTCGGGCAATTCAACAAGATTCCCGGCATCCTGACCGAATGCTCGTCGCAAACTTTAGTAGACGGCCGCACCCCCGATACCGTCGACGAAGTGCACCAAGGCGGAACACCGCTGCCGCGAGCACCCGAACGGATACTTTCGGCGACGGGGTTCTCCTACAGTCACTTGGTCGGGGCTATGGGGCATGGCTATCTATTAAGTTTACCGGCGAGTATCCGTGTACGCTACGTGATTGCGACGGACTTTTGATCGCATCAAAATTCCGTGGCAACCGATCAAGTGAGACTTAAAGTGCTGTGTTTATAACATTCATTCAGTTATCTCATAACTATTTGTGAATTCCAATTATTGTATCACATTTCAGATAAATAGAAAATGTTAAACTTTCCGATCGAACAATCAAACACCCAAGTTTTCCTGAAACAGCTCAACACTTGAAATAAGTTCAAAAACATCCACTTCATGCCTCAGTATCAACGGTCCAGCCGTAGAAGGGTCAAGCCAACGCCTCACATGTGGCACGCCGTACTGCCCCAAACCCTAAGCTTCAAAGGGCAGTTCAAGACGGTCACATAATCGAGTTAAGGTTTGTTGTCTTCTAGAGGGTCTATCGCGTTACTTGCACTATTTAGAACATTCTTAAACTACGGAAAAATCCAACACTTGGAAATTTCCCGGCAGGGGAAAAAGTGGGTATTTATATCCGGTCGAACTTTTTAACAGTTTCTAAAATATCCGGAAAAAAATAAACGAAGTTAAATTATCTGATCAAATTAACGAGTCCCCAATAAAACCCTAGAAAACTCAACACTTGAGTGGAATTAAAAAATTCCCATAAAAAATTGCCAAGAAAGGACCTAAGAATAAATATATGAAATTTCAGGGACTAAGTCAAATTTTGGCCGCGGAACCGCCGCCAAACCCATGGTTTCGCCGCGGTTCCGCGGTCAAATTATTGACTTAGTAGACCGTACTTCACAGTAATTCTTAATTTTTCTTGCTTGTTTTTCTGAGAATTTTTAATTCACAAAAATCCACTGTTTTGAAAAATGTACAGAGAAGGGTTTTGTCGGGGTTTACGGGTTCGATCGGACTTCTAACTTCGTCTACACTTCGCCTAAAGCTCTAGATAGGCTCTGATACCACTGTAGGGTTCCTAGGCACACTCAAGAGGTTCCACAAGGCATCAACCATGCCAAATTCAAATTTTATAAGTGCCGAGAAACCCTAATGCGAGATCGTTAACTAGAGAATAGACGAAACAAGCAAGCAAACAACTTTATTGCTGAGTGTGAACGAAAATACAACCTTTGTAGATCCGGTCCTCCACCTCCAAAGCTCCGTGTTGACGTCCCTCCGCTGCGATCATCGGATTCCGGACTCTAGTGATGGTTTCGTCGAAGAAATGATCGGGCTAGATCGTCGACTTCGATGCCGAAGATGATCTACGTCGAGGCAACTCAAGATCAAGCTCCAACTTCACCAAGTCATGAAACTTGTGAAGAAAACACCCTATACTACTTAGCAAGTGGTAGAGGATGAAGAAATAGGAAGTGGGTTCACTTTAGAATTGGATTTCTCACTTTTTTTCTCAAGTCACCATTGAAGCTAGCAAGCTTCTTTCTTCTTGAAAAAGAAGAAGAAGAAGAAAAAGAATGAATTATTTTAAAATAAAATTCAAGTGAATACTTATCATGTTGCAACCATGGGTGAAGTTTACTCATGTAGAGATTAAACTAGGGTTTAGGTTTAATGGTTAGGTTAAGCATAAAACAAAAATGGTAGACTTATTCAAAGCTTCATGAAGCTTCAACTATAAAACAAAGCAAGCCACCATTTCCCTTTTTGCAAAATGAATAAATAAATAAATAATCCAAACCCTAACCATTAACCTAATCATAGTTTAAAGCAAACATACACCCAAGTTTGCATGTATCATCAAACATGATACAAACAAGTGCACAAAACTATATCATATATACAATGTGCACATCAAGTGAGAAAATCCATTTTAAGTGAACCAATATTAGTTAATGCAAAGTAATATATCAAATATATAATTATACATTAAATCATTAAATCAACACTTGATTTAACGATCCGGTCATATCGCATATGACCGACTAATATCCAATATATCGACTTATCGAATCAATCCTCGATTCGATAACTAGGTTATATCGCATACAACCAATCGATACATTCATCGCGAGAATGGAATACGGTATCACATACACGTATTATTCTCGGTCCCGCACATATCTCATATGCGCTCCTATTTCGTTTCGCTTGAGCCAGGAAACCTCTGTGTAGGACTCTAAAGACTCGTCAATACGCCGGCAGCAGGTGATGATCATATCAAACACCCACAAGCCGCAAGTGGTCTGCTAAACGTAACAGCCACCCGGGTATTGAGCGATCAGAAGATCGACGAGCAAGCCCGCTCACACTCCTGTGAATCCAACCAGTAACACTTACCGTACAGTCCGGTCTCGTCGTCTGATATGTCGCATATCTCGCCTAGGGGTGGTAAACGTCAGACCCCAATAGCTCGATAAGTCGTGTCGATACGAGGTCTATAACAGTTCGAGAAACTACTGGTAACACTTACCAGTAAATCTCAGCAACCCTGGCCAGGGATTTCCGGTTATAGCCAATCGAACACAGCGCAACATCAACTCCCTATACCGGGAGAGACGAATCCCCTCCTATCGCTCATTGCCTCCATGTGATTCGGGACTGTAGCCAAAAACCACCGTTTTGCACGCCCTCTTGGACGTGGTAAGGTGGAAATCAAAGCACAGTGGGAATCACACAAGACTCTATGATGATCTCGGGTCAACAGACTACTCTGTACCAGTGTCACCAGAGAACTGCCATCTGACGTAAGGTATAATACCATCTGGGAGTTCTCGGCGAGTCCGTCCAGTGTACCCAGTCTCCATTGAGCACCCGTATATCATCTCTGATGTCAAACACCAATGGATATGGGATCATCCATCGCCCATCTGTATGGGTCGAGAAGGTACACGCTAGTCTACTCTGGTATATCGATGCCCCGTCTCGATACACCCACGACTAGGGACTTTGAAGGATGTACTTATGGACCACCATGTCCCTACTAGTATGATCCGCATCATAGTCCAGGTAGTCAAGTACACATCCTAAGGGCTTTACCAACATGTAACAGAGAGACAATCGGTGTACACGTTAAGGTAAAGGGCAACCAGATAGCATACTATCATGTCGAGCAAGAAAGTCCTCCCTATATATGTCCAAGCATCCACTACAATATACATCCTATATATAGTAATGGCCTCTAGGGCATACATATAACTAACAACATCCCTACACTCGGAGAATTCAATTCAAGCTATTGTACTCTTGTCCATCTACCTCAGTACTTTTTAATTTGATGAATAATTAGATTTGCTCACACATTTTCATGCGACCTTTAATACTTCTTGAGATACTAACCGACCGATTACTCATGTGCTTGCTGATTAAGTGATAGTATTTTTCTCGTCTTGCACCACCTAAGGCTTAGCAGTGACTCCCAAACGAGTTGGTCTAAGGCACTAGGTGATGAAGCACCCTTGCTATATTTTTTTATTGCTGCCTTGGCGATAACAAAACCAGTGTTCATTTTTCTTTTCACCATTTTTATATTTTCTTCATTTATTATTTCCTTCATACTTTGGCTTTTAGACAAGAGCATTTCAAGGTATCCTCTACTATCCCGAGTTTCAAGACGTGTGTAAGTGCATATAGTAGGGTATCAACATTCAAATGTTTGGCTTCCAGAATAGAAACTATTTTTCAGACTTATTTTTATCCTCAGATTAGTGACTTCCTTCATCTTACTAACCCTTGGGACAACAGCTTATAGCTACTTATTACCAGTTCGTTTAAGAAAACTTCTAATTTTCTTGGTTTTCTAAAACTATTTCTATCTTTTGGATGCAATTTTTTTTAACTTTCTACTCTTTTGTTATAAAAGAAATTTTTTTAAATTTTTTTGAAAATGTTGTGCTTATGCAAAATATGATGCAAAGTGATGCGTAAATAAGCACAAACCTCCCCCAAATTTGTTTTCAACAGTGTCCTCACTGTTGCTATCTGCTGGATCACAAAAACTTGTAAGCTTGGGAGGACATTATTAATGGGGGCAAGAATATATGAAAGTGAAAATCCTCCCCCAAACTTATTTTTGGCTCACAAATTTGAGGACAAAAGTTATGTTCAAGAGCCAAAAATATACCCCCCCTCAAACATGGGTTAGAAAATATGAAGCATTTTAAGAGGGGGTGAGTCATTTGGTCAAAGTAAGACTTTACAAAGACTAAAAGTTAACACCAACCATTCAAAGATTTTATTAGTATAGCGTATAGGTTGGTGGAAGAATGTGTTGTATCGAGTCAAGAAAAAATGGGGAAGGGATAAGAGGTGGTCTGGAAAGGGTTTGAATTTGAAATTAGGGAAAAGAAAGAATGAGGATGAATGTGAATGATTAGGAAGAAGGAATGGTGACAGTTCAACCTCTATAGGTGGAGATTGATCAATCACAAAATCCGTATTGTTTAAAAATTCAAGTTCGTCAGCAAAAAGTTCTTCAAAACTTTTATCAATGGTGTGATTGAACATTTTGCTGTCAAAGAGTTTTGTGCCAGAATTTATCCTACTTGATTCATCAAAAATTATTGAGGTAGAGGACTCTGAAAACTCATCTACTTCATTTTCAAAAATATCCAAATCAAGTTGAATTTCTGGTATTATTGAACTTGAATTAACGGATTGTGATTCATCAAAACTCACTGAAACTATAGGAACAGAAGAAGAACCGGAGAAAATAGAAGGTGAAATGGGTAAACAAATTGGTGTGTCGAGTGTTGCTGTACCAGATGTGGAAGATGGAGGCTGTATTTCTTCGGGTATACCTTTATCATCAACTTCAAGACGTATTTGGGGTTCGGGAAGAATTAAAGGCTCAAGATGATGACCACAAGGAAGTGAAAGGATCTGATGAATTGGTGGGACAAAATCATCCAAAATTTCGGGTTCATCAATCAATATATCCCCAACGTCAATCACCTCATTCAAGTGAAGATTAAAATTCTCAATCACCTCATCAAAAGTATGGTTTTCAATCAGTTTTGATTCAAGAGTGGAGGTGTAGAGATCATAAGGGTTGGGTATGGTTTCACTTGAAATGGACCCTTCACAGTCGGGTAAATCAAACACTACAAAGTCATACAGCTTATCAGACATTCTATTTGGTGTACTTGATGAATCTATGAAACTGGAGTTGTGGATTTCAGTTTGGAATGGGGAGGTTTGATTAGGAAGGGTGTACAGTTCCGTCTCACTACCCAAATTCTCATTTTGTCCTATGCCCGAATCATATACTGAAAAATTTTGGGCAGGTTTGAAATTCTTTGCTTGCATCCACTCTGTTGTTTCCTTCCTAATTTGGTTCGACAATTCCAGAAATTTTTCTAATGTCTGCTCCAGACTAGTCTTGGGTTGATAAGGGGTTTCAGTATATGATTGAAATTCCTGTGGATAATTAAAACTCCCAAATGACTGATTTGAAGAACTGTCTAGAGAAGGTGGAAAATTCGGATTGGATTGATAGGAATAGAATGGTTGCGAAAATTGGGTGGGAGTAGGGTCAACATTGTGATAAGAAGAATATTGATATGGGTTGATCGGTTGGCTATTGGACATCTTGTATGCCACAAACCGCCTATCAAACTCTTCTTTGGAAAGTGGAGGTGATGGTTGATATTGGTCCGGGTTGAAACTTTGGCCTCTAGCCCTAGCTATATGCTCAGCAATGGACATTCGTCTAGGGGCTTCCTCACTCTGGGTATCAACTGAAACAGGTGTAGGATTAGGATACGGTTGATAAGATTTAGACTGAGGTGGCCAATTGTTTCTTCCAGCTTGTTCTATATGATCTCTTAAGCACATGGAAGAGCCGGACGGTATACCGAAGGGATTACGAAAACAAGAGATATCTGGTTGTGGATAGCAAAGCTCGGCAAGTGTTCTTCTGTTTAGGTCACCCATTATAGAAGAGAAGAAGGGGGAAGGGGTAAAAAGGGAAGAAAACAATTGGTTTGTTTTGAAAAAAGACGGATTTAGACAAATCATACAAAAACGCACAAACAACCCTAAAACTATGGTTACCTAGGTCCAGTCTCTAGACCGCTCCTAGACTTCCAAAGGACAAGCCGTAGGATCAATCCTCTACCGCCTCTTTACTACCTTTGTAGCCAGGTAAGTGCCAGGTGAGTGGGAGGCTCCCCACTACGAAAGTAGTGGTCCTAATTAAGTAACTACTCGCCTTAGACACACTTGCCTAGACACCACAAAAGTAATGCGGATAAGCGATAGATTACCCACGACCTTCCTCTGTCCTTATTGAGCGCGACAGTCCTTAGAGTCTGGTCTAGATATTTTTTAAATTAATGTAGGTTGATGCAGATGCTCGTTTGTAATTTGTGGGGTTTAGGAAGGGTGATGAAATCCCCACCTAATCTGGATTTTGGTCTTGCCCGTTAAAAATCCGTATTAAAATATGAAATAACAAACCAATAACAAAACTTTGCAAGAAGATTTTTGAGCGGCGATATTTTGCAAAGAATCCTACAGAAAAGATATTTTATTGGATTTCAGAGGAGAGAGAAAGAGGTTAGAATCTTATCAGAGAAGACTGAAGCCCTAGATCACCTATCCGGCCGTGCTTCCGCCGCAAGAGGGAGAGATCAATTGATGAATTTTTTCCTGTGGCCTTCTCTACTTCTTTGGATCTCAATGAATGTATCTGTCTCCTGTTTCCTCAAGTCTGTGACTCCAGATTCCCTCGCAAAATTCACACAGTAATCGTTAAATATACAATTTGCAGTTTTGTTTTATTTATGATATTGATCGTATAAGAATTCAACACAAATAGTAAGAATAAAAAATTACGCACGTATCCCCGGCAACGGCGCCATTTGATTGATACGAAAAAGTTGTATGTTTGTAGTTAACCGCAATCAATAACGGTGTCGCATGTAGCTAGACCGAGATGAGTACGGGTCGTCCTCTGGGAAACGTGGAACCTTTTACTCTTACTTTAGATGTGTTGAAAAAGAGAGGAGGGATAAAGAATATTGTAGAATGGTTTCTAGATCTACGTTAAGCACTAAAGCAAAATATAGATCTAGATTATTTATGAATGTAAGTTTATATAAGAATAGGGCTTGTAGGGTTCGTTAGGATTTAGTAGTTATGGATGATTAATTAAAAATTACTCTTTCTATCCTTTAATAGATTTAAAACTAGAACGACAGTGATGCATGTAGATTAGGGTTTCTGGAGGGAAAAGGAATCCCACTCTTAACCCCTATCTCGACACGGAACTCCGTTCATATCTAGCCTTTACCAAAACAATCATTAATCTAATCTCTAATCGCGATCGCGGCTAACAATGAATTGGTAGCGCGCCCGATTAGGATGTTAATGATTCTTTTGATAAAGTTTATAAACTTTATAGGACTTAAAAAGAATTTAGGGATTTTCATCATCCATTAGCCTACCCTAATCCTACGAACTCTAACAAGCGGAGAATTACTCGCGCATGTTGGGAGAAAAAGAGATGGAGAGAAAATGCATAATTAAACTACGAAGAAATAGAATAAGAAAAAGAAAGCTACCTTTATTAATCAACAATATTCATTACACTTTGATTCCTTAGAAAATGATTACAAGTACTAGTTGCTTCTCGATCTCTTCTAAGGAGGTAGATGAACCGTTGATGACCAGCCTGGACGCGTGAGCCGTCATGGACTTCGTGATCGCGTCGGCTTGATAATTTTTCCAAGAGGCTCTTGGTCCTTATTTATAGTCACAGAGCCAGAACCCTCATTTCCTAATATGGAAACTAGTTGTTAGGACCCTAACCACCACAATCCCATATCTCAACTCTTCAAATCCGCGGCGGAACCGCGGCCATTGGATAGGTTTGGCCGCGGATCCGCCCCTTTTTGGTGAGATCATGGCCTCTAATTTTTGTAGCTTCATATCTGTAACACTTGGTAATGTTTTGAGTATCTCGACTTTGAAAATCTTTTGTACAACTCTACCAGAATTAGTTTCTTGAATATCTTTGGTAGATTTGATTTGCCAACTTTGATTTCCTTGATTTCAGCCCTGAAAATTCTGCACAATAACTCAATAAACAATATTAGTAGAGTTTGTTTTATTGAGATATTAACTTAACCATTAAGAATTGGTCAAAGGTATTAATAAGGTAAGCATATTTAAATGGGCCAAATGTTACATGGATATTATATGCTTACTTTTTCCTACAAAATGTTATTTATAATATATAAACACATGAAAATAGTATTTTTACAGATAAACCCTCATATGTATCATATATTATAATAAACACCTTTTATTATATAGAAATAGTAGGAAAAATGTCATATTAAATATGCAGTTTTATCAACTGAACAGATCGCGTCCAAGCTAAATGGTCTGGTGCTGAATCATGTGAGAAAAGTCATGAAGGTAATTGCAAAGTATCGACACAAGGAATACGGGGTGAATACTCAATAATCTGGGTGGAAGTGCCAAAATTAAAGGCAACAGAACTAACTCGCCTTAAGGATCTCAAAAGGACCTACAATTCTGGGATAAGCTTCCCAAAACTCAACACGTCATTTATCGAAAAGTCCGTAGGAATACATGATCTGCCACTGTGAACTCAAGTTTACGACCAACATGGTCGGCATAAGACCTCTGTCCGCAATGGACAATTCTCATCCTGACCTAAAACAACTGGATCATCTCCGAATTCTCTAGACTAGCTGGGGTCCAAAAATCCTACTACGCAGAGTCAGAAAAAAATAGATTGGTGATCGACACGACCTAACCCCTAAACCTAAGGGTTGCCAATTGGAGTGACTCCTGATAATAGCTATCGAAGGAGAACCCTAACAATGGCGAGTGACGATCCCAACTGCCGACAACAACTAATACGTATGCACAAGCATATTCTCCAGAGTCGGTATAGCCAGCTCTCACAACACCATCATCCTGCGGATGGAAAAGCGGAGCTAAAGCTCAACCAGTACCCAAGGCTTCCTGAAGTTCCTGCCCAAGATGGAAAGCGAACAGGGTGCCTTCATTGGATACGACCCATGAAGGAACTCCATGCAACACACAAACTTAACAAAGGACAACTGAGCAAACTGAGCAAAACTGGACAACAAACATCCAAATGGAGTCACACCTTGTCTAGACCAGGGTAGACACCATAACGAAATTTGTGGAGATCTGATCCCATTCCCACTTCGGAACGGTTAAATGTTGCAACTCTCCAGCCGGTCTCAGATGCTCAACCAAAGCACACAACAAGACAGACACCTTGAAACGAAATCCGAAACTTCTCTTACATCCCTGCCCTCCCGTAACTATCTCACAAGTCATGTCAAATGTTGGTGGAACTTGAATGAGTACAGAGAGTTGACTGATGTGCTTGCTCTAGGATTTCACGTCTCTACCCAATAGTATCAGGTACACAAACGTGTCCCTAACTTAGCACATCCAGTCACAAATCAAGGACTCCAAATCATTACCCAGTCGAGTATGCTCAAGAATCTCTGATGAATGAGCATCGGCGGGGAGTGCCTCGCGAAAGCAATTAAGGAAAAGTGGTCGGGCGCGGACATGAGTAAGCTGTCCCCTCAGTAGAGACGAACTTAAGCTATACTCAACGATCGCACAAGAACTGTAAATCTACAGAAGGCTGTCTCAACAATCAACACCCGCTGCAGGAAGATGTACATTAAGCTCTGGTAGTCCGTGAAAATCAGACACGACTCTCGAACAAGTAGTGTCTCCAAATCTCCAACGCAAAACCACCGCGGCCATCTCTAGATCATGAGTGGGATATCCTTCTCGTACTTCCTCCAAATGTAGGGAAGCAAAAGCGATAACTCTATAGTGTCACCTCAGTACACACTCGAGCCCTACTCGTGAAACATTACCGTTAAACCACAAAGTCGCCCGAACCAAAAAGCAAAGAAAGAACTGATGCAGTTGTTAACCGAGTCTTCAACTGCCGAAAAACTCCGCACACATGCCTCAGTCCAAAGAAAAGAAACCTCCTTTCTGGTCAGTTCAGTCAATGGTGCAGCACTACTCTAGCAATCCTGCACGAAATGGCGGTAAAAACCTGCTAAGCCTAAAAATCTGCGGACCTCCGTCCTGCACACAAGTCTGGGCCTAAGCTGTACGGCCTGAAGAAATCCGGTTCATCATATCTACAAATGCTGCTAGAGCATTGGTGAATCCGAAGACACCACCAAAACACACAAAGCCCATACCACGCACAAGGCAGTCTTCGGAATGTCATCACTCCGAACCCGCAACAATGATGACCTGATCTCGTACAAACTTAGAAAATGTCTCACACTCTGGAGCTGATCGAAGAAATCGTCAATGCGAGGTAAAGGATACCTATCCGCACTGTAAGCCGGTTCAATTAACGATCCATCAATATACAACCTCAATCTGTCGTCTTTCTCCTTGACGAACAGAAATAGGAGCTTCCAAAAGCGAAATACTCAGACGCACAATCCCCCAACAAACAACTCTGCAGCTGACTCTTAAGCTCCCTAAGCTTCACCGGCTCATTTGGAACAACGTCGGAAAACTCTCGCATGATAGAAACCCGGCCCAACAAACCAACTGTGGCTCCGGTATCACGAATGAACGCCAAGAATCCACGACATCTCTTCAAAAGCCGTCTAGCAAAAAGGCTGAATTCAAGCTGTGAGAGGCGGCACAACTATCCACCTGCACAGCAAGAACTGACTTGCCGGAAAAACAAAACCTGACTGTTTCCTCACGGTAGTCCACAGACGCCTAGCACGTAGCTAACCAGTCCGTGTCCAGGAGAACGTCAAATCCAACATCTCTAGAAGGATCAAAATGACGGACGAATCTCTATCTCCTATCCGATTGGCACACGACCGAAATACGTGTCGCGCAACAAAAGAATCGCTGACAGAAATTGACACAACAAACGGCTGATCTACCTAACACGACTCTCATCCCAACCATGGCACAAGTGTGTAAAACAAACAAATACATCAAAAGAACATACAAATTAAGGATACCTGAAAACTCTGCATTGGACGGCCGCGCGTCCCGATGAGTAGAAACAAACTGTCGTGTCTGCACTCTACCCACAACAGGCTGAACTCCTCCTCTGCTAGACTGACCCCTCTGAGCGAACCCTTCGCGTCCATGACGTATCAGAATATGACCCTGACGTGGTGCTAAGGAACAATGTCTGACGAAGTGTTGAAGGCTTCCGCATCGAAAACATCCACGCGACGACTGCTGACCCTCCTGGGTATGAGAGCCGAACGACTGTCCTCGTCCTAAGCCTCTTCTACTCCTGCGATGGTCACGAAATTTGTCTCGACGACTAAGCCTCTGTCTCTGGGCTGGTACACCGGTACGAGTCCTCCTCTGTTCCGGAACTCTCAAAGTCTCTGGAAGACATGTCTCGTAAACTAGGGCTGCATCCACTGGTGCTATGTAGGTGACGGACTGCTGCATGCTGATCGCAAGGAACAACTGAGTAACAGGGGTGACAACCTCCTATCGCTGCGCTCGAACGGTCTCAACCAATGAGCTCATCGTCTGGCGCAAGTCCTGCATCTCTGCCACAAGCCTGGCGAGCTGATCTGTCGAAGGCGGATCCGTCTGCACCTGTGCAACTAGCGTGCCATCCTGGTCAGTGCTCGTCTCACCCGAACCAACTCTGACCTCGGCCCTCGCTGCATCACTCTGAGTCCCCATAGTCATCGACGACAAGGTTATAAATGGAAATAAGATTCGATAAGAATACAGAAATCGAATCACAAGGATATGAATCATCAAAAAAGGAATTTCAAGCAATGTACTTAGGTCACTTTAGGCGAAATACCGCATCGTGCGTATGCTGCAGACATACACACACTACATTACTCTGCTTAAGCTATCTACTCCATCATACCAAGGTCATCCTACACTCCGAAAGGTAAAACCCAGCGCTCTGATACCAACTTTGTCACGACCCGAAATTGGCACGTGACGGCCCTAATACTTCGCAACGCCTACAGACGTAACGCAGTAAAAGAAAGCCAAAACCCAGAAATCTAAACCATTAAAAGATAAGAAACATTGTTTAAAAGTCTTTGAAATCACAACCCAAATTCTTTAAAAGTCCAACTTTCTTTCTTTAAAATTTTGGCAGCACCTCCTTTGTAAAAACTAACCCCAAAAATGGGTACAACATAAATATAAATGAAGCATCCCCAAATGGGAGCAAATACACGTCCAAAGGCGGAAAACAACCACCACAACAAATATACGACGCCGAAGCGAAGAAATAAAAGTCGATAGAAAGAAAGTTGTATAAAAGACAACAAAATCATAAATAATATACAATATCGTCCTCACCAAGTCTCTAAGTCAACAAAATAATAGTAGATGGAGAGTACAAGGATACAACGAATATACAATACAACAATACTGATAACCACAAAACCCACCTAAGCAAAACTGCACACTATGAGCTGAAGCGGTATCCATAGCAAAAGATGATCAGATAGGTGAATAGCCAGCCTCGACTACTCTGAGGAACACCCTGCAAAACAACTGTGGCACAATGGGGGTGAGTTGCCAACTCGTGAATAGTAAATAACATATGCAGGTAATCGCAAGTATGCACGTACAACGTGAATCTAACATATCCAATTAATAGCAATAACAGGTCATACGAATGCAATAATCATGAAAAGTACACTAGCAGGTGCAACTAATATATGAAGCAATAATAATATGACAATCAGTATGCAATAATCATGCAACAATGATATGAAAATGTGTATATGCAATAATCATGGAAGGTACACTAACAGGTACTACTAATACATGAAACAATGCATATAAATAAAGGTGGAGTATGGAATGAAATATGTCATTTCCACGGAATCCTGATATCGTGGTAGGATCACAATCCATCAAGACAATCCAAATCCCAATTTCCTCAAATCAGCCCCCAAATTGGCTCTCATATCATATAAGTCTCACAAATCCTTAATGTACAATATCGAATAAATCTCCTATATCCTGAATGTACAAAATCAAGTGAATCTCATATATCTTTTATGTACAATATCAAGTAAATGTCATATGTCCTAAATCCAATATTAAGTGAATCTCTTATAACCTAGGTATATTTGCATGAATAAATATGATGTATATATAATTAATGTCAATACACATATATTAGCGTCCCATTCCACTAATATTAGTGTAAGGGCATATATAACAGCGTCCTAATCCACTGTTATATATACTAAGAAGTAAATAGAAATATCATGAAACCAATGTGCCAAGCATCGACACAGAAATGCTGATCTATCAGGTGCTGTCACCAAGACTGGTACTCTGATAGGTACGTATCATACGCTATACCGAAAGCACGAGTGCCTAGCTCTGACCCTTTCCTTTCGACGTATTCATTGTAAGTCTACGGTAGCGCCCCGGCCGTCTACAGACGCCAAATGCGGAACAAAAACTTTTTAACTGGCGCTATCGTATACTATAACCCGGATCTTCCATTATTCCTAAACTAACAAACTGTAAAGAGTGTAGAAAGGTTATACCGAACGATCCGAGTCCTTCGTTCTTTAACCATCATCCCACGCTCCGTTGCGGCTGCTCCGATCTCATCGATCTCCGATCTGCTCGTCCAGGTGGCACCACGTCAACGATTCTTTAAACGAGCTCCCGCCTCTGACTCGAGGCAACTCGGTCGTCAAGTTTTCTAAAAGAGACGACCAAGATTGATGTAGAGAATGAGTAGAAGACTTTGTCTCGTTCCGTCCAAAGCTATGGATGAACGGTTAATGAAGTTGCCAATTGATTCGGGTGATGGAATGAAATGAGCAATGAAATTTCCATACACCCCAAAATCTATCATAATCTTTTACAACTATCAAGTGAGAGTCTGTGAGAGAGGGGGAAGGAGCCGGCCATATATAGAGGGGGGTGAGTGTAGGAGAGGGGAGGTAACCACAAGGATAAATATCTAGTGTGAACACAAATAAATATCTAGTGTGAACACACAGTGTGAACACAAAGAAAGCAACCAATGAAACAATAACACCTCACCGCTTCTAGAACCTTCTAGAAGCATCCACACTCTTCCAAAGAAAAGATAAATCCGTCTTTAACCGAATGTTAAAAGACGGCTGATAGAAAACTGGAAACTGACAACTTCCAAAAGTGATCCTGAAACGAATTTCAGGACAACCCCGTAACTGTATAAATACACCCGCATTTGTATTACGACCGAATACAAATGCAACTGAGACAAAAATATTATATCTACTCAATATAATACTCGGATCCGGCTTAAAACAAAGCCGACCAGTATCATCTGCCCGAAATATGACACGTGCGTAAATGCACGTGCATTTTCCGAACCCTGCCATAAAACCATACGGCCTCTACAACGTTTCGCCCGAACTTGGGAAACTGTATATGGGGGACTCTAATGACTCGTCAGTACCCTAGCAGTGGGTTTAACCACAAACCGTCAGCGGCACTAGCAATGCGTAACGGCTGCCCATGGACTGACCTCAAGGGATGCCGATGAGCGAACTCATCCGGAAACCCTACTGAGCCTAACAGTGACAATGTATATACAGTCCGGTCCGTTCGTCTATGAGTATCGCATATCTGCCTAGGGGCTAGTAACGTCAGACCCTCAATAGCAGTATAAGTCGTGTCGGAGTGTAGCCCAATAACACCCTGAGATACTACTGGAGTACCTACCAGTAAATCTCCTGCCACGTCCGTGGGCTTTGTGTAATGGCTCTCCTAGACACAGCACGATCTTGCCCCCAATACCAGGAGAGACGAATCCCTTGCCGATCTGCTCACGTGCCTCTATGTGGCTCGGGACTGTACCCAAAAGCTACATGTTTGCACGACTCCTTTGAGCCGTGGTAGGGTAGAAATCAAAGCACAGTGGGAACTCACACGAGACAAATGACGACCTCAGGTCGATGAACTAACCTGTACACATGTCACCAGGGATCTGCTATCTGACGATATGTATAATACCAACTAGCAGATTCCCGGCGAGTCCTGTCCGGTGTACTCATAACCCAATGAGCACCTGTATACATCTTAGGTGATCCAACTGACACCAGTGGCTTGTGAGACCGGCCACCGCCCCTCGTCGGAGTCTCGACTGTATACACTAGTCTACTCCGGAGTATCGATGCCCTGTCTCGAAACTCCCACGACTAGGGACCACAATTAAGGATATGCATATAAACTACCCAACTCTCACGTATATGATCGCCATCATACAGTTGGTAGTAAAGCAAGATCCTAAGGGCTCTATCAAAGTGTAACATGTAATCAGTCACCTGAACATGTACACGACTGATAAAGGCAAACCAGATAGCATACTATCATCTCGAGTAAGACTGTCCTACCGGTATAGGTCCTCCGCCATCATTGCAATCACGTACCTGCGATCCAATAATTGACTATGAGGGCACTATCTCCAACAATCTCCCACTTGCACTCAAGGCTAATTATTGCGATGTCGACTACTCACAGCCCGTGTGAAACCGAACATCCAACTCCCCTACTAATCAGTTTCACAAAGCCCGTTTGTAAAACTATTGTGTTCGAGAAATAGCCTCAGTGAGTGGATCCGTCTAGATGTTTCTTTCTATATCTCTCTTAATCTCAAGTTCGCGGAGAAAACCATCTCCCGAATTGAGTAATACCTGTCTTAGAATATGTCTGGATATCTGATGGGACCTAGTTCATAAATGAACTCCAAATCCAAACTTCTTAGACTGTATTGATCACTGAACTATCCGGCACCATGCCACCCACAGTATCCTCTTGGACTACCTGTCCATAATACTGTCCCTCGTCAGAGGGAAAACTAAAACTCTGATAATCACTCTGTCATCCACGTCACCTTTGAAGCCTGGAATGATAATCGTCTCCCGAAGGAGGCTGCCATCATCAAATCCGTAGAACATCCACTTATGTTCTAAAACTGCTTTCTTATGTCTCTCCAGGATTGGATTAATACAAACTTATCGCATCTAGTGCAAAAACAACATCTGGTGTGGTACTTAACACCTCACGATTGACTCAATTGCCTAAGCAAGTGATCTGCCAATCATGCACAGCCCTCTCCCCTTTAGTCTATACGACACCTTTAGAGAGGGTGACTCCATCACCTGCAGGTACACCACTATGTTAGGAGTCAACTATTCTAAAAACCATTAGAATATCTGTCAAAGTACCCATATTGGGAAACTACCCAAATCTAGATCTCAAACCATAGATCCAGAAACCAGAATGTCAAATATTATATCCATATCCTGTCTGGAGAAACAACTGTGTGACGACCACAGTACAACCGATCGTAGTATAGGAATTTTACTTCCTACTCTGTGTATGTCATCCAGATACCATGACATCACACCCTACTACCTTCTTAACAGATCCATCCCCTATTCTGATGAAGTCAAATCCATGACCGTCACATCAAAATTAGATGATCTATCTCCGCTATAACTGCTCTAGTCTATAAATAGACATAAGCTACTTGCCCACTATGCTTCCGCTGCTCCCACTGACTACGACAACCCTTTGGCAGAATAATATACACGTGCACTTCTAAAGCTAGTTTAGAACGACGCTATACTTATCCTCCTGCCTGGTCTCATAGTCTGGAACAACAGTAGTGTCAAGTCTGGGTAGATAAGAACCTCCCTGTCACCGTCCTTGAGGCTACCGAAGTACCTCTCGGGTGTCTGAGGTTACCCACCATATCTGCGGAGTGGCTAATGGAATGTCAAACCTGATTGAATATATAGGTTCTATTAAATTTTCTGTAATCGTTCGCGGTTCCGGAATCACTTCCAGTTCTACCATACTCCCACTACTGTTTTCTGAAAAAAAAAACATTTTACTAAAACTGTGGCGAGTCAAGAACAATATCACTATTGATCTTCCAAATGGTAGAATATCAACCCTCGTCATAGCCAGGGTCAACCCACAAACAGCCATTACAGAAACGTGCCCTGAGTTATCTAGTGTCTGGTTTTAAGCATAAGCTGGACAACTTCCCGTACCTTAACATCTTTTAAGGTACGAACTATTCTATATCCAATATAGAAACTTTGGCACTTATTTAATTGGAACCATATTCAATCATGCAGCTGTCTCCAGTGCATATCAACTTAATGGAAAGAGACTAATCAGCATTACTCAACTTAGGAATCCATCCAATTATGAGTAACCTGAAAGAGAAACAAGTTTCTCAAAGCCATTACTATCATCTAAATACCAGTCACAAGAATCTACATCTTCGATCTCTTTGAAGAATCCCGATACTTGTGACACCTGGTTCTCTACTTTATTCTTATACCCACAACTTCTCAAAACTTAGACCTTGTATTTCTACGAAACACTTGTCTAAAAACTAGAGAAGTCATAAGTAAATAGAACAAAGTATGAGGACCTACCCCTTTGTCCTGATGGACACCGGACAACATACAATACTCTGTATAAGTCCGCTGAGTTGAATAACTCAAAACCTGTGCTTCGTAGGTTGAAAACTGTACCCTGGCGATTTCCTCAAATATCACCAATTACAACGAATTCCGATATAATGAGGATAATTACCTAATTCCCAATAACTTACTCCCACTCATCATCCGTAAAACCATACAGATATGAGAATGAAACCTGGTAAATACATACCCTTGGAGTAAGTATCTAATCGGGAAAGCAGTTTTCGTTTAACAATGCACTGGAACATGAAAGTGTTTCGTAGGGGTATCCTGGTATTCCTAGTAATGCCTCTTCCATAATCCAATTCATGACTTTAACCGTATATTTCTTTGCCTTCTCTCCAAATCCCTTTATTTGTCTTTAGTCGTTACCTTCTGTACACCTTCGTTAGGCTAAATGATTTTCTTCCTTCCCTACCATTCGGCACCAGCCTATGGTTTGGAAGAAGACTATCCAGTAAGCATAATAGGTGTACTTTCCTAAACCAAGGAGTACTCACATCTTGAGAGAAGGTGATGATAAAAGACAACTGAATAATACCTTATTCTATTAAAGGTGAAATAGGAGTGGCGATGAAGCACGCGGTTTGGTCGTGAATGATATCAGTCGCAATTTACTTTGCCCTCTTTCTAATCCCTTTATTTTGTCTTTACATATTACCTTCTGCACACCCTATTTAGGCTAATTGGTTTTCTTCATTCCCTACCTTTCGGCATCTGCCTATGGTTTGGAATAAGACTATCCAATAAGCGTAATAGGTGTACTCTCCTAAACCAAGGAGCCCTCGCAACCTGAGAGAAGGTGATAATAAAAGACAACTGAATAAACGAATTCTATTTCTCCTGAACCTGGATCCATCCTCGAAGAAGTCCCTTCGAGTTCGTATATAACCATACGATGGATCTATCCAATGGAAGTGGATGTCCGTAGTAATACGGGTGTTCTGAGAAATTCAAAGGGTAGAAGAAGGAGTGGCAATGACTTATGCAACTCGGACAATCCAAAAGCCAGTATTTTAAAAAGGTTCGGTCAACTTGGTCACTGAGTCATAGTCTAGGGTCGGTTAAAGGTAGCTGCCAAAGAGAGAGAGAAAAGAAACACTCTGCGTGCACTCTAACCAAGATCAGAATGGTTATCACTTTATCTAATCCGGAAACCTCCCACTGTCCTGTCAAATTCTCCTCCAAACCTGAAAGAAGAATCAATCGGGATCACCCGAAGAGTAAACCAACTCATCAGTGGGAATCGGGATCCAACTTTCATCGTATGATAACGTGATGGAATGCATCCACGTTACTCATACTCCAGAAGGTATGCGCATACTTGGCAAGTTTCAGTTTCTTTAGAAACTCCCGATAAGATTTTTGCCCCATGCTCTTATAACCTTGGCTTTGGTCAAAATGTCATAAGTCACATGCCAAGTTCTACCCGTCACTGTCTTGTCAATTTGAACCCACCCGCACATGCCCCTGGCTTTGGCCAAATGGCAGAACGACTGTCCCAAACCAACTCATCTATCTATGCAACAAATGAATACCCAGCAGCTACCAAACACTATGCCTTAACTTTGGCTAAAATGCATAGCTTGAATACTACTGAATACCCAAAAGAAGTGACGGAGGGCTACGGCTGGTTTTTGGCGAAAAACCTTTAACGTAACGAACTTGATATCGCTGAAGGAACCTGATAGCTTTTTAAAATATAGTGGCGAAAACCTTTTGCTAAAGAGGTCATTCCCGGTGAAGGGATCTCGGCTCTTTCCTCGTGGAATGAGGTGCAGGATATTCCACTGAATACCGCAATGCAAAGCAACTTGTAATCAAAGCACAGTGGGAACTCACGCGAGACAAATGACGACCTCAGGTCGATGAACTAACCTGTACACATGTCACCAGGGAACTGCTATCTGACGATATGTATAATACCAACTAGCAGATTCCCGGCGAGTCCTGTCCGGTGTACTCATAACCCAATGAGCACCTGTATACATCTTAGGTGATCCAACTGACACCAGTGGCTTGTGAGACCGGCCACCGCCCCTCGTCGGGGTCTCGACTGTATACACTAGTCTACTCCGGAGTATCGATGCCCTGTCTCGAAACTCCCACGACTAGGGACCACAATTAAGGATATGCATATAAACTACCCAACTCTCACGTATATGATCGCCATCATACAGTTGGTAGTAAAGCAAGATCCTAAGGGCTCTATCAAAGTGTAACATGTAATCAGTCACCTGAACATGTACACGACTGATAAAGGCAAACCAGATAGCATACTATCATCTCGAGTAAGACTGTCCTACCGGTATAGGTCCTCCGCCATCATTGCAATCACGTACCTGCGATCCAATAATTGACTATGAGGGCACTATCTCCAACATTCATACGCACATGACTCCTGTCGGTATCCCCATGATAACCGTCGAGTCATAGGTAATGTCACCGGATGGTATGGTTCCCCTGCCGGGCTCATCGGCGTGGTACATCGATATCCCTTTCTTGCCCCGGGTACCTCCGGGCCCCACCATGTACCCTCATACGGCCTCGACTCCTCCTCGTAGGGGTATATATATATCAGAACCGATAAAACTCATAGTGGATGCTGAAATATCATATCAAGGGAAACCGGGTTTTTCAAATAATGCATAATTTCATGAACTCCCACGGTCCCTAAATCCAGAAAACATCATGAAAAATCCATATAACAATGCGAAAATCCATGAATATGATATGTGCAACATAAACCGAAATGTAAGCATATAAAGGAAAAGCCGCTAATTAACTGCAACAAGTTAATATAAAATATCATGCGATTCCTATTTTATCCAATTCTAAAAAACATCACGTAAAGGTAAATATGTAGCTATAACTGTTGTATGTGTAAACACAAAGGTATAGCAAGGTATATGTATCTACCTATAAGTAAATGATGTAGTATACCCCCTGGGTATAAGTGAAATATGTGTGCAAGGTATACCTGTCGCTATGTCGTAAAGCGTGTATGTTCCTATCACTAATGGTACAATACTCTAAAGGTATACAGATATCTAGCATATAAGTATATGAAGGCATATGTGTAAGCATGTAGATATACAGATATGCTATATGTCATATGCGATAAGAAATATGAATCAATATCACGATGTCCCTAACCAAGCAATATCCTAACTATCAGTGGTTTGTGTGTGACATGGCAATTATTGACGGTGTGTGTAGCATACAATCAGTGCTCGTGCAACATGAGTCGTCAATAATATGTATAGTGTCTTAAGGCTACTAGTCTAAGCACAACAACATCTAAGTATTAGGATAAATGCGCAATTCTAAATATGACATAGAATATGCGACAAGTATTAACATTTCTAGCCCAGACGCATAACGCCATGCGGGCGATTCCCCTGTAGATGTTAAATCTACTCACCAACGCTCCAAGCTAGGTGAAACCTACCACCCGTTTTCCCTTTGTAGCAGTGTACGAAGTCCCCGCCTGCGAACCTGCAACATAATACGATAAAACAAGTATATATTAATAATAAACCTAAAATACATACAATCTACACGGTCCAACACGACACACAAACGTACTCTAAAGGGTTCGTATTGTAGCTAACGCGTATAGCGACACTACGAAACCAACTCAGCGCAACAGCAACATGGAACACGCATCGTATCGGATAACGTATCGCACGAAACGAAACACTAGAAATATGCAAAGTGGTCCTATATTTTTCTGTGTTAACAATTTGTAAAAATTGCAAGTACCATGAGACTATAATTAACCCCAGAGACTCCTACACCAAAAACCAACACCCAAGTCCCCTGTCTGGCCGTAAATTGCGGCCAGAACCAATAAATCTGCAGCCTGAATAAGGAGGAACTGGCTTGTATTTTGAGGAAGGTTCTAGGTCTCTAAACTAGGTTACTGTCAAGTCAAATTTTGCAACAAATACTTAGTTTAACAGCAGATCATCCGAGACCCCAAATCGACACTAAAAATACGATATTTATCCGAAACGATACGATACGCGATAAAAATAGCAATTTTAAAGCTAAGCTACACAAAAATGACTTAAAGAACAGAAAAGAAATATTACCTAATCAAATGAACACAAAGATCCTAGCTTTGTATGATCCATGGCATCTAAGAGGCAATATCCAAGAAAAGATGTGATTTTGTGATGAAATTGTGAATTTGTGATGGTTTTTGTGAAGAATGAGAGAGTGTGAGGAAATGAGAGAGGGAGGTGAGTGTAGGGTGAGGTTAGAGGTGAGTGTAACATTAGCAATAAATGCAAACCATGCCTCACAATTAATGCTTTCATACACTCATCACTCATCCAAACAAAAATATCTCTCTCTCTCACTCTCACAAAAGATTAATGAAATGGTTAAGGATTAAAGCAAAAGGGATAAGATTAAGATTAAGTGTCATGGTTGCTAAAGCTAGATTAGCACAAACAAAACTCACATTTTACGTGCGCACGTGCGTGCATGCTTATAACAAATAATAATAAATTATTAATTAAATGTTATAAAATGTGAGGAACCCGAATTGGTAAACTTTTTACAGTAAACCCGCATTAACGTCTAAACGAAAATATACGGATTAGTTTCGCTCATGGACACAAGTAAACTTTTAAAATATCCCAAAAGGTTTTCCTTTGTAAACGTTCTCGTCGCTCATGGACACGTAGGAAATAGCGAGAATATAGCTCCCTTTTGAAAATCTCTTGTTAAACTTTTAATGCATGCAAAGCACTCAGGTACTGTCCTCAGATCAGTCCTGTTCGGCTACTACATAATATAGTGCCCATTATTAAAACAAGGTGCTTAAGAGAAAAATCAGCCCCAAAAGGCGTGTCCAACAATCACGTGCGTCTGATACGCACGGAAACCAAATCCAAATACAAGTGATACGAATATGCACAAAAGAAAAATTAAGTGCAACGGGTATGCACGAAAGCATCTGTCCAGTGCAACAGGTGTGCACGACAACATCTGTCCAGTGCAACGGGTGTGCACGACAACAACATCTAGTGCATCTATAGTGCACGAAAAACTCAATCCAGTGCAACTAACATGCATGATTGAAAATCCCAATCGAGTGCATCTGGTGTGCAAAAAATCACATCTCATATCATGCGCCCAACATTCGCGAAATCCAAATCAAGTGCATCCGTCATGCACGAATGAAATCGAAATCAAGTGCATCCCTCATGCACGAATAAAATCTAAGTCAAGTGCATCCAACATGCACGAATGAAATCGCATCCAATATACACGGATTAAAATCTAAATCAAGGGCATCCAACATGCATGAGCAAAATCTCACTCAAGTGCATCCGATGCGCATAAAATCCAATTTCAAGCGCCTAATATGCGCAAAAATCCAACCCAAACGCGTCAGGTCCGTAAAAAGCGTCTAGTGCAGTAGTATGCATGCAAACGAACGTCATGTACAAACGCGCATGAAAACACAAATATGGTAAAACGAATGCTCAAAGACATAAATCGGGTGCAACCAATGTACGGAGTATAAATCTAGTGCAACCAATGCACGAAATACCCACCTGGTGCAACAAACGCAAGAAATGCGAATCAAATGCAACAAATGCACGAAATACAAATCTGGTGTAACAAATGCACAAATACAAATACGGTGCAACAAATGCACGGCGTATAAATCTGGTGTAACAAATGCACGAAATGAAAATCTAGTGCAACAAATGCACGAAACGAAAATCTAGTGCAACAAATGCACGAAATACAAATCCGGTGCATCCAGTGCACGAAATACAAATACAGTGCATGCAGTGCATGAAATACAAATACTGTGCATGCAGTGCATGAAATACAAATACTGTGCATCCAGTGCACGAAATACAAATCTGGTAAAACAAGTACATGGAAACTCATCAATAACTCAAATGCGTATAAAAAGAAACACCGAGTGTACCAAGGTGTATAAAATTCAAAAACGTGTGCAACTATGTACACAAAATACGTATCAATGCACTGTAAGCACATATAAGCTATACTGAGCGCAAAAGTCAAATCGAGTGCGTACCATATGCACAAAATCAAAGAAACTGTATGAAATCCATGAAATCATAAACATGTGCAGCCAAGGCACAAAATCAATATCAAGTGCTATAGATATGAACAATTAATAAACCAACACAACGATGTATAAAAACATATATCAAGTGCAATAACTATGCACAAAATGTAAATACCCAGTAGGTGCAGCCATGGTGCACGAAAACAACATCATGAAACTCAATCATCAAAACTCAAATCCAAGCGATATAAGCGTGATACTCGGATCACAAATGCAAATCGCAACAAATGACATTGAGGAACACCTCCTATAATGTCGAAAAATGTCGGTGCACCCAAAACTGGCAGAGCAAGAACATCCGCTTGCCTCTTGCTCATGGACTGGCGTCCTCCATCTCTGGGTCTTCATTTTCTCTGTGGATTTACCAATCTCGCAATCCATCGGCTCAACGGCCAAGTCCGGTATACTAACGGAAACGATCCGTTCTAGTACCCCTCTAGTCAACTCTCGGCCAATTAGCATGACCACTCGCAAAGCAGCACGTCACTGGCGTTGGCCTCTGGTCCTCTGAATACCCGTGACACAACTGATCCTCGGTGAAAATCTCACCGCAGCAGTGTCCTGGAAGGAACCTGCTCAAGATCTCTTCCAATCTCTCCTATGCTGAACTATACGGAGGCTGATACTCTTGCATAATCTTTTCTCGCTTTCTGGACATTTGCGTTCTCAGCACAGCATTTCCTTGGGGACTGGTCGTATCTCATGCCTCTGTATACATATCAAATCTCTAATCTCAACGGGGAGTAACAACGGCTCGTTGACATCTCACACGAACCTCTTGTTCCACTCGTCTGTATTATCGGTTGCTTCGACGTCACGTCATGCTATCTGCGTACTGCAAATGTTCTCGGCTACAGTCAATCCGGAGTCTCTCACACGGACTCGAAATCACGAACTCGGTATCTTCATCACTCTGCAGAAGATATCTAGCCGAACGCATCCTTGGGAACTCGTCCCAACCATCGGGGGAATACTTTATACTCGTTCGTTCTTGATCAACTCACAACGCATCTGGGTGAGGTCCTCTATCCGAAGCTAATCCACTTACTGGTCTCCTATCACATGATGTCCGGACGACGTTAAAATTTTCGATCGATTCATCAAAGTCCCATAATTCCTTGAGAGCTCAACACTTGAGCACAGTTTAATAATATCCAGTACATGCTACAGTACCTATGGACCAGCCGTAGAAGGGCAAACCCAAGCCTCACTGATGGCACCGCGGAACTGCTGCAAACCCTAAGGTTCAAAAGCGGTTCCATGGTCATTATGTCGAGTTAGGGTTTCATTCATCTAGAGGGTCTACAGAATTACTTGCATGTTTCTCCGAATACCTTAAACTTGGAAAAATGGGTTTCCGACATTCGTTCAAACTTTTTAACTTCGCCTTGACAACATGCGAATACCCTTCGTCTCCGAACTCAAGATAGAATAGCTATCATCTGTCTCAGCTCTACCTGAAAGCTCCAGCGATCTCAGCTCGTAAAGTATGGAGGCGACATCCTATCAATCTCAGCAACAGCTGGGTCATCTGTCTGCACGGTAGACGACATCATAATCTCTGAGGTATGCTGTACATCAACAGTCCTCTCACAACTGGCACTCTAACAATGGCCCGATCATCCGGCGAAAAACCGAACACTCGCCTCAAACAAGAGGTCACAACACAAACACTAAATTGATACATTTCCATGTCACCAGAAAACACAATGGTCAGTCCTCGCCCATAACGAGCTCTCCCTGACCGCATCACTAGCAGCAGCTGTTAGTGTATATGCCCTAGAGGCCATTACTGTATCATACTAGTTTGTATATTACTTAATGGATGCTTGGGATATTCACCTTGTATATACAATCTTGCTCAAAATAGTAGTATGCTACTTGGTTTGTTTCTACTTCAATGTGTACATGTGTTTATTTTGTATATCGCCTATACACATTAGTAGAGCCCTTAGGATCTTTGCTTGATTACCAGCGATGTGATGGCCGTCACACTAGTGGGGCTGGGTAATCTATAAGCATATCCTTATGCAGGTCCCTGGTCGCAGGACTATCGAGACAGGGCATCGATACTCCGGAGTAGACCAGCGCATGCGCTTCTCATCCCAGTGTGGGAGACGGTCTGTCCCACAGCCGTCAGTACGTCGTACTTGAGATAGTATGCGGGTGCTCGTTAGGTTACGGGTACACTGGACAGGACTCGTCGGGAACTGACTAGTTGGTATTATACCTATCGTCAGTTATCAGTTCCCAGGTGACATGAGTACAGCTTAGTCCGCTGACTTGACACTGTCACTTCGCCTCGGGTGTGTTCCCACTGTACTTTGATCACTACCCTACCACGGCTCAAAGGAGTCGTGCAAACAGGTGGTGGTTGGGTGCAGTCCCGAAGCACTTGGAGGCAGTGACGGTTAGACAGGATTCGTCTCTCCCGGTATTGGGGGTTGACATCGCGCTGTGTCTAGGAGAGCCATTACACGAGTAGTCCCTGGCCAGGGCAAACGAGATATACTGGTAGGTTTCCAGTGTTATCTCAGGGTGTATTGGGCTTCACTCCGGCACGACTTGTACCGCTATTGGGGGACTGACGTTTACCGCCCCCTAGGCCCGCCATGCGATGTATCAGACGAACAGACCGGACTGTACGGAGAATGTCACACTCAGGCTCAGTAGGAGTTCAGATGGGTTTCGCCTCGTCGGTCTTCTTGTCGGCATTACCTGGGGACCGTTACGCACAGCTAGTGCCGCTTGCGGTCTGTGGTTAAACCCACTGCCAGCGTAGTGTCGAGTCTTTAAAGTCCCACATAGAAAGCTTTTCGCCTTTAGGCAAAAGAGTAGAGGTCGCATGGTATTGCGACAGGTCGCATGGTTTTGCGACAGGGTTCGGTCACATCCGTGCACTTGTGCACGTACAGTGTCCGGACAGTTTACACTAGCGGGCTTTGGTTTAAGCCAGATCCTAGTGTACCTTATGGGATTGGATTTATCCAGTTTGCATTCGTGTTCCTCGGAACGCGGATGCGGGTGTGTATGCACAGTTGACAGGGAGGCACAGACAGCGGATTCTCATTAGGGTTGTTGACAGTTGACCGTTGACTTTTTGACTTTTTGCTCAACCCTAATGAGAATATGATATGTGATTAACTATTATATTAATTAAGTATTATGGTGATATGGTTGTTGACTTGTTGACTTTTGTTGACTTGTTGACTTTGGTGACTTGTTGACTTTTGTTGACTTGTTGACCGGTTGACTAGGTTTGACTAGTTGACCATCATGATAACCATGGTTATCATTTCATGCCAAAGACTTTTTCTTGCTTGCTCATTTGAGTAAAATGAGTGCATGACATGATAAGCTTATGGTTGCTTCTAACCATCACATAAGACTTTTTTGATATGATGAGTTATGATCACTTTGGATTATGAGAGGGTGAAAGACAAAAGAGTTGCTCATTCTTTCTTGCTCATTCTCTCTCTTGTTCTTGAGCTCTCCTCTTGCTCTCACCCTCAACCTCTTGCTCCCTCTCTTGATCTATGGTTCTCTTGTCTCATGAGTTGAGAATCAAGAACCATAGATAAAATCCCATTCTATTTCCTCTCTACTCATTCTAGTTCACTAGGTTTAGCAAACCAAGTGAACTAGTTTCTTCAAAGAACGAAGAAGGAGCTAAAGGTTGGAGCTTTCAAGTGGATCTATCTTCGGCGTACGGAGACGACGAGAAGGAGCCATCGGACCACCATCGGAGCTTGAAGAGAAGGAGTTCAAGTTTAGGTATAACCATCTCTATCCGAGTAGCTAAATATCTTTAGCTTAGTTTGCTAGTTTTAGTTTAGGTAAAGATCCCGACCTAGTTTAGTCCATGTTGCCTCTTGCGTTAAAATTTTGATTTTATACCGTTTCCGCCTCCCCGTAAGAACCGGGGGTCGCAACGTGGACTTACAGCAGCTCAATCTGCGCTCAAACTATGGTGACAGGAACCTCAAGTATGTATCGATGAAAACGGATCAAATGAATGAAAGGAATCTATAGATCCCAAAATGGATACATGATCATACGGAGGAACGAAATCAGTGAGAGTACGATCATAGAGACGAATATAATCAAGGATCTCAAATGGATGTATAATCATAGGGAACGAAGAGAATCACAGATCTCAAAATATGTACATCCTAAGGTTTCTTAAGTGGAGTATCGTATCGTAAATATACCGCGGAACATACGTACGGTACGTCACTCTACTCAAGCTACCTACTCCATCAATCAGGGTTAGCCTATGAAACGAAAGTTCGGGTCTAATACCCCTTGTCCAAGTCTAAGTTCTGTAAGGCAAAGCCTAGGTTCTGAAATATTTACGCCCCAGACTCCACATAGTCAAACCTAAACTCGAACTAAGGTTAAACCTAGCGCTCTGATACCAACTTTGTCACGACCCGAAATTAGCTCGTGACCGGCACTTAAATCACGCCACGTCTAAAGGCGTAACGTAATTCAAGTAAGCCGAAGCCCAGAAATCTAAACCTTTTTAAGAAAATAAAAGAGGTGCAGTTTGAAATAAAGGTATAATGAAATCAAAAGTTTTCTTAAATACATAGATAATGGAATATGAAAATGCAAGTGGATTTTACTAGTTGGAAAACATGTTTCGTCTTTTAAAAATTTAGGCAACACCTCTCTTGTATATTTTGATCCAAAACCACATACATATGATAATATAAAAGGCATCCCCAAGCGGGAGCTAGCTCTTCGCCAATCGGCGGATCACAACCACGCAAGACAGAATACACACACACACACACACACGATGCCCAACGGCAAAGATCAACACAAAAGATAAAGAATAAAGCAAGACATCAAACCCACAAAGCGAACATATAACCCATCGCTCAAGTCTCGCAACTACAAGTCTTGCTAAGTCTCATTACTTATACAAATACTAGTTTGATTAATGGAGTTGACTGGATACAACAGGAAATATAAATACAAGAGGGGTACAATCCAACATGTACCACCTACCAAAGCAAAACACCCGAATGCAGCTGTGTGCCAGCGATGCTTCTACTGATCCATTCGGTCAACCTGCAAGAACTGTGGCACAACGGGGGTGAGTTGCCAACTCATGAGTAGAAAACATCAACAGGTAGAAATCGAAATAAACAACGATTCTTAGGTCAACTATATCATAAAGGTAATACTATGATATCTAGGGTGACCGTATCTACATATGTGCCAACAATATACTCAATGCCTATCTGCATATGGATATCATCCAACTATATAATCAATGCCTATATGCATGTGGATCTCATCCACGTGTCAACCAATGACACAACAATGTCATGCATGTAAATATCATAAAAGCATATGCATGAAAGTATGAGGATATAAATTAACGTGTGTCCCTCGCGACACATCAAAATCATTGAACCTGAGTGTCCAGCATCGACACTCGAAACATCATGAAACCCGTGTCCAGCATCGACACGTTAATCCTCATATCTCAGGCGCCGCATCTTCAGATCGGCCCTCAGGCGCCGCATAATCTGGTCGGCCCTCATATCCATCTCATGACTCCGGTCGGTATCCTCCGGATAATCGCCAGGTCTAAATACTATCACCAGTAGGTAGTGCCCCCTGCCAGGCTCACCGTCTAACAATTACGAGTCTTCTTGCCCCGGGATACCTCACCGGGTCCACCATGTACCCGCAGACGGTGCCTACCGCTCCTCGAATCGGGTATCACATGCCAATCTCAGAACCGAGAAAACTCATGGTGGACGCACTGAAATATCATTTCAAGAGAAACCGGGTTTTTAAAACAATACATACTTTTCTTTGAAATAACCACGGTTCTCAAATCCAGAAATCTCATGAAAACAGCATATCTCAATGCGTATAATCGTAAAGCATGATGTATGCAACATATAACAGAATGTAAGCATATCCGTATATCATGCAATGTGGAACAGTGATGTGACAATATCAGTATATCATGCGACATATCATAATGGTGTGAGCATAGCAAGTATATCATGCAACATAGAGTAATGATGTGTCAATTCTACTGTGTAAGTGACATAGCAATTATCGATGATGAAGCGTGTGAGCCGGCCAATCTGTGTGAGTGTAACATACGCATCATCGATAATAGTGTAGGTATACTAGGACAGTATATGTAATGTAAAGGGAATGACATGAACGTAGCATAAGTAAATCGTCAGCTAAATGCTATAAGGTATACGTATCTAACATGACAGAGTCGGTGAATCTATCAATCGGCATCTAGCCTCACAACATCACGTACGGTATAATCTATCGTACGACATCTTCTAGTCAAGGGTACGGATCAATCTTCAAGTCAAACTCATCACGTACGGAAAATCATCATACGACGACATTAAACCATCAGGGATCCTATCAACCTATACGACAATGAGGGTACGTGTAACGTTTTAAAAATAATTAAATAAATAATTAAATGAATAAAAGTGTTTAAGTGAATTTTAGGATTTTCTGTAAAGTAAAACGTATTTTTCGTAAAACCAAACCGTGATTGTTTTTCATTATAAATTCAAAAATACCTATTTAATTATGTAATTACTAGTAAATAGTGTTTATTTAGCCACTTATAAATTTTTAGTTTAATTAAAAAAAAAATTCCTAAATTAATTATTTTAAATATTAACATAAGCTTTATTTTTACACTAAATTAGTGTAAATTACAAATTTAAATGGTTTTAATTTGTAAAAATGAACCATGGCATATTAGAATTTAGTGTGTATCATGCAAAAATTATTTGCAAATTTTTCCTAATTTCTAGAGCTTTCTTGAGTTGCTATAGTAAATAAATAAATAATTAATTAATTAAACCATGAAAAGACTTTAAATGATGATTCTTTCTTGAAACTTCCACACTTTTCTTCACTCTTTTCTCTTTCTCCCTCCCCATGGCCGGCCACAACTCATCCATGGCAGCCCCCCCATTTTCCACCTCATTTTTATTCAAAAATCATCAAAAATACATCAAAAATTCAATTAAAATTCCACAAAATCATATATATTTTCATACCCTTTATTCTCTACTCTTCTTTACATGGAATTTGGAGTGGGAAAGCATGTATTTTTGAGGCTCATTTTCAAGTTTGGACATGAGGTTGTGGAGGTACCCCTCACGTGGACTGCGGGCGATGAAGAGGAGGATGGCGACACTGTCTTCGGCAGACATGGACCAGGTGAGTAGATGTATATCTACGGGGGGAAGTCGGGTGGATGGCGTTTAGCACCCCCGCAACGTAGAATAGGAATAGTACTTAGTGACATTAGGAAACCCGATGTGACCCTAGATTCTTACCGAGCAGGACCCTAGTAATGACCCTAGGCGGGACTAGACTGATTTAGGAAAACCATACCTGAGGATGAATACTTTGGGAAAGGTTCGTAGGTTTCTGATAGAAACATACACGCACACACTAAAACTTGACTTGGCGTATACGTATATGTGTGTATATATATAAAACTAGGTATAGGTGTATATATATACACCACACGTATATGGGATTCATTGATGTGATATGATATCCGAGGTATGATGAAACAGTATAACTGGGCTTGATGCCGTGATTCTTGACTATACAGTCGTAATAAAGTGTTAGCGGATCATTAGAGAATGAGATAATGAACATGCATATATAAATTATAAAGAGTGGTGGTGATATTGATGTACATGGGACGCTAGAATAGTACCCGGACTGTAACTGGTGACTGATCACGATATGATATATGTATAACTTGATTACGACATGATATTTCTGAGGATAAACTAATGATGCTTATCATGATGGCAATGATATATGATTGATGTATGCGATCACAGTTTAACACCTTGATCATGAGATGTGCTGATGATGACATTATACGAATGAGGAGACACCTAGGAGATACTTGACCGTACCCCGATATTGGGACGCCGTACGATGGATTTTACCGTACGAGGCTTAGATTTGATGATTGATCCGCACTCTTGATTCGAGGAAGCCGTACTACGTACGTGACGCTATTGAGGCGGGATCGCCGACTATTAGAGATATTGATTCAGACCTTAGGTAGACTCTAGTTTCTTACTGACTAGTCTATTAAGTTTAGTCCTTTAGGATGTTAGATGGACACTGGTTTAGGTTCGACTCACATAGTGGTAGTTGTACTCGTATCTCGCAGAGGAGTGGATAATGCACATCTGTATTTACATTCATACTGTAATCATCATGGTGCATGTTCTTTTATATGTTGCTATAATCAGTATAAACTTTACCTGTTAGGACACCAGCACTATTACCGATGATGCGCATATTCCACGCACACTTATTTGCCGGCTCACACACATCATCATCGGTAATTGCTATGTCACGTACACTTTAGATCATATTGTCTTTTATGGATAGAATCAGTTAGTAATTAGACAGATATAATATTGTGATTATTCTCTGACATTAGTATAAGACATGATATTTATTACTTAGACATTCATGCATTCATATTTCATGTTATCGCACAGTAGTATGGGCATATGCTGACACTTATCATATACTTACTCATGATTTTGAGATTTGGATTTCTATGAGATTTCTGGATTTTTGGGGAAAACCGCAAAAATATATAAAAACTTCTCTCTCTCCTCTTCTCTTTTTAAATAAGATGCGGTTTTCTCGTGATGTATGAGTCGTCCACCATGAGTATTTCATGTTTTCTGTTGGATTTCGAGACCCGATTCGAGGAGTGGATGAACCGTCTCGGGTACATGGTGGGCCCGGTATGGTACCCCGGGGCAAGAAGATCGAGTTGTAGACGATGAGCCTGTCAGGGGAAGGCTACCTACCGGTGATGTCTGGCGCGGCGGATATCCGGAGGATACCGACCGTTGTCGTGAGGTTTGATGATATGGGCCGATCCGGACTGACGGAGCCCGAGATATTGAGACTTGAGATTACATGTGTTGTGTCGATGTTTGACACGGATTTCCATGGGTTTCATTATTCAGATTTCAGATTCTTATACACATTCTACTATGATAATAGCTAAAGATTTCTTATACATATATATCTGGATTTCAGGATTTGTTACTTTACCTTCATGGTGCATGCATTTCATTCATATGACATAGTATTATATGAGGCACTGACACGACACGGAGTATTTGCACTTACACGTAGTATTACCCTGCTATTACTAGATGATTGGGATATTATAGTGTATTATTATTATGACCTAGGATAGCGTCGTGCATTCGATTTCTTTTCGTAGATGTCTTCTACTCACGAGTTGGCAACTCACCCCCGTTGTGCCAAATTCTTTACAGGTTCGATGTACAGGTTTCCGTGGCAGCTTGTTGGCACATCTTTTCTTCAGGGTGATTTGCAACAGTAGGTTGGTTCACTTGTATCCGAACCACCATTGTACTTTTATTCATTCATTTGTATCTAGTAAGCTCCATCAACCATATTTGTATTACTTGATAAGTTTATTGGACCAGTTGTTTATTTCGACCTTAGAGTCGCGCATGTGTTATTCAGATCTGGTGGTTTTGTTTTCTTTTGAGTTTTGAGCCTCGCCTATTGGCGTTGTATATTATTGTGCTTGCTGTGGTTGTTTCCGCCTGTTGGCGTTGATGCTAGCTCCCGTTTGGGGATGCTTTTTATTGTTTATGTATATTATACTTGTTGTACCCGTTTGGGGGCCAGTTTTTACAGAGGAGACTCTGCCGAAATTTTTGGGAAAATTGCTGATGCTTTTAAACTTGTTTTCTTTTTCTTCTTCTTCTTCTTCTTCTTCTATGGTTTAGATTTCTGGGCTTCGGCTTACTTAGGTTACGTGGCGCCTCTAGACGCTTCGTAATCTAAGTGCCGGTCACGTTCCGTACTTCGGGTCTTGACAGTACGGATCTAACGTCTCGTACGACATATCACTCATGATTCACCACATTTATAAATATCTATATACCTATATCCCAGGGACACATCCTTAACAATCTCATATCAGGGGACCGGCAAAGGTATTAATCATCTCATATCGACTTGCATCCGTATACCGACATATCAATCAAGTCATCATATCACATCGTATTCACATTTCAACATATTAATATCTCGCATCAAGTCATCTTACATGTATACGTTCTATCTTGTACATCTAATGTCATGCTACTCTAAAACTCATACTTATTCTAGTACAACTACATATCTATAAGTCATGATTCACATTCACTTTTCATATCCTTATAGCTTTCATCTCATATCTCAATACAATATTCAATCATTTATATCATCTCTAGCTATCTCTTTTAACTATATCTATAGTTTTCTAATCTAGGTTTCTACGACTGTATCCTATATATCAGTTTCCATTTATTATTTGCGGGGGTGCTATACGCCATCCACCCGACTTCCCCCATAGATATAGATCTACTCACCTGCGGAACTTCTCGTTCAGCCGTAGTCGTTGTGCTTCGTCGTCTCGGAATCCACGCGAAGGTACTTACAATACATACACAGTCGCAATGCCATTAAAATCAAGTCCGGAAAACCAATACGGCACACGGTTCGCTCATAGGTTAAATCCTATAGCCTCACATGCAAAACACAACCAAATAACCCTCGTCGTTGATGTTCAAATGCCACACGATGGAATTCAAATCAAATACCAAAAAACCAAGTTTTCAGAATCGGAAAACATAAATTCAGCAGCATGATAAATCTGTCCCAGGTTTTCCATCAGGTAAAATTAGTCAATTTTGCATATGGGGTTGCTCTAGATATCAGATAAAAATGCCACAGACCAAAAATCACACATTTTCACCACAACTTGGCCGCAAATTGTGTCCAAACCTAATTAAACTGCGGCCAGATTAGAAGAATAGGGGCTCAGGTTTCAGGTGAGGCTTCTAGGTCGCCTGCTCGTCTCATGGTCATGGGAACTTAATTTATAATGGTCTCGGGTCATCCCAGGTCTCTAAATACCACCACTAAATCCACAAAAACCCGATATCGACAAATCTAAAGTTCGTATCTTGGTTTCTAATACGGGTCTTGGCCAGTAAAAACAACACTAAGCATCCTACAACAGCCAATTCCATCACCACAACACAATTCAAACCATAATCTCAACTTTGAAAATTCCAAGATTACTAATCCACACTAAATCACATTCTAAACTAAACCAGAATACTAGAAAACTTAAACTAAACTAAATTAAAGAAGATATACCTTATTTGGGCAACTCAAGAAAAACCCTAGCTGTCCCAAGTCTCCAAAATCCAAACTTGCAAGGTCCAATATGTAGAGGATGAAGTGGGGATCATTTTTAATGAAAGGAGTTTAGGGTTTTGATGAAGATTTTGAGATGAATCTAAGGGGTGAAGGTGGAGGGAGATGAGGAAGAAGAAGGAGATGATAAATAATGGGGGAGGAAATGGATATGGATGCCCCCCTCTCTCTCTTCCTCTTATTTTCACCCTCACTCTCACTTAAGCTATGCCCCACACACACTCTCTCTCTAATAATTCACTTTTCTTTCCTTTCTCTTTTCTTCTCACAATAATAAAACCAAATATCGCAAATGCAAATGAAACAACATGTAACATGTCATGGTGCACTAACCATGGAAAAATGTAGAAACACGGATTTGACTTAATTGCGATTAGCAGTGCACTAATCGGGGTTTTATTTAAACTGCATCTAATAAATTTTTAAAAATGCCAAATTCAATAAATATCTTTTTAAATGAATAAATCATTTTAATCTCCAATTATTTCACAATTATTGGAATATATTTATACCATTTTACGAAAACCCCAATTTCGCAAATCGGGTAGTTTTCGCGAAATATATTATTTTAATATTAAATTCCAAAAATAATATTTTATATTTTCTGAAATGTTACACATGAATGAAATAATCAACCCCGAAATCTGGATATAAGAAAATCTGTGTTTTTATCTTAGTAAAACTTGTATAATAAAACTGGAACATCATCAGTGAAATCGACAGAAAATCCGTGTCAAGTATCGACACAATATATGTTTACCTCAATATCTTAATGTCTCAATATCTCAATATCTCGGGCTCCGTCAGTCCGGATGGACCCATATCATCAAATCTCACGAATACGGTCGGTATCCTCCGGATATCCGCCGCTCCAGACATCACCGGTAGGTAGTCTGCCCCTGACAGGCTCATCGTCTACAACTCGAGGTTCTTGTCCCGGGGTACCTTATTGGGCCTACCATGTACCTGAGACGGTTCATCCAACTCCTCGAATCGGGTCTCGAAAACCAACAGAAATCAGGAAAACTTATGGTGGTCGACACATACATCATATCATGAGAAAACCACAACTTGCATTTTAAAAAGATAAGGAGTTTATAGAAGTCTTGCGGTTTTTCCCCAAATCCAGAAATCTCATAGAAAATCCGAAATCCCAAAATCAAGAGCCAATAAGCAGTGAATATCGGCATACAGCCCATAATATTGCATAACAGAATGGATATATAAATGCATGGGGTATCTAAGCAAGAAATGCAATATCTAACTAGCATATGAGAGCAAGCATAATAATAATATTTTGAAACTACCAGCTAGCAGGTTATACCAATGAAGTAACATTTTCTAAAGTGGACGTGACATGACAATTACCGATGATGATGTGTGTGAGCCGGCAAGCAAGTGTATGTGGAGCATACACATCATCGGTAATGGTGCTGGTGTCCTAACAGATGGAGTTCATAATAACTAAAGAAAACACATGTATAAACATGCAACGCGATGAGAACAACATGAATATAATGGAGAATGAATAGTAAATGCAACATTGTAGAATATACATATCTATATACGAGTTATACCATTTTGGTGTTTGAAATAGCACGAATCATGGTTTTTAGAAAAATAGGGGCTACGGTGTTTTTAAGAAAAGATATGTCCTTTGAAAATCCGTAGCATCCCTCGGATTGTCTTTTGAAAATGCTCATGATTCATTAGTTTTTGAAAATAGGTATGACTCGAGCCTAGTCTAACATCTACCTAATCAACTAAAAGACTAAACTAAGAGACCGGCCGAAAGGGTAAGAATCCACCTAAATTCCGAATCGATATACCTAGTAGTCGGCGATCCAGCCTCATAGCGTCACGTACTGTATAATACATAGTACGACATCCTCGAGTCAAGAGTGCAGATCAATCGTCATATCTATACCTCGTACGGCAAAGTCCATCGTACGGCATCCCCAAAATCGAGGGTACGGGTCAACTATCATATATACATCATCACTCATATGGTATCATCATCGAACAATATCATGATCAGGGGTACTGTTCAAAAGTCTCGTACATTCCAATATCATCAACATATATTTTCGTATGTATGAATACACATCTCCCAACGATCCACTATAATATCACGTCATATATCATATCATGACTCAATCACATATGCAATCTCACGGCATCATGCCCGATCATATCGACTTATCTCCAAGTATCATATATTATTCTCATCACCCGAGTATACGTATATGTATATATATATATACCAACGCATCCACACACACACACACATACGCCATCCACCCGACTTCCCCTGTAGATATACATCTACTCATCTCGATCCTCGCTTGCCGAAGTCGATGACGCCACGCTTTCCCTTGTTGTCCGAAGTCCATATATATATACACACATAGTATCGTAAACAAGAATCACGTACGAAAACCAAAACGACACATGAATCGCACATATGTTAAAACCTATGGTCTATGCATGTAAGAATAACCCAACAACCCTAATATCGATGTACAAACGTCAAGTGACTGAGACAAAACACAAATACCAAAGTTCAAGTTCACAGAATTCACAAACCGAAATCAGAAACTATGAAAAACACATCCAGATTTTACTCCAGGTGAAATTAGCCAATTTTGCATATGTGGAGAGTCTAATTAACTGATAATGGAGCAATGGACCAAGCACGAATCATTTTGGTCATACCCAGGCCGCAAATTGTGGCTAATTGGGTTAAATCTGCGGCCAAGATGAAAGAGTTGGGGCTCGGGTCTCTAGGGTAGCTTCTAGGTCACCTGCACGACTCACAGTAATCGCCATATAATTTTTAGGGTCTCAGGGTTGCAGCAGATCTCTAAATACCATCACCAATTCCACAAAAACCTGATATCGGCAAATCTAAAGTTCACATCTTGGTGTCTAGTCTCTGGTTTTGTCCATAATTCTAACACTAGAAGGGTTTTATGGCCTCTACTAACCTCAATTACACTTCACAAATTCATAAAATACCCTAACCCTCATCTTGGAATTTTCCAAGATCACTAAACCTCAATTACTAAGCTCTAAACTACTATAGAGGTTAAAGAAACTCAAATTATAACCTATGGGTGTAAAGATTATCTCATTTGGCAACTAAGGAAAATTCTAGGGTTGCTCAAAGTATTCAAAATCTTGTCTTGATGCCTCCATAGGGTTTGTAATGGTCTTGTAATCAATTTTAATGAAGGGAGTATAAGGTTTTGAGTGGGTTTTGGGTGGTTTGAGGTGGATGAGGAGGTGGAGGGAGAGGAGCAGCTATGAAGAGAGGAGGTGAGGAAATAGAGAGAAAAGAAGTTAAGAAATATGTAGAAGGATGTGGAACTTCCCCCCTCTCTCTCACCCATACTCCCATGGTCCCACTCTCTCTACACAATATCTTCTCTTTATTTCCTTTTCCTTATTAAAAAAAACAAAACACCAAATCATTTTTAAATAAAAGAAGAAGCCATGGTTAAATAAAATGTAACAAGTTGTTTGCGATATGCTTTGTTGCATGTCTCATGTATAAACAAGATTAATGCAAAATTAGTAAAATACTAATCGAGTTTAGTAAATAACCCATTTACAAATGATTGTATAATAATTCATAAAATGCCCAAATCACATAAATACCTTCAAATCAATAATTCTTATTAATTTCCCAATTATCGGTATATAATTATACCCTTTCTTTAAAACTAATTTGTGTACTTAATAATAATTATAGAAATTATTATCTCAATTATTTAAATTCCTAAAATAAAATTTTATTTTCTGAAAATGTTACAGTTTTACAGAAAACGAAAAATTGATACATTGGTAAAAAATGCATATAATCCAGCATTTGAAAAAGTACCAAGAACAACATTTAGAAGTGATGTTTTAAAATTTTTTCATGATGGTAAAACCAATTTGATTGATATTTTTGCAAATCTTAAAAGTAAAATTGCATTAACTTCTGATCTTTGGACTACAAAATGGGGCATGGGTTATATTTGTGTTACTGCACATTTTATTGATAATGATTGGATTTTACATAAAAAATTATTGGTTTTTCAAAAATGTAGCATCCACATAGTGGAAATAATATAAGTAATTATATTTTGGCTACTGTACGTAAAAATAATATTCAAAATAAAATATTTTCAGTTAGTTTTGATAATGCTACTAATAATTCTGCTATAACAATTTTAAAAAATAATTTAAATTCTGTTTTGAATAGAGAATTATTTCATCAAAGACGTGCATGCCATATTTTAAATTTAATTGTGCATGATGGTCTTAATATAATTGATCCTCATTTAGAAAAACTTAAAGTTGCAATGATATTTATTAAAACCTCTGGACCCTGAAAACAAAATTTTAAGTAAACCCGTACCCAGTTAAATTTAAAATTTAGATCTTTCAAATTCAACTTTCCAACCAGGTCAAATTCTACTTATGAGAGTTGGAATGAGTTTTAAAATATTGGGAGCTTATTGTTCATCTCAGAAAACTGCATTTTAATACACTCATTCATGATCTATTTTTTTATTTATCGGTACTTTTAACCAGTGTCTGCTCAGTAATTACAGATTACAGGTGTTCGTGATAAAATACTGGAAACACATTCAAAATCACGGATATAACGTTTGGGAGCCTACACTGCAAGCAGACCAGGAAACTGACCGATATCCAAAGAGTTCTTTTGCAAATAAATGTGTGCACACAATTTTGTTCCAACACTATACAAGCATACACACAACTCTTTGGCTTGGACCATGGTGGGGCTGCCTTGGCACACACAAATGATGAATTGTGCAACTAGTGGGCACATGTGGGGGGCATGGGTAATAAATGCTAAAAGTTTTGATGTGATGTATGGCATCATGTTCCCTCCAAATGTCTGAATGCAAACTAGGCTTAAACAAAGAAAACAAACAGAACCAGGATGATATTGGAGTTGACAAGAGACCACCACATTAATACGGGCTTGATTGTAGAGATTTTGTGCATTTTGAAATCAAAGAATAGAATATACCGCAATCAAGACGGTGTCGGTTGGTAGCTAGCCGATTGAGTACGGGTCGATCCACAGGGAGAATGATTCCTTTTCTTTATGTTCTAACGAGTTAAGTACAAAAAATTGGTGGTTTTGTTGTAGATCTAAAAATGGCTTGCTAGGGTTAGGATTAGGTTAGTTCGAAAAAGGGATTCTTCTCGCTTCTATCAATGCCCTAATTAAAAATATAGGTGTTAGGGTAATAGTCAACAACGGGGATTAGCACGACTAGGAAGAAACTAAGTTTCTTCCCTTTGGTCCTTGTCCGTCCGTTCTTGGCTCTTAGCCCTAATATCTGGTTAATTCAACCACAACCGGTCTAACTAGGGAATCACCGTTATCTCGTAGGATAGGATGCCGTAGTGAGCGGATTATGGTTGATTTTAAGAGAGTCCTTTAAATAAAATTATTTGGGCAAAGAAAGGAGGGAGAGAGATTTTCTTCTCTCAAACTTCCCTATCCTAACCCTAACAAGTGAGGAATTACTCACTCATTAGGAAGGTGCAATCAAATTCATTTTTATAATTTTTAATATTAGAAAACTAAATTGCAGATAATAAAAGACAGATAAAAATTCAGGAATTAAATTCAGATAAAAAGAATGCAAGATAAAAAAAATACCTTTATTGATGACCTCTCAACAATTCATTACAAATGAGAATTAAATCTAGAAATTGAAAAGAGATTAAGAACTAAAGAAAGGCATCTCAAAAGTGGCACCCAAAAGAGGCACCCAAAAGAGGCACACCCCAAAAGAGGCTGTAGGCTTTCCTATTTATAGATAGGAGAAACCCTAGGGTTTACATCTGATCCACATCTGAAATTACAATACTACCCTAAGAAAGCCGGGTCAAAGCACCGACTCCCACCGACATGCACCGACACGTGCTCTGCACGGCCGTGGATCCGCGGCCAGAAGCCTTGTTTGGCCGCGGTTCCGCTGCCGTTTGATGGGCTCTTGGGCTCATTTCTTCTGTGATACTTCAAGTTGCTTTTTTCTCCTGTTTTCTTTATTTGGTTCTTCAGACTCTTTTCTACTTTCTTCCAGATTTCCAACAGTGCAGAATTTGTGGACTTTTACCGTCAGCTTCGCGTTGAAGTCTTGAATCTTGTGCTGCCCTCGTACTTTGTGCACTCGAACTGTTCATTGATTTTTATTTGTTCCTTAAACTGTAGGCGGCATCAAACAGATTCATCTATTTGTTGGTCGTAGTCTCACATTTGTAGCGTCTTTTCACCATTTTCACTGTATTGTTCTGAGAACTTGTAACCTGCAACTATTTAGCAGACATGGATCAAAAGCACCTATTTATTTGTAATATGATTAAGATTGGAGAATATAATAATGCAAAATTCTGATATGAAAAAATACCCCCAAACATATCTTTTACTTATCCCGAGCAAAGCCAATTTTATTCTCGAAAAATCCTAACCTCACTTTCGCAGGGAGTCGCGATTGCACTGAGCTCGTGCAACAAGCCATTAAACCTCTAGGTGTCCCTAGTAGGAGGAGTGTTGTCTCCTGAGAGTTTTCAGCGGATACTACCCACAAAATCCGATCAATTTGGCCTGTTGACTTTCATTCTTCAATTAGGTATTCTAGCTAGAAATTCTATTATCTTTAACTTATAAATCATCAACCCATATTTTTCACACTACCTCTTCATTTAACTTAAAATCGTATATGTTCTGTAAATTTACTTAGCTTTTAGTATCTTTTGAATTTTCCTTCTAAGATTCCATCTAAACTTAGGAATTTTTGTCATCTCTACTGAAGATATAAGTCCTATTTTTCATTTCTATTTCTCATCCAAACCCAATTATATACCCCTACGTGTATGTATGTATCACCCCTACACTTGGAAATTCAATTCAAGTTATCATACTCTTGTCCATCTTCCAAAATACTTTTAGTTGGTGAATTTTAGATAAAATTGCTCACATATTCTTCATGCGACCGTTAATACTTCTTGAGGTACTGACGACTTACAAAATGTGCTTGCACATTTAGGCGTAATTCCTAGTCTTGCAATACCTAAGGCTTTAGCAGTGACTCCCAAACCAGTTGGTCTAAGTCACTAGGTGATAAAGCACCCTCGTTATATAATATATATATATATATATTTATTTATTTATTTTACGCAGCCTTAAGTAATTACAAAACCAGTGTTCATTTTTTTATATCTCTTATTTCACACTTATACTGTAATTTTTTTTTCATACTAAGGATTTTAGACAAGAGCATTTCAAGGTATCCTCTACTATCTCAAATTTCAAGGTGCGTGTATGTGCAAGTTGTAGGGTATATATTTTCAGAATTTATACTAAAGGTTCAGAATTATTTTTCAGAGTTACACTTCAATAAAAATTTCAATACTCTTCCCTTATTTTGACTTAGCCCAAGAACTGAACTCAAAATTTGCCTATTTTTAAATAAACTACAAAGACTTATATTTTCTACGGTTAAATTTTAAGAAAGGTTAGTTTTAGGGTTTTTAATTTACTAAGTTTAGGATCTAGTTTTTCCCTACTATTCAACCGTCATGTTGAACTTAAGTCAAATATGGCCAAAATTGAATTTTTCAATTTTTATAATTTTTATAATTTTTGATTTTTATGGGTTTTAAAATAAGCATGCAAATGCAAAAATATACACATGAATGCGAAGGAAGAAAACTTACCGAGCACACCCCAAACTTAAACTTGACAGTGTCCTCACTGTCAAGCTACACCAAGAGGGTCAAAATTGCTGGTACTCCCCTGTTAAGTTTTTTTTATTAACAGAAAAAGAAAACAAAATATATATACACAAAAAGGCCCCTCCAAACTTAAGTGAAACAGTGTTCCACTGTTGAAGCATTAAAGTTCAGAGTTAGGGAGGAGAAAAAACACAGTATCAAGCTATACAAGGCCTTACACAGGCCAAAGGTTAGCACCAACCATTCAAAATTTTTATCGTTATAATGGTGTGGTTGGTGAAAGAATGGAGTGTAGAGAAATGAAATGAGAAACACACGAGACCGTGTAGAGATAGAAGCAGTATACGGTATCGGTAGAGGAGAAGAACGGCGGAAGGGAAAAAGAAATGGTAGTGGTTCGACTTCTTCAGATGGATGTTGATTGATCATAAAATCCGTGTCATTTAGGAATGCGAGTTCGTCGGCGAAAATATCTTTGAAACTTTCATCGATGGTCCGATTGAACATTTTAATGTCAATAAGTGTCGCGCCAGAATTCAACACACTTGATTTTTCAAAAATTACGGAGTTAGGAGACTCGTAAGGCTCATCTACCTTATTCTCAAAAGAGTCTAAATCAAGTTGTTTTTCTAGAATTATCGAACTCAAAATATCGGATTGTGATTCATTAATACTCGCTATCATTAAAGGAAGATTAGAAGAAGAACCGGAGAAAGTGGGAGAAAGCAGTGGAATATGAACTTGAGGGTGGAAATGGAGTGTATAAATTAGCACAATTTGTAATGACCGATGTGTAAAAAGCGATTGTGCTAATCTATCAACCCACTCAGAAATGAGGTCAAATCCCTCAAGATTCGTGAGAAAAAATGGGTACGTCGAACTTGGTAAACCAGACATTGAAAATAAAAGTGTAACGGTTTCTTGCAAGGTCGGAACGAGGATAGAGGGAAGTGATTGAGGAAGGGTATCGGTTAAAGATTCAGGAGGGTGTACACAGTCAGTGGAAGGGACATGATGAATTGGAAAATCCGACTCATCAAGCAAAACTGGTTCATCCTTAATACTATCCTCAAAATTCCCCTCAAAAGTTATCTCATCCATGCATTTATCATCAAAATCTAGTTGCATATGGGGTTCGGGAGAAACATTTAATGTCTCAGGATGATGAATTGGAAAGAAAAACCCATCCAAATTTGTGGGTTCATCATCCAAAATATTCCCAGCGTCAATATTCTCGATCAAGTGAAAATTAAATTTCTCAGACACCTCATCAAAAGCATGGATATTAATCAATTTAGGTTCTAGAGTGGAGGTGTAGAGGTCAAAAGGATTGGTGGTGATTTCACTCGAAAGGGACCCTTCACAATGAGTTTGGATACTGGAAACTCCCAAATGGCTGAGTAGAAACAATGTCTAGGGAAGGTGTGAAAGTCGGGTAGGAATGGTAGGAATTGAATGGTTAGACAGGAGTAGGATCAATATTTGGATAAGAAGGTGAATGGAATTGTTGATCCAAAGAATTCGCAGTGGTGAAAGGAGTGAAAGATCGGTTACGAGATTGTTCAATATGTTCAGCAATAGACATGGGTTTCGGAGTTACCACCAGACTCTCAAAAGGGGTATCTACGTAAGAAGGTGGTGAAGGTTGAAACGGTTGATACAAAGTGGATTGCGGAGTCCAACTGTTTCTCCCAGACGCGTCTATTCGATCTTTCAAAGAAATTTTGGGCATGGAGGGGTCGTTTGAAATTCGACCAAAATAATACGCGTAGGAAGTAATGTCTGGTTGAGGGTACCAAAGTTCGGCAAGAGTTTTGCGAGGTGGGGTACCCATGATGTGAGAAAGGAGAAGAAAAAGAATGTGATGATTTTTTTATCTTCTATTTTTTTATTTTTTAAAATTTTTTTTATTTAAAAAAATTGTTTGTTTTTGAAAGTGTTTTTTTAGAAAGAGTTTTGCAAAAATTTGTACGGAACTACGGCACAATTTCAAACAATCACAATTTATACATGCACAATCAAGTCTAGAGCTAGGGTCTCCTAAGTCAACTAGACTGCTCCTAACTGTTCCAAAGGGCAAGTTGTGAGATATCCCTCAAATTGCCTCTTCACCGCCAATTGCGGCCAGGTAAGCACAAATGAAGAAAGGAGGGTTCTGCTCACGAATCACCGTGAGACGGGCCTTTTAAAGTTACCTTTCTCACTTGTCTAGCTTAGGCACCATAAACTCAGGTTTAGATAAACGACTGAATGCTCACAACCTTCCTCTGTCCTAATGAGCGCGACAGTCCTTAATTGGCTGAGTTTAGATATTTTTTTAATTAACTCGAGGGTTGATGCATATGTTTCTTGTGATTTCTGGGGTCTTAGGAAGGGTAATGAAATCCCTACCCAATCTTGATTGGTGTTATAACCCCTTAACAGTCCGTTTTAAAAATGCAAAGCAGTTAACACACCAAAATCTAAAACACTTGCAATTTTTTTTTATTTGGCAGCGCAAAGAATCCTGCACAAAAACAATTTATTGGAAAGAGAGAAGAATTTTGCGCAAAGAACCTTGTAGGAAAATGTTTCAGTGGAGTTCATAGGGTAGAAGAGAGGACAAAAATACTTACAGAGAATTTTGGGATGCTGACGTCTCTGGTTCCGCAGTCAATTGCTTGAATCCACCGCGGTTCCGCGGTGGTTAAGTTGGTTTGGATCTCCAAAATTTTTCTGTTGTCTGTTGTGATTCTCCTCTGTCTGTTCAGATATTCTGTTTGTTGATTTGTTCACTGGTTTTTTTTCCAGATCTGAATCTGTCCCTCTTCTTTTCCTGCGCAATTCACACAATACCTCTAAAAAAGAACAAGATGAAATTTTTATTTTATATTTTAAATTTTAAATTTTAAATTTTTAATTTTTTAACCCGAAATTACACAAAGAAAGAGACTACCGTCTCCCCGGCAACGGCGCCATTTGATTGTAGAGATTTTGTGCGTTTTGAAATCAAAGAATAGAATATACCGCAATTAAGACGGTGTCGCTTGGTAGCTAGCCGATTGAGTACGGGTCGATCCACAGGGAGAAGGATTCCTTTTCTTTATGTTCTAACGAGTTAAGTACAAAAAATTGGTGGTTTTGTTGTAGATCTAAAAAAGGTTTGCTAGGGTTAGGATTAGGTTAGTTCGAAAAAGGGATTCTTCTCGCTTCTATCAATGCCCTAATTAAGAATATAGGTGTTAGGGTAATAGTCAACAACGGGAATTAGCACGATTAGGAAGAAACTAAGTTTCTTCCCTTTGGTCCTTGTCCGTCCGTTCTTGGCTCTTAGCCCTAACCTCTAGTTAATTCAACCACAACCGGTCTAACTAGGGAATCACCGTTATCTCGTAGGATAGGGTGCCGTAGTGAGTGGATTATGGTTGATTTTAAGAGAGTCCTTTAAATAAAATTATTTGGGCAAAGAAAGGAGGGAGTGATTTCCTTCTCTTAAACCTTCCCTATCCTAATCCTAACAAGTGAGGAATTACTCACTCATTAGGAAGGTGACATCAAATTCATTTTTATAATTTTTAATATTAGAAAACTAAATTGCAGATAATAAAAGACAGATAAAAATTCAGGAATTAAATTCAGATAAAAAGAATGCAAGATAAAAATAAAAAAAATACCTTTATTGATGACCTCTCAACGATTCATTACAAAATGAGAATTAAATCTAGAAATTGAAAAGAGATTAAGAACTAAAGAGAGGCATCTCAAAAGAGGCACCCAAAAGAGGCACACCCCAAAAGAGGCTGTAGGCTTTCCTATTTATAGATAGGAGAAACTTTAGGGTTTACATCTGATCCACATCTGTGTTAGTTATATGTATGCCCTAGAGGCCATTACTGTACATTGGATGTATATTGTAGTGGATGCTGGGACATATATAGGTAGGACTTTCTTGCTCGACATGATAGTACGCTATCTGGTTGCTCTTTGTCTTAACATGTATACTTTCTGTCTCTCTGATTACATGTTGATAAAGCCCTTAGGATGAGTACTCGACTTCCAGGACTATGATGCAGATCATACTAGTGGGGCCTGGGTAGTCAATGAGTACATCCTTCATTGTTCCTAGTCGTGGGAATATCGAGACGGGGCGTCGATATTCCAGAGTAGACTAGCGTATATCTTCTCGACCCATGTGATGGGCGATGGATGATCCCATATCCATTGGTGTTTGACATCAGAGATGGTATGCGGGTGCTCAGTGGAGACTGGGTACACTGAACGGACTCGCCGAGAACTCCCAGATGGTATTATACCTCACGTCAGATGGCAGTTCTCTGGTGACACTGGTACAGCTTAGTCTGTTGACCCGAGATCGTCATAGAGTCTTGTGTGTCTCCCACTGTGCTTTGATTTCCACCCTACCACGGCTCTACTGATTCGTGCAAACAGGTGGTTTTTGGGTACAGTCCCGATTCACATGGAGGCAATGAGCGATAGGAGGGGATTCGTCTCTCCCGGTATTAGGGGTTGATGTTGCGCTATGCACGACTGGCCATAATAGGAAATCCCTGGCCAGGGTTGCAGTGATATACTGGTAAGAGTTATCAGTAGTTTCACGATAGTTATGGACCTAACGTCGGCATGACTTATCGAGCTACTGGGGTCTGACGTTTACCACCCCTAGGCGAGATATGCGACATATCAGACGAACAGACCGGACTGTACGGTAAGTGTTACTGGTTGGATTCACAGGAGTATGAGTGGGCTTGCTCGTCGATCTTCTGATCGCTCAATACCCGGGTGGCCGTTACGTTTAGCAGACCGCTTGCGGCTTGTGGGTGCTTGATATGATCATCATCTGCTACCGGCGTATTGACGAGTCTTTAGAGTCCTACACAGAGGTTTCCTGGCTCAAGCGAAACGAAATAGGAGCGCATAAGAGATATGTGCGGGACCGAGAATAATGTGTGTATGTGATACCGTATTCCATTCTCGCGATGAATGTGTCGAATGGTTGTATGCGATATAACCTAGTTATCGAATCAAGGATTGTTTCGATAAGCCGATACATTGGATATTAGTCGGTTATATGCGATATGACCGGATCGTTAAATCAAGTATTGATTTAATGATTTAATGCATAATTATATATTTGATGTATTACTTTGCATTAACTAATATTGGTTCACTTTAAAAGGATATTCTCACTTGATATGCACATTGTATATGTGATATACTTTTGTATACTTGTTTGTATCATGTTTGATGATACATGCATGCTTAGGTGTAGGTTTACTTTAAACCATGATTAAGTGATTGGTTAAGGTTTGATATATTTATTTATTCATTTATTTATTTTGGAAAGAAAATAAAATGGTTGCTTCTTTTGTTCTTTTCTTTGAAGCTTCAAGAAGCTTTGACCATTTTGTCTTCTTCTCCTAAACCTAACCATTCACTTAACCTTGGTTCATTCTCTACACTTAACCATGGTAGCTATTATGATAAGAATGAATGGGATTATCTTTTCAAGTTAATATTTTTATTTTCTATCATAAAACTTATCATATCTTCTTCTTCTTCTTTATCTTCTTCTTCCATGAAGAAAAGCTTGCTACATCAATGGCAAGTGATGAAAACAAGTGAGAAATCCAATTCTAAAGTGAACCCACTTCCTATTTCTTCATCCTCTACCTCTTACCAAGTAGTATAGGGTGTTTTCTTCATAAGTTTCATGACTTGGTGAAGTCGGAGTTTGATCTTGTGATGCCTCGACGTAGATCATCTTCGGCATCGAAGCCGACGATCAAGCCCGCCTATTTCTTCGATGAAGCCGATGCTAGAGTTCGGGATCCGACTTGGACAGCGGAGAGACATCGTCGCGGAGCTTAACAAGTGGTGGACCAGATCTACAAAGGTTGTAGTCACTTTCCTTTAGCATTTAATTCGTTTACATGCTTGCATCGCCTATATATCTAGTTAACGATCCGTATTAGGGTTTGTAGGCACTTGTAAAATTTGAATTAGCCATGCTTGATCACTTGTGAGACTTCATTAGTGTGCCTAGGAACCCTACAGTGGTATCAGAGCCTGGCTAGAGCCTTAGGCGATGCGTAGACGGAGTTAGAAATCCGATCGTACCGAAACCCTAACCCTAATATTGCTCTCTGTACATTTTTGTAAAATGTGGATTTTTGTAAATTAAAAATATGCAGAAAAATTAGCAGGGGATTGTAAGGGTTACTGGAAAATTCGATGGCCTAATTCCTTAAAGGCGCCGCGGATCCGCGGCATGAGCATGCTCATGCGGCGGTTCTGCGGCCATTTTGTCTTGTTGTGCATCGAATTTTGCACCATAATTCTTAGTTTGCAGTGCTGGTTTTCCTGGGAATTTTTAATATTTTTTTAAGAGTTGAATATTCTGGGTTGTTTTGGGGATTCGGTGTATCGATCGGATTGTCTAATTTTGTCTGTGTGTTTTTCCGGGTAATTTTTAGAATATGTTAAAAAGTTCGACCGGATATAAATACCCACTTTTTCCCCTGTCGGGAAATTTCCAAGTGTTGGATTTTTCCGAGGTTTAAAAACGTTCTAAGTAGTGCAAGTAACGCGATGGTTCCTCTAGAAGACAACAAACCTTAACTCGATTATGTGACCGTCTTGAACTGCCCTTTGAACCTTTGGGTTTGGGGTAGTACGGCGTGCCACATGTGAGGCGTTGGCTTGACCCTTCTACGGCTGGACTGTTGGTACTGAGGCACGAACTGAATGTTGTTAGACTTATTTCATGTGTTGAGCTGTTTCGGGAAAACTTGGGTGTTCGATTGTTCGATCGGAAAGTTTAACATTTTCTATTTATCCGGAATGTGATACAATAATTGGAATTCATAAGTAGTTATGAGATAACGGAATGAATGTTATAAACATAGCAGTTTAGTCTCACTTGATCGGTTGCCACGGAGTTTTGATGTGATCAAAAGTCCGTCGCAATCACATAGCGTACGCGGATACTCGCCGGGTAAACTTAATAGACAGCCTCACTCCATAGCCCCGACCAAGTGACTGTAGGAAAACCCCGTCGCCGAAAGCATCCGTTCGGGCGCTCGCGGTAGCGGTGTTCCGCCTTAGTGCACTTCGTCGACGGTATCGGGGGTGCGGCCGCCTACTAAAGTTTGCGACGAGCATTCGATCTGAATGTCGGGAATCCTGTTGAATTGCCCGACTTTATATTGAAAAGTGTTTTCGATTTTGAGACTAAAATGCGGGGTTTATAATTGTTAGGCATGTGATGTCTAAGGAATTCATTTGATTAGGCATGTGATGTCTAAAGAGATTGCGGATTCCAACTGTTGTAGTTTTACACTTTCTTTTCTGTGACCGTAAGTGTAATATGTGACATTGCCGGTTTCGTTGCTATATGTCAACGACAATTGGGATGTACATATTTACTTACGTTGATGACATGTGTTGTTATGTGTTGCTGGATATGTTATATTGGATCGTCGTGGTTGAATAGCCGGGGTTTTTTTTATGTGAGATGAGTGTTTTTCATTTTCATTCATGTAAAAACTTGTATGTAATATTCTTTTATTTGGGCACTTCCAGGTTGCGGATGTTGTCACCATTTGTATATTATTTACTTTTCTGCACTAGGATAGACCTAAGGAGAGGAGCACAAGTAACCGGGTTCTGGGGTCCAGTGGGAGACCAACTCGAGGAGTCGAGTCCGGGTCTCCTAACCCTAGAATTGGTAGGGTTGCTTGCCACTCTCGTAGGGGTCTAGGGGTGTGGGATTGGCTATTCATCACGACCGTGGAATCCGTGTTTTATACTGGCTCGTATTGAAAACACGGACGTCCTAGTATATCCAATATTTCATATGTTTCTTCTGCTGTGATTTATCTGCGATGTGATCATGTGATGTTATGTGACAGATATTATATATAGTATATATGATATATTATATAAACGTTGCTTATGTTTTACACCCGCGCTAGCCCTGCCCCGCTCTGCCGTTAGTTACCTAACCTAACGGTGCAGACGGGACATCGAGGCGAATGCGGATGGCATAAGCGTACGTTATATTTATCTGTGATGTTTAGGTGGACTTAAATGATGGGATATTCATTAATGTGATTAATGAAAGAAAATAAACCTAAAAGATGTTGTGGAATCGAATTTCAATATAAAAACAGGTAGCTACAGTTCTTGCTTTGCATCGTGGTGTTCATTATAGAACATCCTGCACCTTATTCGATGAGGAAAGGACCGAGATCCCTTCGCCGGGAGTGACTCCTTTAGCAATAACTGGCAGATGCTACAACCCTCGGTTTGTCTTTGATCGCTTCTATAGTTTCCGCTTTGCACAGTGATATATATGATATATCCCGCACCTCATTCGACGAGGAAAGGGCCGACGATCCCTTCACCGGGAGTGACCCCTTTAGCAAAACTAGAAAAGCCTAAAAAACATTCCATTTAAAAACCATTTGATTCCGCAACGAGATCAAGTTCAAAGCGTTAAAGGTTTTCATAAAAACCATTCGCAACCCTCCGTCATTTTAGGAAGTAGAGTACTTAGTATTCGTGCTGTGTTTGTTGACCATAGTCAAAGCACAGTGTACGGTAGCTAAGTGATGTCTTCCTACACAGCATATGATGCGATTAGTTAGGACAGTCGCGTGACTTTGTTGACCTTAGTTAAGGGTCATGTGGGTGGGTCTAATTAATCACGAAATGACGGGTAGAACTTGACTAGTACTTATGATTTGTTGACCATAGTTAAGGTCATAGGTGCTAGGGGTAAAAACCTTTATCGGGAGTTTCAAGTGTTGAAATTTGCAATGAGATTGCATACCTTTTATGTGATAGTTGGATCCCGATACCCACTGCGAGTAATTGTTACTCCTGGGAGAGTTTTGCACTTTGCAATTAGCCGATCAAGTAGGTGTCTAGAAAGGTGTCAACGGGGTTACGCCTCTGGGAAAACGAGGTTTACTGTAATTAGGTCCGTGCGAAAGCACGGGGAACCTCCCTCAAAGTACCGACACTGGCCTGGCTGAAAGATTGGCGAACTTGTAGAGTGCAATTAATCCCGGCTAGTCTTTCCTTTTAAGGTTTGAAGGAAGATTTGATAAAAACAGTGGGAGCCATCCTGATTAGATAAAATATATAACCAATCTAATCTTGCAAGAGCGCACGCAGAGTGCTTTCTTCTCTCTCTCTCCTGGTAGCGACCATATCACGCCTTAATCAAGATAATAATACAGATATTGACCGAACCCGCTTGTTATACTGAGCTGGGGAACGTTGGTCCCGCTCCAACTTATGATTGTTATAAGACAGAGCAGAAAATTGGGGATTACCAGAATTCCCGTGCCACCCAAACGAAGAGAGTGCATGCTGATGCATCATCTTCGGGTGTGTTCATTACAAAGAACTGTTTCTCAGTATCCTCCGCATCCTGGGTATATGATACCGGATCTGGATCCTAGATATGTAATCTGTTGCATAGGGCTACAAAAGGGTAGAAAAACTGAGAACGGGTGATAAGTTTCATGAGACAGAAAACGGGGCAAGTGTTGCAGCCAAGTCTGTTGGTCACTGTCACCCTGTATTACCAATACATTGATTCTGAACGAATGTTATTAGATACCGAACCTGATATACAAAATCATATCAGTCTCTTTATCAGTAAAGAAATGATAAAATTTTGTATTGTTGGATAATGTTTTGAACATTTCCTATATCAAAAGTTGATCGGTTCAGGCACGTTATCAAAAAGCGTTGATGTTCTAAATCAAACTACAGTTCTTAGTATGCGAAATACACACAAGAGGAAGAGTTCAGAAATGAACGAATCCTTCTTGAGGTATTGTAGACTGGGTTATATCAATGCGACCCGACTAGCTAAGTTGCACATAGATGCATATTTAAATCAGTTTGAATTTACATCTTGTGAAACTTGCCAGTCATGTCACAAAGATAAGATGACCATAGCTCTGTTTGTTGGAAACAGAGAAAGAGTTAGTAAACTCTTGGGACTGATACATTATGATGTATGTAAGGTCTCCTGTCTACACATGCCAGGACTGGTTCTTTATACTTCATTATGTTCTCTGATGATCTCTCAAGATTCTGACATATGTTCCTGTTGAAACACAAGTCCGAACCTTTTGAGATATTCACAGAATATAAGTTAGAAGTAGAGAACCAAAAACCGGGTATAAGTATTATGTCCTATGATAAGATCAGGGAGGAGAATACTTGTGCATCGCATTCCTGGACTATTCTAAAGGAGAATGAGATTCTCTCTCAGTGTTACTCCTCTGAATACACCACAGCACAACGGTGTATCGGGGTGGAGCAATCGCACAATATTAGATATGGTGTGCTCTATGATGAGTATTACTGAGTTACCTATTTCCTTTTGGAGTTATGCACTTATGAAGTTGCATACCTATTGAATAGGGTTCGAATCAAATCAGTGTCTACCACTCCATATGAGATATGGTGTGGGAAGAGCCTATCTCTTAAGTAAGTTAAGATCTGGGGTTGTCCGGCCTATGTCTAAATGCAAAATCCGGACAAGCTCGAGGCAAGGTCAGTTATGTAGAACTGGAAATGTTCCAGCTATACAAACTGCAGCTAATGATTTGACAGAACCAAAGGATTCAATAGTTCCCGACGAACCTCAGCCTCTCCGCCGATCTAGCAGGGTTCCTCACCTGCTTGAGAGATACTTCGGTTTCTCGATGACAGTGGGAGCAAGGATTGCATCATGAGATGATGACCCAACTAGTTTCGAGTAAGCCATCAAGAGTAGGGACTCTGTAAGAATGGCTGGATGCTTAGCGATCTGAGATGGAATCCATATACACCAACAAAGTATGGACTTTGGTTGCGATATCTGAAGGGTTAAATCCCCATCAGGAGCAAGTATATCTTGAGAAGATTACTTGGTGTATATGGAAAAGTTGAGACTTTCAAAGCTAGACTTGTTAAAGGTTTTATCATCAACCAGGTATGGATAATGATGAAACCTTTTCTAGGGACTATGCTTAAGTCTATCTAGATCCTACTTGCCATTGCTGCATACCATAACTACGATATCTGGTGGTTGGGTGCCATGACTACTTTTCTAAATATTGATTTAGAAGAGAACGTCTATAAGAACACAGCCAGAGGGCTTCGTAAACAGTGGGAGCAGCGGAAACGTGCGCAAGTTGCTTTAGATAATGAAGCAGGCATCGCGGAGTTGGAACGTCTGTTTTGATGTGATAGTCAAAGTGTTTGACTTCATCAAAATGGTAGATGAACCTTGTATATACAAAAAGGACAGTAGGGAGTATGGTGCTGATCTTCGTATTGTACGTAGACAACATACTCTAGATAGGAAAAGAGTTTCCTATACTACGATTGGTCAATCTCCTATTATCACATGGATTCTCCAAATAGGATAAAGGTGATACCTTCTCGATCCTGGGGAGAATCGCTGGAAAAGTTCCAGAGTGATAAGGACGACTGAATGTCAGTCGCAGGCATTGTCTTTACCCTCGGTAAAGGGACGGTATGTTGGAAGATTTCCAAGCTAGATACCATGACAAACTAGACGATAAAGGCTGGTAACATCGCTATTAAAGATACTACCAAAGAGGCAGTTTGGGTGTATATTGGTTCATAAGATGAACTAGGTTCCTACCATTGTGTGACAATGGAACTATGGCTTTGGCCAAAGAAACCCTGGTCCCATCAGTGACCCAGACATATTCTGAGGCAGCATCACCTGATCATGGAGATAGTTGATCTCCAGGGTGATCGAGGTTGGGAGAGTAGACTCAGAGGACAACACGGCGGATCCACTCACGAAGGCCTTTTCCCAAAGAGAGACTTTTAGGGGATGGTTGAGTATTAGATACTACAACCACTGCTACAGATGGCCCTAGTGCAAGTGGGAGATTGTTAGTTATATGTATGCCCTAGAGGCCATTACTGTACATTGGATGTATATTGTAGTGGATGCTGGGACATATATAGGTAGGACTTTCTTGCTCGACATGATAGTACGCTATCTGGTTGCTCTTTCTCTTAACATGTATACTTTCTGTCTCTCTGATTACATGTTGATAAAGCCCTTAGGATGAGTACTCGACTTCCAGGACTATGATGCAGATCATACTAGTAGGGCCTGGGTAGTCAATGAGTACATCCTTCATTGTTTCTAGTCGTGGGAATATCGAGACGGGGCGTCGATATTCCAGAGTAGACTAGCGTATATCTTCTCGACCCATGTGATGGGCGATGGATGATCCCATATCCATTGGTGTTTGACATCAGAGATGGTATGCGGGTGCTCAGTGGAGACTGGGTACACTGAACGGACTCGCCGAGAACTCCCAGATGGTATTATACCTCACGTCAGATGGCAGTTCTCTGGTGACACTGGTACAGCTTAGTCTGTTGACCCGAGATCGTCATAGAGTCTTGTGTGTCTCCCACTGTGCTTTGATTTCCACCCTACCACGGCTCTACTGAGTCGTGCAAACAGGTGGTTTTTGGGTACAGTCCCGATTCACATGGAGGCAATGAGCGATAGGAGGGGATTCTTCTCTCCCGGTATTGGGGGTTGATGTTGCGCTATGCATGACTGGCCATAACAGGAAATCCCTGGCCAGGGTTGCAGTGATATACTGGTAAGAGTTATCAGTAGTTTCACGATAGTTATGGACCTCACGTCGGCATGACTTATCGAGCTACTGGGGTCTGACGTTTACCACCCCTAGGCGAGATATGCGACATATCAGACGAACAGACCGGACTGTACGGTAAGTGTTACTGGTTGGATTCACAGGAGTATGAGCGGGCTTGCTCGTCGATCTTCTGATCGCTCAATACCCGGGTGGCCGTTACTGTAGGGTTCCTAGGCACGCTAATGAAGTCTCACAAGGCATCAACCATGCCAATTTCAAATTTTACGGTGCCGAGAAACCCTAGACTAGATCGTTGACTAGAAATTTAGGCGAAAAACTAAACTAGTTAACAACTTAACTAAAGGAGAGAGGCTACAACCTTTGTAGATACAGATATCCACTTCCTTGGCTCCACGTAGGCGTTCTCTCGCTGTCCATCTCGAATCCCGGACTCGATCGTCGGCTTGATCGGAGAAATGGGCGGACTAGGTCGTCGGCTTCGTGCCGAAGATGATCTACGTCGAGGCATCACAAGTTCAAGCTCCGACTTCACAAATTTGTGAAACTTGTGAAGAAAACACCCAAAACAACTTGGCAAGAGGTAGAGGGTGAAGAAATAGGAGGTGGGTTCACTTTAGAATTTGATTTCTCACTTTAGAACTCAAGTTGCCATTGATGGCATCAAGCTTTCTTTCTTGAAGAAGAAGATCAAGAAGAAGAAAATGTTATGATAAGTATTTTTAAAATGAAAAAGAAAATGAATACTTATCATAATCTTAACCATAGTTAAGTGTAGAGAATGAACTAGGGTTAGTTCAAATGGTTAGGGTTAAGCATGAGACAAGAATGGTGACTAAGTCAAAGCTTCATGAAGCTTCAATAAGAAACAAAGAAAGCCACCATTCTCATCTTTATCTTTTCCAAATAAATAAATGAACAAATAAATAAATAAATGAATATGCAAAACCCTAATCATCAAATTAATCATGGTTTAATTCTATACACTTAACTAAATGATCAAGTATCATCAAACATGATACAAATATGTGCACAAAAGTATATCACATATACTTCTTGCACATCAAGTGAGAAAATCCATTTAAAGTGAACTAATACTAGCTAATGCAAAGTAATATATCAAATATATAATTATACATTAAATCATTAAATCAACACTTGATTTAACGATCCGGTCATATCGCATATAACCGACTAGTATCCTTTGTATCGGCTTATCGAATCAATCCTTGATTCGATATCTAGGTTATATCGAATATAACCAATCGATACATCCATCGTGAGAATGAAATACGGTATCACATACACGCATTATTCTCGGTCCTGCACATATCTCATATGCGCTCCTATTTCGTTTCGCTTGAGCCAGGAAACCTCTGTGTAGGACTCTAAAGACTCGTCAATACGCCGGTAGCAGATGATGATCATATCAAGCACCTACAAGCCGCAAGCGGTCTGCTAAACGTAACGGCCATCCGGCTATTGAGCGATCAGAAGATCGACGAGCTAGCCCGCTCATACTCCTGTGAATCCAACCAGTAACACTTACCATACAGTCCGGTCTGTTCGTCTGATATGTCGCATATCAAATCTAGGGGTGGTAAACGTCAGACCCCAATAATCGATAAGTCGTGCCGATGTGAGGCTCATAACGGGTCGAGAAACTACTGGTAACACTTACCAGCAAATCTCTGATCAGCCCTGGCCAGGGACTTCCCTGTTACGGCCAATCGAGCACTGCGCAACATCAACCCCCAATACCGGGAGAGACGAAACCCCTCCTATCGCTCATTGCCTCCATGTGACTCGGGACTGTACCCAAAGACCACCGTTTTGCACGCCCTCATGGACGTGGTAAGGTGGAGATCAAAGCACAGTGGGAATCACACAAGACTCTATGACGATCTTGGGTCTACAGACTAACCTGTACAAGTGTCACCTGAGAACTGCCATCTGACGTGAGGTATAATACCATCTGGGAGTTCTCGGCGAGTCCGTCCAGTGTATCCAGTCTCCACTGAGCACCCGTATACCATCTCTGATGTCAAACACCAATGGATATGGGATCATCCATCGCCCATCTCATGGGTCGAGAAGCGTATACGCTAGTCTACACTGGTATATCGATGCCCTGTCTCGATACACCCACGACTAGGGACCTTGAAGGATGTACTTATGGACTACCATGTCCCACTAGTATGATCTGCATCATAGTCCAGGTAGTCAAGTACACATCCTAAGAGCTTTATCAACATGTAACTATAAGGCAGTTTAAAGAGACAAGTGTACATGTTAAGATAAAGAGTAACCATATAGCATACTATCATATCGAGCAAGAAAGTTATCTCTATATATATGTCCAAGCATCTAATATAATAAACATCATCTGTACAATACTGGCCTCTAGGGCATACATACAACTAACAATCTCCCACTTGCACTAGAGCCAGCTGCTGTAGTATCGCATACCGAGCATCCCGAAGAGTCTCTCAAACTGTATCTGGGGAATGGCCTTCGTGAGTGGATCCGCCGTGTTGTTCTTCGTGTCAACCCTCCTGACCTCGATCTCCCGGTGATCAACTATCTCCCGGATCAGGTGATACCGCCTCAGAATATGCCTAGATCGCTGATGGGACCTGGGTTCCTTGGCCAAAGCCACCGCTCCATTGTTATCGCAATACAAAGGTATTAGATGCTCAATGGATGGAACCACTCCAAGTTCAGTAATGAACTTCTTGATCCAGACAGTCTCTTTGGCAGCATCGTTGGCAGCGATGTATTCAGCCTCCATCGTCGAGTCTGCCACGGTTTCCTGCTTGGAACTCTTCCAGCTAACCGCCCCTCCGTAAAGGGTAAAGACAAAACCCGACTGCGACTTAGAGTCGTCCTTATCACTCTGGAAGCTCGAATCGGTAAAGGACTCCACTTGGAGTTCTCCGTTACCATACACCAAGAGCATCTCTTTAGTCCTTCGTAAGTACTTGAGAATGCTCTTCACAGCTGTCCAGTGACTCTCTCCAGGATCAGCTTGATACCTGCTCACTACACTTAGTGAGTATGCTACATCGGGTCTGGTGCATAGCATCGCATACATGATAGAGCCTACAGCCGAAGCATAGGGTATCCCTTGCATGCGAGCTCTCTCCAAATCAGTCTTGGGAGACATCTCTTTGGAGAGAGTGACTCCAGAGATCGTGGGCAAGTTCCCACGCTTGGATTCTTCCATACTAAACCTCTTTAGTATGGTGTCAATGTACCTGGATTGGGACAATCCCAATATCCGTTTGGATCTATCTCTATAGATCCTGATTCCCAATATGCAGGAGGCATCACCAAGATCTTTCATCGAGAATCTTTATGATAAGAAGAGCTTGACCGATTGCAGCATAGGAATATCATTTCCTATCAAGAGTATGTCGTCCACGTACAATACGAGGAAGACAACCTTACTCCCTGCCACCTTCTTGTAAATACAAGGTTCATCTGGGTTTTTGACGAAATCAAACTCTTTGATAACGACGTCAAAGCAGATGTTCCAACTCCGCGATGCTTGCTTTAATCCATAAATGGATTTAAGCAGCTTGCACACCTTCCCGCTGCTCCCACTGTCTACGAAGCCCTCTGGCTGAGTCATGTACATGCACTCTTCTAAATCACCATTTAGAAAGGCGGTCTTAACATCCATTTGCCTGATTTCGTAATCATGATATGCAGCGATGGCAAGCATGATCCGGATGGATTTAAGCATAGCCACTGGAGAAAAGGTCTCGTCATAGTCCACACCCGGTCTTTGACGAAAACCCTTTGCTACAAGTCTAGCTTTGAAAGTCTCCACTTTCCCATCTACACCAAGTTTTTTCTTGAAGATCCATTTGCTCCCAATGGGTTTTACCCCTTCAGGAGCAACTTCCAAAGTCCATACTTTGTTGGTGTACATGGATTCCATCTCGGACCGCATAGCATCCAGCCATTTCACCGAGTCCCTACTCGTGATGGCCTGCTCGAAGCTAGTTGGGTCATCATCCTCCATGATGCAATCCTCGCTCCCTCCATCCATGAGAAAACCGTAGTATCTCTCAGGCTGGCGAGGAACCCTACTAGATCGGCGGAGAGGCTGAGCTTCATTGGGAGCTACTGAATCTTCTGGTTCCACTAAATCTTCAGTTACGGTTTGTGTATCTGGAATTTCTTCCAGCTCTACCACTTTTCCACTAATTTCTTTTTCAAGAAATTCTTTTTCTAAAAAGGTGGCATGTTGAGCAACAAACACTTTTTGTTCCTCACTGTGGTAGAAAAAATACCCATATGAGTTCTTTGGATATCCCACAAACTTGCAAAGAACTGACCGTGCCTCGAGCTTGTCCGGATTTTGTCTTTTGACATAGGCTGGACAACCCCATATCTTAACTCGTTTAAGATATGGCCTCTTCCCACTCCATATCTCATATAGTGTGGTAGGTACAGATTTAGATGGAACTTGATTCAATAGGTATGCTGCTGTCTCCAGTGCATATCCCCAGAAGGAAATAGGTAACTCAGCTGTGCTCATCATAGAGCGCACCATATCCAATAGGGTGCGGTTCCTCCGTTCTGATACACCGTTGTGCTGTGGTGTATATGGAGGAGTTAGCTGAGAGAGAATCCCATTCTCTTTTGGGAAGTCCAGGAATTCATTGCTCAAGTATTCACCTCCTTGATCAGATCGAAGGATTTTAATACTTTTTCCGGTTTTGTTTTCGACTTCTTGTTTATATTCTCTAAATTTCTCAAAAGCTTCTGATTTGTGTTTCATTAGGAACACATATCCGAATCTAGAGAGATCGTCAGTGAATGTAATGAAGTACGAAGAACCATCCCTGGCATGTGTAGACATGGGACCGCATACATCACTATGTATCAGTCCCAAGAGTTTGGTAACTCTTTCTCCGTGTCCCGTAAACGGAGTTTTGGTCATCTTGCCTTTGAGACATGACTGGCAAGTGTCATAAGATGAAAATTCGAATGGTTTCAAATATCCATCCTTATGCAACTTAGCCAGTCGTGTCACATTGATGTGACCCAGTCTACAATGCCACAAGAAAGATTCGTTCAGTTCTGAACTCTTCCTCTTGTGTGTGTTTGTTATACTCAGAACTGTTGATTGGTTTAGAACATAAATGCCATTGCACAACGTGCCTGATCCAACCAACTTTTGGTTACGGAAAATGTTCATAACATTATCCTGTAATACAAAATTATATCCCTCTTTACTCAATAAAGAAACCGATATAATGTTGCATATCAGGTTCGGCATGTAATAACATTCGTTCCGAACCAATGTATTACCAGTTGGTAATACAAGGTGATATTCCCCGACAGTCTTAGCTGCAACAATTGCACCATTTCCAACTCTAATGTCTTTATCACCTTCTCCAAGTTCTCTACCTTTTCTAAGCCCATGTAACTGATTACATATATGGGATCCTGACCCGGTATCTAATACCCAGGACGTAGGGCAAATGGAGAAACAGTTCTCTGTAACGAACACACCCGAAGAAAATGCATTATCATGTACTTTCTTCAATCGGGTGGCATGGGAATCCTGGTATTCCCCTATATCCTGTTCAGTCCTATAACTCTTATAGGAAAGAACGGAACCAACGTTTCCCAGCACAGTATAACATGCGGGTTCGGTCAATACATCCATATTATTATCTTTATTAAGGCATGAAATGGTCTCTACCTGGAGAGAGAGAGAAGAAAACACTTTAGCGTAAGCTCGTGCAAGATTAGATTGGTTATTATCTTATCTAATCAGGATGGCTCCCACTGTTTTTATCAAATCTTCCTTCAAACCCTAAAAGGAAAGACTAGCCGGGATTAATTACACACTACAAGTTCGCCAATCTTTCAGCCAGGCCAGTGTCGGTACTTTGAGGGAGGGCCTCCGTGCTTTCGCACGAACCTAATTACTGTAAACCTCATTTTCCCAGAGGCGTAACCCCGTTGACACCTTTCTAGACACCTACTTGATCGGCTAATTGTAATGTGTAAAACTCTCCCAGGAGTAACTCTTACTCGCAGTGGGTATCGGGATCCAACTATCTCATAGAAGGTATGCAATCTCATTGCAAATTTCAACACTTGAAATTCCCGATAATGCTTTTGCCCCAAACGATCTATGACCTTGACAAGGTCAACAAACCATAGACCGTAAGTCAAGTTCAACCCGTCATTTCTTGATTGAATTAAACCCACCCGCACGACCCTTGACAAGGTCAACAAGGCCGTACGACTACCCTAACTCAATCTGCATCATATGCATAAGCAGATAAATACTGGTTAGCTACCGCACACTGCGCCTTGACAAGGTCAACAAACGCAGCACGAATACTAAACATGACTTATCTGAAATGACGGAGGGCTACGACAGGTTTTTCTGAAAACCTATTGCGTAATGAACTTGATATCGTTGTAGAATCAAATGAAGTTTTGAAATGGAGTGATTTTGAGGCTTTTCTAGTTTTGCTAAAGGGGTCACTCCCGGTGAAGGGATCGTCGGCCCTTTCCTCGTCGAATGAGGTGCGGGATATATCATATATATCGCTGTGCAAAGCAGAAACTATAGAAGCAATCAAAAACAAGCCGAGTGTGTAGCATCTGCCAGTTATTGCTAAAGGAGTCACTCCCGGTGAAGGGATCTCGGTCCTTTCCTCATCGAATAAGGTGCAGGATATATCATATATACCGCTATGCAAAGCAAGAACTGTAGCTACCTGTTTTGTTTAAAATTTGATTCTACAATATCTTAGGTTTCTTTTCTTTCATTAATCACATTAATGAAGTCCCATCATTTAAATACCTAAACATCACAGATAAATACGACGTACACTTATGCCATCCGCATTCGTCTCGATGTCCCCTCGTGCACCGTTAGGTTAGGTAACTAACGACAGAGCAGGGCAGGGCTAGTGCGGGTGCAAAACATAAGTAACGTCTATATATAATATATCATATATACTATATACTGTATCTATCACAGAACATCACATGATCACATCACAGATCTCGCAGCAGAAGAAACATATGAAACATTGGATATACTAGGACGTCCGTGTTTTCAATACGAGCCAGTATAAAACACGGATTCCACGGTCGTGATGAATAGCCAATCCCACACCCCTAGACCCCTACGAGAGCGGCAAGCAACCCTACCAATTCTAGGGTTAGGAGACCCGGACTCGACTCCTCGAGATGGTCTCCCACTGGATCCTAGAACCCGGTTACTTGTGCTCCCCTCCTTAGGTCTATCCTAATGCGGAAAAGTAAATAATATACAAAAGGTGACAACTTCCGCAACCTGGAAGTGCCCCAAATTAAAGAATATTACATACAAGTTTTTACATGAATGAAAATGAAAAACACTCATCTCACATAAAAACCCCCGGCTATTTGAACACGACAATCCAATATAACATATCCAGCAACACACAACATCACATGTCATCAACGTAAGTAAATATGCGCATCCCAATTGTCGTTGACATATAGCAACGAAACCGGCGATATCACATATTACACTTACGGTCACAAAAAAGAAAGTGTAAAACTACAACAGTTGGAATCCGCAACCTCTTTAGACATCACATGCCTAATCAAAATGAAATACTTAGACATCACATGCCTAACAGTTATAAACCCCGCATTTTAGTCTCATTATCGAAAACACTTTTCAATATCAAGTGAAACTAAACCGCTAGATTTATAACATTCATTCAGTTATCTCATAACTGTTTGTGAATTCCAATTATTGTATCCCATTCCGGATAAATAGAATATATTAAACTTTCCGATCGAACATTCGAACACCCAAGTTTTCCCGAAACCGTTCAACACATGAAATAGGTTCAAAGACATTCACTTCATGCCTCAGTACCAACGGTCCAGCCATAGAAGGGTCAAGCCAACGCCTCACATGTGGCACGCCGTACTGCCCCAAACCCGAAGGTTCAAAGGGCAGTTCAAGACGGTCACATAATCGAGTTAAGGTTTGTTGTCTTCTAGAGAGACCATCGCGTTACTTGCACTACTCAGAACGTCCTTAAACCACAGAAAAATCCAACACTTGGAAATTTTCCGGCAGGGGAAAAGTTGGGTATTTATATCCGGTCGAACTTTTTAACATATTCTAAAGTTATCCGGAAAGCCACATAGAAAAGATTTGATAATCCGATCGAATCGTCGATTCCCAATACAACCCCAGAACACTCAACTCTTGAGTCAAATTAAAAATTCCCAGAAAATTCAGCATAATAAAATAGTAATTACTGTGCAAAATTGTAGTGATGATGTCATCATATTGCCGCGGAACCGCCGCAGAAGCCAGGCTTCTGCCGCGGTTCCGCCGCACTATTTACTGTTCATTAGATAAATTTTGCATCGTAATTCTTAGATTTCCCTGCTGAATTTTTTAAGCATTTTTAATATGGAAAAATCCCAGATTTTAGAAAATGTCCAGCGAGCACTTGGGTTTTAGGGTTTCGAGTTCGTTCGGGTTTCAAACGTCGTCTAGACTTCGCCTAAGGATCTAGCTAGGCTCTGATACCACTGTAGGGTTCCTAGGCACGCTAATGAAGTCTCACAAGGCATCAACCATGCCAATTTCAAATTTTACGGTGCCGAGAAACCCTAGACTAGATCGTTGACTAGAAATTTAGGCGAAAAACTAAACTAGTTAACAACTTAACTAAAGGAGAGAGGCTACAACCTTTGTAGATCCGGATATCCACTTCCTGGGCTCCACGTAGGCGTCCTCTCGCTGTCCATCTCGAATCCCGGACTCGATCGTCGGCTTGATCGGAGAAATGGACGGACTAGGTCGTCGGCTTCGTGCCGAAGATGATCTACGTCGAGGCATCACAAGTTCAAGCTCCGACTTCACAAATTTGTGAAACTTGTGAAGAAAACACCCAAAACAACTTGGCAAGAGGTAGAGGGTGAAGAAATAGGAGGTGGGTTCACTTTAGAATTGGATTTCTCACTTTAGAACTCAAGTTGCCATTGATGGCATCAAGCTTTCTTTCTTGAAGAAGAAGATCAAGAAGAAGGAAATGTTATGATAAGTATTTTTAAAATGAAAAAGAAAATGAATACTTATCATAATCTTAACCATAGTTAAGTGTAGAGAATGAACTAGGGTTAGTTCAAATGGTTAGGGTTAAGCATGAGACAAGAATGGTGACTAAGTCAAAGCTTCATGAAGCTTCAATAAGAAACAAAGAAAGCCACCATTCTCATCTTTATCTTTTCCAAATAAATAAATGAACAAATAAATAAATAAATGAATATGCAAAACCCTAATCATCAAATTAATCATGGTTTAATTCTATACACTTAACTAAATGATCAAGTATCATCAAACATGATACAAATATGTGCACAAAAGTATATCACATATACTTCTTGCACATCAAGTGAGAAAATCCATTTAAAGTGAACTAATACTAGCTAATGCAAAGTAATATATCAAATATATAATTATACATTAAATCATTAAATCAACACTTGATTTAACGATCCGGTCATATCGCATATAACCGACTAGTATCCTTTGTATCGGCTTATCGAATCAATCCTTGATTCGATATCTAGGTTATATCGAATATAACCAATCGATACATCCATCGCGAGAATGAAATACGGTATCACATACACGCATTATTCTCAGTCCTGCACATATCTCATATGCGCTCCTATTTCGTTTCGCTTGAGCCAGGAAACCTCTGTGTAGGACTCTAAAGACTCGTCAATACGCCGGTAGCAGATGATGATCATATCAAGCACCTACAAGCCGCAAGCGGTCTGCTAAACGTAACGGCCATCCGGCTATTGAGCGATCAGAAGATCGACGAGCTAGCCCGCTCATACTCCTGTGAATCCAACCAGTAACACTTACCGTACAGTCCGGTCTGTTCGTCTGATATGTCGCATATCAAATCTAGGGGTGGTAAACGTCAGACCCCAATAACCGATAAGTCGTGCTGATGTGAGGCTCATAATGGGTCGAGAAACTACTGGTAACACTTACCAGCAAATCTCTGATCAGCCCTGGCCAGGGACTTCCCTGTTACGGCCAATCGAGCACTGCGCAACATCAACCCCCAATACCGGGAGAGACGAAACCCCTCCTATCGCTCATTGCCTCCATGTGACTCGGGACTGTACCCAAAGACCACCGTTTTGTATGCCCTCATGGACGTGGTAAGGTGGAGATCAAAGCACAGTGGGAATCACACAAGACTCTATGACGATCTCGGGTCTACAGACTAACCTGTACAAGTGTCACCTGAGAACTGCCATCTGACGTGAGGTATAATACCATCTGGGAGTTCTCGGCGAGTCCGTCCAGTGTACCCAGTCTCCACTGAGCACCCGTATACCATCTCTGATGTCAAACACCAATGGATATGGGATCATCCATCGCCCATCTCATGGGTCGAGAAGCGTATACGCTAGTCTACACTGGTATATCGATGCCCTGTCTCGATACACCCACGACTAGGGACCTTGAAGGATGTACTTATGGACTACCATGTCCCCACTAGTATGATCTGCATCATAGTCTAGGTAGTTAAGTACACATCCTAAGGGCTTTATCAACATGTAACTATAAGGCAGTTTAAAGAGACAAGTGTACATGTTAAGATAAAGAGTAACCAGATAGCATACTATCTTATCGAGCAAGAAAGTCATCTCTATATATGTCCAAGCATCCAATATAATATACATCATCTGTACAATACTGGCCTCTAGGGCATACATACAACTAACAGTTACGTTTAGCAGACCGCTTGCGGCTTGTGGGTGCTTGATATGATCATCATCTGCTACCGGCGTATTGACGAGTCTTGAGTCCTACACAGAGGTTTCCTGGCTCAAGCGAAACGAAATAGGAGCGCATATGAGATATGTGCGGGACCGAGAATAATGCGTGTATGTGATACCGTATTCCATTCTCGCGATGAATGTGTCGAATGGTTGTATGCGATATAACCTAGTTATCGAATCAAGGATTGTTTCGATAAGCCGATACATTGGATATTAGTCGGTTATATGCGATATGACCGGATCGTTAAATCAAGTATTGATTTAATGATTTAATACATAATTATATATTTGATATATTACTTTGCATTAACTAATATTGGTTCACTTTAAAAGGATATTCTCACTTGATATGCACATTGTATATGTGATATACTTTTGTACACTTGTTTGTATCATGTTTGATGATACATGCATGCTTAGGTGTAGGTTTACTTTAAACCATGATTAAGTGATTGGTTAGGGTTTGATATATTTATTTATTCATTTATTTATTTTGGAAAGAAAATAAAATGGTTGCTTCTTTTGTTCTTTTCTTTGAAGCTTCAAGAAGCTTTGACCATTTTGTCTTCTTCTCCTAAACCTAACCATTCACTTAACTTTGGTTCATTCTCTACACTTAACCATGGTAGCTATTATGATAAGAATGAATGGGATTATCTTTTCAAGTTAATATTTTTATTTTCTATCATAAAACTTATCATATCTTCTTCTTCTTCTTTATCTTCTTCTTCCATGAAGAAAAGCTTGCTACATCAATGGCAAGTGATGAAAACAAGTGAGAAATCCAATTCTAAAGTGAACCCACTTCCTATTTCTTCATCCTCTACCTCTTGCCAAGTAGTATAGGGTGTTTTCTTCACAAGTTTCATGACTTGGTGAAGTCGGAGTTTGATCTTGTGATGCCTCGACGTAGATCATCTTCGACATCGAAGCCGACGATCAAGCCCGCCCATTTCTTCGATGAAGCCGATGCTAGAGTTCGGGATCCGACTTGGACAGCGGAGAGACATCGTCGCGGAGCTTAACAAGTGGTGGACCGGATCTACAAAGGTTGTAGTCACTTTCCTTTAGCATTTAATTCGTTTACATGCTTGCATCGCCTATATATCTAGTTAACGATCCGTATTAGGGTTTGTAGGCACTTGTAAAATTTGAATTAGCCATGCTTGATCACTTGTGAGACTTCATTAGTGTGCCTAGGAATCCTAATATGATAAAGATCTCCCAACTCCTGGTAGTCAAGTACATATCCTAAGGGCTTTATCAACATGATAGTATGCGATAATCCTCTGATCGCTCAATATCTGGGTAGCCGTTACGTCCAGCTAGTACCGCTGACGGCTTGTGGGTGACTAATATGATCATTACCTACTTCTGGCGTATTGACGAGTCTTTAGTGTCTTACACAGAGGTTTCCTAGCTCAAGCGAAACGAAGTAAGGCACATATGTGATATATGCGGGACCGAGATTGATACGTGTATGTGATACAGTATTTTAATCTCACGATATAGGTTATATATGATATAACCGGATTATTGAATCAAGTGTTGATTCAATAATTTGTTACATTATATTTGATATACATATAAATGATATTAGTCGGTTGTATGTGATATAACCGGATTATTAAATTATGTGTTGATTTAATAATTTAATATATAATTATATATTTTATATATTAATATATATTTACTAATATTAGCTCACTTAAGAATTTCTTTTCTACAAATACATATAAATATATATGGGATATATATTAATGTCTGTATTTTTGTGTCATGCTAGATGATACATTGGACATGGGTGTATGAGACTCACACCAAACTAAAAATAATTTGGGTGATTAATAATTAAGGGATAAATCAAAATTAGGTGGAAAATTTCATGGCTTAAGATGCTTGTAGAGGCATGTAGAAGCCTTGACTTAGTCCACTAATTTTGTTTTACTCTAGATACTTATTAACCCAACCATTATCTTTAGCCATGATTAAGTCTCTACAAATATCATTGGAGATATTTTCTCACCAAAAAAGGGTTCACACTTGATCATCTTCTTCATCTCCTTCTTTGCTCTTTAGCTTTTGAGTGAGTTGAAAAAGAAAAAGAGAAAATTAATTCTAAAATGAGCAAAATTCCTACTTCATCAATTTATACCAAACTAGCCATTTAGTATTGGTTGTTTACTTCACTAATTCCTCAATTAGTGAAGAGCTAGCTTGAGTTAAAAATTCCTCAACGTAGATCATCTTCGGCCTCGAAAATCGTTAAGCAAGCTCGTTCCTTTCGCCTAGTGGAGCCTATGAAGAGTTCGGGGACCACTACTTGGAGCTAAAGGACTACTACACGAAGCTTTAGAAGTGAAGGACCGGTCTACAAAGGTTGTATTCCTTATTCACTTAGTGTAAAGTTTGTTTACATGCTTTATAAAACCCTAATTCTCTAGTTCGATTCTAGGTTTGTGTTCCTTAGCACTCTAGATTTTTTAAAATTGCATACTCGATACTTGCTAAAACCTAGTGGTCGTGCTAAGAAACTCCAACAACAACCACAGTATAACCGATCATAGTATAGGAATATTACTTCCTATCAAAAGCATGTCATCTAAATACCAGGACATCACTCCCTATTGCCTTCTTACCAGGTCCATCTGTTGTTCTGATGAAGTCAAACTCTATGACTGTCACATTAAAACTAGATGATCTATCTCCGCTATATCTGCTTTAGTCTATAAATAGACATAAGCTACTTGCTCACCATGCTTCCGCTGCTCCTACTGACTACAATAAATCTCAAGCAGAGTCATATACACGTGCACTTCTAAAACTAATTTAGAACGGCGTTATACTCATCCTCCTGCCAGATATCTTAGTCTAGAATAGTAGTTGTGTCAAGTTTGGGTAATCAAAAACCTCCCTGTCACCGTCTTTGAGGAGACCGAAGTACCTCTCGGGTGCCTGAGGTTACCCACCAAATCTGCGGAGTGGCTAATGGAATGTTGAATCCATATGAATTTTTAGGTTCTACTAAATTTTCAGTAATCGTTTGTGGTTCTGAAAAACTTCCAGTTCTACCATACTCCCACTAATATTTTCTGAAAAGAATCCATTTTACTAAAACAGTGGCGAGTTAAGAACAATATAACTTTTGATCTTCCAGATGGTAGAATGTTAACCCTCGTCAAAGCCCGGGATAACTCACAAACTGCCATTACTAAAACGTGCCTTGAGTTTGTCCAGATTCTGGTTTTAAGCATCAGCCGGACTCCTCCATATACCTTAACATCGTTAATATATGAATCCATTCTATATATCCAAAATAGAAACAAAAACACTAATTTAATTGGAACCAGATTCAAAAAATCATGCAGCTATTTTCAGTGCATATCAACTAGATGGAAGGAGGCCAAGCAACATTACTCATTAAGGAGTGCACCTACGCATGAGTAACCTGAAAGAGAAGCAAGTTCTCAAAACTATTACTTACAACGGAATACCAAACACAAGTATCTACATCTTCAATCACCTTAAAGAATCCTGATACTTGCAACATATGGTTCTTTATTTTATTCTTATACCTATATCTTCTCAAAATCTGGACCTTGTATTTCAACGAAATACTTGTTTAAAACTTGAGAAGTCATGAGTAAATAGAATATAGTACGAGTACCAACCCCTTTGTTCTATAGGATACCGGACAGCATACAATACTCTGTATAAGTCCACTGAGTTTAATAACTCAAACCCTGTGCGTTGTAGGCTGAAAACTGTGCTATGGTTAAGAAGACTTACACCGCTGTTGAATGCACCTTACCTAACCATCAACTGATATCGGTAAATATCATAGACATAATTTCAAAAATTTATATCTCACTTTATAAATTAAACGTATAGATATATCAGTTTGAAATTGGTGGATAACAACGGATATTCAAACCCAAATATTTGTCGTCAGACAAAAACCAGATGATTTCCTCAAATATCACCAATTACAAAGAATTCCGATATACAGTGGATCTAATCACCCAATTCCCAATATCTTACTCCCACTCACGATCCGTAATGCCATACAGATATGAGAATCAAATCTGGTAAATACAAACCCTGGAGTCAGAATCTAATTGGGAAAATAGTTTTCAATTAACACCGCACAATAAAACTGAAACATGAAAATGTTTCGAAGGGGTAGATGGGTATTCCTAGTAATGACTCTTCCACTATCCAGATTCATGACAGTGACCGTATACTTTCTTGCCCTCACTCCAATCTCTTTATATGTCTTTACTTATTATTTTCTGTACACCATATTTAGGCTAATTGGTTTTCTTCCTTCTCTACATTTCGGCACCTGTCTATGGTTTGGAAGAAGACTATGAAATAAGTGCAATGTAAGTCCATGTCACGCGCCCCACGAACTTGCGGGGAGGCGGAATATATGAAAAACGATTATCAAAGCTTCGTAACACGGACTTGAGCGTATGAATCGTTTCTAAACCATTGCTAACTAACAACTAGAGATTTAACTACTCGGATACGAAGTTATACCTCATGATACAAGTCCTTCGGGTCTTCATTGCGGTCCTCCACTCCTCGTAGGCTCCTTGGAACATCGACACCTCAACTGCCTCCTCGAATCAAAGACGATCCACCCGAGAGCTCCTACTACAAGCTTAATCTCAAACTTGAGATAACTAGGTTGCTTAAAGTGCTAATCTAAGCTACCTAGGGGATATAGAGTGAGGTTATGGAAGTATTAGTCTAGCTAACCCTTGATCTCAACACATGAGAGGTTAGGGTTAGGGTTTGAAGAGAGAGTGAGCTTGAGGAGAGAGAAGGTGAAGATGATAATGAAATGAATAATGAACTCATATGAATATATCAACCATAACAATTAATCAAATAAATAATATAAATGATTTATCATCATGGTTAGATTCATTCACCTTGTGTGATTCATCATATGACTCATTAACACATTAATGAATCATTTAATGCAAAGGATGAATCACACAAATGAGTCATTAAGCAATTAATGCTCATGCCACCTTAACCCCTTAGTCACCACTCTTCTAGAAGCTTCCCGACAAATTACGAGAACGCCCCTCCAATCCGTGAAAACATGAAAAAACTTTAGACTGTATAAATCCAATAACCCGATACTAGAATCTGGCTTAAACCAAAGCCAACTAGTAAAAACTGTCTGAAAAGTCGTATGTGCGTAAACACACGTATGCGTCCGAACCCTTGTCGTAAAACCATACGACCTCTATATCATTTCTCCTGGAGCAGGGAAACACTCTGTGTGGGACTCTAAAGACTCGACATTACGCTGGCAGTGGGTTTAACCACAGACCGCAAGCGGCACTAGCTGTACGTAACGGTCCCCAGGTAGATGTCGATAAGAAGGCCGATGAGGAAAACCATCCGAACCCCTACTGAGCCTGATGTGACAATCTCCGTACAGTCCGGTCTGTTCGTCTAAGACTATCGCATATCAAGCCTAGGGGGCGCCAAGCGTCAGTCTTCTAATAGCTGTATAAGTCGTGTCGGAGCGAAGCCCATTACACCCTGAGAAGCTACTGGAACCTACCAGTATATCTTGCTTGCCCTGGCCAGGGACTTTGCGTAATGGCTCTCTGACACAGCGCGATATCAACTCCCAATACCGGGAGAGAGGAATCCTATCTAACCGCCACTGCCTCCAAGTGCTCGGGACTGCACCCAACTGCTACCTGTTTGCACGACTCCTTTGAGCCGTGGTAGGGTAGCAATCTAAGAACAGTGGGACACACTCGAGGCGAAGTAGCAGTGTCAAGTCTGCGGACTATGCTGTACTCATGTCATCTGGGAACTGTTAACTGACGATGGGTATAATACCAACCAATCAGTTCCCGGCGAGTCCTGTCCGGTATACCCGTAACCTAATGAGCACCTGTATACTATCTCTAGTACGACGTACTGATGGCTGTGGGACAGACCATCTCCCTAACTGGGATGAGAAGCGTATACACTTAGTCTACTCCGGAATATCGATGTCCAATCTCGATAATCCAACGACCAGGGACCTGTATAGGATGTTGCTTACAGACTACCCAGCCCCCATTAGTGTGACTGCCATTACAACGCTGGTAATCAAGCAAAGATCCTATGGGCTCTACTAATATGTATAAGTGATACGTTACAAGAAACATATGCACATATTAAAGTAGACACAAACCAAGTAGCATACTACCATTTTTAGCAAGACTGTTATATACATCTGTGAATATCCCAAACTTCCATTAAGTAATATACAACCTAGTATGATACAAAAATGGCCCCTAGGGCATATACACTAACAATCTCCCACTTGCACTAGGGCCATGAGCTGGCATATCGTAGACCTATCATCTCAAATAGCCTCTCGAACTGCGTCTGAGGAAGGGCCTTTGTGAATGGATCAACAATGTTATTCTCTGTCTCTACTCTTTTCATCTCGATCTCCTGGCGATCTATGATCTCCCTGATCAGGTGATACCGCCTTAAGATGTGTCTGGATTTCTGATGGGACCTGGGTTCCTTCGCTAAAGCTATAGCGCCGTTGTTGTCACAATACAGAGGTATTGGATCAACACTGGAAGGAATCACCTGAAGTTCTGTGAGGAACTTCTTCATCCAGACAGCTTCTTTTGCGGCATCGCAAGCAGCTATGTACTCCGCTTCCATTGTTGAGTCAGCAACGGTCTCCTGCTTGGAACTCTTTCAACAGACCGCCCCTCCATTGAGGGTAAAGTCATAACCCGACATGGACTTGGAGTCATCTTTGTCACTTTGGAAGCCGGAGTGGGCAAAGGCCTCTATCTGGAGGTCTTTTCCGCCATACACCAAGAACATCTCCTTAGTCCTTCTCAGGTACTTGAGAATGTTTTTTACTGCTATCCAGTGCTTCTCCCCTGGGTTTGCCTGATACCGGCTTACAACGCTTAGTGCGTATGCTACATCTGGTCTGGTACATAACATCACATACATTATAGAGCCTACCGCAGAACCGTAGGGTATAATCGACATGCGATCCCTTTCCAAATCAGTCTTGGGAGACATCTCTTTGGAGAGGGTGATTCCGTGACAAGCCGGTAGGTTACCGCGCTTAGAATCATCCATACTGAATCTCTTCACTATGGTGTCTATGTACCTGGACTGCGAAAGTCCCAATATCCTCTTTGATCTATCACGATAGATCCGGATCCCCAGAATGTAGGTGGCATCACCCAGGTCTTTCATGGAGAATTTATGTGACAAGAATCTTTTGACTGACTGTAACATAGGAATATCATTTCCTATTAGGAGAATGTCATCCACGTACAAGACGAGGAATACTACAGCTCTCCCTACAATCTTACTGTATATGCATGGTTCATCTGGATTTTTGATAAAGTCAAATTCTTTGACAGCATCATCAAAACAGATGTTCCAACTTCGCGATGCCTGCTTTAGTCCATAAATGGACTTAAGCAGCTTGCATACTTTACCGCTGCTCCCACTCTGAATGAATCCCTCTGGCTGATCCATATAGACACTTTCTTCCAAATTTCCATTTAGAAAGGTCGTATTTATGTCCATCTGCCAGATTTCATAATCGTGGAAGGCAGCAATAGCAAGAAGGACCCGAATAGATTTAAGCATAGCCACTGGAGAAAAGGTTTCGTCATAGTCCAAACCAGGTCTTTGACGGAAACCCTTTGCAACAAGTCTAGCCTTATAAGTTTCAACCTGTCTATCTACACCAATCTTCTTTTTGAAAATCCATTTGCATCCTACGGGTTTTACCCCATCTGGAGCAACGTCCAAAGTCCATACTTTGTTAGTGTACATGGACTCCATTTCGGTCCGCATTGCATCCATCCATTTTACTGAGTCACCGCTCTGAATGGCTTGCTGGAAGCTAGTAGGCTCATCATAGTCTATAGTGCAATCCTCTCTATCCCCGTCTATGAGAAAACCGTAGTATCTCTCGGGCGGATGAGACTGCCTACTACTTCTGCGGAGTGGTGTGGGAATGTCCAGTTCTTCTTGAACTTCTGGTTCTACCATACTTTCAGTAGTAGTTTGTGGTTCTGGAATTTCTTCTAGTTCTATTGCACTCCCACTCTTCTGATTTTCCAAAAATTCAGTTTCCAAGAAGCAGGCATGACGAGAAACAAAAACCTTTTGTTCCTCTGCGTAATAGAAATAATATCCCTTGGAGTTCTTTGGATATCCTACAAACTTACACTTTACTGAGCATGCCTCGAGCTTGTCCGCATTCTGCTTTTTTACAAAAGCTGGACATCTCCATGTCTTAAAATGTTTTAGACAGGGTTTCTTCCCACTCCACATCTGATATGGTGTGGTAGGCACAGTTTTGGTAGGAACCTGGTTCAAAAGATATGCAGCTGATTCTAGTGCATATCCCCAGAATGATCGTGGTAACTCAGCGTTACTCATCATGGAACGAACCATATCCAATAGGGTTCGATTCCTCCTTTCCGATACACCGTTATGTTGTGGCGTGTATGGAGGAGTAAGCTGAGAGAGAATTCCATTCTCTTTCAAGTAACCCAGGAACTCGGCACTTAAGTATTCACCACCTCGATCAGATCTCAGTGTCTTTATACTCTTGCCTGTTTGTTTTTTCACTTCATTCTTGTATTCTTGGAATTTCTCAAAAGCCTCGGACTTATGCTTCATTAAGAAGACATATCCATACCTAGAGAAATCATCTGTAAAAGTAATGAAGTAGGAATAACCACCTCGCGCATGTGTAGACATTGGACCGCACACGTCACTGTGTACGAGTCCCAAGAGCTCGCTTGCTCTTACTCCGTGTCCAGTGAACGGAGTTTTTGTCATCTTTCCCATGAGACAAGATTCACAAGTAGCATAAGATTGATATTCGAACGGATTCAAATATCCTTCTCTATGTAACTTAGTCAACCTTCTCTCATTGATGTGACCTAGTCTACAGTGCAATAAGAAAGCCTGATTTATATCTGGAGACTTTCTTTTAAGTGTGTTCTGGACACTGAAAATCTGAGCTTGATTTAATACGTATATTCCGTTTTGTAATGTACCTGACCCAATCAGAACTTGATTTAGGTGGATGTGAACCACATCACTTACAAAAGTAAAATCATATCCTTCTTTAGAAAGTAAGGATACAGATATGATATTACAAGTTGTTGCTGGTACATAAAAACAGTTACGCAGAATCAATATCTGCCCAGTTGTCAGTCCAAGATGATATTCCCCTACGGATTCAGCGTCCATGCTCATTCCGTTAGCAACCGTGAGGGTCATATCACCTATCCCGATAACCCTACGGTTTCTCAGAGCCTGTAATGAATTACAGATGTGAGATCCTGACCCGGTATCCAATACCCAGGAAGTAGGGTTAACTGACATACAGTTCTCTATTACAAACACACTTGAGGCTGAAGCCATAATATGCTTCGTATCCTGGCTACTGGCTTCTAAAGCCCTGCAATCATTCTGCCAATGTTCATTCCTGTAACAATAGGAACGTCCCTCTTTTACTGTATCCAGTCCCGAAACTTTTGCCTTTCTCTTTCCTTCTCCTTCCCTGGTTTCCTTCAGGGTAGGAGGCAGAGACTGTAGAATCAAGTTAGTATTTGACTCGTTTCCTAACGCGGTCTCCAGGTCCTGGAGCTCATCAATATAGCTAGTCATTGTAAGGACGTTGTCCCCTACAGATGACCCGTCAGCCAACCTCGCTTGAATTAATTCGTTCGAGGTTTCATATCTAGTGATATGAGATTGCTCTCTATATAAATCTTTATTATGGAGAAAGATGGAAACTAAGTCCATCTTCTCGTGCTGCTTCTGGTACACACCATCATCTGAAGCTAACATGAGGCACTTAGCTTTCGCTTTATCTTTTTCCCTTGTCTGACGGATATCCATATCCGCAACAGTGGAAACTGGACCTGGGACGGCGGGATCTTGAGTAGTAATAGGGTGGTCCAGCTTGTCATAGCTAATGGACATCTGGACAGACCTTTGCCAGTCATATAAGTCAGATTCAGTCAATTTGTTATCTAGATGTAACCTATGTGTGGTCACAAGGTCGCTGCAATTAGAGAGAGAGAGAAAATCATTTTAGCATGATGCTGTTGCAAGTTTAGATTTGGTTTTAAGTTTATCTAAACAGGATGGCTCCCACTGTTTCTCGAATCCCTCCTCAAACCATAAAAGAAGAATTAGCCAGGACAATTCTCACCGTACAATACTTGCTTAACCGTTCAGCCAGGCCAGTGTCGATACTTCGAGGGAGGTTTTCCAACGCTTATGCGAAGTTCCTTAATTAAATAACCTCTTTTCTCTGGGGGCGTAACCCCGCTGACACCTTTCTAGACACCTACTTGGTTTATAGCATTGATCGTTAAGTGACGAATCTCCTGATAAGTAGCTTGTACTCACAGTAGGATCGGGATCCAAAATATCATTGTATGATAATGTTGAAGGAATCCTACCAACATTCATCAAACTCCAAAATGGTATGCATCTCTCTGCAAATTTCAGTTTCTTTAGAAATTCCCGATGTGGATTTTTGCCCCATGCTCTTATGACCTTGACTAAAGGCCAACAAATCATAAGTCACATGTCAAGTTCTACCCGTCATTGTCCAGGTTAATTTGAACCCATCCGTACATACTCTTGACTAAGGGCCAACAAAGTAATATGACTGTCCCAAACCAACGCATCTATCTATGCAACAAATGAATACCCCAGCAGCTACCAAACACTATGCCTTGACTAAGGGCCAACAAACATAGCTTGAATACTACTGACTATCCATAAGAAATGACAGAGGGCTACTAATGGTTTTGGCAAAACCGTGAACGTAGTGAACTTGATATAATCGAAGGAACCTGATACTTTTTAAAAGGAGTGGTTAAAGCTCCGTAATTTTAAAAATTCTGATCTTTTAAAATAACCGAGTGGTTTCTTTTAAATTTGTTCCAACGATTAAACTTCGGTTTATTTTCTTTGCATTATTATAATGCGTCCCATCATTAAACTTATCATTGCAGAAAACAACGAAAATACCACGTCCTCTTATACCATCCGCATTCACCACTGGGTCCCGTCATCACCCGTTAGGTTATTTAACTAACGACAGAGCGGGGGCTGGGCTAGCGCGGGTGTAAAACATACGTGACGCCTAATAGCTATCATATATAGATATTGTACATTCGTCAGACGCAATAATAAGCATTCCAGATCACAGATGAACTTTATTGGATATACTAGCAATCCGCATTTTCTTTGAGCCTGCAATAAAAGACGGATTACACAGTTGTGATGAATAGCCATTACCCCACCCCAGACCCCTACGGGTACGGCAAACTACCCGCCAAGTACCCGAAGTGAAGCGGTCTTCCTCAACAACGTGAGTAGGACACTAAACACTTCAACGTACCCGGTAGTTTGTGTACCCCACCTTGGGTCTATCCTAGGAGCAAAAACAGTAAAAAGAAATAATACAACGGTGGCTACAACCGCAACCTGGATGTGCCCCGCAAAAGAATATTACATCAAATTACATTTACATTGAATGAATGAATATTAAATACATCTCAAACCCCGGCTAATCATCTCAACAGTCCAACACAGTTCATATACACAAACAGTAAACATTACAGAAATGTGCAACCCCCTGCCAACCGACATACTAGCAGTTAGGGAAGGTTTACGAACACATTAAACATTACAGATAAAAACCCAATTAGCAAATATCTTAGAATATCGATCGAATTCCCTTTTCCGTGTCTATCCCAAAAGCAAACCTGCACTGAAGTAACCTGGAGAGAAAAAGAACATACAGGAAAACAAAAACCCAGAAATTATGAATTACTGTGAAACTCCGAGTCAACTCGGTGTTGACTCGGCGGCGGATCCGCGGCATAAGCCCTCTATTGCCGCGGATCCGTGGCCGTTTTGCCGAGTTAGGGGCTCGTATTTTCCCAGTATTCTTACAATTCCCTGTTGTGAATTTTAAGGTATGTCAAATTATTTTTCAGACACTTTTAAAATTAACAGAATCTAGGAATATCCGGGTTTTTGTTTTCGTGTTTTCCGTCGATCGAACTTCTAATCAGTTGCTAACAAGCTAGTAATGGTTTAGTTGGCTCTGATACCACTGTAAGTCCATGTCACGCACCTCACGAACTTGCGGGGAGGCGGAATATATGAAAAACGATTATCAAAGCTTCGTAACACGGACTTGAGCGCATGAATCGTTTCTAAACCATTGCTAACTAACAACTAGAGGTTTAACTACTCGGATACGAAGTTATACCTCATTATACTAGTCCTTCGGGTCTTCATCACGGTCCTCCACTCCTCATAGGCTCCTTGGAACATCGGCACCTCAACCGCCTCCTCGAATCAAAGACGATCCACCCGAGAGCTCCTACTACAAGCTTAATCTCAAACTTGAGATAACTAGGTTGCTTAAAGTGCTAATCTAAGCTACCTAGGGGATATAGAGTGAGGTTATGGAAGTATTAGTCTAGCTAACCCTTGATCTCAACACATGAGAGGTTAGGGTTAGGGTTTGAAGAGTGAGTGAGCTTGAGGAGAGAGAAGGTGAAGATGATAATGAAATGAATTATGAACTCATATGAATATATGAACCATAACAATTAATCAAATAAATAATATAAATGATTTATCATCATGGTTAGATTCATTCACCTAGTGTGATTCATCATATGACTCATTAACACATTAATGAATCATTTAATGCAAAGGATGAATCACACAAATGAGTCATTAAGTAATTAATGCTCATGCCACCTTAACCCCTTAGTCACCACTCTTCTAGAAGCTTCCCGACAAGTTACGAGAACGCCTCTCCAATCCGTGAAAACACGGAAAAACTTTAGACTGTAAAAATCCAATAACCCGATACTAGAATCTGGCTTAAACCAAAGCCGACTAGTAAAAACTGTCCGAAAAGTCGTACGTGCGTAAACACACGTATGCGTCCGAACCCTTGTCATAAAACCATACGACCTCTATATCGTTTCGCCTGGAGCAGGGAAACTCTCTGTGTGGGACTCTAAAGACTCGACACTACGCTGGCAGTGGGTTTAACCACAGACCGCAAGCGGCACTAGCTGTACATAACGGTCCCCAGGTAGATGTCGATAAGAAGGCCGATGAGGAAAAGCATCCGAACCCCTACTGAGCCTGATGTGACAATCTCCGTACAGTCCGGTCTGTTCGTCTAAGACTATCGCATATCAAGCCTACGGGGCGGCAAGCGTCAGTCCCCTTATAGCTGTATAAGTCGTGTCCGAGCGAAGCCCATTACGTCCTGAGAAGCTACTGGAACCTACCAGTATATCTCGCTTGCCCTGGCCAGGGACTTTGCGTAATGGCTCTCTGACACAGCGCGATATCAACTCCTAATACCGGGAGAGACGAATCCTATCTAACCGCCACTGCCTCCAAGTGCTCGGGACTGCACTCAACTGCTACCTGTTTGCACGACTCCTTTGAGCCGTGGTAGGGTAGCAATCTAAGAACAGTAGGACACACTCGAGGCGAAGTAGCAGTGTCAAGTCTGCGGACTATGCTGTACTCATGTCATCTGGGAACTGTTAACTGATGATGGGTATAATACCAACCAATCAGTTCCCGGCGAGTCCTGTCCGGTGTACCCGTAACCTAACGAGCACCTGTATACTATCTCTAGTACGACGTATTGATGGCTGTGGGACAGACCATCTCCCTAACTGGGATGAGAAGCGTATACACTTAGTCTACTCCGGAATATCGATGCCCTATCTCGATAATCCAACGACCAGGGACCTGTATAGGATGTTGCTTACAGACTACCCAGCCCCCACTAGTGTGACTACCATCACAACGCTGGTAATCAAGCAAAGATCCTATGGGCTCTACTAATATGTATAAGTGATACGTTACAAGAAACATATGCACATATTAAAGTAGACACAAACCAAGTAGCATACTACCATTTTTAGCAAGACTGTTATATACAACTGTGAATATCCCAAACTTCCATTAAGTAATATACAACCTAGTATGATACAATAATGGCCCCTAGGGCATATACACTAACACGCAATAAGTGCACTCTCCTAATACTAGGAGTCCCAACCTGAGAGAAGGTAAAGAGAAAAGAGAACTGAATAATCTTTATTCTATTTCTCTAGAAACAGAATCCATCCTCGAATTGGAACAAATTCCTTCGAGTTCGTATGGAACTATATGATGGAATATCCAAAAAATATGGATCTTCATAGTGATACAGAATGTCCCGGATAAATACAAAGGGGATGTAGGAGTGGCAATGATATATGAAACTAAATGAAAATCCAAAAGTCAAAGTATTTTAAGAAGGTTCGGTTAATCTGGTTCATGAGTTTTAGTTTGAGGTCGGGTCATGGTTGCTGCCAAAGAGAGAGAGAAAAGAAACACTCAACGTGCACTTAGATTAGATTGGTTAATCACTTTATCTAATTAGGATGGCTTCCATTGTTTCCTCGAATTCTCCTTCAAACCCTAAAAGGAGAATTAGTCGGGATCATCTGAAAATCACCCGAGGAGTAACAACTACTCATCAATGCGAATCGGGATCCAACTATCATCGCATGATAACTTGATGGAAGCCACTCAAGTCACCACACTCCAGAAGGGTATGCGCATGCCTGGCAACTTTCCTGTATGTTTGAAACTCCCGATGTGGTTTTTGCCCCTAGGACCCTAGTGACCTTGACGGAGTCAAAAAATCAAAGAGTCCTAGTCAAGTTCAACCCGTCATTATCTTAATTGCATTAAACCCACCCGCATGAGCCCTTGACGGAGTCAACAAGGCTGCACGACTGTCTTAACTAATCGTATTGCATGCTACAAACAAGCACCACTTAGCTACCGCACACTACACCTTGTCGGAGTCAACAAACGAAGTACGAATACTAAGTACTACTCGTAGGAAATGACAGAGGGCTAAGGCTGGATTTTGGTGAAAAACCTTTAACGTAATGAACTTGATATTGTTGAAGGAATCTGAGCAGTTTTACAAATATATAGTGGCGCAAACTTTTGCTAAAGAGGTCACTCCCTGTGAAGGGATCTCGGCTCTTTCCTTATCGAATGAGGTGCAGGATATTCCTAACTAAATGCCACGATGCAAAGAAAAAGAATCGACTATAGTGATGTTATTACAATGACGTAAACTTTTGCCCAAGTGGCCACTCCCGATGAAGGAATCTCGGCTCTTGCCTCGTCGAATGAGGTGCTGAATATTCATAACTGAATACCGCTGTGCAAAGCAAAAAGAAACGTTTGTAATAACATTTTTCAAAATTGGTTCCAACAACATCATATAGGTTTGTTTTTCTTGCATTAATCAAAATTAATGCAGTCTTATCAATTAATCCATATCACACCACAGAAAAGGAATGAAAATAAAATGTACGTATATGCCATCCACATTAGCCACTGGGCTTCGTCATGCACCGTTAGGTTACTTAACTAATGGCAGAGTGGGGGCTGGACTAACGCGGGTGTAAAACATATACACCATCTACTAGTATATATAAATATATATATAACATTCGTCCTATGCATGATATAAGCAACATCACATAATCTCAGCAAGCAACACAGAATGGTAGATGATCCTGGAGCCTCAGGTTTCATTTGAGCCCGTGCAATGAAAACCTGGACCTCTACGAGCGCGGCAAGTTACCCGCCAATTCCAGAAGTGAGGCAACCCCAATCAACAAAGTGAATGGGCCACCCAGCACTTCACGGAATCCGGTAACTTGAGCACCCCTCCGTGGGTCAACCTATACCCCTTACGAGTGCGGCGAATAGCCCGCCAATTCTAGAGTAAAACCCCCTACGTCTCAACGCCATGAGATGCGAGCCCGTTACCCTCTAGAACCCGGTTATTCATGCACTCCACCACGGGGTAAAACTAGTACAGAAAAGAAATATATATATACAATGGCAATATCGACCTCAACCCAGTCGTGCCCCAATAAACGAATATACAATCCGGCAGAGACGGTTTCCCACATGTCGAACGCTCGCCCCTCAATAACAAATACACAAATGAATCTGAATTGTACTACTATCATTGCACCACTGGCTATCCACCAAGAGAATCCAACCATAATATTAGTACAATCACATAACATCAACGTGAATGTCATGTTCGCAAACTCGTCTAAAAGAACATATAGCAGTTATATGGGTTATACCGCTCTAATGACATTCACGGTCGCAGATAGTAATGTATGTATTGAAAAACACAAACTTAAAATTTCGATCGATTAAACTTTTCCCTATTGGCCCCAAATGCAATCAGCATTCAAACAAATCTGGAGCAAAACCAAATATCCCAAAAATCATATTTCTATCAACTAGAGCCCCAGGAAAAAAATTGGGGCACTGTAGCAAAAAAAGAGCCGCGGTTCCTCGGCAAAACGTGCCATTTGGCTTGGGTTCCGCAGCGGAATTTTGGAGTTAGATGCCCAAATTTTTTTCTTAGCTCTAGTTTTTCCTGCACATATTTTTAAGATACTAAATATTTTTTTTAACAACTTTGAAATTCGATAGCAAGCATGCTAATATGGAAACACGATTCGGAAAAATTTGTTGATTGAGATTTTAACTTCGTGCAAACTAGCTAGTATTGGTTTATGGATGGCTCTGATACCATGTTGGGTTCTGCCGGCGCTCTGGCCATCTATAGTGGCCGATGCGGAACAAAAACTGGCGTTTAAAAAATTTGGCGGAAACAAAACCCGCCCAAGATCGAAGCCATAAACCTATACTATCAAAACTAAAGAGAGCTAAACTACTAGGTTAGAATAGTTATACTGAATGATCCGTGTCCTTCGGTTTTCTACCACCTTCATTAGCTCCTAGGGGTCGCGGATCGAACTTGGTTGCCGGTCTTCCTCCATCGATGATGATCCATCCGAGGAAAACGACACAGGCTCCAGCCTCGCTAAGCGAGGCAATCGACGCTCCAAGGTTGCTAGCAATGGAGAGTGGAGGTGTAGAATGTCTCACTATATTTTTCTTTCATCACATGAGCTCAAATGAGCAACCCAAGAAGATGAAGAAGGAGGTGAGGAAAACTAGTGGCATGAGCAACCAAAGAAAAATGGCTAATTCTCCAAGAGTGAGAGTGTGAATGAATGAATCAAGAAGCAAGCATGTAGAAAGAATGGCTATTACATTTTCAACCAAGGAAAAATATCTTCTCACATTTTACAATGAATAAATCATGTGCCATACTTCTCTACATGCCTCACCATGCTCATGCCAACTCACCCATCCATCTCATTTCCCTAAATGATTTTCTAAAATGAAAATTAAATAATGAGGTGTCCATCTTCTAGAAGCTATTCTATATAAATACAGAATACAACCCGGTATATTTATCGAAATACATATACGTGAATTCGTATAAAAATACGAATAGCCAAGAGAGAAAATGAATAGTGAACAATAACACAGGAATACATATATAAATATATATAGATAAATTATTAAATCAAAACCTGATTTAATAATCCGGCTTAATCCTAAGCCTCCAGTATTATCAACCGTCCGATTAAAGTCCGTGTAGCCTGTACACATATTTAATCGGACACCTGTATATACCAACATACGTCATTTACACCATATCGCCTGAACCGTGAAAACCCTCTGTGTAGGACTCTAATGACTCGTCAATACGCTGGCAGTGGGTTTAACCACATGCACGTCAGCGACACTAGCTGTACGTAACGGCTACCCAGGTATTGAGCAAAAGGAAGGCCGACGAACAAACTCATCCGAACCCCAACTGAGCCTGTCCATGACAATCTCCATACAGTCCGGTCTTTTCGTCTAAGAGTATTGCATATAAGGTCAAGGGGGTGGATAAAGTCAGACCCCTAATAACGCGATATTTCGTGTCGGTATGAAGCCCATCACCCACTGAGAAACTACTGATCCAAATCAGTAATTCTCATCCACCTTGGCCAAGGATTTCTGGTGATGGCCACCCGTGCACAATATGACATCAACCCCCAATACCGGGAGAGACGAATCCCCGACGATCCGTTCACTGACTCCATGTGGCTTGGGATTATACCCAACTAAAACCTGTTTGCACGACTCCTTTGAGCCGTGGTAGGGTAGTAATCAAAGCACAGTGGGAACTCATACGAGAAAAATGACGATCTCATATCGAAAGATTAACCTGTACTCATGTCACCTGGGAACTGCTATTTGACAATAGGTATAATTCCAACTAGTATGTTCCCGGCGAGTCCAACCAGTGTACTCATAACCCAATGAGCACCTGTATACTATCTTATATGACTAACTGATACCAATGGCTTGTGGGACCGGCCACCACCCCTCGTCAGGGTCTCGATAAGTATACACTAGTCTACTCCGGAGTATCGATGCCCAGTCTCGATACTCCTACGACTAGGGACATTTAAGGATGTGCTTATAGACTACCCAACTCCCACGTATATGATCGTTATCATAATGCTGGTAGTCAAGCAAGAATCCTATGAGCTCATCAACATGTAATAGTGATCTGTAATGCCACCTAATGCATGTACATGATGATAAAGACAAACCAGATAGCATACTATCATCTCGAGTAAGACTGTTTTCCCCATACAGGTCCTCTCTCAATCATCACAATCGCTTGCCTGCGATTCAATAATTGACTTGAGGGACTATATCCAACATAATAGGCCTACGAGATATAAGTAGAAATGGTGAACAAGAGTTAAGAATTCAAAAGTCGAGAGATGGTATTCAATGAAGCCGAAGGTGGAGTTCAAGATGGATTCAAGAAATATGGTAGGATTCAAAAGAAAAGTCGAATGTAATAATTGAATTTCATAATTCTTGTATTATATTGCTTACGATATTCATGAAAAACTGACCTGCATTGGCCACCAACAAAACCTGTCATGCCCCGCTTCCCAAAAGAGTGGCTACTGTTGGCTATATTGCCCTCAAGTCAATTATTGGAACGTAGGCATGTGATGGCAATGATTGAGGGGGGATCTATACCTGTAGAACAGTCTTACTCGAGATGATAGTATACTGTTCTGCACCAAAAGCCCGGGAAAGACTAACGTCTTGCCTGAATTTGGGGGCAGATGCTATTTGGATTTATCCGTCCACCTCTCCGAAGATGCCAAGTTGATTTATGGCACCATGTATCGAAGGTTTAGACGGATGCGGCCGATGTAGCAGACTTCGTCAGATTCCCCCTCATTTGAGGGGTTTTTGATTGTGGGGACGCTCTTCCCTGCAGTTAATTACGCTAACGGATCGCGGTAACCAGTTTCTCCTTCTCTAGATGGTCACTTCGTGTCGTGTATGTTTGTTTTATTTTTGGTTTCCCGTGGATTGTATACGGAGACTAATTTATGTTGTCACCCGTAGGGCGTGGATTGGTCCAAATCTGTATTTTCTTTGATTTAGTTTTGGGTTGGGTTTAAGGATCGTTAATCTCATTTGAGACTAAGATCAACTTAACCGTTTGTTAAGGATACGTTAGTCTAATTTTAGACTAAGATCAACTTAACCATTTGTTAAGGATACGTTAGTCTAATTTTAGACTAAGATCTACTTAACAGGATCATTTAGATCCAACAAAAGAGTATTTGGGCTCTATTGTTTTAGTTTAGGGACTTTGCGGTCCAGTTTAAAGACATTATAGTCTATAAAGTTTAAAGACATCATAGTCTATGAGTTTAAGAACCTCACAGTCCATAAAGTTTAAGGACATCATAGTCCATGAGTTTAAGGACCCCACAATGCATGGAATGTTTGGTTGTCGGGACCCGTCACCTCTCTGAAGACGTTGAAGGATTACAACGAGACATATCAGAGGAGTGAAGAGATGTACCCTTGAACCAATGTTAGTTGAAAGGTTCTGGGTTTTTCTTTGAATGCCATATGAGATGATCAATTTTGGAAGACAAGAGTGTATTTGAGGTTCAGTCAAAAGGGGGGTCCTGCCTCTGGAAGACTTAGCTAATTTGGGCTAAGATTGGCTCGAATATAGTGTTAAACACTAGAGTACACTCGTCTATCACGTGCTCCCACGTGATGCGCTAAAAATAGTGTTAAACACTAAGGATGTAGAGCACAAAATAGTGTTAAACACTGAAAAAAGATGCGCTCACGTGGGGTCACGTGGGGCGCTTGAGTGTTGGGCCAAACTTCTTTTTATTCTCAGAATATGCAAGTAAGTGTTAAACACTTAATCTTTATGACCATCACGTGTGGATACGTGATGGTGCCCATGCATTGGGTATTAATCCCTCAGTTTTACTCCATTTTCTTTTTTTAAAGAGGTATTTGTCAGGGGTTATGTGGGGACACGTGAGGCACCCAAAATCTATTCTGCCCTTTTTATTTTGAGAAGTCTGCTCAAGGGTCACGTGGGAGCACGTGACCTAATCTTATTCGTTCTCTTTTTGTCATTGGAGGGGAGGGTCACGTGTTACTACGTGATCATGTTGGGTACTTGATTCTTTTACGTGCATGGAGAGATAAATCCCTTGTACAAGAATTAAATTCTCTTATAGGGTTAAACCCTAATTTTATTTAGAGGAATTAAATTCCTATGTGCTTAAAAGAATTAAATTCTTTAAACCCAATTCTCCCTCTAAGCTTTAAATCTACATGGCAAAATCTCCCTGATGAGAATTAAATTCTCAACTTATGGGGAGATTTGCTTCTGCAGATATATTACCATGAAGAAGAATTAGGTTCTTGTATTAAGGGTTAAACCCTATCTTTGTTGAAGGAATTAAATTCCTATATGCTTTGTGAGAGAATATAATTCTCTGAACTTAGGTCCTCCATCATGTTTTAGATCTGCATGACAGAATCTTCCCGATGAGAATTAAATTCTCAACTTATGGGGAGATCTGCTTCTGCAGATCTTCAACCAGAGGAAGAACTATGTTCTTATTTAGAAGAGTTAAACTCTTAATTTGAGAATTAAATTCTCTTTTGTTTTGTGGGAGCTTATAGAATGATCTCTTTTCCTCTCTTACCCAGGGTTTCTTTCTTTTCTGAAGAGATCTTCTTTTCTCTCTAGAGAATTAAATTCTCTTCTTTTTTTATTGTATTCTCAACCTCTTGTTGTATCCTCTCTTCTCTTTTTTTTATTTTTGACTCCTATTTATAGGAGAAAGAAAAGAATCAGTTTGTTCAGCCAATCTCTCATTGAGAGATTTTGATTGATTTTTTATAACCAACATGATCTTTTAGATCATTTGGTGAATTTTATTCACCATTGTATTATTAATCCAACGGTGCTCCACTTTACAGAGTGCAATCTTTTTGTTTGGAAAGATTTAGGGAAATATTTTTCCAATTAGGGTTTTTGATTCTCTTTAATTAGAATTTAATCTTATTGTTCAGAGGGTTTAAGAGCTCATCACGTGTTGGCACGTGACCTTACTGATTAAGCATTTAATTAGAATTTAATTCCATCAGTTCAGAGGGTTCAGGAGCCCATCATGTGCCGACACGTGACCCCATTGGTTAAGCATCTCTAATTTTTTATTTCAGCGCCTATAAACCTTGTTCATAGAAGGTCACGTGTCCTCACGTGATGCCCGATCACCTGTGGATACGTGATGCTCTTCTTGGGTGTTTCCTCATTGCTTTATTCATTTATTTTATTCAGTTCCTATGAGGGGACAAATTCTTTTAATTCCTTTTAATTAGAATTTAATTCTATTAATTCAGTGAGTTTAGGAGCCCATCACGTGTGGGCACGTGATTTTATCAATTAGGCATTCAGGCGTAGATAGAATCTGCCATAAAAGGTCACGTGTTTGCATGTGAGGCCTGGTCACGTGTGAGCACGTGATCCCCCATTTGGGGTTTTCCTTGCTGTTTTACTTGTATTTTATTCAGTTCCTATGAGGGAACAAATGCCCTCACAGCGTTTTTCTCACGTGTTTGCACGCGAGTGCAATGCTGTAGCCTTTGTGGCCGTTGGATTTGCCTAGGGAACTTGGAAGATGAACCGTTTCCCATCACGTCTTTATAAATGCAAGGGTCTCTTCAACAGCGCCTCCATTCCTTCATCTTCTTTCTTCTTCGTTCTTGCCTTGATAATTTAATTCTCTTTCTTAGAGCTCAGCTCTCTGTTCAACAAAAATTTTCAGAGTTTAACTCCGTCCACACAAAAAGAATCCCTTTTTAGGTAAGGGTCTTGAATCGGCCGAGGAACTTTTTTATAAAATTCTCTTTGGATTTTAAATCCACACCAAAGGTTTTTCCCTTCAATAATAAAAAAAACTCATCTTTTTGAACTCTAAGAACGCACGATCTTTAAGTAGTAAGCCCCCAATATTGGGCATCTTTCTCTGATCTTAGGGGATTGATGATGGTACTCATTTTCTTTTGGAATTTAATTCCATTCCAAAGAGCTTAGCTCTGAAAATTTTCTTGGAATTTAATTCCTCTATTCAAAAGGAATTTAATTCCTCCAGAGAACTTAGTTCTAAGAAGAAGACCTCTTGGGATTTCTATCCTCAGTTGTTCTTGACAAAAAAATTTTAGGAGAGATTCTGCTTGATTTGCACAGAGTTGGTGATGGGTTTTTCCTTGGGGGAATTTGTAGAGATGTTTGAAATCCACTATTCATTTTTTGAGAATCTTTCTTTTATTCTCATAATGATTACCCTGCCTCATCATTAGTGAGCCACCATATTGATTTTGTGGGGCCTATGTGTTTTGCAACCAATGGTCACATGAAATAAGTGGCTTGTCGTTTTCTTCTACCATCTTTATATATATATATATATTTATAGATATATATATATATATATATATATATATATATACGTGTTGGTTTCATTAACAGCTTCCCCTTCCTTTGTTTCAGGAACAATGGCTTCTCTTCCATACTTCCCTTTTATTCGCTTGGAGGCTGCCTTTCCTCAGTCACCGTCTGACGAAGAGGTGATGGCGATGATTAGAGCTCATGACCCGGACTGCGCCAATCTGCTTTTGTGGGGAACCTGGTACGGTCATATCATCCACGGTCACCGAAGTTTTCTTTACGATGCTCCAACAGAACCTCTCCGCCCATTCTTGCCGATGGATCGTCCGCAGACTGCCTTTGCCGTAGAGGTGGCGGATTAGATTCCTACAGGACGTCTTGAGCCGTCTACAGTTAGGATACCGCACCAACCTGTGCTAGCCATAGATATCTTGGGGCGTCGTATTTACCAAGGTGAAGCCCAGCCCTGGGGACAAGTTTACAAGATAGGGCTTACCCCTCGCCATCCCACGGGCTATCTTCTCTGGGCTCGTTATATCTTGTCCGCTCATCGTGCGCGACTGCAGGGGGTCGGGCTTTACCAGGTAGTGTACGAGTCCCTCTTCCATTATCAGTCTCCCCATGTATGGTGGGTTAAAGCTTTCCCAAATCAATGGAATCTTCCCACCAACACTTTCTTATTAGGGGATTGCAAAGTTTCGATTTCTTTGGAAGATTTTCGTGAAATCTCTGGATTGCTGATCAGGGGAACTCCTTATGAAGAATTGCTGCCTCCTGACGATTATGCATTCGCAACTATGCCTGCTACACTTGACGGCTTGTCAACTGAAAATGCCGTTCGTTACAAGTATCCAAGTCTAATCAAGACACTGGATATTTTTGAGAAGCTGTTCACCGAGTCAGAGGAACAGGGCGTCACTTTTAAGAGCTTTATCGCCTGCTTCCTTCGTGGAGACGTTCTATCAAAGGGGGCTCCGAAGTTCGCGAATATTAACGACCCCTTCGGGTTTAGGTTAAATAAGCTACCAGTCAGAGAAGAAGATTTGCCACAGTTTTACATCCCAATCTTTCCGGCTGTACCTTTTGAGTCGATTGTAGCTCCAGCCGTGGATGAAGAAACTTTCTTCGTCGGTTTTATTATTGTTTGGCTCAGTTGGTTTGTCGTTCCAACGCATCGTCGCTTTATGAGAGCCTCGGTCATTTACCCTGCTCATCGCATTGCCGAAGGGACGCGACTAGCCGTGGGCATTGCAGGGTTATCGCTCTTGTACCACGGGCTGAGCACTGCAGCCAACACCTCAACCCCAGGTGTGAATGTGGTGAGTTTCTCTCTTCATTATTTTACATCGTGGATTGAAATGCACGTATTAGGGGCGTTCGCTCCGCACCAGAGACCGGGCTTTTACTATGCTTATACCTTCCCGCGACTCATGAGGTTGGTGGATGCTTCTGCTCTTGACCCGACTCAGTTAGGGGCTTTTCATGTGCTGCTTAATCCTTATGCCAACAAAGGCGGGATGGTATTTAATGACCGAATCCTCTCTGCTCCTTCGGGACCTGTTCAGCAGCTGTTTGATTTATCGAAAGAGGGAGCACCATCCTTGAAGCCCAAGGAAGCCATGCACTTGTACTCGATCAGGCCGGGTTATTTGGTGTTCCGCTGAAATGATGTGGTTCTTTTTATGCGGTATAATCCACACTGCTTTGCCCGGCAATTGGGTTATGACCAGGATGTTCCTTTTGAGGCATTCATAGTGGAGCCTAACTCTTTTTTGGAAGCTGTTCGTGACGCCACCCACCATTTCATGCGGCTGAACACCGGTTCTCACATCATGATCCCCAAGGCCGGCTACATTCCAAGGTGTGTGGGGGCTTTTACGGGTTGGTACCGCTATCGAGTTAGTCCTATTATCGCTGAGGAAAGGAGGATACTTTTTGGATATAGAGCTCCCGCCCCGCTCCAAGCTATGGGAGTCCCGCCGCGATCGCGGACAACGGTTCGCCCTCCCTTGAGGGGTATTGGCGCCTTACTTATTCCTGAGGCGGTGGACGCGGGCCTGACTCCTCCCACAGTTGGCATGCCGATGCGCACTAGAGCTCAGGCAAGGGTTTCTGATAAGGCGCCAGTAGCAGTTTCATCAGCTGCGGCGTCAGCAATGGCAGTGTCATCATCGGTAGCACCGCCAAGAGAGGATACTGAAGGCGAAGTGGGTCAACGTCGTTCCAAAGCGCCGAAGGGAAGGAAGCGATCATCTTCCAGTGCTAGTTTCGGGTCGAAGCGGAGGAAGAAGACAGTCACCAGTTTGCTCGACTTTTTAATGGAATCCGAGCCCATCATTCAAGGCGAACCAATATCTATGCAGGAGCCGGATGATGTTCTTCTTTTTCCAGGTTCATCTGTCGAGGAAGCTGCACAATTGGCTGAGGCTATAAGACGCTCCCAGGACGAGATCGAGAACGTGCGCGTCTCAAAGAGTTCCTATCCTGCCATGATATTCTATGAAGATCCTCCATCAGTACAGCGAGAATTTATGGGTCCTTTGGAGCAGGGAGGCGAGATAGCCCTAAAAAAGCCTATCTCTACCGCTTCTGAAGATGAATTGTCTTTGTGGATCGGCGGCCATGAATCCACCTTAGCACCCCGGCGAGCATACTTTCTTAGGAAGGAACGTCGGCTTGAAAAAGCTATACTCGAGGCATCTTGGCGAATCGGTATGAACGTTTTCTGTATTTTTCCTTTGGCGAGTAATTTGTTTTGCTTTCTATGTCTTCTTACCTTCGTAAAACTTTGCAGGGACTTCGGCCATGGCAGAAGATCTGAGCTCAAAGTAGCGCCTTGACCGTGGACTCTGTAAATATCCCTGATGAGACACCAGTAGGTATGGAGGGGGTCGCTACAGTTGCTATTCCTGTGGCAGAGCTTCCATTGGTAGCTTCCGTTCTCCTGGTGCTTGCTCTCCCGAAAGAGGCATCTTCATTGGCCGCAGATTCAATGGATCTTTCTGGTGATGACCCGGAGACTGTGGGACAGGTAGTCGAGGCCGCCGTCCTTTCATTGGAGCCTGAAGCGGTAACTACTGCTCCTCAACTGGAAGCTGTTATACCCGCCCATGTCCCCGATGATGTGCCTGAGGGCATGGAGGAGGCTGCCGATGCTGCTATCCCTCCAGTTCAAAGTGGGAGGAATATTGAAGGTATTCTTCTATCTTTTGTTTTAATGATCTTTTCATTATTTGAATCCTTCTGTCTTTTCAGAATTACGTGGATTAGCGGCGTCTATCGCGGATCTATCCCCCAGAAAGTCTTTCCAGCATTTGCTTGAGATGGCCACTCCGCAGGCAATATTCCCTCAACACATCGTCCTCTCTTCTGGGCAAGATTAGTGTTATTTGTCCTCTTCATGGCATTATTATTATTTTGTATAACGATGCTGATGTCTTCTGTAGTTCTGGAAGTTGACGACGAAGTTGAGATCCTTGACGGACCTGGAGATCTTTAGACCCTTCTTGCATGACTGTGGATAAGTAAGGTTTCAACGCTGTTCCATCTGCTTTTTGTTTGCAAATCTCGCTGATTTTTTTATGAATCTTAACAGCTTTGCCTGTTCCTACCCCTCTAGAATCTCGCATTATTATGCCACCCGGCCCTTATGCTCTACGCGCATCTGAACGAATGGTGAAGCTAAGTCTTCACTCTTTGTCGGCTCTCATCGAAGACCTTCGTGTTGGTTGCTTGCTCACAGCCGAAGAATTTACTGCCGAAGCCAACATTTCTCTTCCTTTTCTTGCTGCTTACCATGGTGAAACATTGGTGCATGTCTGGGTTGAGTTTTGTCGTAGGGTGGAGGCTTGGTTACATGGTCTTGAGTGCATGCGCCTTCCTTCAGAGGTCGTGGCTGTAAAGGCGAGCTTGCGGGCGATGGTTGAACAGTGCGCCGCAAATCTGCAGTCATGTGAGAAGAGGCTCAACCGAAAGTTTTCGGAGAGGGAGCTGGCTTCAAATGCACTGGGGGAACTTCAAGCTGAACTTACAGCCAAGACTACTCGTGCATATGAACTCTGGCGGGTGCTTTAAGAAGCTATCAGGGATGTGGTAGCTATTGACAAAGCCGTCATTTTTACTCGCGAGATGGTTGAAGCCGATAAAGTTATTGAACAAGAGCTTGAAAGTCAGCTCGCCTCGTACCAAGCCCAACAGTCTCAAGCGGAGGCCCGTCTCATAGCAATAGAAAATTATGAAGCCGAGACTTAGCGGAAGAAGGATGAACTGACGAATCTGCTGAGTCGTCCGCCGTCTTGAAAAATTGTATATGTTTCTTTTCATTCTCCTTTTGTACTTACTCCTAAATGAGAGTATTTTTTGATTCTTTTATAGATTGTACTTTGTATTCATTTTTATTCATGAATAAAAGATATATTTTGCTTCATGGTGGTGTGTCCTTTTTTAGTAAATGTGTTTTGTAGATAATCTATTTTGATATTCTTGTAGGACAGCGATGGCTTAGGAGTCAGGTTCAGATTTGCCTCCTAAGGATTTCCAACATTATGAGCCGTGAAGGTCTCATAAAGACTTTTCTCCCTACGAGTCAAGAAGACCCCGTAGGTGTATTTTCTCCCTAGGAATCGTGAGGATTCCTAAGTGTGTTTTTCTCTTGAGAGTCGTATGGATCTCCCAAGAGAATTTTTCTCGCTTAGAAGTTGAGAGGACTCGTAAGTGGTTGTTTTCCTCCTTGTCGATGTTCGGCTTCGGAGAGTGTGGCGCGTGAATAGTACGCAAGCGCCTATCTTAGACTGACTTGCAGGGCCCCAGTGCTTAGGAAACAGTTTTTTTACTGCCTAAGGCTTTTCCCTACGAGTCGAGACGAATAGAGAAGTTCTCGCAAGGACATTAATTTCCTCGCGAGTCGAGACGAATCGAGAAGTTCTCGCAAGAATGTCCTAACGTCACAATTAACCTCTGCTCTTTACGACAAAGGTCCGTTAGGGTCTGTCGTACTAGGGTTTTGTCCGTCGTACCGTCGCGTCGGCTGATGTATTCCTCGATAGGCAATCTTGCTGTTTGAGTAGCCTTGCGACTGTCGTGTCTCTGATCCCTTTGAGGGCTGGACAAGACGTATTCAAGCAATATTCCTAGGCAGTTTAACCGTTGGAAGAGCAAGTATTAGGAATTTTTCCATGCCGCTTTTTACTTGAGGTTAGGATCAGTTTGAGGAGCCCCGATGAGTCATAACCACTCCGCGCTGGTGTGGGATGATCTCCGATAGTCTTTCAGGTTTTATTTGAGTTGCCGTCAAGACTCTGAAGCTAGGAATTTGGCCTTTGCTTCGTTTGTTGGCAATGCATCTACTGTATCGAGACGAATGTCGCAGTTGTCTTTAGGTTTCCTGTGAACCGTCGAGGCTTGGAACTAAGGATTTTGCCATGGCTCCGTTGTTTTGACCCTCGGGTCAGTTGTTGACATTGTATCTGCATCCTGCTGGAGTTGAGAAGAAACGCCGTTGTTGACACTGCGTCTGCTGTAACGAGACGAATGTCGAGGTGGTTTCTAGGTTGTTTGTGAACTGTCGAGATTTAGAACTAGGGACTTTGCCGTGTCTCCGCTTGTTGATTGTCGCTTCCGAATCCTACTGGAATGAGGAAGAACGCTGTTGTGGGTCTCCAGGCTATAGATGTGGCCGTCAAGACTTGGCTCTCTTTCTAATGGAGCCTGGTGGAATGATATGGTTCCCTCTTTGTTTGTGCCACTGGATTGTATACAGGGATCGATGTGATCTCACCTGTAGGGCAAAAGTTATTTTTTTGTTTTCTTTCCACGATACTCTATCATTTCATCTTTTTATATCGCGAAAGTCGCGATTGCCCAATCATTTCGGATATTTTTCGCGGTGCCCAATCATTTCGGCTATTTTTGTTTTTACTCGTTGCTTTTTATTGCGAGTTGCCCAATCATTTTGGCTATTTTGTATGCATATATTTTTACTTGCTGATTTTGTTGCAAGTTCCCCATCATTTCGGCTATTTCATATGCATTTTTGGCTCGCTAAATTTTTATCGCGAGTGTGGAACTTGGAATCTGGTGCCAATCTCAGCATCAGCATCGCTATGACTGGAATATTGTTAGGAGCAAATCACCATTTGCCGTGAAAGGACTTGGGATTTGATACCGATTTAGACATCAGTATCGCTACAACTGTGATATTTCCAGGAGCGAATCATCATTTAAGTCGTAAGGATCTTACAAGAGTGTTTTCTCCTTCGGAATCGTGAGGATTCCTAAGTGTGTATTCTCTTATAAGTCGAAAGGATCTTACAAGAGTGTTTTCTCCTTATAAGTCGAGAGGACTTACAAGTGTCATTCTCCGTGTGAGCATATCTCTAGTCGCTGGTGGGACTTTTTTAGGGAAATGTTTATTCGTGCCTGTGGATTGTATACAAGGGTCAATATTGAACCGCTTCTAGGGAAATCTAGGAAATGTGATGGATTAAGAACGGGTTCAGATCCCTGTAGCTTAAGGCTTTTGAATCCTATGAGCCGTGAGGGTCTCAAAGGGGAATTCTCCTTACGAGTCGTGAGGATCTTGTAAGTGTGTTTTCTCTTTAGGAATCATGGGGATTCCTAAGTGTGTTGCTCCCTTGTGAGTCATAAGGATCTCACGCAGGTATTTTCTCTTTACAGGGTCGAGAGGACCTTGCAAGTGTCTTTTAACGAGATTGCGTCCTTTCGGGTTTTCACAAACTCGCCGGTAGTCCTGCTGTTTTTACTCACGGAGCCCTTTCGGGTTTTCATCCGTGCCCATCTCGCTTATGGATATACCGTTTTTTTTGCGTCAGCCTTAGGATGCTGCGGTTCGTAGTACTTTATAGACGTCTCGGTCAGTTGCAAGTTTTAGGACATTGCAGTCCATCATTAGTTTAGGGACGTTTTGGTCCGTCGCATGTTTTCGAGGTGAGGTTTCGTCGGATACTACTTATAGAGTTCAGGCTTGGGAAGATAGCGAGCGGACATAGGAGTCGTTATCTATCATTGACCTAGGTCGTGACTCGTCAGGTGTAGTATTTTTTTAAGAACCGGCCATTTATTGGCCTGAAGGGTCTTTTGCCATGCATATCCATGAGCAAGTAAGCCCCACCCTGGTAGAATTTGTCTATGATGTACGGGCCTTCATAGTTCGGCTCGAATTTCCCCCGTTTGGCACGATTGGGGATCATATGTCTCTTAACCACTAGCACGAGTTCGCCTTGGCGGAATGTTCTCAGCCTAGTCAATCTCTCGTATGAGCGCGTCATTTTTTCTTTGTAAGCTTCCAAATTTTGCTGCGCCATGAGCCGGGTTTCGTCGAGGGCATCAAGTTCCTCAAGCCAAAGATGAGCATTCTCTTCGTCCGTTAGCTCGTAATGGACCGCCACTCGTAAGGAGGGTAGCTCTATCTCCAAGGGGAGTACTGCTTCAGTGCCGAATACCAATGCATACGGTGTTGTGTTTGTGACCGATTTAAACATAGTTCGATACGCCCAGAGAGCTTCATGCAGTCTCTCATGCCATTCCTTTTTATTTTTAGACACCATCATTTTCACGATCTTCGTCAAGATCTTGTTGAAAGCCTCATCTAGACCGTTAGCTCGGGGATTATAGACCGAAGAGTATCTCCAATCTATATTATGTTGTTATGCGAAGCGGCTGATCTTATGGCTTCTGTAGGCTGGCCCGTTATCGGAGATAATCTGTCGTGGAGTGCCGAACCAATAGATGACGTGTGTCTTGAAGAAATGGAGGATATTCTTCGTCTTCACTTCTCTTAGTGGTGCTGCTTCTTCCTACTTGGAGAAGTAATCAGTTGTCACCAGTACGAACCGATGTCCTCTGGATGATGCTGGTTCAATGGGCCCGATTTTGTCAGTTCCCCATATTTTGAAAGGCCAGCTAGCCACCGTTGGGTGTAGCAGATTTGGATGCTGATGGATAAAGTCTCTATGAATTTGGCACGAGTGGTACTGCTTCACGTATTCGAGATAGTCTTGGATCATCGTGGGCCAATAGTAGCCCATCCTTTTGATCTTCAGTTTCATCTTCGGCCCGACTTGGTGAGAACCGCAGAGTCCATCGTGAGTTTCTTGAATGACTCTCCTTGCTTCTTTAGGTCCCATGCATCTTAGCCATAGAGAATCAAATGATCTCTTATATAGAGTGTCATCGACGAAGGCGAAAGACAGAGCTCTTTTCATGAGCTGATGTCTCGAGGACGCATCTTCAGGTGTTTGATGAGACTTGAAGTAGTATATAAAGACTTCTCTCCAATCTTTGACCTTTCCCTGGTCCTCTATCTGTAGGGCCGCTTGCTTGGTCGCTTCCTTTTCTTCAAACGACTTCGGAGATGTTTCTTCCGAGGCGAGAACCTGACGGCTTTGCACAACGATCCTTACGTCATCGAGGTTCTTGTTAGCCAGTTCTTCAGCGAGCTTAGGTAGTGCATCTGCTTTTCTATTTTCCGCACGCGGTATGCTTTCCATGGTGTAGACAGGGATTTGAATCAGCAATTTTTGCACTCTCTCGCCATACTTCACCAACTCTGGTTTGCACGTTTGATAATCACCGTTTACTTGGCTAGCAACCAGCTGGGAGTTTCCGTATATGAGGAGGTTTTCGATCCCCATGTCGACAGTGATCTCAAGTCCTGCTATCAAAGCTTCATATTCGGCTTCATTGTTTATCCTCGGCTCTGTTAGGGAAAAGGCAAAGCGCATTATCCCTCCTTGTGGAATCATGAAGATGAGGCCTACCCCAGACTTGATTATGGGGGAGCTGTGCTTTCTCTTCTTCATGGAAGTTGCCCCGTCGAAGTAGAGTTCCCACCGGGTGTTACTCTCTCTTTTCTCCCCGTCGATTGTGTCAAACGCATGCTCGTCTGGCAATTTGCAATTTAGGGGTGAATCGGCAGGTATAGGATGCTCGGCGAGGAAGTCGGCGATGGCCTGGCCTTTCACTGCCTTGAGAGGTCGATAAGTTATCGAGTTCCATTAGGAGTAGGGCCCATTTAGTGAGCCGCCCTATTAGTATGGCTCTTGACATCAAATATTTGAGAGGATCCACCATTGATATGAGATGGACCTCATGCGCCAAAGCATAATGCCGAAGCTTCGTTATAGCGAAGATTAACGCTAGGAAATGTTTTTCGATAGGGGAGTAATTGTTTTCTGCCCCCAGGAGAACTCGACTCAAATAGTAGAGGGCTCTCTCCTTCCCTTGGTCGTTTTCTTGTGCCCATAGTGCGCCTAAAGAACCCTAAAGGGCGGTTGTGTACAGAATGAGGGGCTTTCCTTTGACCGGAGTGGTCAGTACTGGCGGATTATGCAAGTATTGCTTGATTTCGTCCAGAGCGCTTTGGCATTTGCGATCCCAAACGAAAGGGGTCCCCTTCTTCATTAAGTGACTGTGGGGACAACATTTGCCGGAAAGATTGGTTATGAACCGCCGAATATACGCAAGCTTCCCTTGGAGAGACCGCTGTTGCTTGAGAGTTCTTGGTGGGGGCATTTCCATGATCGTCTTGATCTTCGACGGGTCTATTTCGATGCCTCGATGTCGTACGATGAATCCTAGGAATTTTCCCGAGGAAACTCCGAATGCGCATTTCAGAGGGTTCATCTTCAAGTTGTATTTCCGAAGACGTTGGAATACTATCTTCAGATACTTCCAATGCTCCTCGTATGATTTGCTTTTTACAACGAGGTCGTCAATATAACACTCGACAATTTCGTGTATGAGGTCATCAAAAATCTTCGTCATGGCCCTCCGATAGGTGGCGTCAGCGTTCTTCAAGCCGAAAGGTATCACTTTGTAGCAAAATATCCCCAGCGGAGCCCAGAAAGCGGTATGCTTCTGGTCTTCGGGATACATCTTTATTTGGTTGTACCCTGATGAGCCGTCCATGAAGGAGAAGACTTCGTGAATGGACGTGTTGTATATTATCAGCTCGGTAACCAGTACGGAAAAATCATCCTTCGGGCAGGCTTTGTTGAGGTCCCGAAAGTCTACGCAGATGCCCACCGTCCCATTTTTCTTCATCATTGGGACAATGTTGGCGATCCAGTCAGGATACTGAACTTCTTGGATAAATTCGGAGTCGATTAGCTTCTTGAGTTTGGCGTTGATGCTCATTTCAAGTTCGACCCGCATTCTTCTTGGTGCTTGTTTGACTGGCTTGACGTCCGGAGATATTGCCAATTTTTGCACCGCTATTTCCGGATCTAGTCCGGCATTTCAGAGTAATTCCACATGAAACAATCTTTATACTGGATGAGCACGTCTTTGAGTGTAGCCACCTGTTCTTTAGACAGCAGCTCGCTGACGAACGTCGGCCGTGGGTCGTTTGCCGTCCCCAAGTTGATTTTTTTGATGTTATCTGCAGTAGTATGTATTCCATCTTCCAGCTCTTTTAGCGCCAGTGGAAACTCTGAGATCACTTCATCATCATCGTTTTCGAAGCACCAGGGGAGGTCAGCCATATCCTCGCGTACTCCTTCTTCCGACATCATTATCACATGATAGGTACGAGATCGCTTCAAAGATCGATGTTGATCCGGCTCTACTCTCGCTGCATATGTGGATTTCGGTTCATGCTTCTGTGGCGGGGTTACCCTCCATCTGCTGGATAAAGAGAACCTGCCTTGCTGATACTGGTCTTCTACCCAGCCTTTGAATGTGAAGCAGTCTTCGAGAGGATGCCCTATCGCTCGGTGATAGGAGTAATAATCCGGGTGATGAACCTCGTTTGCTTGCTCGGGGTGCTTGGACTCCAGGAGGGTAATCATCTGATGTTTAATGACAAGACTAAATATCTTTCTTGTCTTGTCTTGGGGAAAAGAATATGCTCGACCCATTTTCTTTATAAGAGACGGATCCCGGCTGCTCAATTTTCGATCGCGAGGCTTCTTGAACCCGCTTTGTCGCTGTCGAACGTTTTTCCATTCTTTAGCTTGTTTCTAACTCTACGTCGGGTCTTCTGTATGACAGGCTGGCAACGAAGGTCATCGTCATTTTTCGTAGCCTGCTGAAGGAGGCGCTGCGTTCTGGCTTTTTCATAGATGGCCATTTTGCGGCTGTGGTCATCCCAGACCTTTTGACCCGCTTCCCTTATTAGCTTATCCATCTGTTCTTCGAACGACGGACTTGGCACTTTCATGGTAGGACCTCGTTTTGGTTCAGGGTTAGCGTCTTCTAACAGAGCATCTCCTTCTTCATCAAAGTCATGTATAACGTAGCAGCCATAGAATCGTTCCCATTTCTTGGATTGAACATATCCAAGCCCGATCGTTTCCATTCTCCCGTTGGGCAATTTTCACTAAGTTCCAGGGACGTTCCAGATCCTGTTGTAGAACTGAGCTTGTTTAGCCGTCTGTTTGAAGGGTACGCTTTGGCGCCTCAACAGCCTTTTTAATCCTTCTGTATAGTATCTGGGAAAACGGATGGGCTCTGTCAACTATAGAATCGGCACCATGCCAGATCTCTTTTTCCACTTTGGTTTCCGCGGATCGATAAAAGAGAATGGTCTTTTCATCTGGGAGGGACGTAGAATGTCAGCAGTTCTTGTACACTGTAGGTATCAAGTGCGTCGAGCTCTTTGTAATGCTTTTGCGGAACCATAGCGATCTGCAAACTCTGATTATCTCCAATGAAGGCTTGCACTGATGGACGAGCCGAGAATACTGCATTGACCTCATCTTCAGAGTCACTGCTAAAGACCAGAATAGGGGTAGACGGTCCCGGTTCGTTGTATCGGGGAGGTCCCGAATAGACTATCTCTTCTTCCTCCTCGGTATCACTCCCGAAGACCGGAATGGTGGTGATAGTTTTTTGCTTATCCTCAGGTTTATGGCATCTTTCCGTGTCATCAAAGTATGGCGGAAAGTACTTTGCGTCCTCGTATTTGCGGACTTCATTCATGGAGAATGGGTTCAACTCCCTTATCACGGTAAACTCGAGATCATCCTTGAAATATTTCATACACTGATGTTGTATAGAAGGGATGATGTTGTACTCGTGTAACCAAGGCCGGCCGAGCAAAGCGTTGTAGCAAGTCTTGGTGTCAATGACGTAGAATTTGATGTCAGTGACGAGCAGCCCAAAGCGTAACGTCGGTATCACAGACCCAAGCATCCGTGATGACTGGGAGTCGAACCCGGAGATAGTGATTTTATCCTGAGCGAGGTGTTGAACGCTCATGCAGATTTATTTCAGAACCCTTATATTTAGGAGATTGACAGATGACCCATTGTAAACTAGGATCTTCCCTATTTTAATGTCATGGCAATACCCGGAGACATATAGGGGCCGGTTGTGCTCGCGTGTTCCGAGGAGGAGATCTTCATCGCCGAAAGTGATGTCAGCTGTGTGAATTTCTTCCATCTTGTCCTTCATCTTTTCTTCGACAAGGAAAGCTTGAAATAGGTCAGGCTCTTGTAATGCCTTGATCAGAGAATCTCTCGCCTCTTTGGATAGCAGAAGGGCGTCGAGAATGCTTAGTTGCGAGGGTATCTTCCTCAGGTGTGCCAGAATGTTGTAATCCACCTTGTTTTTCTTGGGCGGGTCCTTGGCTGCCATCTCTTCGACGAATCGGTCATCGAGGGTGATATCGTCAGGGACCTTTTCTTTCCCCTTATCCTTTTTTTTCGATCCCTTGTTTGCGGGTCCGAGATCCTTTTCAGGTAGCGTGCGATTGCGCAGCTGAATGTTCTCGCAAGTTTTCATCTCTTCTGTTTCAGAGATGGATTCCTTGAAGAGAGGGCCGAGGGCTATTTCTTCATCAGAATCACTCCTGAAAGTGAGAACTTGCGATCCCCCGGAATTAACCATGTGACATTCCCCGGCTGTTCTTTTATGCTCATCTGTCGTGCTTCTTTGCTCTCGACACGTTTTGCGCTTCATCCGCTTGAAATGCTGCCGGTGGGCAACATATCCTTGCCACCAGTTTTTAAAGGCCATGCATTCCTCAGTAGGGTGTGTGGTCCTCCGATGGTACAAGCAGTAGTTTGGATGTGCATCCTCTTCGTTAAGGTGTATCCTATCAGGAGTGTTTCCTTCGGAGGTTGGCAGGTTCATTCCCATCGATATGGCTTTGGCAAACCTTTTCCTTGTCTTAAGTTTGCTTTTGTCTGCGGCGGACGTGCTTCGATCTGGTTGGAGTGCCTCAACCTTTTCATTCAGTCGCCGGCGTTTGGCTTTTTCGAATATAGCCAGTTCACGCTCTCGATCAGCTTTTCTCTTTTAACAGGCTTCGTTCAGTAGCATGTCAATCATCTCGTCTGACGGTTCTAGGAGTTCCGTTTCGGGATTTGCCCCCAGTTTTTCTGCATCAGGAGCTTCTTTGCCTTTTATTGAGTGAATGATCACGTGGCAGTTTGCCACATAATCTTCAGGTTTGTCTAACAAGTCTTCTCCCTCATCTTCATCGCCATCTCTATCTTCAAGGATGTGGTTGAGAAACTCTTGGAGCGTGACCGGGGTTCGCGCCTTCTGGTTATATTCCTCCAGCGCATCAATATGCTTTTGTAGGTCCGTGCGCTTGTCATCCGGCTGTGCGGGCTTCTTGACCTTCTTCTTCTTCTTCTTCGAAGATTTTGACGGCTGGGCCTGAGCGTTTTGATTATCGCTACCCATTCTTGGAGTCAGGCGAAGCTTCAGCATTCCCTCAATGATCTCAGGTTCCAGCGGACTTTTCCACCTGATTGCCGGGCATGTTTGGAGATCCTTCAGCATTCTTTTCGTCTTGACTGAAAGAGCAACCTCCCATGGAGCTTCTTCTATAAAAGAGTATGATGCCCCCGGTGTGTCCCCCTTTTAAGAGCGTGCGGCTGAGGCGGGCTTACTTTCCAATCCTCGGACAGAGCGAATTTTCCCTGTTGGTATTGGTCCTTAATCCAGCCTTTGAAGACGAAGCAATCTTCAATTGGATGGCCCATTACTCGGTGATAGGGGCAGTAATTGGGATTGTTAACATCACCGGGCTGTAGTGGGCGTTTTGGATCCGGCAAGGTGATGAGCCGGTTGCGCACCGACAGCTCGAGCAATCTCTTTGTTTTCTCCTGCGGAAATGAGTAAGGACGTCTTAACTTTTCGTTGAGGAATCGCTGTTTATCGTTTTGGCGATTAGCTCGTTTTGGACCAGTCGGTTGTTGCTGAGCATTGGCGACGAAGGTCGCTTTCCCCTTCCCCTTTTCGTTTCGAGGAAGACGGTCTGTGACCCATCTGATCCATTTGGGCATGTTTGTCAATCAAGGCTTGGAAGGTAGTTGGCTTGAAGAACATCATGAACTGGGATATGGTCGCTGCGGATCAAGAGTACCCACGAACATGCCTACCGCAGGTGCTTCTTCGATGCACTGCTCGCACTTCGACCATAGATTCCGCCACCGTATCGCGTATTGAACCCATGTTTTTCCTCGCTTCACCCTAGCATTAATTAGTGCGGTGATCGGAGTGTGCTCGCTAGCGCTCGCGAATCTTTGCGTAAACAATAGCTCCATTTCTGCAAATGTCTTAACGGAGTCATTCGGGAGCTCAGAGTACCATTCAAAAGCTGTCTCCGATAAGCTGCCAACGAATTGGCGAAGCAGTAGGTTATCGTCACTTCCGGTGTTGCCGCACAAAGCCCTGAATTGAGCGACATGTTGGTGTGGATTTCCCGTCCCCTTATATACATGGAATTTAGGGATCGTATATCTCGGCGGGTACTTTATTTGGTCGTACTAACCCAGATAGGGTCGTCCAGTCCTAACAATTTGCCCGGCCGCTTTGTTCGCCTGATGAACTCGTATCTTTTGAGCGATATAGTCATCCAGGGCGGTTTTAGAAATGGTCTCCTCTTTGGCTGCTTAACAAGCCGGAAGAGGGTTTGATGTCTCTCCCTATCGTCTTCAAGGATAATCGGAGGGTCTTCAGCTAGAGGATCCGGCTGTAACATCATCCCGACCATGTCTTGAAATAAAAGCGCCATTCGTTTTATGTTGGCAGCTTGTTCCGCTGCCTCTTTGTCCCTCTTCTCGAGGATTCTGCGGAGGAACTCAGCATCGGTTTCTTGTTCATGACGCTGTTCTGATGACATCTCCGGGTTCTCTTTTGGCCCAGTGAGTGCGGCCATCTGTGTTAGCATCTCCTGGAGCTTCTGTTGTTGGTCCTGGGCCTTTGTTACGGATCTGGTGAGTGGTCGATGGCCCGTAGAGATACGGCTATCCTTTTTCCCGGATGCCATATAAACAGTGTGCACCACCATGCCCCCAGACTTGGGGCGTTTCGATTCAGTGCCTTTGAGCTTCGTCGCGGACACAGGGACTTTCTCCGACTTCCTTCTTTTGTGAGCGATCGAAGTTGAGGGGGCCGTTGCAGCGGGCATGCAAGTAGACGACACCTTCTGTGGTATAGTAGGGTGGTCCCTCTCTTGCCGAACTTTCATCTTCTTCGATCGGCAGGAGTGGTCTTGGTCGATCACCGAGTCTTGGACCTATTGCCAAACTTTATGAATTTTAGAGGACAGCCACTGAGGGAGCTGCTCTGGCTTCACCTTTGTAGCGTTCTCCATAGGTGGAGGAGATCTTTTTAGCACGGCCTTCGGAGAGTTCTTGCGTACCCTCCTAAGTGGTTCAAAGCTGTTCCCAGTTGGAACAGCAGCATCAATTTCCACCATCGGAGCTGGCGGAGTCAGTCTAGAAGGAGAGCTGCCCCCAGCCTTCCTTACTCAGCGCCAGTGACGACGGCGAGCATGTCATGCTGACGGGACCGGCTCAGTTATGGGGGTGGTTTCATCATGCCCCCTGTCCTGGTGAAGGGCTGTTGTTGGTGCCAGCCTATCGAAGACTGGCGTCCGCTGAGAGGGAATGATCAATCTTGAAAAGACCGACCTTTTAGCAGGGGAAATAGCCTTGGTTACTTCAACTGGAGCGGGAGCCGGAATAGCCAGTCTTACAAAGACTGATCTTTTAGCAGGAGAAGCTGCTTTGACGACTTCTTTCACTGGAGCGGGGATGGCTATCCGTTTTGGGATGGCCGCTTCAGGTATCGCGGGCTTCTTCATGGGCCCACTTGAGCTTTGGCCCAGTCTGTTGAAAACCGAGGCGCTGGATTTGGGCGACCCGTTGAGAGGGGCCGCGGTGGTGGTAAGCCGATCAAAGACCGACTTCTTTGGAGCCTCCTGCGTCGACAATGGGGCGATAAAGCTCATGGGTGGGATCATGGTCCTAAAGAACAGCCCAGTAGTGGCTTCCGTCACCTGTTCCACCGGCATCTTGAAAACGGAGGCCGCGTGAGGCCCGTAAGTCACTCCTCCAGCGAGGACAGAGTGAGAGTTATTACAGCTGTTGTAGTTTGTGCAGTTGGAAGCCATTGATCTGCACGGGAGCAAGACACCAAATCTTAGTACCTCGAATCCAGGGGAATCATAGCAAACCGCGATTCGTTCGCGAAACACGACACACAAAGTGTGGAGTGGAAAGAGGAAAAGGTCCCACCGGGCGTGCCAGAATCTGTTCTCCACCGAAAGACCGGGAAATACAAACGTCTTGCCTGAATTTTGGGGCAGATGCTATTTGGATTTATCCGTCCACCTCTCTGAAGATGCCAAGTTGGTTTATGGCACCATATGTTGAAGGTTTAGACGGATGCGGCCGATGTAGCAGACTTCGTTAGATTCCCCCTCATTTGAGGGGTTTTTGATTGTGGGGATGCTCTTCCTTGCAGGCGCAAGCCCCTGCAGTTAATTACGCTACTGCATCACAGTGACCACTTTCTACTTCTCTAGATGGTCACTGCGTGTCGTGTATGTTTGTTTTATTTTTGGTTGCCCGTGGATTATATACGGAGACTAATTTATGTTGTCGTTCGTAGGGCGTGGATTAGTTTAAATCCGTATTTTCTTATATTTGGTTTTGGGTTGGGTTTAAGGATTGTTAATCTCATTCGAGACTAAGATCAACTTAAACGTTTGTTAAGAATACGTTAGTCTAATTTTAGACTAAGATCAACTTAACCATTTGTTAAGGATACGTTAGTCTAATTTTAGACTAAGATCTACTTAACAGGATCATTTAGATCCAACAAAAGAGCATTTGGGCTCTATTGTTTTAGTTTAGGGACTTTGTGGTCCAGTTTACAGACATCATAGTCTATAAAGTGACATCATAGTCTATGAGTTTAAGGACCTCACAGTCTATAAAGTTTAAGGACATCATAGTCCATGAGTTTAAGGACCTCACAGTCCATGAAATATTTGGTTGTCGGGACCCATCACCTCTCTGAAGACGTTGAAGGATTACAACGACACATATCAGAGGAGTGAAGAGATGTACCTTTGAGCCAATGTTGGTTGAAAGGCTCTGGGTTTTGCTTTGAATGTCATATGAAATGATCAATTTTGGAAGACAAGAGTGTATTTGAGGTTTAGTCAAAAAGGGGGGGTCCTGCCTCTGGAAGACTTAGCTAATTTGGGCTAAGATTGACTTGAATATAGTGTTAAACACTAGAGTACACTCGTCTATCACGTGCTCCCACATGATGCGCTAAAATAGTGTTAAACACTAAGGATTAAGTGCACAAAATAGTGTTAAACACTAAAAAAAGAAGCGCTCACGTGGGGTCACGTGGGGCGCTTGAGTGTTGGGCCAAACTTCCTTTTATTCTCAGAATATGCAAGTAAGTGTTAAACACTTAATCTTTATGACCATCACGTGTGCACACATGATGGTGCCCATGCATTGGATATTAATCCTTCAGTTTTACCCCATTTTCTTTTTTTAAAGAGGTGTTTGTCAGGGGTCATGTGGGGACACGTGAGGCACCCAAAATCTATTCTGCCCTTTTTATTTTGAGAAGTCTGCTCAAAGGTCACGTGGGAGCATGTGACCTAATCTTATTCGTTCTCTTTTGGTCATTGAAGGGGAGGGTCACGTGTTACCACGTGATCATGTTGGGTACTTGATCCTTATACGTGCATGGAGAGATAAATCCCTTGTACGAGAATTAAATTCTCTTATAGGGTTAAAACCTAATTTTCTTTAGAGTAATTAAATTCCTATGTGTTTAAAAGAATTAAATTCTTTAAACCTAATTCTCTTTCTAAGCTTTAAATCTGCATGGCAGAATCTTCCTGATGAGAATTAAATTCTCGACTTATGGAGAGATTTGCTTCTGCAGATCTATTACCATGAAGAAGAACTAAGTTCTTGTATTAAGGGTTAAACCCTACCTTTGTTGGAGGAATTAAATTCCTATATACTTTATGGGAGAATAGAATTCTCTGAACTTAGGTCCTCCCTCAGGTTTTAGATCTGCATGACAGAATCTTCCCGATGAGAATTAAATTCTCAACTTATGAGGAGATATGCTTCTGCAGATCTTCAACCAGAGGAAGAACTAAGTTCTTATTTAGAAGAGTTAAAATCTTAATTTGAGAATTAAATTCTCTTTTGTTTTGTGGGAGCTTATAGAATAATCTCTTTCCTTCTCTTATTTAGGGTTTCTTTCTTTTCTGAAGAGATCTTTTTTTCTCTCTGGAGAATTAAATTCTCTTTTTTTTGTATTCTCTTCTTCTTGTTGTATCCTCTCTTCTTTTTTTTTCTTGGCTCTTATTTATAGGAGAAAGAAAAGAATCCGTTTGTTTAGCTAATCTCTCATTGAAAGATTTTGATTGATTTTTTATAACCAACATGATCTTTTAGATCATTTGGTGAATTTTATTCACCATTGGATTTTTAATCCAATGGTGCTCCACTTTACAGACTGCAATCTTTTTGTTTGGAACGATTTAGGGAAATATTTTTCCAATTAGGCTTTTTGATTCCCTTTAATTAGAATTTAATCCTATTGTTCAGAGGGTTTAAGAGCTCATCACGTGTTGGCACATGACCTTACTGATTAAGCATTTAATTACATTAGGGTTCATGAGCCCATCACGTGCCGGCACGTGACCCTATTGGTTGAGCATCTCCAATTGTTTATTTCAACGCCTATAAACCTTGTTCATAGAAGGTCGCATGTCCTCACGTGATGCCCGATCACGTGTGGACACGTGATGCCCGATCACGCGTGGACACGTGATCCTCCTCTTGGGTGTTTCCTCATTGCTTTATTCATTTATTTTACTCAGTTCCCATGAGGGGACAAATGCTTTTAATTCCTTTTAATTAGAATTTAATTCTATTAATTCAGTGGGTTTAGGAGCCCATCATGTGTGGGTACGTGACTTTATCAATTAGGCATTCAGGCGTAAATAGAATCTGCCCATAAAAGGTCACGTGTTTGCACATGGGGCCTGGTCACGTGTGAGCACGTGATCCCCCATTTGGGGTTTTCCTTGCTGTTTTACTTGTATTTTATTCAGTTCCTATGAGGGAACATATACTATCTGGTTTGTCTTTATCATCATGTATTTGCTTTAGGTGACTTTACAGATCACTATTACATGTTGATAGAGCCCATAGAATTCATGCTTGACTACCAGCAGTATGATGGCGATCATATACGTGGGAGCTGGGGTCTATAAGCACATCCTTAAATGTCCCTAGTCGTAGGAGTTTTGAGACTGGGCATCGATACTCCAGAGTAGACTAGTGTATACTGATCGAGACCCCGACGAGGGGCGGTGGCCGGTCTCACAAGCCATTGGTGTCAGTTTGTTCACCTAAGATGTAAACAGGTGCACATTGGGTTATGAGTATACCGGACGGACTCGCCGGGAACATACTAGTTGGTATTATACCGATTATTAGATAGCAGTTCCCAGGTGACATGTGTACAGGTTAGTCTATCAACCTGAGAACGTCATTTGTCTCATGTGAGTTCCCACTGTGCTTTGATTACTACCCTAACACGGCTCAAAGGAGTCGTGCAAACAGGTTTTAGTTGGGTACAATCCCGAGCCACATAGAGGAAGTGAGCGGATCGTTACGGGATTTGTCTCTCTCGGTATTAGGGGTTGATGTCGCATTATGCACGGGTGGCCGTCACCAGAAATCCTTAGTCAAGGTAGTCGGGAATTACTGATCTAGGATCGGTAGTTTCTCAGGCGGTGATGGGTTTCATACCGACACTGCATGTCAAGTTATTAGGGGTCTGACTTTATCCACCCCCTAGACTCGATATGCGATACTCATAGACGAACGGACCGGATTGTACGGATATTGTCACTGTCAGGCTCAGTAAGGGTTTCAGGATGGGTTTGCTCGTCGGCCTCCCTTTCGCTCAATACCTGGGTAGCCGTTACGTACAGCTAGTGCTACTGACGTGCTTGTGGTTAAACCCACTGCCAGCGTATTGACGAGTCTTTAGAGTCCCACACAGAGGGTTTCACTGGTTCGGGAGAAACGTTGTACAGGCCGTATGGTTTTTAGGCAGGGTTCGAGCATATACGTGCACTTGTGTACGGATCATGACTCAGATGGATAATACTAGTGGGCTTTAGTTTAAGCCGGATCCTAGTATCATATTGTTGGATTATTTTCATCTCGTCGTATTCGTATTCTTTCGGAATACAGATGCGGGTATGTATATACGGATGAAGGGTATTTTTGTAATTCTTTACAAGATTACTTTAGAAGTTGCCATTTTCTTTTGCATTAAACATTTAGGTTTAAATGTTTAGTGAGGTGGAAAGTGTGAATTATTGTTTTGGCAATTATCTAGCATGCTCACTTGGTGATTCATGGATGCCACATAGGTGTGACTCATGGTGGGTCATGTAGTGACTCATGCTAAGATATTTGTAGTGAGTGTTGTTAGATATTTGTGAGCAAGGCAGATATTTTTTTCATGTGAGGTTTTTCTTTAGTTGCAAGCTCACACAACACTCATGCCATTTCTTCACTTGCTTTTTTCTTTGTTTCACACTCTTCTCCAATGGCATCTTCTTCTATCTCCACCCTATATGTCTCATGTGTTGAGAAACCTAGTGTGTATTAAGACAATCTAATCCTACACACTCTCTATTTCATCTTGGCTATCTAGGGTAGCAAACTAGATACTCGAGTTACCTCGGATTTGAGGTCGGAGCCCATATTACATACTCTCAAGGTGGATCGTCTTCGATTGGGGGAGACCGGAGATCAAACTTGATTAAGGAATATATTCTCCACCAAACACAGAGACGAAACCGCGTAGGTTCGTCTTGCCTGAATTTGGGGGCAGATACTATTTGGTTTTATCCGTCTACCTCTCCGAAGATGCCAAGTTGATTTATGGCACCTTGTATCGGAGGTTTAGACGGATGCGGCCGTTTTAGCAGATTTCGTCAGATTCCCCCTCGTTTGAGGGGTTTTTGATTACGGGGACGCTCTTCCTTGCAGGCGCGAGCCCCTGAAGTTAATTACGCTACTGCATCGCGGTAACCACTTACTCTTTCTTTATATGGTCACTTCGTGTCGTGTGTGTTTGTTTTATTTTTTGGTTGCCCGTGGATTGTATACGGAGACTAATTTATGTTGTCGCCCATAGGGCGTGGATTAGTCCAAATCCGTATTTTCTTAGATATGGGTTTTGGTTTGGATTTAAGGATCGTTAATCTCATTTGATACTAATATCAACTTAAACGTTTGTTAAATATATGTTAGTCTAATTTTAGACTAAGATCAACTTAACGTTTGTTAAGGACACGTTAGTCTATTTTTAGACTAAGATTAACTTAACGGGATCATTTAGATCCAACAAAAGAGCACTTGGGCTCTATTGTTTTAGTTTAGGGACTTTGCGGTCCAGTTAAAAGACGTCATAGTCTGTAAAGTTTAAGGACATCATAGTCCATGAGTTTAAAGACCCCACAGTCCGTAAAGTTTAAGCACATCATAGTCCATGAGTTTAAGGACCTCATAGTCCATGGTAGTTTAGAGACATCATAATCTGTAAAGTTTAAGGATATCATAGTCCATGAGTTTAAGGACCCCACAGTCCGTAAAGTTTAAGAACATCATAGTCCATGAGTTTAAGGACCTCACAGTCCATAGAATGTCTGGTTGTCGGGATCCGTCACCTCTTTGAAGACGTTGAAGGATTACAACGACAAATATCAGAGGAGTGAAGAGATGTACCCTTACCAATATTGGTTGGAAGATCTGTAGTCCAATTTGGGACTAAGATCAAAGATTTGTGAGCACGTGAGTTCAATTGATCTTAAGTAAGGATTTGTGACCAACTTGGGCTCGGCCCATTCAGTTAAAATGCCGAGCATTGGTTCTGACAATTGTTTTTGTCTTTTACTGAGTGCTGAGCACTCATTATAGCTCTGGGGCTTTTATTTGTAGAATATTTTATGTTCATTTAGCGTACACGTGAGGAGCACATGGCGCGCTTGGCGTTGTGCGCCAAACAATGAGAGCAGTGCGCTTTTGGTGAAGTAGCGCATACGTGAGGAGCACGTGGCGTGCTTGGCGCTGTGCGCCAGACAATGAGCGCAGTGCGCTTCTAGTGAAGTAGCGCACATGTGAGGAGCACGTGGCGTGCTTAGCGCTGTGCGCCAGACAATGAGCGTAGTGCGCTTCTGTTAAAGTAGCGCACACGTGAGGAGCACGTGGTGCGCTTGGTGCTATGCGCCAGATAATGAGCGCAAAGCGCTTTTTGTGAAATTTGGAGCGTTAAGGCTCTGCAGCACTGTGCGCTAGATTTGGAGCGCTGATGCGCTTCTTTAAACTTAGAGCGCTAAGGCTCTTTTTAGGCAGTTCTGCCCTCCGAGAATTAAATTCTCTCTTATAGGAGACTTTGTCCTATGGATCTAAGAACAAAATTCTTATTTTATAGGAGATATTTCAATCTCTTATGTTTTTTATGAAAGGCTTTGCCTTTATGGATCTGTGATCCTAAGAGAATTGAATTATTTTCCCCCCTTTTTATAATGAGATGTTATGATCTCTTTTTGTGAAAGACAATTTGTCTTAAAGATCTATGATCTAGCATAAGAATAAGTTCTCTTTCTGATTAGATTTTTTATCTCTCTGTTTTTACCTTGAAGAAAAGTTGTTCTTCTGCCGAGAGCTTGCTCTTCTCTATGAAACTTCTCAAAGTTTGTGTGTGTGTGGGGGGGGGGTCCTCTATATGAGACTTGAAGTCTTGGGGTCTTTATATAGTGAAGGCTGATTTGTTCAATCGGTTAAGGAGATGTTTTCTCTAATTGATTTGGGGATATTTCCCCCATTGGATCATTGATCCTAGGGCTTCTATTTTACAGAAGGCAATCTTCTTGTTTTTAACAAGATTAGGAAATCTTTTCTCATGAGGAATTTATTCTGCACCATTGTGATTTTTAATTACCATTGGATCATTGATCCAACAGTGCTCTGATTTACAGAGCAAAATCTTTTTGTTTGGAAAGATTCTGAAGAATGTTTTCTTAACAGAATTTTATTCTGTTAACTAGATGATTTATCATCTTCGTTGGATCTTTGATCCAACGGTGGGGAACATTTAGTTCTAGCGCTAGCGCACTCGTGCTTTGCACGTGAGCGCTACTTCAGAGCGCTGGCGCTCTTAGTGCTAGCGCACCCGTGCTCTGCACGTGAGCGCTGTTTGCTGGCGCTTTTATGAAGCGCTGCTTCAAATTTTGAAAATTTGAACAGAGTTTTGCTCTGATTGGGGGAAACAAATGCCTCCCACCGTTGCGCTCACGTGGCTTACACGTGAGTGCAGCGGTGGCAGCATCTGCGCCCTTAGATCAACTTAGAAGTTGAAACGGCTCTCAGTGCCTATAAATAGAGCCTTTGGCCCTTTGAGATGATCTCTGTTCATCTCCTTACTTTTTTTTCTGAGAATTATTTCTCCTTCAGAGCATAGCTCTTCGTCTTAAGAATTTTCTTAAGGACAGAACTCTATCAAAAATTTAGGTAAAGATTAAATCTTTCTAGGGTTTCACCCATTAACAGAGCTTTGCTCTTTTCAATATTTTTAGGGTTTCTTAATAGAGCTTTGCTCTTCATAGATCTAAAGAGATCTTTCTTGGGGTTTCTTAACCCATTAACAAAGCTTTGCTCTTTTCAAATCATATAGATTTGTTAATCTTTCATGAAAACTCTTAGAGTTTGTTCATAGATCTTGAAGATCTCGGAATCTTTAATTCATTAAAAACTTTTACTTTAAGTTTTATGATGAGTTATTCCATCATTTTTATAGAGCATTGCTCTTTAGGATTTTTGGGGAATTTTATTCCCTTCATAATTGATTTTGACAGGTGTCATCCCTGTCTGCAGAGCGTTGCTCTCGAGGAATTTAACTCCTTGACCCGAGGAGTCTCTCCTTAAATGAGAAATCCTTTTAGGATTCCCTCCTTAATCGCACAAAATTAAATTCGTTGGGTGTTTTAATCAGTACTTGTTTTCTTCATGAGGATATCAAGAGTTTGTTTAAATCCCCGTGTTTGTTTCAATAAGCTTTTTCAGTCTGTCCACTAACTCTCACTGATTTTCTTTTTCAGACGTTATGGCCGCTCATCTGTATGATCTCAATGAGATTATTTCTTACGGAAACATCCGCTCACTAGGCCGCTGCCAGAACCAAGAGTTCACAAACGCTCAGTGCTCCGAAATCTTGCATCGCTTTGATGAATACAATGGTTGACTACTTCCTCGTAGTTCTGCTCTTTTAAAGCTCATTGTGAGAGCGATCTGGGAAGCACTTCCTTTATTTTATCAAGGAATGCCGCTTAAAGCATTGGATGATGCCGAAGACAAGGTGCACTCGGTGTATCTGATGGGCCTAATTTCAAAGAAAAGGCGAGACAATCTTGTTGATATTCTGCATCAAACTTTTCAACAGGCGACGATAATCGTTGCCTATCGAAGGGTGGAGGACATCAGCGAGGACCGTGACGCTTGTGATCGTGAGAGGAGGCACACGAGAATGGTCCGAGAGGCCCGAAATATTTTAGATGGCCTTACTTTTGAATTTCTCAATCCATGCCCTGGATTTGATGTATTGCCATTGTAATCATTTTAATGGTGTTTTTGTTTACTATTTTCATCGCTGTAAGAATCTTTTGAAGTATGAATAGCAAATTCCTCGTTTCCGTGTGTTTATTTTATGCACTAAATATTTTGCACACGCATGAGTGGTTACGCTTTGGATGCTTAAACGGATGCGAATCAAACGTTCTTTTTACTATCTTGCATAATATGTGATTGACGTCTGTAGGTTTTGCCTTTTTGTTTTGACTTGGCGCAGAGCAGTTGACGTACTCTTGATCAGCACCTCGATTTCGACGGACTATTTTGGCAAGTGTGGCTTGTAGATAGTAGGTAGCTGTTCATCTTGGATTCTTCGCAGGGTAGCGATGGCTTAGGAAATAGGGTTAGGATCTGCCACCTAAGACTTTTCAACTTTATGAGCCGTGAGGGTCTCACAAATACTTTTCTCCCTACGAGTCGAGAGGATCTCGTAGGTGTATTTTTTCCTTAGGAATCGTGAGGATTCCTAAGTGTGCTTTTCTCTTGAGAGTCGTAAGTATTTCACAAGGGAATTTTCTTCCTTACAAGTCGAGAGGACTCGTAAGTGATTGATGAGTTGACCTGCTCCTGAATCAAAGCATTGCTTTGACGGGGAGGTCGAGGGTTGACTTTGGCCGTGTTTCACCGGGTCGGGATTGACTTTGGCCGTGTTCCACAGGGTCAGGATTGACTTTAGCCATACGGGGTCAGGATTGACTTTAGCCATACGGGTCAGGATTGACTCTAGCCATACGGGGTCAGGATTGACTTTAGCCATATGGGGTCAGGATTGACTTTAGCCATAGGGGTTCAGGATTGACTTTAGCCATACGGGGTCAGGATTGACTTTAGCTATACGGGTTCAGGATTGACTTTAGCCATACGGGGTCAGGATAGGCTTTAGCCATATGAGGTCAGGATTGACTTTAGCCATACGGGGTTAGGGGTTGACTCTCAGTTGTCTGTGCACCGCCGAGTCCTAGAATTGGGAACTTTGCCGCGGCTCCACTTTGCTGACGTTGCGTCTACTGTAATGAGACAAATGTCGAGGTGGTCTCTAGGTTGTCTGTGAACCGTCGAGATTTGGAACTAGGGACTTTGCCATGGCTCCGCTTTGCTGACGTTGCGTCTACTGTAATGAGGTAAATATCGAGGTGGTCTTTAGGTTGTCTGTGAACCGTCGAGATTTGGAACTAGGGACTTTGCCATGGCTCCGCTTTGCTGACGTTGCGTCTGCTGTAATGAGACGAATGTTGAGATGGTCTCTAGGTTGTCTGTGAATTGTCGAGATTTGGAACTAAAGACTCTGCCATAGCTCCGAGGTTGATTGTCGCGTCTGAATCCTGCTGGAATGAGGAGGAACGCTGTTATGGGTCTCCAGGCTGTAGATGTGGCTGTCGAGACTTGGAACTAAGGACTCTACCGTAGCTCCGAGATTGATTGTCGCGTCTGAATCCTGCTGGAATGAGGAGGATCACCGTTGCTGATTTTTAGGCTGTAGATGTTGCTGTTAAGATCTGGAACTAGGGACTTTGCCATGGCTCCGTTTCGTTGTGTCGCTCTTATGCCCTGCTGGCATAAGAAGGAACGTCGTTGTTGATCTTATGGGATGTAGATGTTACCGTTGAGATCCGACTTTCCCTTTTGACAGGATCTGGTGGGGGACATGTGGTTCCCTTTTCCTTTATGCCCATGGATTGTATACAGGGGTCAATATGGACTGCCTGTAGGGCAAAAAGTTTCATTTCATTTTTATTTTTTTTATTTCTTTCCGTGATGCTCTATCATTTTAGCTTTTTATATCGTGAAAGTTGCGATTGCCCAATCATTTCAGTTATTTTTCGCGGTGCCCAATCATTTCGGCTATTTTTTCTTTTTACTCGCTGTTTTTTATTGCGAGTTGCCCAACCATTTCGGCTATTTTGTATGCATATATTTTTACTTGCTGATTTTGTTGCAAGTTGCCCCATCATTTCGGCTATTTCATATGCATTTTTGGCTCGCTGATTTTTATCGCAAGTATGGAACTTGGAATCTGGTGCCAGTCTTAGCATCAGCATCGCTGCGACTGGAATATTGCCAGGAGCGAATCATCATTTGCCGTGAAAGGACTTGGGATTTGATACCGATTTACGCATCAGCATCGCTACAACTGAGATATTGTCAGGAGCGAATCATCATTTGCCTTTGTCGATATCGAACAAAGGTGGCTTAGCAAACAGGGTTAGGATCCTGTTGACTAAGGCTTTTTGACTTTACGAGCCGTAAGGGTCTCATAAAGGTATTTCTCCCTACGAGTCGTGAGGATCTCGTAGGTGCATTTTCTCCTTAGGAATCGTAAGGATTCTTAAGTTTATATTCTCTTATAAGTCGTAAGGATCTTACAAGAGTGTTTTCTCTTTATAAGTCGAGAGGACTTATAAGGGTCGTTCACCGTGTGAGCATATCCCTAATCGCTTGTGGGACTCTTTTAGGGAAATGTTTATTCATGCCCATGGATTGTATACAAGGATTAATATTGAAACGCTTGTAGGGAGGTCTGTGGGTTGTGATGGCTTAAGAACAGGTTCAGATCCCTATAACTTAAGGCTTTTGAATCCTATGAGCCATGAGGGTCTCAAAAGGGAATTCTCCTTACGAGTCGCGAGAATCTCGTAAGTGTAACTTCTCCTTAGGAATCGTGGGGATTCCTAAGTGTGTTGCTCCCTTGTGAGTCGTAAAGATCTCACGCAGGTATTTTCTCCTCACAAGGTCGAGAGGACCTTGCAAGTGTCTTTTAACGAAATTGCGCCCTTTCGGGTTTTCACAAACTCGCCGGTAGCCCTGCTGTTTTTACTAACGGAGCCCTTTCGGGTTTTCATCCGTGCCTATCTCGCTTATGGACGTATCGTTTTTTTGTTTTTTTATTTTTATTTTATTTTTATTTTTTTTATTTTTATTATTTTTTGCGTCGGCCTTGGGATGCTGTGGTCCGTAGTAGTTTATAGAAATCTCGGTCAGACGTAGTATTTCTTCAAGAAACGGCCGTTTATTGGCCTAAATGGTCTTTCGCCATGCATATCCATGAGCAAGTACGCCCCACCCTGGTAGACTTTGTCTATTATGTACGGGCCTTTATAGTTCGGCTCGAATTTTTCCCGTTTGGCATGATTAGGGATCATAGGTCTCTTGACCACTAGCAGGAGTTCGCCTTGGCGGAATGTTCTCGGCTTAGTCAATCTCTCATATGAGCACGCCATTTTTGCTTTGTAAGCTTCCAATTTTTGCTGCGCCTTGAGCCAGGTTTCGTCAAGGGCGTCGAGCTCCTCAAGCCAAAGATGAGCAATGTCTTCGTCCGTCAGTTCGTAATGAACTGCCACTCGTAAGGAGGGTAGCTCTATCTCCAAGGGGAGTACTGCATCCGTGCCGAATACCAATGCATACGGCATTGTGTTTGTGGCCATTTTGAACGTGGTTCGATACGCCCAGAGAGCTTCATGCAGTCTCTCATGCCGGTCCTTCTTATTTCAAGACACAGACTTTTTTACGATCTTCGTCAAGATCTTGTTGAAAGCCTCAGCCAGATCGTTAGCTCGAGGATTATAGATCGAAGAGTATCTCCAGTCTATATTATGCTGCTGTGCGAAGCGGCTGATCTTATGGCTTCTGTAGGCCGACCCATTATCGGAGATAATCCGTCGCGGAGTGCCGAACCGATAGATGACGTGTGTCTTGAAGAAATAGAGGATATTCTCCGTCTTCACTTTTCTTAGTGGTACTACTTCTGCCCACTTGGAGAAGTAATCAGTTGTCGCTAGTATGAACCGATGTCCTCTAGATGATGCCGGTTCGATGGGCCCTATTATGTCGGTTTCCCACATTTCGAATGGCCAGTGGCTCCAGCTAGCCACTGTTGGGTGTAGAGGGTTTGGATGCTGGTGGATGAAGTCCCCGTGAATCTGGCACGAGTGGCACTGTTTCGCGTATTCGAGGCAGTCTTGGATCATTGTGGGCCAATAGTAGCCCATCCTTTTGATCTTCAGTTTCATCTTCGGCCTGGCTTGGTGAAAACCGCAGAGTCTGTCGTGAGTTTCTTGGATGACTCTCCTTGCTTCATCAGGTCCCAGGAATCTTAACCATAAAGAATCAAATGATCTCTTATATAGAGTGTCATTGACGAAGGTAAAGGATAGAGCTCGTTTCATGAGCTGATGTCTTGAGGAAGCATCTTCAGGTGTTCGACGGGATTTGAAGTAGTCTATAAAGACTTCTCCCCAATCCTTAGCCTTTTCCTGGTCCTTTATTTGTAGGGTCTTCGGCTTGGTCGCTCCCTTTTTTTCGGACGACTCGGGAGATATTTCTGCCGGTGCAAGAACCCGATGGCTTTGCACAACGATCCTTACGTCATCGAGGTTCTTGTTAGTGTATATGCCCTAGAGGCCATTACTGTATCATACTAGTTTATATATTACTTAATGGAAGCTTGGGATATTCACCTTGTATAGACAATCTTGCTCAAAATGGTAGTATGCTACTTGGTTTGTTTCTACTTTAATGTGTACATGTGTTTATTTTAGTATATCACCTATACACATTAGTAGAGCCCTTAGGATCTTTGCTTTATTACCAGCGTTGTGATGGCAGTCGCACTCGTGGGGGCTGGGTAATCCACAAGCACATCCTTATATAGGTCCCTAGTCGTAGGACTATCGAGACAGGGCATCGATACTCCGGAGTAGACTAGCGTATGCGCTTCTCATCCCAGCAGGGGAGACGGTCTGTCCCACAGCCGTCAGTACGTCGTACTTGGGATAGTATGCAGGTGCTCGTTAGGTTACGAGTACACTGGACAGGACTCGTCGGTAACTGATTGGTTGGTACTATACCTATCGTCAGTTATCAGTTCCTAGGTGACATGAGTACAGCTTAGTCCGCTGACTTGACACTGTCACTTCGCCTCGAGTGTGTTCCCACTGTACTTTGATTACTACCCTACCACGGCTCAAAGGAGTCGTGCAAACAGGTAGTAGTTGGGTGCAGTCCCGAAGCACTTAGAGGCAGTGGCGGTTAGACAGGATTCGTCTCTTCCGGTATTGGGAGTTGACATCGCGCTGTGTCTAGGAGAGCCATTACACAAGTAGTCCCTGGCCAGGGCAAGCGAGATATACTGGTAGGTTTCCAGTGTTATCTCAGGGTGTTCTGGGCTACACTCCGACACGACTTGTACCGCTATTAGGGGACTGACGTTTACCGCCCCCTGGGCCTGCCATGCGATGTACTCAGAAGAACAGACCGGACTGTACGGAGACTGTCACATTCAGGCTCAGTAGGAGTTCAGATGGGTTTCACCTCGTCCGTCTTCTTATCGGCATCTACCTGGGGGCCGTTATGCACAGCTAGTGCCGCTTGCGGTCTATGGTTAAACCCACTGCCAGCGTAGTGTCGAGTCTTTAGAGTCCCACACAGAGAGCTATTCGCCTTTAGGCAAAAGAGTAGAGGTCGCATGGTTTTGCGACAGGTCGCATGGTTTTGCAACAGGGTTCGGTCACGTCCGTGCACTTGTGCACGTTTAGTGACCGGGCGGTTAATACTAGCGGGCTTTGGTTTAAACCAGATCCTAATATACGTTTTGGGATTGATTTTATCTCATTTGTATTCGTGTTCCCCGGAACGCGGATGCAAGTGTGTATGCACAGTTGACAGAGACAGAGGCAGAGGATTCTCATTAGGGTTGTTGACTGTTGACTTTTGCTTAATCCTAATGAGAATTAGAAATATGATTAACAATAATATTAATTGAGTATTATAGTGACATGGTTAGGGTTGAAAGGTTGACCTTGTTGACTTGTTGACTTTTGTTGACCGGTTGACTAGGTTGGACTTGTTGACCACCATCATGACAATGGCCATCATTTGGTTGCATTGACTTATGCTTGCTTGTTTTGTTCACCATTTGCATTTAATGCAAGAAATGATAGTGTCATTTGTCATGATAACAACCATTACAATATACTCAATTATTATTACATTGTTATGATGATTTTGGATTATGAGAGCTTGGATGGCAAAAGGATTATTTATTCATTCATTTCATTTCTCTCTCTTGCCATCACTTGCTCAAGCTCTCCCTCTTCCTCTTGCTCTCTCTAGCTCAAGGCAAAACCCTCTCATGAGTTGAGAACCATTGCCTTAGAGATAAAAACACCAAAACAATCCTCTACTCATTCTAGTTCACAAGGCTTAGCAAGCCAAGTGTTCTAGTTTCTTCAAGTTCGAAGAAGAAGCCAAAAGGTAGAAGCTTTCGGGTGGATCCATCTTCGGCGCGAGGAGACGACGAGGTGAAGCCGATTCGTACATCATAAAGAGTCGAAGATGAAGGAGTTCAAGAAAGGTATAACTCCCTAACCGAGTAGGTAAAACTCCTAGTTAGGTTGTTAGGTAGTTGTTTAACAAAGATCCGTATTTTGAGTCTATGTTACCACCTCTAGAAAAATTGTTTTTCACTATTTCCTCAACCCCAAAGAACCGGGGAAGGGTAACGTGGTCTTACAGTGGTATCAGAGCCTAGTTAAACACTATCTAACATGTTAGCAAGGTAACTAGAAATTTGATCGGAGAAAAAGTCACGAAATACACCCGGAACACAAACTTTCTGTCTATTTTTAAAGTGCTGTAAAAATTATTTGACATATATCAAAAATCGACTCAGGGTTTTTATAGTATACTGCAGAAAAACGATCCATAGAACCTGCCAACTCACCGCGGTTCCGTGGCAAGAACAGCCTCTTGCCTCGGATCCGCTGCCGAGTTGACTCGGCCGTGGATCGGTTTCACTGTAGTATACTCTATGGGGTATTTTGGGATTTTTGGAGAATGTTTTTTCAGCCCAGATTTTCCAGAAAGAAAAATTTGTTTTTGGGGCTTAAAAAACCGTATTTTGATCAAGTTTCTAAAGACTAAAGCTGACGGGTTTATATCTGTGATGTGTTATATGTATTGAACGTCTGCTAATCGCTATACGTCGATTAGTGAGGGTTATACATATCTGTGTTCTGTAATGTTGATGGTATGTGGATATGAATTCATTGGATTGTCGTGGGTGAATAGCCGGGGGGTTGTGAGATGAGAGTTTTCTTTTCGTTCAATTCATGTAAAATTTGTAATTGATGTAATATGATTTATTTGGCCGCACAACCGGGGTGAGGTTGTAGCTGTCATTGTATAATTTCTTTTACTGTTTTTGCTCCTAGGATAGACCCATGGAGGGGGTGCACAAACTACCGGGTACCTCGAAGTGCCGAGTGGCCTACTCACGAGTTGAGGGAGGTTGCTTCGCTTCGGGTATTTGGTAGGTAGTTTGCCGCACCCGTAGGGGTCTTGGATGGGGTATTGGCTATTCACCGCGACCGTGTAATCCGCTTTTCGTTACAGGCTTGTACGAATTGCGGATTCTTAGTATATCCAATGTGTTCTTCTGTGATCTGGATTGGCTATCATTGCAATATATCTATATATGATAACTATTTAGGCGTTGCTTATGTTTTGCATCTGCGCTAGTCCAGTCCCCGCTCTGTCGTTAGTTAAGTAACCTAACGGGTAATGACGGGGCCCCGTGGCGAATGCGGATGGCATAAGCGTACGTCATATTTTGGTTGTTTTCTGCAATGGTAGGATTAAATGATGGGACGCATTAAAAAGAATTAATGCAAGAAAATAAACCAAAGTAAAGTCGTTGGAACACTTTCAAAACCACTCGGTTCTTTTCAAAAACCAACTTTTAAATACGGAGCTTGAGCCACTCCTTTTGAAAGCTATCTCATTCCATCGATTATATCAAGTTCACTACATTCACGGTTTCGCCAAAACCATTCGTAGCCCTCCATCGTTTCACATGAATAGTCAATAGTATTCAAGCTATGTATGTTGGCCAAAGTCAAGGCATAGTGATTGGTAGCTATTGGGTATTCATGTGCAGCATAGATAGATGCGTTGGTTTAGGACAGTCGTACTGCCATGTTGGCCAAAGTCAAGGGTATGTACGGGTGGGTTCAAATTAACCTGGAGAATGACGGGTAGAACTTGACATGTGACTTATGATATTTTGTCCAAAGTCAAGGTCATAAGAGCATGGGGCAAAAATCCACATCGGGAGTTTCTAAAGAACCAGAAACTTGCTAGTGCTGCATACCATTTGGAGTGTGATGATTCTGGTAGGATTCCTTCAGTTTTGTCACGCGATGATATTTGGATCCCGATCCTACTGTGAGTATATGCTACTCCTCGGAAAATTTCTCACTTAACGATCAATGCTATAAACCAAGTAGGTGTCTAGAAAGGTGTTAGCGGGGCTACGCCCCCAGGGAAAAGAGGTTATTTAATTAAGGGACTTCGCGAAAGCATTGGAAAACCTCCCTCGAAGTATCAACACTGGCCTGGCTGAACGGTTAAGCAAGTATTGTACGGTGAGATTGATTCCGACTAATTCTTTCTTTTTGGTTTGAGGAGGAATTCGAGATACAGTGGGAGCCATCCTGTTTAGAAAAACAAAAAACCACTATAAACTTGCAAGAGCATCATGCTGAGTGTTTCTTCTCTCTCTCCTAATTGCAGCGACCAATCGACATGACCGGACTTAAGTTACTTCTAGATAAAAACATACTGACAGGGCCAAACTACAAAGATTGGCTCAGGAATGTCAAAATGGCAATCACTTACGACAAGCTGGGGTATCTTCTTACGACCAAAGCTCCCCCTGTCCCAGGTCCCACCTCCAGCGTCGCGGATAGGGAAATCCGTAAGACCTGGGAGATCGATTGCGCGAAGGCCAAGTGCCTCATGCTTGCCTCTATGGACAATGAACATCAGAGGAGGCACGAGAATATAGACCTCAAATCTATATTTCTCCATACAAAAGAACTGTATGGAGAGCAATCTCGTATCGCAAGATACGAAGTGTTGAAGAAACTGTTTTCGGTAAGGTTGGCCATCAGATCATCGGTAGCGGAACACGTGCTTAAGATGATTGGCTTCATTGAGGAGCTCGCGGACCTTGGGACCACGTTAGAGAACGAGCTCTATACGGACTTGATTCTCCAGTCCCTTCCTTCCACTTACGCCCAGTTTATCCTGAACTTCAACTTGCAAGGAAAAGAAGTTGAACTTCCAGAGCTCCTCAACATGCTGAGGAGTGCAGAGGGCACCCTACAGAAAGGTAGGGACACATCCACTTTGTTTGTAGGAGGATCTTCTTCTTCTAAGTCCAAGGCGAAAGCCAAGGGAAAGAAGAAGAAAGCCCCCGCCAAACCAAGGGGCGGTGTTAGTAAAGTGGATACGAAGGGAAAAGCAAAGGCAACAAAGATAGTGGGGCAGCTTATGGGTAAGGAAGAATGCTTCTATTGTCATAAGAAGGGACACTGGAAGAAAGATTGCAGGGCTTGGAAGGCCAGAAACCAGGATCCAAAGCAAGTTGCGGCTTCGGCTTCAGGTGTGTATGTTATTGAAAACTGTCTTTCAATAAACTCTACTTCCTGGGTATTGGATACCGGATCAGGATCTCATATCTGTAATTCTTTGCAGGCACTGAGAAAGCGTAGGGTTTTGAAGGCAGGTGATATGACCCTCAGAGTTGCAAACGGAGCAGGCATGGATGCTGAGTCCGTGGGGGACTATCACCTGGGCTTGTCAGATGGACACGTTTTGGTTTTGCGTAATTGCTATTTTGTACCCAATGCAACTTGTAATATCATTTCTTTATCTTTATTATCTAAAGAAGGTTATGAATTTGCATTTGTAAGTAATGTTGTGAACATTCGCCTTAATCAAGTTCTGATTGGGTCAGGTACATTAAGCAATGGTATATACGTATTAAACCAACCACAGATTTTCAATGTCCAGAATACACAGAAAAGAAAGTCTCCAGAAATTAATCAGGCTTTCTTATGGCATTGTAGACTGGGTCACATCAATGAGAGAAGATTGACTAAGTTACATACAGAAGGATGTTTGGATCCATTCCAATATCAATCATATGCAACTTGTCAATCTTGTCTCAGAGGAAAGATGACAAAGACTCCGTTCACTGGACACGGAGTAAGAGCGAGCGAGCTCTTAGGACTCGTACACAGCGACGTGTGCGGTCCAATGTCTACACATGCGCGAAGCGGTTTTTCTTACTTCATTACTTTTACGGATGACTTTTCAAGGTACGGATATGTCTTTTTAATGAAACATAAATCCGAAGCCTTTGGAAAATTCCAGGAATATAAGAATGAAGTAGAAAAACAAACTGGCAAAAGTATCAAGACACTGAGATCTGATCGAGGTGGAGAATACTTGAGTGCCGAGTTCCTGGATTACCTAAAAGAGAATGGTATTCTCTCTCAGCTTACTCCTCCATACACTCAGCAACACAACGGTGTATCGGAGAGACGGAACAGGACCCTATTGGATATGGTACGTTCCATGATGAGTAATGCTGAGTTACCGCGATCATTCTGGGGATATGCGCTAGAATCAGCTGCATATCTTTTGAACCGAGTTCCAACTAAGACTGTGCCTACCACACCATATCAAATGTGGTATGGGAAGAAACCCTATCTTAAGCACATTAAGACATGGGGATGTCCAGCTTTTGTTAAAAAGCAGCATGCGGACAAACTCGAGGCACGCTCAGTACAGTGCAAGTTTGTGGGATATCCAAAGAACTCCAAGGGATATTTCTTCTATTGCGAAGATGAACAAAAGGTTTTTGTTTCTCGTCATGCCCACTTCTTAGAACACCAGTTCATAGAAAAAGAAATAAGTGGGAGCACAATAGAACTGGAAGAAATTCCAGAACCACAGACTATTACTGAAAGCTTAGTAGAACCAGAGGGTTCGAAAGAACATGACATTCCTATGCCGCTCCGCAGGAGTAGTAGGCAGTCTCATCGGCCCGAGAGATACTACGGTTTTCTCATAGACGGGGATAGAGAGGATTGCATCATTGATTATGATGAGCCTACTAGCTTCTAGTAGGCCGTTCAGAGCGTTGACTCGGTAAAATGGCTGGATGCAATACGGACCGAAATGGAGTCCATGTACACCAACAAAGTATGGACGTTGGACATTGCTCCAGATGGGGTAAAACCCGTAGGATGCAAGTGGATCCAAAAGGAAGATTGGTGTAGATGGACAGGTTGAGACCTATAAGGCTAGACTTCTTGCAAAGGGTTTTCGTCAAAGACCTGGTTTGGACTATGACAAAACCTTTTCTCCAGTGGCTATGCTGAAATCCATTCGGATCCTTCTTGCCATTGCTGCTTTCCACGATTATGAGATTTGGCAGATGGACGTAAAGATCGCTTTTCTAAATGGAAATTTAGAGGAGTGTGTCTATATGGACCAGCCAGAGGGTTTCATTCAGAGTGGGAGCAGCGGAAAGGTGTGCAAGTTGCTTAAGTCCATTTATGGACTAAAGCAGGCATCGCGGAGTTGGAACATCTGGTTTGATGAGACGGTCAAAGAATTTGGCTTTATCAAAAATCCAGATGAACCATGCATCTATAGTAGATTTGTAGCAAGAAATGTTGTATTCCTCGTTTTATACGTGGATGACATTCTCTTGAAAGGAAATGACATTCCTATGCCACAATCTGTCAAAGGGTTCTTGTCACACAGGTTCTCCATGAAAGACCTGGGTGATGCCACTTACATTCTGGGGATCCGGATCCATCGTGATAGATCCAAGAGGATGCTAGGACTTTCGCAGTCCAGGTACATCGACACCATACTGAAAAGATTCAGCATGGAAGATTCCAAGCGCGGTAACCTACCGGCTTGTCACGGGATTGCCCTCTCCAAAGAGATGTCTCCCAAGACTGATTTGGAAAGGGATCGCATGTCTATTATACCCTACGCTTCTGCGGTAGGCTCTATAATGTATGCGATGTTGTATACCAGACCAGATGTAACTTATGCACTGAGTGTGGTAAGCCGATATCAGTCAAACCCTGGGGTGAAACGCTGGATAGCGGTAAAGAACATTCTCAAGTACCTGAGAAGGACTAAGGAGATGTTCTTGGTGTACGGCGGAAAAGACCTCCAGATCGAGGCCTTTGTTGACTCCAGCTTCCTTAGTGACAAGGATGATTCCAAGTCCATGTCGGGTTTTGTCTTTACCCTCAATGGAGGGGCGGTGTGTTGGAAGAGTTCCAAACAGGAAACCGTTGCTGACTCGACGATGGAAGCGGAATACATCGCTGCTGCTGCTGCCGCAAAAGAAGCTGTCTGGATAAGGAAGTTCTTAACGGAACTTCTGGTGGTTCCGTCCATTGTTGATCCAATACCTCTGTATTGCGACAGCAACGGGGCTATAGCTTTAGCGAAGGAACCCAGGTCCCATCAGAAATCCAGACACATCTTGATGCGGTATCACCTGATCAGGGAGATCGAGGTTTGGAGTGTTGCTACAGAAGATAACACTGCTGATCCACTCACGAAGGCCTTACCCCAGACTCAGTTCGAGCGGCTGATCGAGATGATAGGTCTTCGATACGCCAGTACATGGCCTTAGTGCAAGTGGGAGATTGTTAGTGTATATGCCCTAGAGGCCAATACTGTATCATACTAGTTTGTATACTACTTAATGGAAGCTTGGGATATTCACTTTGTATAGACAATCTTGCTCAAAATGGTAGTATGCTACTTGGTTTGTTTCTACTTTAATATGTACATGTGTTTATTTTAGTATATCACCTAAACACATTAGTGGTGCCCTTAGGATCTTTGCTTGATTACCAGCGTTGTGATGGCAGTCACACTCGTGGGGGCTGGGTAATCCACAAGCACATCCTTATACAGGTCCCTAGTCGTAGGACTATCGAGACAGGGCATCGATACTCCGGAGTAGACTAGCGTATGCGCTTCTCATCCCAGCAGGGGAGACGGTCTGTCCCACAGCCGTTAGTACGTCGTACTTAGGATAGTATGCGGGTGCTCGTTAGGTTACGAGTAGATTGGACAGGACTCGTCGGTAACTGATTGGTTGGTACTATACCTATCGTCAGTTATCAGTTCCCAGGTGACATGAGTACAGCTTAGTCCGCTGACTTGACACCGTCACTTCGCCTCGAATGTGTTCCCACTGTACTTTGATTACTACGCTACCACGGCTCAAAAGAGTCGTGCAAACAGGTAGTAGTTGGGTGCAGCCCCGAAGCACTTGGAGGTAGTGACGGTTAGACAGGATTCGTCTCTCTCGGTATTAGGAGTTGACATCGCGCTGTGTCTAGGAGATCCATTACATAAGTAGTCCCTGGCCAGGGCAAGCGAGATATACTAGTAGGTTTCCAATGTTATCTCAGGGTGTTCTGGGCTACACTCCGACACGACTTGTACCGCTATTAGGGGACTATCGTTTACCGCCCCCTAGGCCCGCCATGCGATGTACTCAGACAAACAGACCGGACTGTACGGAGATTGTCACATTCAGGCTCAGTAGGAGTTCAGATGGGTTTCACCCCGTCCATCTTCTTATCGGCATCTACCTGGGGGCCGTTACGCACTGCTAGTGCCGCTTGCGGTCTATGGTTAAACCCATTGCCAGCATAGTGTCGAGTCTTTAGAGTCCCACACGGAGAGCTATTTGCCTTTAGGCAAAAGAGTAGAGGTCGCATGATTTTGCGACAGGTCGCATGGTTTTGCGACAGGGTTCGGTCACGTCCGTGCACTTGTGCACGTTTAGTGACCGGGCGGTTAATACTAGCGGGCTTTGGTTTAAGCCAGATCCTAGTATACGTTTTGGGATTGATTTTATCTCGTTTGTATTCGTGTTCCCCGGAACGCGGATGCGGGTGTGTATGCACAGTTGACAGAGACAGAGGCAGAGGATTCTCATTAGGGTTGTTGACTGTTGACTTTTGCTTAACCCTAATGAGAATTAGAAATATGATTAACAATAATATTTATTGAGTATTATAGTGACATGGTTAGGGTTGAAAGGTTGACCTTGTTGACTTGTTGACTTTTGTTGACCGGTTGACTAGGTTGGACTTGTTGACCACCATCATGACAATGGCCATCATTTGGTTGTATTGACTTATGCTTGCTTGTTTTGTTCACCATTTGCATTTAATGCAAGAAATGATAGTGTCATTTGTCATGATAACAACCATTACAATATACTCAATTATTATTACATTGTTATGATGATTTTGGATTATGAGAGCTTGGATGGCAAAAGGATTATTCATTCTTTCATTTCATTTCTCTCTCTTGCCATCACTTGCTCAAGCTCTCCCTCTTCCTCTTGCTCTCTCTAGCTCAAGGCAAACCCCTCTCATGAGTTGAGAATCATTGCCTTAGAGATAAAAACACCAAGACAATTCTCTACTCATTCTAGTTCATAAGGCTTAGCAAGCCAAGTGTTCTAGTTTCTTCAAGTTCGAAAAAGAAGCCAAAAGGTAGAAGCTTTCGGGTGGATCCATCTTGGGCGCGAGGAGACGACGAGGTGTAGCCGATCCGTACATCACAAAGAGTCGAAGACGAAGGAGTTCAAGAAAGGTATAACCCCTTAACCGAGTAGGTAAAACTCCTAGTTAGGTTGTTACGTAGTTTTTTAACAAAGATCCGTATTTTGAGTCCATGTTACCACCTCTAGAAAAATTGTTTTTCACTATTTCCGCAACCCCAAAGAACCGGGGAAGGGTAACGTGGACTTATAGTTCTCGTCAGCCAGTTCTTTAGCGATCTTGGCTAATGCATCCGCCTTGCTAATTTCCGCGTGCGGTATGCTTTCCAGGGCGTAGGAGGAAATTTGAGCCAGCAGTTGTTGCACTCTCTCACAGTACTTTACCAACTCTGGTTTGCATGTTTGATAGTCGCTATTTACTTGACTAACGACCAGTTGGGAGTCTTCGTATATGAGGTGGTTTTCGATTCCCATGTCGACGGCGATCTCAAGACCTGCTATCAAAGCTTCATATTCAGCTTCATTGTTTGTCCTCGGCTCTGTCAAGGAAAAGGCAAAACGCATTATCCCTCCTTGTGGAGTCACGAAGATAAGGCATACCCCAGATTTGATTATGGGGTGCTTGTTAGTGTATATGCCCTAAAGGCCATTACTGTATCATACTAGTTTGTATATTACTTAATGGAAGCTTGGGATATTCACAGTTGTATAAACAAGCTGGCTCAAAATGGTAGTATGCTACTTGGTTTGTTTCTGCTTTAATGTGTATATGTGTTTATTTTATTATATCACCTATACGCATTAGTGGAGCCCTTAGGATCTTTGCTTGATTACCAGCGTTGTGATGGCAATCGCACTCGTGGGGGCTGGGTAATCCATAAGCGCATCCTTTTACAGGTCCCTAGTCGCAGGACTATCGAGATAGGGCATCGATACTCCGGAGTAGACTAGCGTATGCGCTTCTCATCCCAGCAGGGGAGACGGTCTGTCCCACAGCCCTCAGTACGTCGTACTTGAGATAGTATGCGGGTGCTCGTTAGGTTACGAGTACACTGGATAGGACTCGTCGGGAACTGACTAGTTGGTATTATACCTATCATCAGTTATCAGTTCCCAGGTGACATGAGTACAGCTTAGTCCGCTGACTTGACACTGTCACTTTGCCTCGAGTGTGTTCCCACTGTACTTTGATTACTACCCTACCACGGCTCAAAGGAGTCGTGCAAACAGGTAGTAGTTGGGTGCAGTCCCGAAGCACTTAGAGGCAGTGACGGTTAGACAGGATTCGTCTCTCCCGGTATTGGGGGTTGACATCGCGCTGTGTCTAGGAGAGCCATTATACAAGTAGTCCCTGGCCAGGGCAAGCGAGATATACTTGTAGGCTTCCAGTGTTATCTCAGGGTGTTTTGGGCTTCACTCCGACACGACTTGTACCGCTATTAGGGGACTGACGTCTACCGCCCCCTAGGCCCGCCATGCGATATATCAGACGAACAGACCGGACTGTACGGAGACTGTCACATTCAGGCTCAGTAGGAGTTCAGATGGGTTTCACCTCGTCAGTCTTCTTGTCGGCATCTACCTGGGGACCGTTACGCACAGCTAGTGCCGCTTGCGGTCTGTGGTTAAACCCACTGCCAGCATAGTGTCGAGTCTTTAGAGTCCCACACAGAAAGCTATTCGCCTTTAGGCAAAAGAGTAGAGGTCGCATGGTTTTGCGACAGGTCGCATGGTTTTGCGACAGCGTTCGGTCACATCCGTGCACTTGTGCACGTTTAGTGTCCGGACAGTTAACACTAGCGGGCTTTGGTTTAAGCCAGATCCTAGTGTACGTTTTGGGATTGGTTTTATCTAGTATGTATTCGTGTTCCTCGGAACGCGGATGCGGGTGTGTATGCACAGTTGACAGAGAGACAGAGACAGTGGATTCTCATTAGGGTTGTTGACTGTTGACTGTTGACCATTGACTTTTTGCTAAACCCTAATGAGAATATGATATATGATTAACAATAATATTAATTAATTATTATGGTGACATGGTTGTTGAGGGGTTGACTTTGTTGACTTGTTGACTTTGTTGACCGGTTGACTAGGTTGGACTAGTTGACCATCATGATGACAATAGCTATCATTTCATGGCAAAGACTTTTGCTTGCTTGTTTTTCTTGTGAAAATTGAGTGCATGAAATGATATGGCTATTGTAGATTAAACCATCACATAATACTTGATTGCTATGATTTGTTATGATGGCTTTGGATTATGAGAGCCAAGAGAGAAAAGTCTTGCTCATTCTCTCATTTCCTTTCTCTCTCTTGGCTTGAGCTCTCACCCTCTTTCTCTTGCTCTCCCTCTCTCTATTCTATGGTTCACTTGTCTCATGTGTTGAGAAGCAAGAACCATAGAGAAAAATCCCAACACACTCTTCTCTACTCACTCTAGTTCACAAGGTTTAGCAAACCGAGTGAACTAGTTTCTTCAAAGTTCGAAGAAGAAGCCAAAGGTAGAAGCTTTCGGGTGGATCGATCTTCGGCGCAAGGAGACGACGGGGTGAAGCCGATCCGTACACCATCGAGAGTTGAAGACGAAGGAGTTCAAGAAAGAAAGGTATAACCCCCTAACCGAGTAGTTAACAACTCCTAGTTAGGTTGTTAGGTAGATAGTTTAACAAAGATCCGTTTTGAGTCCATGTTGCCGCCTCTAGAAAATCGTTTTTCACCAAATTCCGCAAGCCCGTAAGTACCGGGAGAGGTAGCATGGACTTACAGTGGTATCAGAGACTAGTTAAACACTACCTAACATGTTAGCATAGTATCTAGAAATTCGATCGGAGAAAAAGTCCCGAAATTGACCCGGATATCAAACTTTCTGTCGATTTTTTAAGTTCTGTAAAAATAATAAATCATGCTTCAAAAATCGACTCAGGGTTTTGTTAGTCTACTGTAGAAAAACGATCCAGAGATTCCACTAAATCGCCGTGGAAACGCGGCAATAGCTTGCTATTGCCGCGGTTCCGCGGCCAATTAAGCTCCTCTGTGGATCGTCTTCATTGCAGTTTGATCAGTGGGCTATTTTGGGAATTTTGGTATATGTTTTTTCAGCCCAGATTTTCCAGAAAGAAAAATTTGTTTTTGGGGCTTTAAAAACCGTATTTTGATCGAGTTTCTAAAGACTTAAGCTGACGGGTATTTATCTGTGATGTTATATTTGTATTGAACGTCTGCTAATCGCTATATGTCGATTAGTGGGGGTTATACAAATCTGTGACCTGTAATGTTGCTGGAATGTGTATATGAATTCATTGGATTGTCGCGGGTGAATAGTCGGGGGTTGTGAGACGAGAGTTTTCTTTTCTTTCAATTCATGTAAATTTGTAAATTGATGTAATAATTATTTGTATGGCCGCACAACCGGGTCGGGGTTGTAGCCGTCATTGTATAATTTCTTTTTACTGTTTTTGCTCCTAGGATAGACCCATGGAGGGGGTGCACAAACTACCGGGTATCCCAAAGTGCCGAGTGGCCTACTCACGGAGTTGAGGGAGGTTGCTTCGCTTCGGGTACTTGGCGGGTAGTTTGCCGCACCCATAGGGGTCTTGGGTAGGATATTAGCTATTCACCGCGACCGTGTAATCTTCTTTTCGTTACAGGCTCGTACGAATTGCGGGTTCCTAGTATATCCAATGTGTTCATCTGTGATCTGAAATGGCTATCATTGCAATATATCTATATATGATATTATTTAGGCATTGCTTATGTTTTACAGCCGCGCTAGCCCAGCCCCCGCTCTGTCGTTAGTTAAGTAACCTAACGGGTAATGACGGGGCCCCGTGGCGAATGCGAATGGAATAAGCGTAGGTCATATTTTGGTTGTTTTCTGCAATGGTAGGATTAAATGATGGGACGCATTAAAAGAACTAATGCAAGAAAAATATGCATTAAAAGAACTAATGCAAGAAAATAAACCAAGTAAAAGTCGTTGGAACACTTTCGAAAAACCACCCGGTTCTTTTCAAAACCAACTTTTAAATGCGGAGCTTGAGCCACTTCTTTTAAAAGCTATCTCGTTCCATCGATTATATCAAGTTCACTACGTTCACGGTTTCGCCAAAACGATTCGTAGCCCTCCGTCGTTTCACATGAATAGTCAATAGTATTCAAGCTATGTATGTTGGCCAAAGTCAAGGCATAGTGATTGGTAGCTATTGGGTATTCATATGCAGCATAGATAGATGTGTTGGTTTGGGACAGTCGTACTGCTATTTTGGCCAAAGTCAAGGGTAGGTACGGGTGGGTCCAAATTAACCTGGATAATAACGGGTAGAACTTGACATGTGACTTATGATATTTTGGCCAAAGTCAAGGTCATAAGAGCATGGGGCAAAAATCCACATCGGGAGTTTCATAAGTACTGAAACTTGCTAGCGCTGCATACCATTTGGAGTGTGATGATTCTGGTAGGATTCCTTCAGTTTTGTCACGCGATGATATTTGGATCCCGATCCTACTGTGTGTATATGCTACTCCTCGGAAAATTTCTCACTTAACGATCAATGCTATAAACTAAGTAGGTGTCTAGAAAGGTGTTAGCGGGGTTACGCCCACAGGAAAAAGAGGTTATTTAATTAAGGAACTTCGCGAAAGCGTTGGAAAACCTCCTTCGAAGTACCGACACCAGCCTGGCCGAACGGTTAAGCAAGAATTTTACGGTGAGATTGATCCTGACTAATTCTTCCTTTTTGGTTTGAGGAGGGATTCGAGAGACAGTGGGAGCCATCCTGTTTAGACAAACTAAAAACCACTCTAAACTTGCAAGAGCATCATGCCGAGTGTTTCTTCTCTCTCTCCTAATTGCAGCGACCAATCGACATGACCGGACTTAAGTTACTTCTAGATAAAAACATACTGACAGGGCCAAACTACAAAGATTGGCTCAGGAATGTCAAAATGGCAATCACTTACGACAAGCTGGGGTATCTTCTTACCACCAAAGCTCCCCCTGTCCCAGGTCCCAAAACCAGCGTCGCGGATAAGGAAATCCGTAAGACCTGGGAAATCAACTGCGCGAAGGCCAAGTGCCTCGTGCTTGCCTCTATGGACAACGAACATCAGAGGAGGCACGAGAATATGGACCTCGAATCCATATTTCTCCATACAAAAGAACTGTATGGAGAGCAATCTCGTATCGCCAGATACGAAGTGTCGAAGAAGTTGTTTTCGGCAAGATTGGCCGTCGGATCATCGGTAGCGGAACACGCGCTTAAGATGATTGGCTACATAGAGGAGCTCGCGGACCTTAGGACCACGTTGGAGAATGAGCTCTATACGGACTTGATTCTCCAGTCCCTTCCTTCCACTTACGCCCAGTTTATCCTGAACTTCAACTTATAAGAAAAGGAAGTTGAACTTTCAGAACTCCTCAACATGCTGAGGAGCGCAGAGGGCACCCTACAGAAAGGTAGGGAAACAACCACTTTGTTTGTAGGAGGATCTTCCTCTTCTAGGTCCAAGGCGAAAGCCAAGGGAAAGAAGAAGAAAACCCCCGCCAAACCAAGGGGTGGTGTTAGTAAAGTGGATACGAAGGGAAAGGCAAAAGCAACAAAGAAAGTGGGAAAGCTTGTGGATAAAGAAGAATGCTTCTATTGTCATAAGAGTGGACACTGGAAGAAAGATTGCAGGGCTTGGAAAGCCAGAACACAGGATCTGAAGCAGGTTGCGGCTTCAGCTTCAGGTGTGTATGTTATTGAAAACTGTCTTTCAATAAACTCTACTTCCTGGGTATTGGATACCGGATCAGGATCTCATATCTGTAATTCTTTGCAGGCGTTGAGAAACCGTAGGTTTTTGAAGGCAGGTGACATGACCCTCAAAGTTGCAAACGGAGCTAGCATGGATGCTGAGGCCGTGGGGGACTATCACCTGGGAATGTCAGATGGACATGTTTTGGTTTTACGTAATTGCTTTTTTGTACCCAACGCAACTTGTAATATCATTTCTGTATCTTTGGTTTCTAAAGAAGGTTATGAATTTGCGTTTGTAAGTAATGTTGTAAACATTCACCTTAATCAAGTCTTGATTGGGTCAGGTACATTGAGCAATGGTATATACGTATTAAACCAACCACAGATTTTCAATGTCCATAATACACACAAAAGAAAGTCTTCGGAAGTAAATCGGACTTTCTTATGGCATTGTAGACTGGGTCACATCAATGAGAGAAGGTTGACGAAGTTACATACAGATGGATATTTGGATCCGTTCGAATATCAATCGTATGCCACTTGTCAATCCTGTCTCAAAGGAAAGATGACAAAGACTCCGTTCACTGGACACGGAGTAAGAGCGAGCGAGCTCTTGGGACTCGTACACAGCGACGTGTGCGGTCCAATGTCTACACATGCACGAAGCGGCTATTCTTACTTCAATACTTTTACGGATGACTTTTCAAGGTACGGTTATGTCTTATTAATGAAACATAAATCCGAAGCCTTTGGAAAGTTCCAGGAATATAAGAATGAAGTAGAAAAACAAACCGGCAAAAGTATTAAGATTCTAAGATCGGATCGAGGTAGAGAATACTTGAGTGCCGAGTTCTTGGACTATTTAAAAGAGAACGGAATTCTCTCTCAGCTTACTCCTCCATACACTCCGCAACACAACGGTGTATCGGAAAGACGGAACCGAACCCTATTGGATATGGTACGGTCCATGATGAGTAACGCTGAGTTACCGCGATCATTCTGGGGGTATGCGCTAGAATCAGCTGCATACCTTTTGAACCGAGTTCCCACTAAGACTATGCCTACCACACCATATGAGATGTGGTGTGGGAAGAGGCCCCATCTTAATCACATTAAGACATGGGGAAGTCCAGCTTTTGTCAAAAAGCAGCATGCGGACAAGCTCGAGGCACGCTCAGTACAGTGCAAGTTTGTGGGATATCCAAAGAACTCCAAGGGATATTTCTTCTACTGCGAAGAGGAACAAAAGGTTTTTGTTTCTCGTCATGCCCACTTTCTAGAACACCGGTTCTTAGAAAAGGAAATTAGTGGGAGCGCAGTAGAACTGGAAGAAATTCCAGAACCACAGACTATTACTGAAAGCTTAGTGGAACCAGAGGTTCAAAAAACAGGACATTCCTACGCCGCTCCGCAGGAGTAGAAGGCAGAGTCTCATCCGCCCGAGAGATACTACGGTTTTCTCATAGACGGGGATAGAGAGGATTGCATCATAGATTATGATGAGCCTACTAGCTTCCAGCAGGCCGTTCAAAGCGTTGACTCGGTAAAATGGCTGGATGCAATGCGGACCGAAATGGAGTCCATGTACACCAACAAAGTATGGACGTTGGACATTACTCCAGACGGGGTAAAACCCGTAGGATGTAAGTGGATCTTCAAAAGGAAGATTGGTGTAGATGGACAGGTTGAGAATTATAAAGCTAGACTTGTTGCAAAGGGTTTTCGTCAAAGACCTGGTTTGGACTATGGCGAAACCTTTTCTCCAGTGGCTATGCTGAAATCCATTCGGATCCTTCTTGCCATTGCTGCCTTCCACGATTATGAGATTTGGCAGATGGACGTAAAGACCGCTTTTCTAAATGGAAATTTAGAGGAGTGTGTCTATATGGACCAACCAGAGGGTTTCATTCAGAGTGGGAGCAGCGGAAAGGTGTGCAAGTTGCTTAAGTCCATCTATGGACTAAAGCAGGCATCGCGGAGTTGGAACATCTGCTTTGATGAGACGGTCAAAGAATTTGGCTTTATCAAAAATCCAGATGAACCATGCATCTATAGTAGATTTGTAGCGAGAACTGTTGTATTCCTCGTTCTATACGTGGATGACATTCTTCTGATAGGAAATGACATTCCTATGCTACAATCTGTCAGGGGTTCTTGTCACACAGGTTCTCCATGAAAGACCTGGGTGATTCCTCATACATCCTGGGGATCCGGATCCATCGTGATAGATCCAAGAGGATATTAGGACTTTCACAGTCCAGGTACATCGACACCATACTGAAAAGATTCAGTATGGAAGATTCTAAGCGCGGTAACCTACTGGCTTGTCACGGGATCACCTTCTCTAAAGAGATGTCTCCCAAGACTGATTTGGAGAGCGATCGCATGTCTATTATACCCTACGCTTCTGCGGTAGGCTCTATAATGTATGCGATGTTGTGTACCAGACCGTATGTAGCTTATGCACTTAGTGTAGTAAGCCGGTATCAGTCAAACCCCGGGGAGAAACACTGGATAGCGGTAAAGAACATTCTCAAGTATCTGAGAAGGACTAAGGAGATGTTCTTGGTGTATGGCGGAAAAGACCTCCAGATTGAGGCCTTTGCTGACTCCAGCTTCCAGAGTGACAAGGATGATTCCAAGTCCATGTCGGGTTTTGTCTTTACCCTCAATGGAGGGGCGGTGTGTTGGAAGAGTTCCAAACAGGAAACCGTTGCTGACTCGACTATGGAAGCGGAATACATCGCTGCATCTGATGCCGCAAAAGAAGCCGTCTGGATGAGGAAGTTCTTGAAAGAACTTCAGGTGGTTCCGTCCATTGTTGATCCAATACCTTTGTATTGCGACAACAACGGGGCTATAGCTTTAGCGAAGGAACCCAGGTCCCATCAGAAATCCAGACACATCTTGAGGTGGTATTACCTGATCAGGGAGATCGTGGATCGCCAGGAGATCGAGGTTCGGAGGGTTGCTTCAGAAGATAACACTGCAGATCCATTCACCAAGGCCTTGCCCCAGACTCAGTTCGAGCGGCTGATCGAGATGATAGGTCTTCGATACGCCAGTACATGGCCTTAGTGCAAATGGGAGATTGTTAGTGTATATGCCCTAGAGGCCATTACTGTATCATACTAGTTTGTATATTACTTAATGGAAGCTTGGGATATTCACAGTTGTATAAACAATCTGGCTCAAAATGGTAGTATGCTACTTGGTTTGTTTCTGCTTTAATGTGTACATGTGTTTATTTTATTATATCACCTATATGCATTAGTGGAGCCCTTAGGATCTTTGCTTGATTACCAGCGTTGTGATGGCAATCGCACTCGTGGGGGCTGGGTAATCCATAAGCACATCCTTATACAGGTCCCTAGTCGCAGGACTATCGAGACAGGGCATCGATACTCCGGAGTAGACTAGCGTATGCGCTTCTCATCCCAGCAGGGGAGACGGTCTGTCCCACAGCTGTCAGTACGTCGTACTTGAGATAGTATGCGGGTGCTCGTTAGGTTACGAGTACACTGGACAGGACTCGTCGGGAACTGACTAGTTGGTATTATACCTATCGTCAGTTATCAGTTCCCAGGTGACATGAGTACAGGTTAGTCCGCTGACTTGACACTGTCACTTCGCCTCGAGTGTGTTCCCACTGTACTTTGATTACTACCCTACCACGGCTCAAAGGAGTCGTGCAAATAGGTAGTAGTTAGGTGCAGTCCCGAAGCACTTGGAGGCAGTGACGGTTAGACAGGATTCGTCTCTCCCGGTATTGGGGGTTGAAATCGCGCTGTGTCTAGGAGAGCCATTACACGAGTAGTCCCTGGCCAGGGCAAGCGAGATATACTGGTAGGCTTCCAGTGTTATCTCAGGGTGTTTTGGGTTTCACTCCGACACGACTTGTACCGCTATTAGGGGACTGACGTTTACCGCCCCCTAGGCCCGCCATGCGATCTATCAGACGAACAGACCGGACTGTACGGAGACTGTCACATTCAGGCTCAGTAGGAGTTCAGATGAGTTTCACCTCGTCAGTCTTCTTGTCGGCATCTACCTAGGGACCGTTACGCACAGCTAGTGCCGCTTGCGGTCTGTGGTTAAACCCACTGCCAGCGTAGTGTCGAGTCTTTAGAGTCCCACACAGAAAGCTATTCGCCTTTAGGCAAAAGAGTAGAGGTCGCATGGTTTTGCGACAGGTCGCATGGTTTTGCGACAGGGTTCGGTCACATCCGTGCACTTGTGCACGTTTAGTGTCCGGACAGTTAACACTAGCGGGCTTTGGTTTAAGCCAGATCCTAGTGTATGTTTTGGGATTGGTTTTATCTAGTATGTATTCGTGTTCCTCGGAACGCGGATGCGGGTGTGCATGCACAGTTGACAGAGAGACAGAGGCAGAGGATTCTCATTAGGGATGTTGACTGTTGACCATTGACTTTTTGCTAAACCTTAATGAGAATATGATATATAATTAACGATAATATTAATTAAGTATTATGGTGACATGGTTGTTGAGGGGTTGACTCTGTTGACTTTGTTGACCGGTTGACTAGGTTGGACTAGCTGACCATCATGATGACAATAGCTATCATTTCATGGCAAAGACTTTTGCTTGCTTGTTTTTCTTGTGAAAATTGAGTGCATGAAATGATATGGCTATTGTAGCTTAAACCATCACATAATACTTGATTGCTATGATTTGTTATGATGGCTTTGGATTATGAGAGCCAAGAGAGAAAAGTCTTGCTCATTCTCTCATTTCCTTTCTCTCTCTTGGCTTGAGCTCTCACCCTCTTCCTCTTGCTCTCCCTCTCTCTATTCTATGGTTCACTTGTCTCATGTGTTGAGAAGCAAGAACCATAGAGAAAAATCCCAACACACTCTTCTCTACTCACTCTAGTTCACAAGGTTTAGCAAACCGAGTGAACTAGTTTCTTCAAAGTTCGAAGAAGAAGCCAAAGGTAGAAGCTTTCGGGTGGATCGATCTTCGGCGCAAGGAGACGACGGGGTGAAGCCGATCCGTACACCATCGAGAGTTGAAGACGAAGGAGTTCAAGAAAGAAAGGTATAACCCCCTAACCGAGTAGTTAACAACTCCTAGTTAGGTTGTTAGGTAGATAGTTTAACAAAGATCCGTTTTGAGTCCATGTTGCCGACTCTAGAAAATCATTTTTCACCAAATTCCGCAAGCCCGTAAGTACCGCTTACAGTGCTGTGCTCTCGCTTCTTCATGGAAGATGCCCCATTGAAGTAGAGTTCCCATCGGGTATCACTCCCTCCTTTCTCCCCGTCGATCGTGTCAAACGTGTGCTTATCTGGCAATTCGCAGTTCAAGGGAGAGTCGACAGGTATTGGATGTTCAGCGAGGAAGTCGGCGATGGCCTGGCCTTTCACTGCCTTGAGAGGTCGGTATGTCACCGAGAATTTCATTAAGAGTAGGGCCCATTTAGCGAGTCGTCCTGTTAGTATTGATCTTGACATTAAATATTTGAGAGGATCCACATTTGATATGAGATGGACCTCATGTGCCAAAGCATAATGTCTGAGCTTCGTTACCGCGAAGATCAATGCCAGCCAGTGCTTTTCAATGGGGGAGTAATTGTTTTCTGCCCCCAGAAGAACTCGACTCAAATAGTAGAGGGCTTTCTCCTTCCCTTGGTCATTTTCCTGTACCCATAGTGCGCCTAAGGAACCTTCAAGGGCGGTTGTGTATAGGATGAGAGGCTTTCCCTTGACCGAAGCAGTCAGTACTGGTGGATTCTGCAGGTATTGCTTGATTTCGTCCAATGTGTTTTAGCATTTACGATCCCAGATGAAAGGGGTCCCCTTCTTCATTAGATGACTGTAGGGGCGGCATTTGCCGGAGAGGTTGGCTATGAACCGTTGGATATATGCGAGCTTTCCTTGGAGAGACTGCAGTTGTTTCAGAGTTCTTGGCGGAGGCATCTCCATAATCGCCTTGATCTTCAATGGGTCTATTTCGATGCCTCGATGTTGTACGATGAATCCTAGGAATTTTCCCGAGGAAACTCCGAACGCGCATTTGAGAGGGTTCATCTTCAGGTTGTATTTCCGAAGACGTTGGAACACTATCTTCAGCTGTTCCCAATGTTCCTCGTGCGATTCGCTTTTCACCACAAGGTCGTCGATATAGGATTCGACGATTTCATGTATGATGTCATCGAAAATCTTCATCATTGCCCTCTGATAGGTGGTGCCTGCGTTCTTCAGACCGAAAGGCATCACTTTGTAGCAAAATATCCCCAGCGGAGACCGGAAAGCAGTATGCATCTGGTCTTCGGGATGCATCTTTATTTGATTGTACCCCGATGAGCTGTCCATGAAGGAGAAGATTTCGTGAGTGGACGTGTTGTCTATCATCAGCTCGGTAACCGGTACGGGGAAGTCATCCTTCGGACATGCTTTGTTGAGGTTTCGAAAGTCTACGCAGATGCGTACTGTCTTATTTTTCTTCATCACCGGGACGATGTTGGCGATCCATTGAGGATATTGAATCTCTTGGATGAAGCCGGAGTCGATTAGCTTCTTGACCTTAGCATTGATGCTCATTTCAAGTTCAAGCCACATTCTTCTTGGCGCTTGTTTGACTGGCTTGATTTCCGGAGATATCGCCAATTTATGGATGGCTATTTCTGGATCTAATCCTGGCATTTCGGAATAGTTCTATGCGAAGCAGTCTTTATACTGCATGAGCACATCTTTGAGTGTAGCCACCTGTTTCTCAGACTGCTCACTGACGAACGTTGGCCTTGGGTCGTTTGCCGTCCCCAAGTCGATTTTTCTGAGGTTATCTGCAGTAGTATGTATCCCATGTTCCAGCTCCTTTGGCGCCAGTAGAAACTCTGAGATCACTTCGTCATCATTTTCGAAGCACTAGAGGAGGTTATCCATACCCTCGTGTGCTCAGCGTTATCACGTGACAGGTACGAGATCGCTTCAAAGACCGATTTTGATCCGGTTCTACTCTCGCTGCATACGTGGCTTTCGGTAAATACTTCTGTGGTGGGGTTACTCTCCAGGTGTCGGATAGAGCGAACCTGCCGAGTTGATAATGGTCTTCAACCCAGTCATTAAAGGTGAAGCAGTCTTCGAGAGGATGTCCTATCGCTCGGTGATAGGAGAAATAATCCGGGTGATGAACCTCGTTTGCTTGCTCAGGGTGTTTAGACTCCAGGAGGATAATCATCTGATGTTTAATGACAAGACTGAATATCTTTCTTGTCTTGTCTTGGGGAAAAGCATACGTTCGACCCATCTTCTTTATAAGAGACGGATCCCGGCTGCTCAATTTTCGATCGTGAGGCTTCTTGGACCCACTTTACTGTTGTCGAATATTTTTTCCGTTCCTCAGTTTATTTTTGCCTCCGTGTTGAGTCTTCCGTATAACATGCTGGCGACGAAGGGCATCGTCATTTTTCGTAGCCTGCTAAAGGAGGCGCTGCGTTCTGGCTTTTTCATAGATGGCCATTTCGCGGCTATGGTCATCCCGGACCTTTTGACCCGCTTCCCTTATTAGCTTATCCATCTGTTCTTTGAATGATGGACTTGGCACTTTCATGGCGAGACCTCGTTTTGGTTCAGGATTAGCGTCTTCTAACAGAGCATCTCCTTCTTCATCGAAATCATATATAACGTAGCAGCCATAGAATCGCTCCCGTTTCTTGGATTGAACATATCCAAGCCAGATCGTTTCCATTCTCCTGTTGGGTAATTTTCGCTGAGTTCCGGGGACGTTCTAGATCCTGTTGTAGAACTGGGCTTGTCGAGTAGTCTGTTTGAAGGGTACGCCTTGGCGCCTCAACAGCCATTTTAATCCTTCTGTGTAGTATCTAGGCAGATGGATGGGCTGGAGCCTGTCAAGCGTAGAATCGGTACCATGCCAGATCTCTTTCTCCAGTTTGGTTTCCGCGGATCGATAAAAGAGGATCGTCTTTTCATCTTTTCTCCTGGAAAGGACGTAGAACGTCTGCAGTTCTTACACACTGTAGGTATCAAGTGCGTCGAGCTCTTTGTAATGCTCTTACGGAACCATGGCGATCTGCAAACTCTAATCGTCTCCAATAAAGGCTTGTACTGATGGCCGAACAGAAAATACTGCATTGACCTCATCTTCAGAGTCGCTGCCGAAGACCAGAATAGGGGTGGACAGTCCTGGCTTGTTGCATTGGGGTGGTCCTGAATAGACTATCTCTTCCTCCTCCTCAGTATCGCTCCCGAAGACCGGCATTGTGGTGATAGCTTTTTGCTTATTTTCCGGCTTATGGCACCTTTCCGTGTCTTCGAAGTCTGGCAAGAAGTATTTTGCATCTTCGTACTTTCGGACTTCATTCATGGAGAATGGGTTTAGCACCCCCGTCACTGTATATTCGAGACCATCTTTGAAGTACTTCATACACTGATGTTGTGTAGAAATGATGATATTGTACTCATGTAACCAAGGCCGGCCGAGCAAAGCATTGTAGCAAGTCTTGGCGTCAATGACGTGGAACTTGATATCAGCGACGAACAGCCCAAAGTGTAATGTCAGAATTACAGACCCAAGCGTTCGTGATGACTGGGAGTTAAATCCGAAGATAGTGATTTTATCCCGAGCGAGGTGTTGAACGCTCATGCAGATTTCTTTTAGCACCCTCACATTTAGGAGATTGACAAAGGACCATTGTCAACTAAGATCTTTCCTATCTTAATGTCATGGCAATACCCGGAGACATATAGGGGATAGTTATGCTCACACGTTCCAAGGAGGAGATCATCATCACCGAAAGTGATGTCAGCTGTGTGCACTTCTTCCAGCTCGTCCTTCATCTTTTCTTCAGCGAGGAAATCTTGAAATTGGTCAGGCTCTTGTAATACCTTGATCAGAGAGTCTCTCTCTTTTTTGGATAGCAGAAGGGCGTCGAGAATGCTTAGTTGCGAGGGTATTTTCCTCAGGTGTGCCAGAACATTGTAATCCACCTTGTTTTTCTTGAGTGGGTCCTTGGCTGCCAGCTCTTTGACGACTCGGTCATCGAGGGTGATATCCTCAGGGACCTTTTCTTTCCCCTTATCCTTTTTGTTCGATCCCTTGTTTGCAGGTCTGAGATTCTTTTCAGGTAGCGTGTGATTGCGCAGCTGAATATTCTCGCAGGTCTTCATCTTTTCTGTTTCAGAGATGGATTCCTTGAAGAGAGGTCCGAGGGTTATTTCTTCATCAAAATCACTCCCGAAGGTGAGAACTTGCGATCCTCTGGAATTAACAATGTGACATTCACTGGTGGTTCTTTTATGCTCATCTATCGTGCTTCTTTGTTCCCAACGAGTTTTGTGCTTCATCCGCTTGAAATGCTGCCGGTGAGCAACGTATCCTTGCCACTAATTTTTAAAGGCATTGCATTCTTCAGTAGGGTGTGTGGTCTTCCGATGGTATAAGCAGTAATTTGGATGTGCATCCTTTTCGTTAAGGTGTATCCTATCAGGAGTATTTCCTTCGGAGGGTGGAAGATTCATTCTCATCGATATGACTTTGGCAAACCTTTTCCTCGTCTTGAACCTGATTTTATTTCCGGCGGATGTGCTTTGATCTGGTGGGAGTGTTTTAACCCTTTCGTCCAGTCGCCGGCGTTTGGCCTTTTCAAATATGGCCATTTCGCATTCTTGATCAGCTTTGCTTTTCAGAAGAGCTTCGTTCAGGAATGCGTCAATCATCTCGTCTGACGGTCCTAGGAGTTCCGGTTCGGGATCTGCCCTTAGTTTCTCTGTATCAGGAGCTTCTTCACCATCTACTGACGAGTGAGAGATCACGTGGCAGCTTGCCACATAATCTTCAGGTTTGTCTAGCGAGTCTTCTCCCTCATCTTCATCGCCATCTCTATCTTCAAGGACGTGGTTGAGAAACTCTTGGAGTGTGACCGGGGTTTGCACCTTCTGGTTATATTCCTCCAGCGCGTCAATATGTTTTTGCAGGTTCGTGCACTTGTCATCAGGCTTCATGGTCTTTTTAGTCTTCTTCTTATTTTTTGAAGACTTTGACGGCTGGGCCTGAGCGTTTTGATCATCGCTACCAATTCTTGGAGTCAGGCATGGCTTCAGCATTCCCTCAATGATCTCAGGTTCCAGCGGATTTTTCCACCTAATCGCCGGGCATGTTTGGAGATCCTTCAGCATTCTTTTCGTCTTGGCTGAAAGAGCGACCTCCCATAGAGCTTCTTCTATAAAAGAGCATGATGCCCTCGGTGTGTCTCCCCTTTTAAGAGCGTGCGGCTATGGTGGGCTTACTTTCCAATTCTCGGACAGTGCGAATTTTCCCTGTTGGTATTGGTCCTCAATCCAGCCTTTGAAGATGAAGCAATCTTCGATTGGATGGCTTACCACTTGGTGATAAGGGCAATAATTGAGATTATTGGCCTCACCGGGTTGCAATGGGCGTTTTGGATCCGGCAAGGTGATGAGCCTGTTGCGCATCGCCAGCTCGAACAGTCTCCTCGTTTTATCCCGGGGAAACGAATAAGGGCGCTTCAGTTTCTCATTGAAGAATCGCCGTCTTTCATCTTGGCGATCAGTTGGCTTTGGACCACTGGGCTGCTGCTGAGTATTGGCAACGAAGGTCACTTTCCCTTTCCCTTTCTCTTTCTCGTTCCAAGATTCCAACTTCGAAGAAGAGGGTCTATGACCCATCTGATCCATTTGGTCCAGTTTGTCAATCAAGGTCTGGAAAAACTGGCTTGAAGAACATCATGAATTGTGAAATGGTCGCCTGAGGGTCGAGGATCCCTATGAACATGCCTACCGCAGGTGCTTCTTCGATGTGCTGCTCACACTTCAACCATAGATTCCGCCACCGTATCGCATACTGCACCCATGTTTCGCCTGGCTTCACTCTAGCGTTAATTAACGCGGTGATCGGGGTGCGCTCGCTAGCGCTGGCGAAACGTTGGGTGAACAGCAATTCCATCTCCGTAAATGTTTTGACGGAGTCGTTGGGAGGCTCTGAGTACCATTTGAACGCCGTCTCCGCCAAGCTGCCGACGAATTAGTGAAGCAGTAGCTTATCAGCCCCTCCAGTATTGCCACAGAGAGCCCAGAACTGAGCGACATGTTGACATGGGTTTCCTGTCCCCTTGTACACATGCAATTTGGGAATTGTGTATCCTGGCGAGTAATTTATCTGATCGTACCATCCTGAATATGGTCGCCCAGTTCTGACGACTTGGCCGGTCGCTTCATTCGCTTGATGGACTCGTATTTGCTGAGCTATGTAATCATCGAGCATGGCTTAGGAGATGGTCTCCTCCTTGGCTGCTGACAGAACCGGCAGAGAATTTGATGTCTCTCCTCTATCATCTTCAATTATTACTGGAGGATTTTCGGCTGGAGGGTCCGGCTGGATCATCACTCCCACCATATATTGGAATAAAAGGGCCATTTGTTTTATGTTGGCCGCTTGTTCCGCAGCCTCTTTGTCCTCCTTTTCAAGCATTCTCCGAAGGAATTCAGCATCTGTTTCCTGCTCATGACGCTTCTCCGAAAATATCTCCGGGCCTGCTTTTGGTCCAGTGAGTGCATCCATGGCTGTCAGCATTTCTTGGAGCTTTTGTTGTTGTTGCTCCTGAGCCTTAGTCACAGACCATGTAAGTGGTCAGTGACCCGTAGAGATACGGCTATCCTCTTTTCCGGAAGCCATATAAACAGTATGCACCACCATACCACAGACTTGGGGCGTTTAGATTCAGTGTCCTTGCGATTTGCTAAAGGCGTAGGGGTCTTCTCCGGCCTCCTTCTTTTGTGGGCGGTCGAAGTTGAGGGAGCCGTTGCGGCGGGTACCCAAACAGATGACACCTTCTATGGCTTGACAGGGTGATCCCCTTCTCGCCGAACTTTCATCTTTTTCTGTCGGCGGGGGTAGTCTTGATCAATCATGGAGTCTTGGACCTATCTCCAGACCTTATGAATTTTGGAGGACGGCCGCTGAGGGGGCTGCTCCAGCTTCTCCTTTGTAGCGCTCTCCACAGGTGGAGGAGATCTCTTCAGCACGGCCGTCGGAGAGTTCTTGTGCACCCTCCTGAGTGGTTCAAAGCTGTTCCCGGTTGGAACAGCAGCAGCAATTTCTATCGTTGGATCTGGCGGTGTCAGTCCAGAAGAGGAACTGCCCCCAGCCTTCCTCACTCGGCAGCAATAGCGACGTCGAGCATGGCGAGCGGCCGGGACCACCTCCATTGTTGGATCAGCTTTTCCATGCCCCCTGTTCTGATGAGAGTCTGTTGTTGGCGCCAGCCTGTCAAAGACAGACGTCCGCTGAGAGGGAATGGTCAACCTGTCAAAAGCCGACCTTCGAGTAGGAAGAGCAGCTTGGACGACCTCAACTGTAGCAGGAGTTGGAGTGTCCTTCTCTGGTATTGCGAACCTATTTGCGGGCCCACTTGAGCTTTGACCCAGCATGTCGAAGACTGAGGCAGTGGAGTTGGACGACCCACTGAGAGGGGTCATGGTGGTTGCAAGACGATCAAAGACCGACTTCTTCACAGCTTCCTGTGACGGCATCTGAACGTTGAAGCTTGTTGGTGGGATCATAGTCCTAAAGAATAGCCTAGTGGTGGCTTGGGTCACTTGTTCCACCGGCATTGTAAAAAGGGAGGCCGCTTGGGGCCCGTAGGTTACTCTTACAGATGAGGCGGAAAGGGAGTTGTTGCAATTAGTGCAGTTTGAAGCCATTGATCTTCTATTTTTCTGTACGGAGCAAGATAACACATCTTAGTACTTCACATCCAAAGGCAACCATAGCAAACCGCGATTCGTTCGCGAAACACGACACACGAAGTGTGGAGTGGAAAGAGAAAAAGGTCCCACCGGGCGTGCCAGAATCTGTTCTCCGCCGAACACAGAGACGGAACCGCGTAGGTTCGACTTGCCTGAATTTGGGGGTAGATGCTATTTGGTTTTATCCGTCCACCTTTCCGAAAATGCCAAGTTGATTTATGGCACCGTGTATCGGAGGTTTAGACGGATGCGGCCGTTGTAGAAGACTTCATCAAATTTGAGGTGTTTTTGATTGTGGGGACGCTCTTCCCTGCCGACGCAAGCCCCTGCAGTTAATTACGCTACCACATCGCGGAAACCACTTTCTGCTTCTCCAGATGGTCACTTCATGTCGTGTGTGTTTGTTTTATATTTTGGTTGCCCGTGGATTGTATACGGAGACTAATTTATGTTGTTGCCCGTAGGGTGTGGATTAGTCCAAATCCGTATTTTCTTAGATTTGGGTTTTGGTTTGGGTTTAAGGATCGTTAATCTCATTTGAGACTAAGATCAACTTAAACGTTTGTTAAGGATACGTTAATCTAATTTTAGACTAAGATCAACTTAACGTTTGTTAAGGACACGTTAGTCTAATTTTAGACTAAGATCAACTAAACGGGATCATTTAGATCCAACAAAAGAGCACTTGGGCTCTATTGTTTTAGTTTAGGGACTTTGCGGTCCAGTTTAAAGGCGTCATAGTCTGTAAAGTTTCAGGACATCATAGTCCATGAGTTTAAGGACCCCACAGCCCGTAAAGTTTAAGGACATCATAGTCCATGAGTTTAAGGACCTCATAGTCCATGGTAGTTTAGAGACATCATAGTCTGTAAAGTTTAAGGACATCATAGTCCATGAGTTTAAGGACCCTGCAGTTCGTAAAGTGTAAGGACGTCATAGTATATGAGTTTAAGGACATCACAGTCCATGGAATGTCTGGTTGTCAGGACCCGTCACCTCTCTGAAGACGTTGAAGGATTACAACGACAAATATCAGAGGAGTGAAGAGATGTACCCCTGAACTAATATTGGTTGGGAGATCTGTAGTCCAATTTGGGACTAAAATCAAAGATTTGTGAGCACGTAGGCTCAATTGAATTGATCTCAAGTAGGGATTTGTGACCAACTTAGGCTCGGCCCATTCAGTTAAAATGCTGAGCATTGGTTCTGACAATTATTTTTGTCTTTTACTGAGTGCTGAGCACTCATTATAGCTCTGGGGCTTTTATTTGTAGAATAGTTTATGTTCATTTAGCGCCCACGTGAGGAGCACGTGGTGCGGTTGGCGCTGTGCGCCAAATAATGAGAGCAATGCGCTTCTGGTGAAGTAGCGCACACGTGAGGAGCACGTGGCGCGCTTGGCGCTGTGCGCCAGACAATAAGCGCAGTGCGCCTCTGGTGAAGTAGCGCACATGTGAGGAGCACGTGGCGCGCTTGTAGCTGTGCGCCAGACAATAAGCGCAATGCGCTTCTGTTAAAATAGCGTACACGTGAGGAGCATGTGGTGTGTTGGAGATAGTGCCCTCAGAGTCAATTATTGGATCACAGGCACGTGATTGCAATGATTGAGGGAGGACCTATCCTGGTAGGACAGTCTTACTCGAGATGATAGTATGCTATCTGGTTTACCTTTATCATCGTGTACTGCTTTAGGTGACCTTACAGGTCGCTATTACACGTTGGTAGAGCCCCTAGGATTTTTGCTTGACCACCAGCAGTATGAGGGCGATCATATAGGTGGGAGCTGGGGTCTATAAGCACATCCTTAAATGGTCCCTAGTCGTGGGAGTTTCGAGATAGGGCATCGATACTCCAGAGTAGACTAGTGTATACAGTCGAGACCCCGACGAGGGGCGGTGGCCGGTCTCACAAGCCACTGGTGTCAGTTGGATCACCTAAGATGTATACAGGTGCTCATTGGGTTATGAGTACACCGAACAGGACTCGCCGGGAACATGCTAGTTGGTCATATACCAGACGTCAGATGGCAGTTCCCTGGTGACATGTGTACAGGTTAGTTCATCGACCTGAGGATCGTCATTTGTCTCGTGTGAGTTCCCACTGTACTTTGATTACTACCCTACCACGCTCAAAGGAGACGTGCAAACAGGTTTTAGTTGGGTACAGTCCCGAGCCACATGGAGGCAGTGAGCGTATCTTCAGGGGTTCGTCTCTTCCGGTATTGGGGGTGAGGTCGCGCTGTGTCTAGGAGAGCCATTACACGAAGCCCTCGGCCGAGGCAGGAGATTTACTGGTATGTATTCCAGTATTATCTCAGGGTGTTCTGGGCTACACTCCGACACGACTTGTACCGCTTTTGGGGGTCTGACTTTTACCAACCCTCTAGGCCCGCCATGCGATGCTCATAGACGAACGGACCGGACTGTACGGATATTGTCACTGACTGGCTCAGTAGGGTGTCAGGCTGAGTTCGCTCACAGGCATCCCTTTTGGTCAATACCTGGTAGCCCGTTACGTATTGGCTTATACCTCTGACGTGCTCGTGGTTAAATCCACAACCGAGGTGTTGACGAGTCTTTAGAGTCCCCCACATTCAGTTACTCAAGCTTTCGGGCAAAAAGTTGTAGAGGCCGTATGGAGATATGGCAAGGTCCGATCAGATACGTGCGGTATTGCACGGATCAAGATCGGACAGTTTGTACTAGAGGCCGTATGGAGATATGGCAAGGTTCGATCAGATACGTGCGGTATTGCACGGATCAGGATCGGACAGTTCGTACTAGAGGCCGTATGGATATATGGCAGGGTTCGATCAGATACGTGCGGTAATGCACGGATCAGGATCGGACGGATAATACTAGCCGGCTTTGGTTTAAGTCGGATCCTAGTATAGTACAGTGTAGATTTTGTCTCATTGCATTTGTATTTCGGTCGGAATACAAATGCGGGTGTGTATGCACAGTATCGGGGTTTTCCAGTAATTTATTACGGGACCAGTTTTCTGGAGTTGCCAGTTTGCTTTCCGTTTCGGCCGATTTCCTTTGTATCGTTCATTGGCCGAAGATTGGTGGAGGAGGGCTTATTTGCATTTGTGCAAATAAGCTTTTGTGGAGGGTGTTCTTTGCATTTTCTTGGATCATGATGATGCACCATCACTTGACTTTCTTTGTTCATGATGGCTTGACCTTTTGGAGTCATCATGCTTGTGATGATGAGTGTTTTGGAGTATGGGTTTGATTTTGTAATCATTTCTTTTTGCATGATAGCCTTTTCTCTCTCCCCCATGGATTATTGGATGGCTCTCTCATTTTCTTTGCTACTCCCTCACTCTCACTCTCCCTTGCTAATGCTTTGGCCGGCCAAACCATAGTGGGGGCTGTCCAAATTTTTGGATTGGGAATTGTTGTTCTTTTCATGCTCCAAAAATCCCCAAGTCCCTCTACATAGTTCTTGTATCATCCCTCCACCAAAATGGCACCTCCATGAACCCCAAATGAGACACAAGCCTCTACACTATATTCTACAGCAAACCTTGGACACGTCGACTAGCCAGCTTCATGCCCGAGTTGCCTCGGCATTGAGGTGGGAGCCCGTAAAAGATGTAGGCGATGTGGTGCACTTCCGGCGACGAGGTGGAGACAGGACATTCCGCAGGAGATCGGGACGACGACGAGAAGACCGGAGGACTCGGATCAGTCGGTATATCTCTATTCCCCATCTTGTAGTTAGCTAGGACTAGTTAATGGTTCGATCCGGGTGTTTAGTGCGCGGTGGTGCCGGTTTGCTAGTTTGCAAAAATTAAAGTTTATCTCTGCTTCCGCATTTGGCTGTCAGATTGACGGCCGGGGCGCCGCCGTGCACTTACAGTAGTATCAGAGACTCACTATTAACTTAGTCTAGCTTTGTTTAATGTGTTTACATTTCCGATCGACCAAAATCCCAAAAACCGTATTTTCCTACACATCAGTTTTCTGTCGAAATTTTCTGGTCTCGAAAATTTTTTCAGGTGACTGCAGAATGATGTACAGAGTATCCTAAGACCACTGGAAAATTTTGGTTCCCTGATCCTTCCGTAAGACCGCGGAACCGCGGCCATAACCCCTCTTTGGCCGCGGTTCCGCCGCAGGTAGTTGGGTTCAGTTCACCATTTTTTTTCAGTGGGCTTATGGGCTTAAAATATGGGTTTTGGAATATTAATATTGGGCCCAGAATTTCTTGGTGTGCTACAGTAGTACTTGGGGGCCCACTTGTTAAAATTTGATCGATCGAATATTTTAAACACATTATTTCACAGTATTTACATTATATCTGTGACCGTGAATGTCACTCGATCGGTAAATCCTGTCTAACTGCTATAGCCCGGTTAGACGGATTTGCGAACGTGACATTCACGTTGATGTTTTGTGATTTTGCTGTGATGTTGCGGATCGGTCGTGGGGATAGCCTGGATGCAATGCTAGTACAGTTTTTGTTGTATTATGTACATTTGATATTGCGGGGCGATTGTCCGACATGTGGACTGCCGTCACTGCCTGTTTGTATTATTATTTTGGGGCACGACCAGGTTGCGGTCGATGTACCCGTTGTATGTATATTTTACTTTCTATACTAGGATTACCCCACGGTGGGGTGCACGGATAGCCGGGTTCTAGAGGGCAACAAGCCCGCATCTCATGGCATTGAGACGGAGGGGGCTTCACTCTAGAATTGGCGGCCTATTCGCCGCACTCGTAGGGGGTACAGGTTGACCCCGGAGGGGTGCCCAAGTTACCGGATTCCGTGAAGTGCTGGGTGGTCCATTCACGGAGCTGAAGGGGGCTGCCTCGCTTCAGGTTTTGGCGGGTGACTTGCCGCGCCCGTAGGGGTCTAGGATTTCATTGCACAGGCTATCCACACGACCAGGGGAACGTCGGGTTTCAGCGGCTCTGTGAAACCCGGGGATCCCAGATATCTTTATTGTTCTGTGATGCTGTACATTTCTGTGATGTTGCATTTTATCACGCCTTGAGCGAATATAATATATTGGTATATATATTAGTAGATGTTGTATATGTTTTGCATCCGCGCTAGTCCAGTCCCCGCTCTGTCGTTAGTTAGCTAACCTAACGGGTAATGACGGGACCCAGTGGCGAATGCGGATGGCATATACGTACGTCATATTATTTTCGTTCTTTGTGGTGTGATCAATTGATGGGACTGCGTTGATTCGGATCAATGCAAGTTAAAAACAAACCTAATCTGATGTTGTTGGAACACTTTTCAAAAAGCTGTTATTGCAAGGACGTTCACTTTTGTTTTGCATCGTGGTATTCAGTTGGAATATCCTGCTCCCCAGTCGACGAGGCAAGGGCCGAGATCCCTTCACCGGGAGTGACCCCTTGGACAAAAAGTTTGCGTCAGGGCAATGACTTCACTATAGCCGATTACTTTTGCTTTGCACCGTGGTATTCAGTTGGAATATCCTGCACCTCATTCTACGGGGAAAGAGCCGAGATCCCTTCACCGGGAGTGACCTCTTTAGCAAAGGTTTTCGTCACTATATTTTTATAAAGCTATCAATTCCTTCAACGATATCAAGTTCACTACGTTAAAGGTTTTCGCCAGAAACCATTCGTAGCCCTCCGTCGTTTCATATGGATGGTCAATAGTATTCAAGCTGTGTATGTTGGCGAAAGTCAAGGCACAGTGATTGGTAGCTATTGGGGTATTCATATGCAGCATAGATAGATGCGTTGGTTTGGGACAGTCGTACTGCCATTTTGGCCAAAGTCAAGGGTAGGTACGGGTGGATTCAAATTAACCTGGAGAATGACGGGTAGAACTTGACATGTGACTTATGATATGTTGGCCAAAGTCAAGGTCATAAGAGCATGGGGAAAAAAAATCACATCGGGGGTTTCAAAAGAACTGAAACTTGCCAGATATGCGCATACCTTCTGGAGTGTGATAGCGTGAGCGGATTCCATCACGTTATCATGCGATGAGAGTTGGATCCCGATTCCCACTGATGAGTTGGTTTACTCCTCGGGTGATCCCGACTAATTCTTCTTTTGGGTTTGGAGAAGAATTTGACGTTACAGTGGGAGGTTTCCAGATTAGATAAATTGGTAACCATTCTGATCTAGGTTAGAGTGCACGCTGAGTGTTTCTTTTCTCTCTCTCTTTGGCAGCGACCATTGACCTGACCCTAAGACTATGACTCAGTGACCAAGTTGATCGAACCTTCTTAACATTGGCTTTTGGATTGTCGGAGTTGCGAACCTCATTGCCACTCCTACTTTTACCTATTTCTCCAGGACACCCCGTATTACTACGAACGTCCATTTTCATTGGACAAAACCATCGTATGGTTATATACGAACTCGAAGGAATTCGAGGATGGTTTCAGGTTCTGGAGGAAACGGATAGGACTATTCAGTTGTCTTTTCCTTTTACCTTCTTTCAGGTGGTGAGTACTCCTTGGTTTAGGAGATAGTACACCCATTACGCAAATTGGACAGTCTTCTTCCATACCATAGGTAGGTGCCGAACGGTGGGGAATGAAGAAAACCAATTAGCATAACGATGGTGTACAGAAGGTATTAAGTTAAGACAAAGCAAGGGATTAGTAAGAGGGCAAAGTAAATTGCGACTGCTATTCACGACCAAACCAAGTATTTCATTACCACTCTCACTTCACCTTTGTATTTCTCCAGGACACTCTGTATCACTACGAAGATCCACAGTTTATTGGATACTCCATCGTATGGTTATATACGAACTCGAAAGGAACTTTTTCCAGTTCGGGGATGGATTCTGGTTCAGGAAAAATAGGAATAAGGTTTATTCGGTTGTCTTTTATCTTCACCTTCTCTCGTATTACGAGTGTTCCTAGTATTGGGACAGTACACCCATTATGCTCATTGGATAGTCTTCTTCCAAACCATAGGCTGGTGCCGAACGGTAGGGAAGGAAGAAAACCATTTGGCCTAAAGGGGTGTGCAGAAGTTAATGACTAAAGACATATAAAGGGATTTGGAGACGTGGCAAAGAATTATACGGTTACAGTCGTGAATCTGGAAGAGGCATTACTAGGAATACCGGGATACCCCATCGAAACATTTCAATGTTTCAGCTTCGCTGTGTACTGTTAAAGAAAATTGATTTCCCGATTAGATACTTACTCCAGGGTATGTATTTACCAAGTTTGATTCTCACATCTGTATGATTTTACCGATGATGAGTGGGAGTGAGTTATTGGGAATTGGGTGATCATCCTTATTATATCGGGATTCGTTGTAATCGGTGATATTTGAGGAAGTCACCTGGGTTGTTTGCCGGTCGGCAAATATTTGGTTTTGAATATCCGCTGTTATGCACCAATTTCAAATTGATATATCTGTACGTCTATTTTCATAGAGTGAGATATACCTTTTTGAAATTATGTCTACGACATTTACCTATATCAGTAGATGGTTAGGTAAGGAGCATTAAACAGCGGTGTAATTCTTCTTAACCATAAGTACAGTTTTCAACCTACGACACACAGTGAATGAGTTTTCAGACTCAAGGAACTTATACAGAGTATTGTATGTTGTCCAGGGTCTATCAGGACAGAGGGGTTGGTCCTCGCACTATACTCGGTTTACTTATGACTTCTCTAGTTTTTAGACAAGTGTTTCGTGGAAACACAGGGTCCGAATTTTGAGAAGTTATAGGTATATGAATAAAGTAGAGAACCAGGTGTAGCGAGTATCGGGATTCTTCAAAGTGATCGAAGATGTAGATACTTGTCAATGGTATTCAGTTGATAGTAGTGATTAAGAGAACTTGCTTCTCTTTCAGGTTACTCATAATTGGAAGCATTCCTAAGTTGAGTAACGCTGATAGGTCTCCTTCCATTTAGTTGACATGCACTGGGGACAGCTGCATGATTTGAATCTGGTTCAGCTAAATCAGTGCCTCTGTTTCTATATTGGATATAGAACAGTTCGTATCTTAATGATGTTAAGGTATGGGGAGTTGTCCGGATTATGCTTAAAACCAGACTCTGGATAACTCAAGGCACGTTTTCTGTAATGGCTGTTTGTGGGTTGACCCAGGCTTTGACGAGGGTTGACTTTCTACCATCTGGATGAACAATAGCGATATTGTTCTAGACTCGCCACAGTTTTATTAAAAATGGATTTTTTCAGAAAACAGTAGTGGGAGTATGGTAGAACTGGAAGTGATTCCAGAACCACAAACGATTACTGAAGATTTCATAGGAACCTAAAGATTCAATCTGGTTTGATATTCCATTGGCCACTCCGCAGATAATGTGGGTAACCTCAGGCACCCGAGAGGTACTTCGGTATGCTCAAGGACGGTGGCAGGGAGGTTCTTGTTTACCCAGACTTACCATTGCTGTTGTTCCAGACTGTGAGACCCGGCAGGAGGATGAGTATAGCGTCTTTCTAAACTAGTTTTAGAAATGTACGTGTATATGACTCTGCCAGAGGGTTGTCGTAGTCAGTGGGAGCAGCGGAAGCATTGGTGGACAGGTGGCTTATGTCTATTTATAGACTAAAGCAGATATAGCGGAGATAGATCATCAATTTCTGATATGACAGTCATAGGTTTGACTTCATCAGAATAGGGGATGGATCTGTTAAGAAGGTAGTAGGGTGTGATGTCCTGGTATTTGGATGACATGCACAGAGTAGGATGTGATATTCCTATACTACGATCGGTTATACTTTGGTCGTCACACAGCGGTTTCTCCACATGGGACTTGGATATTATATCAGACATACTGGTTACTAGATCTATGGTTTTAGATCTAGATTTGGGTGGTTTCCCAATCAAGGGTACTTAGACAGCATTCTAAGAGTATTTAGAATGGACGACTCCTGCCACGGTAGTATACCTGCAGGTAATGGAGTCACCCTCTCTAAAGGTGTCTTATAGACTAAAGTAGAGAGAGATGTGCTTGATTGGCAGATCACTTGCTTAGGCAATTGAGTCAATCATGAGATATCTAGTATCACACCAGATGTTGTTCTTGCACTACATGCAATAAGTTGACATTAATCCAATCCTGGAGAAACAGTCGGAAGCAGTTTTAGAACATAAGTGGATGTTCTTAGGGATATGATAGCGACAGCCTCATTTAGGAGACAGTTATCATTCCAGGTTTCCAAGGTGACTTGGACGACAGGGAGGTTGTCAGAGTTATAGTTTTCCTTCTAACGAGGGGCAGTATTTTGGACAGGTGGTCCAAGGCAATACTGAGGGAGGCATGGCGCAGGATACTGATTAAGTTCAGTTGACGATACAGTCTAAGAAGTTTGGATTTGAAGTTCATTTATGAGCTAGGTCCCATCAGACATCCAGACATATTCTAAGACAGGTATTGCTCATTTTGGGAGATGGCTTTCTCCGCGAACATGAGATATAGAGAGACATAGAAAGAAACATCAAGGCGGATCCACTCACTGAGGCTATTCCTCGAACGCAATAGTTTCGCAAACGAGTTTTGTGAGACTGACTGGTAGAGGAGTTGGGTGTTCGGTATCACACGGGCTGTGAGTATGCGACATCGTAATAATTAGCCTTGAGTGCAAGTGGGAGATTGTTGGAGATAGTGCCCTCAGAGTCAATTATTGAATCACAGGCACGTGATTGCAATGATTGAGGGAGGACCTATCCCGGTAGGACAGTCTTACTCGAGATGATAGTATGGTATCTAGTTTACCTTTATCATCGTGTACTGCTTTAGGTGAACTTACAGGTCGCTATTACACGTTGGTAGAGCCCCTAGGATTTTTGCTTGACCACCAGCAGTATGAGGACGATCATATAAGTGGGAGCTGGGGTCTATAAGCACATCCTTAAATGGTCCCTAGTCGTGGGAGTTTCGAGACAGGGCATCGATACTCCAGAGCAGACTAGTGTATACAGTCGAGACCCCGACGAAGGGCGGTGGCCGGTCTCACAAGCCACTGGTGTCAGTTGGATCACCTAAGATGTATACAGGTGCTCATTGGGTTATGAGTACACCGAACAGGACTCGCCGGGAACATGCTAGTTGGTCATATACCAGACGTCAGATGGCAGTTCCCTGGTGACATGTGTATAGGTTAGTTCATCGACCTGAGGATCGTCATTTGTCTCGTGTGAGTTCCCACTGTACTTTGATTACTACCCTACCACGCTCAAAGGAGACGTGCAAACAGGTTTTAGTTGGGTACAGTCCCGAGCCACAAGGAGGCAGTGAGCGTATCTTCAGGGGTTCGTCTCTCCCGGTATTGAGGGTGAGGTCGCGCTGTGTCTAGGAGAGCCATTACACGAAGCCCTCGGCCGAGGCAGGAGATTTACTGGTAGGTATTCCAGTAGTATCTCAGGGTGTTCTGGGCTACACTCCGACACGACTTGTACCGCTTTTGGGGGTCGGACTTTTACCAACCCCCTAGGCCCGCCATGCGATGCTCATAGACGAACTGACCGGACTGTACGGATATTGTCACTGACAGGCTCAGTAGGGTGTCAGGCTGAGTTCGCTCACAGGCGTCCCTTTTGGTCAATACCTGGTAGCCCGTTACGTATTGGCTTATACCTCTGACGTGCTCGTGGTTAAATCCACAACCGAGGTGTTGACGAGTCTTTAGAGTCCCCCACATTCAGTTACTCAAGCTTTCGGGCGAAAAGTTGTAGAGGCCGTATGGAGATATGGCAAGGTCCGATCAGATACGTGCGGTATTGCACGGATCAGGATCGGACAGTTTGTACTAGAGGCCGTATGGAGATATGGCAAGGTCCGATCAGATACGTGCGGTATTGCACGGATCAGGATCGGACAGTTCGTACTAGAGGCCGTATGGATATATGGCAGGGTTCGATAAGATACGTGCGGTATTGCACGGATCAGACGGATAATACTAGCCGGCTTTGGTTTAAGCCGGATCCTAGTATAGTACAGTGTAGATTTTGTCTCATTGCATTTATATTTCGGTCGGAATACAAATGCGGGTGTGTATGCACATTATCGGGGTTTTCCAGTAATTTATTACGGGACCAGTTTTCTGGAGTTGCCAGTTTGCTTTCCGTTTCGGCCGATTTCCTTTGTATCGTTCATTGGCCGAAGATTGGTGGAGGAGGGCTTATTTGCATTTATGCAAATAAGCTTTTGTGGAGGGTGTTCTTTGCATTTTCTTGGATCATGATGATGCACCATCACTTGACTTTCTTTGTTCATGATGGCTTGACCTTTTGGAGTCATCATGCTTATGATGATGAGTGTTTTGGAGTATGGGTTTGATTTTGTAATCATTTCTTTTTGCATGATAGCCTTTTCTCTCTCTCCCTTGGATTATTGGATGGCTCTCTCATTTTCTTTGCTACTCCCTCACTCTCACTCTCCCTTGCTAATGCTTTGGCCGGCCAAACCATAGTGGGGGCTGTCCAAATTTTTGGATTGGGAATTGTTGTTCTTTTCATGCTCTAAAAATCCCCAAGTCCCTCTACATAGTTCTAGTATCATCCCTCCAGCAAAATGGCACCTCCATGAACCCCAAATGAGACACAAGCCTCTACACTATATTCTACAGCAAACCTTGGGCACGTCGACTAGCCAGCTTCGTGCCCGAGTTGCCTCGGCATTGAGGTAGGAGCCCGTAAAAGATGTAGGCGATGTGGTGCACTTCCGGCGACGAGGTGGAGACAGGACATTCCGTAGGAGATCGGGACGACGACGAGAAGACCGGAGGACTCGGATCAGTCGGTATATCTCTATTCCCCATCTTGTAGTTAGCTAGGACTAGTTAATGGTTCGATCCGGGTGTTTAGTGCGCGGTGGTGCCGGTTTGCTAGTTTGCAAAAATTAAAGTTTATCTCCGCTTCCGCATTTGGCCGTCAGATTGATGGCCGGGGCGCCGCCGTGCACTTACATGGTGCGCTTGGCGCTATGCGCCAGATAATGACCGCAAAGCATTTCTTGTGAAATTTGGAGCACTAAGGCTCTGCAGCGCTGTGCGCTAGATTTGGAGCGCTGATGCGCTTCTTTAAACTTGGAGCGTTAATGCTCTTTTTAGGCAGTTCCGCGCTCTGAGAATTAAATTCTCTCTTATAAGAGACTTTGTCTCATGGATTTAAGAACAAAGTTCTTATTTTATAGGAGATATTTCAATCTTTTATGTTTATGATGAAAGGTTTTGCCTTTATGGATCTGTGATCCTAAGAGAATTGAATTATTCTCCCCTATTTTATAATGAGATGTTATGATCTCTTTTTGTGAAAGATAATTTGTCTTGGAGATCTATGATCTAGCATAAGAACTATGTTCTTTTTCTGATGAGATTTTTTATCTCTCTGTTTTTACCTTGAAGAAATGTTCTTCTTCTGCCGAGAGCTTGCTCTTCTCTCTGAAACTTCTCAAAATTTGTGGGGGGGGGGGGGGGAGGGGTTCCTCTATATGATACTTGAAGTCTTGGGGCCTTTATATAGTGAAGGTTGATTTGTTCAATAGGTTAAGGAGATCTTTTCTTTAATTGATTTGGGGATATTTCCCCCATTGGATCTTTGATCCTAGGGCTTCTGTATTAAAGAAGGTAATCTTCTTGTTTTTAACAAGATTGGGAAATCTTTTCTCATGCGGAATTTATTCTGCACCATTGTGATTTTTAATCACCATTGGATTATTGATCCAACGGTGCTCTGATTTACAGAGCAAAATCTTTTTGTTTGGAAAGATTCTGAAGAATGTTTTCTTAACAGAATTTTATTCTGGTAACTTGATGATTTATCATCTTCGTTGGATCTTTGATCCAACAGTGGGGAACATTTAGTTCTAGCTCTAGGGCACTCGTGCTTTGCACGTGAGCGCTGCTTCAGAGCGCTGGCGCTCTTAGCGCGAGCGCACTCGTGCTCTGCACGTGAGCGCTGCTTCAGAGCGCTGGCGCTCTTAGCGCCAGCGCACCCGTGTTTTGCACGTGAGCGCTGCTTGCTGGCGCTTTTATGAAGCGCTGCTTCATTTCAAATTTTGAAAATTTGAACAGAGATTTGCTCTGATTGGGGGAAACAGAAGCCACGAGGAGCTTGGGATAAAGGTTGAAGACCGAAAGACATGGATCATTCGGTATAACCTTTCTAAACTCCTTTATAGATAACTAGTTTAGGGTTAATGGTCGATCCGGGGAATCAGATTCCGTTAGCGCATGCTTATTAAATTTTTGTTCCACATTTGGCCACGAATTGATGGCCGAGGCGCTGGCGTAACCCAACATGGTATCAGAGCCAACCCATTAACCATATACTAGTTGTTTAAGACCATATTAAAGTATCGAAACTGAAACAACTCCGAAAAAATACCAACTTGTATTCTAGTTTCTGTCGAATTTAATTTAGTCTTCTAAAAATATTTAAGCAATTGCAGAAGACTACCTGTATGACAACTAGAACATACCCCAAATACGAGTCCCATTCACCTGAACTGACCCGGCGAGACTTGAATAAAATCCGGCCTGGCCGGTTTTTGTGAAGAACTGAGGCTTGAATTTTAGGGTGTGTGCTAGTCTCTGGAATATTGATTCAGTGATATTGTTTGTTTAGCTAAGTTTGGATATGGATTTATCCTTAAGTTTGGGGGCAATTCGGGGTATTTCGAAGTCGATATTTCTAACAATGATTAAAGTTTCACTGTACATACATTACTATTTGCGACTGTGAATGTCATTAGAGCGGTACAACTTGTCTAATTGCTATATGTCTTTTGGACGGGTTTGCGAACGTGACATTCACGTTGATGTTCTGTGTTGTGCTGTGTTGTGGCTGGATCGTCCTAATGGATAGCTTGGGTGCAATGTTAGTACAGTTTAGTTTCATTTGTACATTTGATATCGCGGGGCGAGCGTCCGACATGTGGTCTGCCGTCACTGCCTCTTTATATATTATTTATTTGGGGCACGACCGGGTTGAGGTTGATGTCACCGTTGTACATATTTTCTTTTCTATACTAGGACTACCCCGCGATGGAGTGCACGGATAGTCGGGTTCTAGAGGGAAACGTCCCGTATCTCATGGTGTTGAGACAGAGGGGTCCTCACTCTAGAATTGACGGGCTATTCACCGCACTCATAGGGGGTACAGGTTGACCCAAGGAGGGCTGCTCAAGTTACCGGATTCCGTGAAGTGTCGGGTGGCCCATTCACTTTGATGAAGGGGGTTGCCTCATTTCTGGTTTTGGAGGGTAACTTGCCGCGCTCGTAGGGGTCTAGGTTTTCATTGCATAGGTTATCCACACGACCAGGGGAACATTGGGTTTCACTTGCGGCTCAAAGGAAACCCGGGGCTCCCAGATTATCAGTATTGTTCTGTGATGTTTATCACTATTCTGTGATGTTGTATATATAATGCCTGGAACGATTATTATATATTGTTATATATATACTAGTAGATGTTGTATATGTTTTGCACCCGCGCCAGCCCCCGCTCTGTCGTTAGTTAAGTAACCTAACGGGTGATGACGGGGCCTAGTGGCGAATGCGAATGACATATACGTACATCATATTTTCGTTCTTTTCTGGTGTGATTAATTGAGGGGACTGCGTTGATTCTGATCAATGAAAGGAAAACAAACTTATTCGATGTTGTTGGAATAATTTTCAAAAGTTGTTATTACAAGGACGTTTTCTTCTGTTTTGCACAGCGGTATTCGGTTATGAATATCCAGCACCTCATTCGACAAGGCAAGAACCGAGATCCCTTCACCGGGAGTGACCTCATGGGTAGAAGTTTGCGTCAGGGTAATAACTTCACTATAGTCTACTTTTTTGCTATGCATTGTGGTATTCAGTTGAGAATATCGTGCACCTCATTCCACAAGGAAAAAGCCGAGATCCCTTCACCGGGAGTGATCTCTTTAGCAAAAGTTTTCTCCACTATATATTTGTAAAGCTATCCGGTTCCTTCAACGATATCAAGTTTATTACGTTAAAGGTTTTTCGCCAAAAACCATTCGTAGCCCTCCATTATTTCAGACAGGTAGCACTTAGTATTCATGCTATGTTTGTTGGCCTTCGTCAAGGTATAATATATGGTAGCTATTTGTTACTTTTCTGCTGCATAGATAGATGTGTTAGTTTGGGACAGTCGTACTACTATGTTAGCCTTCGTCAAGGGTATGTATGGTGTAAGTCCGTGTTGCCCACCCCGGTGCTTACGGGGAGGCGGAAAACATAATAAAAATTGGATTTTTATGGACTTAGGCAACATGGACCAAGCTTGTGAGGATCTTTGCTAAACATAAACTTGCTAACCCTAACTACAAAGTAGCTAAGTGATGAAAGGTTATACCTTTGGTCTTTAGTCCTTCTCTCCTTGCTCCTAGGAATGGTAGAAAGAGTTCACCTTGCTTGTCTTCTCCCGTCAAAGAAAGATCCACTTGAAAGCCACCACCTTTAGCTTCAACTCCAAGCTAGGAGTAACTAAAGTGCAAGAAATGCTAAGACTTGAACCCTAGAAGAGAGTAGAGAGGATCAAGTGAAGGTTTTTCTCAAGCTTTTTGTTTCTCAACACATGAGAGGGAGAGAGCTTGAGGGAGAGGATGAGCAAGAGAGAGAAATGATATGAGAGAATGAGAAAATAATAGAGCCATTCTCACTAATATGTGTGAATTAATTTAATTGAATAATTAGCTAGATAATCATCATGGTAAATCATGACATGACCATTATCATTTCAAATTGCAAAGATCAAAAAGCATCTTCCAAAAGAAATGATGATGGTCAAAGTGTCAACCTAGGTCAACAAGTCAAAGAAGTCAAATGGTCAACAACCACAACCATGGATAATTATTAAACTAATTACTAATTAACAATAACACACACATAAATATTAGGGTTAATAAAATGACAATAGCCATTAACCCTAATCAAGGTCCTCTCCCTCAATCTCAAGCAACTGTGCATACGCACCCGCATTCGTGATCCGAGGAACACGAACACAATGAGAAAAACCAATCTCAAATCATATACTAGGATCCGGCTTAAACCAAAGCCCGCTAGTATAAACTGTCCGGACAGCAAACGTGCACAAGTGCGCGAATGTGAACGAACCCTGTCGCAAAACCATGCGACCTCTACTCATTTAGCCTAAAGGCGAATAGCTCTCTGTGTGGGACTCTAAAGACTCGACACTACGCTGGCAGTGGGTTTAACCACAGACCGCAAGCGGCACTAGCTGTACGTAACGGTCCCCAGGTAGATGTCGATAAGAAGACTGACGAGGTGAACCCCATCTGCACTCCTACTGAGCCTGTATGTGACAGTCTCCGTACAGTCCGGTCTGTTCGTCTGATACATCGCATGGCGGGCCTAGGGGGGCGGTGAACGTCAGTCCCCTAATAGCGGTACAAGTCGTGTCGGAGTGTAGCCCAGAAAACCCTGAGATAACACTGGAAACCTACCAGTATATCTCGCTTGCCCTGGCCAGGGACTACTCGTGTAATGGCTCTCCTGGACACAGCGCGATGTCAACCCCCAATACCGGGAGAGACGAATCCTGTCTAACCGTCACTGCCTCCAAGTGCTTCGGGACTGCACCCAAAAACTACCTGTTTGCACGACTCCTTCAAGCCGTGGTAGGGTAGTAATCAAAGTGCAGTGGGAACACACTCGAGGCGAAGTGACAGTGTCAAGTCAGCGGACTAAGCTGTACTCATGTCACCTGGGAACTGATAACTGACGATAGGTATATTACCAACCAACAGTTCCCGACGAGTCTTGTCCAGTGTACTCGTAACCTAACGAGCACCCGCATACTATCCCAAGTACGACGTACTAACGGCTGTGGGACTGACCGTCTCCCACACTGGGATGAGAAGCGCATACGCTAGTCTACTCCGGAGTATCGATGCCCTGTCTCGATAGTCCAACGACCAGGGATCTGTATAAGGATGTGCTTATAGATTACCCAGCTCCCACGAGTGCGAGCGCCATCACAACGCTGGTAATCAAGCAAAGATCCTAAGGGCTCTACTAATATGTATACCAGCAATATGCTAAAAGAAACACATGCACATATTAAAGCAGAGACAAACCAAGTAGCATACTACCATTTCGAGCAAGATTGTATATACAACTGTGAATATCCCAAGCTTCCATTAAGTAATATACAAACTAGTATGATACAGTAATGGCCTCTAGGGCATATACACTAACAATCTCCCACTTGCACTAAGGCCATGTACTGGCGTATCGAAGACCTATCATCTCGATCAGCCGCTCGAACTGAGTCTGGGGTAGGGCCTTTGTGAGTGGATCTGCAGTGTTATCCTCTGATGCAACTCTCCGGACCTCGATCTCCTGGCGATCCACGATCTCCCTGATCAGGTGATACCGCCTTAAGATGTGTCTGGATTTCTGATGGGACCTGGGTTCCTTCGCTAAAGCTATAGCCCCGTTGTTGTCGCAATACAGAGGTATTGGGTTAACAATGGACGGAACCACCTGAAGTTCTTTCAAGAACTTCCTCATCCAGACAGCTTCTTTTGCGGCATCAGATGCAGCGATGTATTCCGCTTCCATAGTCGAGTCAGCAACGGTTTCCTGTTTGGAGCTCTTCCAACACACCGCCCCTCCATTGAGGGTAAAGACAAAACCCGACATGGACTTGGAATCATCCTTGTCACTCTGGAAGCTGGAGTCAGCAAAGGCCTCAACCTGCAGGTCTTTTCCGCCATACACCAAGAACATCTCCTTAGTCCTTCTCAGGTACTTGAGAATGTTCTTTACTGCTATCCAATGTTTCTCCCCAGGGTTTGACTGATACCTGCTTACCACACTCAGTGCATAAGCCACATCCGGTCTGGTACACAACATCGCATACATTATAGAGCCTACCGCAGAAGCGTAGGGTATAATAGACATGCGATCCCTCTCCAAATCAGTCTTGGGAGACATCTCTTTGGAGAGGGTGATCCCGTGACAAGCCGGTAGATTACCGCGCTTGGAATCTTCCATACTGAATCTCTTCAGTATGGTGTCGATGTACCTGGACTGCGAGAGTCCTAATATCCTCTTGGATCTGTCACGGTAGATCCGGATACCCAGAATGTAGGAGGCATCACCCAGGTCTTTCATGGAGAACCTGTGTGACAAGAACCCCTTGACAGATTGTAGCATAGGAATGTCATTTCCTATTAAGAGAATGTCATCCACGTATAAAACGAGGAATACTACAGTTCTCGCTACAAATCTACAATAGATGCATGGTTCATCTGGATTTTTGATAAAGCCAAATTCTTTGACCGTCTCATCAAAACAGATGTTCCAACTCCGCGATGCCTGCTTGAGTCCATAAATGGACTTGAGCAACTTGCACACCTTTCCGCTGCTCCCACCCTGAATGAAACCCTCTGGCTGGTCCATATAGACACACTCCTCTAAATGACCATTTAGAAAAGCTGTCTTTACGTCCATCTGCCAAATCTCATAATCGTGGAAAGCAGCGATGGCAAGAAGGATCCGAATGGATTTCAGCATAGCTACTGGAGAAAAGGTTTCGTCATAGTCCAAACCAGGTCGCTGACGAAAACCCTTTGCTACCAGTCTAGCTTTATAGGTCTCAACCTGTCCATCTACACCAATCTTCCTTTTGAAGATCCACTTGCATCCTACGGGTTTTACCCCGTCTGGAGCAATGTCCAACGTCCATACTTTGTTGGTGTACATGGACTCCATCTCGGTCCGCATTGCATCCAGCCATTTTACCGAGTCGACGCTCTGAATGGCTTGCTGGAAGCTAGTAGGCTCATCACAATCTATGATGCAGTCCTCTCTATCCCCGTCAATGAGAAAACCGTAGTACCTCTCGGGCGGATGAGACTGCCTACTACTCCTGCGGAGTGGCATGGGAATGTCTTGTTCTTTTGAACCTTCTGGTTCCACTAAACTTTCAGTAATAGTTTGTGGTTCTGGAATTTCTTCCAGTTCTATTGCGCTCCCACTTATTTCTTTTTCTATGAACTGATGTTCTAGAAAGTGGGCATGGCGAGAAACAAGGACTTTTTGTTCCTCTTCGCAATAGAAGTAATATCCCTTGGAGTTCTTTGGATATCCCACAAACTTGCACTGTACTGAGCGTGCCTCGAGCTTGTCCGCATGCTGCTTTTTTACAAAAGCTGGACATCCCCATGTCTTAATGTGATTAAGATAGGGTTTCTTCCCACTCCATAACTCATATGGTGTGGTAGGCACAGTCTTAGTGGGAACACGGTTCAAAAGATATGCAGCTGTTTCTAGCGCATACCCCCAGAATGATCGCGGTAACTCAGCGTTACTCATCATGGACCGTACCATATCCAATAGGGTTCGGTTCCGTCTCTCCGATACACCGTTATGTTGCGGAGTATATGGAGGAGTAAGCTGAGAGAGAATTCCATTCTCTTTTAAATAGGGAATTCGGCACTTAAGTATTCTCCTCCTCGATCCGATCTTAGGATCTTGATACTTTTGCCTGTTTGTTTTTCTACTTCATTCTTATATTCCTGGAATTTTTCAAAAGCCTCGGATTTATGTTTCATTAAGAAGACATAACCGTACCTTGAAAAATCATCCGTAAAGGTAATGAAGTAAGAATAACCGCTTCGCGCATGTGTAGACATTGGACCGCACACGTCGCTGTGTACGAGTCCCAAGAGCTCGCTCGCTCTTTCTCCGTGTCCAGAAAACGGAGCCTTTGTCATCTTTCCTTTGAGACAGGATTGACAAGTTGCATACGATTGATATTCGAACGAATCTAAATATCCTTCAGTATGTAACTTAGTCAATCTTCTCTCGTTGATGTGACCCAGTCTACAATGCCATAAGAAAGTTTTATTAATTTCTGGAGACTTTCTTTTGTGTGTATTCTGGATATTGAAAATCTGTGGTTGGTTTAAAACGTATATACCGTTGTTCAATGTACCTGACCCAATCAACACTTGATTAAGGTGAATGTTCACTACATTACTTACAAATGCAAATTCATAACCTTCTTTAGATAATAAAGATACAGAGATGATATTACAGGTTGCATTTGGTACATAATAACAACTACGCAAAACCAAAAAGTGTCCATCTGATAATCCCAGGTGATAGTCCCCCACGGCCTCAGCATCCATGCTAGCACCGTTCGCAACTCTGAGGGTCATGTCACCTGCCTTCAAAACTCTACGCTTTCTCAACGCCTGCAAAGAATTACAGATATGAGATCCTGATCCGGTATCCAATACCCAGGAAGTAGAGTTTATTGATAGACAGTTTTCAATAACATACACACCTGAAGCTGAAGCTGCAACTCGCTTCAAATCCTGTGTTCTGGCTTTCCAAGCCTTGCAATCTTGTTTCCAGTGACCACTTTTGTGACAATAGAAGCATTCTTCCTTCCCCACCAGCTTCCCCGCTACCTTTGTTGCTTTACCCTTTCCCTTCGTATCCACTTTACCGACACCGCCTCTTGGTTTGGCGGGGGCTTTCTTCTTCTTGCCCTTGGCTTTCGCCCTGGACCTAGAAGAGGAAGATCCTCCTACAAACAAAGTGGATGTCTCCCTACCCTTCTGTAGGGTGCCCTCAGCAGTCCTCAACATGTTCAGAAGTTCGGCAAGTTCAACCTCCTTTCCTTGCATGTTGAAGTTAAGAATGAACTGGGCGTAAGTGGAAGGAAGGGACTGGAGAATCAAATCGGTATAGAGTTCATTCTCCAACGTGGTCCCAAGGTCCGCGAGCTCCTCTATGTAGCCGATCATCTTAAGCACGTGGTCCGCTACCGATGATCCGACGGCCAACCTTGCCGAAAAGAGCTTCTTCGACACTTCGTATCTAGCGATACGAGACTGCTCTCCATACAGTTCTTTTGTATGGAGAAATATGGACTCTAGGTCCATATTCTCGTGCCTCCTCTGATGTTCGTTGTCCATCGAGGCTAGTACGAGGCATCTGGCCCTCGCGCAATCTATCTCCCATGTCTTACGGATTTCAACATCCGCGACGCTGGAGGTGGGACCTGGGACAGGGGGAGCTTTGGTGGTAAGTATATACCCCAGCTTGTCATAAGTGATAGCCATCTTGACATTCCTGAGCCAATCTTTGTAGTTTGGCCCTGTCAATATGTTTTTATCTAATAGTAACTTAAGTCCGGTCATCTTGAATGGTCGCTGCAATTAGGAGAGAGAAAAGAAACACTTTAGCATGATCCTCTTGCAAGTTTAGAGTGGTTTTTAGTTTGTCTAAACTGGATGGCTCCCACTGTCTCTCGAATCCCTTCTCAAACCGTAAAGAAAAGGATTATCCGGGATCATTCTCACCGTACAATACTTGCTTAACCGTTCAGCCAGGCCAGTGTCGGTACTTCGAGGGAGGTTTTCCAACGCTTTCGCGGAGTTCCTTAATTAAGTAACCTCTTTTCCCTGTGGGCGTAGCCCCGCTAACACCTTTCTAGGCACCTACTAGCTTTATAGCATTGATCGTTAAGTGAGAGTTTTCCCGAGGAGCAGCATATACTCACAGTAGGATCGGGATCCAAATATCATCGCGTGATAAAGCCGAAGGAATCCTACCAGAATCATCACACTCCAAATGGTATGCAACACTAGCAAGTTTCAGTACTTATGAAACTCCCGATGTGGATTTTTGCCCCATGCTCTTATGACCTTGACTTTGGCCAAAATATCATAAGTCACATGTCAAGTTCTACCCGTCATTCTCCTGGTTAATTTGGACCCACCCGTACCTACCCTTGACTTTGGCCAAAATGGCAGCACGACTGTCCCAAATCAACGCATCTATCTATGCTGCACATGAATACCCAAACGCTACCAATCACTATGCCTTGACTTTGGCCAAAATACATAGCTTGAATACTTTTGACCATTCATGTGGAATGACGGAGGGCTACGAATGGTTTTGGCGAAACCGTGAACGTAGTGAACTTGATATAATCGATGGAACGAGATAGCTTTTAAAAGGAGTGGTTCAAGCTCCGCGTTTAAAAGTTTAGTTTTGAAAAGAACTGAGTGGTTTTCAAAGTGTTCCAATCGACTTTTACTTGGTTTATTTCTTGCATTAGTTCTTTTAATGCGTCCCATCATTTAATCCTACCATTGCAGAAAACAACCAAAATATGACGTACGCTTATGCCATTCGCATTCGCCACGGGGCCCCGTCATCACCCGTTAGGTTACTTAACTAACGACAGAGCGGGGGCTGGGCTAGCGCGGCTGTAAAACATAAGCAACGCCTAAATAGTTATTATATATAAATATATAGCAATGATAGACATTACAGATCACAGATGAATACATTGGATATACTAGGAATCCGCAATGCGTTCGAGCCTGCAACGCAAAGCGGATTACACGGTCGCGGTGAATAGCCAAAACCCCACCCAAGACCCCTACGGGTGCGGCAAACTACCCGCCAAGCACTCGAAGCGAAGCAACCTCCCTCACCACCGTGAGTAGGCCACTCGGCACTTCGAGATACCCGGTAGTTTGTGCACCCCCTCCATGGGTCTATCCTAGGAGCAAAAACAGTAAAAAGAATTATACAATGACGGCTACAACCCCGACCCGGTTGTGCGGCCATACAAATAATATTATTACATCAATTTACATGTTACAAATGAATGAAAGAAAAATAACGCTCATCTCACATCCAACCCGGCTATTCACTCGCGACGATCCAATCCATTCATATCCACAAACCAACAATCACAGATCACAGAGATGTATAACCCCGACTAATCGACTTATAGCGATTAGCCGACGTTCAATATATACAAGCATCACAGATATAACCGATATAGTTAAAGTGTAGTGAAGTTCCAAAAAATACGGATTTATAGGCCCCCAAAAGTAAGTTTTAGTTCTGGAAAATCTGGGCACATATAACATATCCTAAAAATCCTAAAACCAACACAGAAACATACTGCACCAAAAACGATGCAGAGAGGGGACAAGACGGCCGCGCTTCCGCGGCAAGAGCTTCCTTATGCCGCGGAAGCGCGGTCCTCTAGACTCCTCTCTGGTTCGTCTTTGGTGGTGTTTCACACAAAACCCTGAGATAATTTTACAAGTATAAAGTTTTTCATTTTGACCAGAAAAAATTTTAACAGAAACTTGGATTTTGAAAAAGTTTGGTTTTAGGGTTTTTTCGGTTTCGAAACTTCGTTACACTAAACTACTTAGCTAGTTTAGGTTTAGTTAGGCTCTGATACCACTGTAAGTCCGTGTTGCCCACCCCGGTGCTTACGGGGAGGCGGAAAACATAATAAAAATTGGATTTTTATGGACTTAGGCAACATGGACCAAGCTTGTGAGGATCTTTGCTAAACATAAACTTGCTAACCCTAACTACAAAGTAGCTAAGTGATGAAAGGTTATACCTTTGGTCTTTAGTCCTTCTCTCCTTGCTCCTAGGAATGGTAGAAAGAGTTCACCTTGCTTGTCTTCTCCCGTCAAAGAAAGATCCACTTGAAAGCCACCACCTTTAGCTTCAACTCCAAGCTAGGAGTAACTAGAGTGCAAGAAATGCTAAGACTTGAACCCTAGAAGAGAGTAGAGAGGATCAAGTGAAGGTTTTTCTCAAGCTTTTTGTTTCTCAACACATGAGAGGGAGAGAGCTTGAGGGAGAGGATGAGCAAGAGAGAGAAATGATATGAGAGAATGAGAAAATAATAGAGCCATTCTCACTAATATGTGTGAATTAATTTAATTGAATAATTAGCTAGATAATCATCATGGTAAATCATGACATGACCATTATCATTTCAAATTGCAAAGATCAAAAAGCATCTTCCAAAAGAAATGATGATGGTCAAAGTGTCAACCTAGGTCAACAAGTCAAAGAAGTCAAATGGTCAACAACCACAACCATGGATAATTATTAAACTAATTACTAATTAACAATAACACACACATAAATATTAGGGTTAATAAAATGACAATAGCCATTAACCCTAATCAAGGTCCTCTCCCTCAATCTCAAGCAACTGTGCATACGCACCCGCATTCGTGATCCGAGGAACACGAACACAATGAGAAAAACCAATCTCAAATCATATACTAGGATCCGGCTTAAACCAAAGCCCGCTAGTATAAACTGTCCGGACAGCAAACGTGCACAAGTGCGCGAATGTGAACGAACCCTGTCGCAAAACCATGCGACCTCTACTCATTTAGCCTAAAGGCGAATAGCTCTCTGTGTGGGACTCTAAAGACTCGACACTACGCTGGCAGTGGGTTTAACCACAGACCGCAAGCGGCACTAGCTGTACGTAACGGTCCCCAGGTAGATGTCGATAAGAAGACTGACGAGGTGAACCCCATCTGCACTCCTACTGAGCCTGTATGTGACAGTCTCCGTACAGTCCGGTCTGTTCGTCTGATACATCGCATGGCGGGCCTAGGGGGGCGGTGAACGTCAGTCCCCTAATAGCGGTACAAGTCGTGTCGGAGTGTAGCCCAGAACACCCTGAGATAACACTGGAAACCTACCAGTATATCTCGCTTGCCCTGGCCAGGGACTACTCGTGTAATGGCTCTCCTGGACACAGCGCGATGTCAACCCCCAATACCGGGAGAGACGAATCCTGTCTAACCGTCACTGCCTCCAAGTGCTTCGGGACTGCACCCAAAAACTACCTGTTTGCACGACTCCTTCAAGCCGTGGTAGGGTAGTAATCAAAGTGCAGTGGGAACACACTCGAGGCGAAGTGACAGTGTCAAGTCAGCGGACTAAGCTGTACTCATGTCACCTGGGAACTGATAACTGACGATAGGTATATTACCAACCAACAGTTCCCGACGAGTCCTGTCCAGTGTACTCGTAACCTAACGAGCACTCGCATACTATCCCAAGTACGACGTACTAACGGCTGTGGGACAGACCGTCTCCCACACTGGGATGAGAAGCGCATACGCTAGTCTACTCCGGAGTATCGATGCCCTGTCTCGATAGTCCAACGACCAGGGATCTGTATAAGGATGTGCTTATAGATTACCCAGCTCCCACGAGTGCGAGCGCCATCACAACGCTGGTAATCAAGCAAAGATCCTAAGGGCTCTACTAATATGTATACCAGCAATATGCTAAAAGAAACACATGCACATATTAAAGCAGAGACAAACCAAGTAGCATACTACCATTTCGAGCAAGATTGTATATACAACTGTGAATATCCCAAGCTTCCATTAAGTAATATACAAACTAGTATGATACAGTAATGGCCTCTAGGGCATATACACTAACATATGGGTGGGTTCAAATTAACCTGGACAATGACGGGTAGAACTTGACATGCGACTTATGATATGTTGGCCTTCGTCAAGGTCATAAGAGCATGGGGTAAAAATCACATCGGGAGTTTCATGTTAGTGTATATGCCCTAGAGGCCATTACTGTATCATACTAGTTTGTATATTACTTAATGGAAGCTTGGGATATTCACAGTTGTATAGACAATCTTGCTCCAAATGGTAGTATGCTACTTGGTTTGTTTCTACTTCAATATGTGCAAGTGTTTCTTTTAGCATATTGCTTATATATATTAGTAGAGCCCTTAGGATCTTTGCTTGATTACCAGCGTTGTGATGGCAGTCACACTCGTGGGGGCTGGGTAATCCACAAGCACATCCTTATATAGGTCCGTAGTCGTAGGACTATCGAGACAGGGCATCGATACTCCAGAGTAGACTAGCGTATGCGCTTCTCATCCCAGCAGGGGAGACGGTCTGTCCCACAGCCGTCAGTACGTCGTACTTGAGATAGTATGCGGGTGCTCGTTAGGTTACGAGTACACTGGACAGGACTCGTCGGGAACTGTTGGTTGGTATTTTACCTATCGTCAGTTATTAGTTCCCAGGTGACATGAGTACAGCATAGTCCGCTGACTTGACACCATCACTTCGCCTCGAGTGTGTTCCCACTGTACTTTGACTACTACCCTACCACGGCTCAAAGGAGCCATGCAAACAGGTAGTAGTTGGGTGCAGTCCCGAAGCACTTGGAGACAGTGACGGTTAGACAGGATTCGTCTCTCCCAGTATTGGGAGTTGATATCGCGCTGTGTCAAGGAGAGCCATTACACATAGTCGTCCCTGGCCAGGGCAAGCGAAGTATACTGGTAAGTTTCCAGTGTTATCTCAGGGTATTCTAGGCTACACTCCGACATGACTTGTACCGCTATTAGGGGACTGACGTTTAACGCCCCCCTAAGCCCGCCATGCGATATTCTCAGACGAACAGACCGAACTGTACGGAGACTGTCACATTCAGGCTCAGTAGGAGTTCGGATGAGTTCACCTCGTCAGTCTTCTTATCGACATCTACCTGGGGGCCGTTACGCACAGCTAGTGCCGCTTGCGGTCTGTAGTTAAACACACTGCCAGCGTAGTGTTGAGTCTTTAGAGTCCCACACAGAGAGCTATTCGCCTTTAGGCAAAAGAGTAGAGGTCGCATGGTTTTGTGACAGGGTTCGGTCACATCCGCGCACTTGTGCACGTTTGGTGTCCGGGCAGTTATTACTAGCGGGCTTTGGTTTAAGCCAGATCCTAGTATACGTTTTGGGATTGGTTTTATCTCGTTTTTATTCGTGTTCCTCGGAACGCGGATGCGGGTGTGTATGCATGGTTGACAGAGACAGAGGCAGAGGATTCTCATTAGGGTTGTTGACTGTTGACTTTTGCTAAACCCTAATGAGAATAAGAAATATGATTAATAATAATATTAATTAAGTATTATTGTGCCATGGTTGGGTTGAAAGGTTGACTTTGTTGACTTGTTGACTTTGTTGACCGGTTGACTAGTTTGGACTTGTTGACCATCATCATGACAATGGCTATCATTTCATGGCTATGACTTTTGCTTGCTTGTTTGTTCAAAAAATGCATTAAATGCATGAAATGGTAATGCCATTGACATGAACCATCACATAATACTCAATTACTATTATTATCATGATTATTTTGTGTTATGAGAGCATGGTTGTAAAAAGTCTTCTTGATTCTATCATATTGATTCTCTCTCATCCTCAAGCTCTCCCTCTGTTGGAGATAGTGCCCTCAGAGTCAATTATTGGGTCACAGGCACGTGATTGCAATGATTGAGGGGAGGACCTATCCCGGTAGGACAGTCTTACTCGAGATGATAGTAAGCTATCTGGTTTATCTTTATCATCGTGTACTGCTTTAGGTGACCTTACACGTCGCTATTACACGTTGATAGAGCCCCTAGGATTCTTGCTTGACCACCAGCAGTATGAGGGCGATCATATAAGTGGGAGCTGGGGGTCTACAAGCATATCCTTAAAAGGTCCCTAGTCGTGGGAGTTTCGAGACCGGGCATCGATACTCCATTAGTAGACTAGTGTATACAGTCGAGACCCCGACGAGGGGCGGTGGCCGGTCTCACAAGCCACTGGTGTCAGTTGGTTCACCTAAGATGTATACAGGTGCTCATTGGGTTATGAGTACACTGGACAGGACTCGCCGGGAACCTGCTAGTTGGGATTATACCAGACGTCAGATGGCAGTTCCCTGGTGACATGTGTACAGGTTAGTTCATCGACCTGAGATCGTCATTTGTCTCGTGTGAGTTCCCACTGTGCTTTGATTACTACCCTACCACGGCTCAAAGGAGTCGTGCAAACAGGTTTTAGTTGGGTACAGTCCCGAGCCACATGGAGGCAGTGAGCGGATCTTCAGGGGTTCGTCTCTCCCGGTTTGGGGGTGAGGTCGTGCTGTGTCTAGGAGAGCCAGGACATGAAAAGTCCTTGGCCAAGGCAGGAGATTTGCTGGTAGGTATTCCAGTAGTATCTCAGGGTGTTCTGGGCTGCACTCCGACACGACTTGTACCGCTTTTGGGGGTCTGACTTTTACCAACCCCCTAGGCCCGCCATGCGATACTCATAGACGAACGGACCGGACTGTACGGATATTGTCACTGACAGGCTCAGTTGGGTGTCGGGGTGAGCTTTCTCATCGACGTCCCTTTTAGTCAATAGCTGGTGGCCCGTCACGTATTGGCTTATACCTCTGCCGTGCTAGTGGTTAAATCCACAGCCGTAGTATTGACGAGTCTTTAGAGTCCACCACACAGACAGTTACTCAAGTTTCGGGCGAAACGCTGTAGAGGCCGTATGGAGATATGGCAGGGTTCGATCAGATACGTGCGGTATTGCACGGATCGTGATCGGACAGTTTTTACTAGCCGGTTTTGGTTTAAGCCGGATCTTAGTATTTGATAGTGTAGTTTTGTCTCTTTGCATTTGTGTTCAGTGGGAATACAAATGCGGGCATGTATTTGCAGTTGCGGGGTTTTCCTGTAATTTATTACGGGATCGGTTTTTCTGGGGTTGCCAGTTTGCATTCCGTTCCGGCCGGTTTTCTCTTTTTCCTTCACGGCCGGACTTTTCGTTGGAAAGGGGTTAATTGCAAGTTTGCAATTAACTTTGTTGTGAGGGGTTTTCTTGCATATGTTGCTTTTTGATGAGACTAGCCTCATCATGATATTCTATTATGGTCTTTTCATTTGCTTATCTTGTGAGTGGACTTTGATGAGAATGAAGGGTGACCATTTTTCCATTCTTATCTCTCATTTCCTTTCTTAATTAATCCATTTTTTATTTCCACCCACTAAATTGTAGGGGCCGGCCACTGTTCTTGGAGGGAGTGGGATGAGTTTTATTTTGTGTGTGTTAATTTCCTTTCTTGATTAATTTAGTGGGCCCCCCGTTTCTTTGTGTGTAGGCTGTGAAGGTTTATTTCCTTTACATTGTTTTAATGTGTGCACACTACACACACATTAATTCCAGTGAGCAAAATTCTTGCTTTGGCCGAGCTCCATCTTCATTTTTTGCAAGCTCCAAATTCCCTCAAGCATCTATGAATATCTTAGTGCTAAATTCCTCCACATCATGGCAACCTCAAAACCCCAAAAGAGACAAGCTTCTACACTATTTCTATAGCAAGCCTTGGACGCGTCGGCCAGCCAACTTCGCGCCCGAGTTGCCTCGGTCAAGAGGTGGGAGCCCGTAAAAGATTCCGGCTATGTGGTGCCCGTTTCGACGAGGAGGTGACGGACGATATATCCGCGGGAGATCGGAGTGGAGACAAAGACCGAAGGACACGTATCGCTTGGTATACTTCTCTACCCGTATTTTTATTTGCTAGTTAGCTAGGTTAATGGCCCGATCCGGATGAAAAGTGCGCGGTGGTGCCGTTTTGCCAAGTCCACAAAAATTTAAGTTTACCACCGTTTCCGCGTTTGGCCGTCGGATTGACGGCCGGGGCGCCGCCGTGCACTTACAGTGGTATCAGAGCCACGCCATTAACTTAGCCTAGCTTGGTCTAGTGTGTTTAAAACCCGATCGAACAAAATCCCCAAAATCCGTATTTTTTGTGCACATGTGTTCTCTGTTGAAATTTTTTGAGCTCCTAAAATTTTTCAGGTTGTTGCAGAGGCATGTACAAGCAATTATAAGAATTCTGGGAAAATACGATCCACTGGTTCCTCACTTCGACCGTGGAAGGGCGGCCAAAGCCTTAGTTTGGCCGCTGTTCCGCGGCGGATAGGAGGAATCGTGGCACCATATTTTCCCAGTAAGCTTATAAGTTAGAAATAGGGCTTTTGGGATATTTTATTTGGGCCCAGGTTTTCTGTAAGTGCTACAGTTCTTTTTGGGGGCCCACTTTGATAAATTTGTTCGATCGGATATTTTAAACATGCTAGTTCACAGTATTTACTTTATATCTGCGACCGTGAATGTCACTCGATCGGTAAATCCAGTCTATCTGCTATAGCCCTTTTAGACGGATTTGCGAACGTGACATTCACGTTGATGTTCTGTGTTTTTGCTGTGTTGTTGAGGATCGGTCGTGGGGATAGCCTGGTTGCAATATAGTACAGTTCTGTTTTATATGTACATTTGATATTGCGGGGCGAGCGTCCGACATGTGGACTGCCGTCACTGCCTGTTTGTATTATTCTTTTGGGGCACGACCAGGTTGCGGTCGATGTACCCGTTGTATGTATATTTTATTTTCTGTACTAGGATTACCCCGCGGAGGGGTGCACGGATAGCCGGGTTCTGGAGGGCAACAAGTCCGCATCTCATGGCATTGAGACGGAGGGGGCTTCACTCTGGGATCGGCGGGCTATTCGCCGCACTCGTAGGGGGTATAGGTTGACCCAGGAGGGGTGCCCAAGTTACCGGATTCCGTGAAGTGCTGGGTGGTCCATTCACGGCGCTGAAGGGGGCTGCCTCGCTTCAGGTTTTGTCGGGTGACTTGCCGCGCCCGTAGGGGTCTAGGATTTTCATTGCACAGGCTATCCACACGACCAGGGGAACGTCGGGTTTCAGCGGCTCTGTGAAACCCGGGGATCCCAAATATCTGTATTGATCTGTGTTGCTATACACTTCTGTGTTGCTGCATTTTTATCACGCCTTGAGCGAAAATTATATATTATATATATATTAGTAGATGTTGTATATGTTTTTCATCCGCGCTAGTCCAGTCCCCGCTCTGCCGTTAGTTAGCTAACCTAACGGGTGATGACGGGACCCAGTGGCGAATGCGGATGGCATATACGTACGTCAGTATATTTTCGTTCTTTGTGGTGTGATCAATTGATGGGACTGCATTGATTCGGATCATTGCAAGTTAAACAAACCTAATTTGATGTTGTTGGAACATTTTTCAAAAAGCTGTTATTGCAAGGACGTTCACTTTTGTTTTGCACAGTGGTATTCAGTTGGAATATCCTGCTCCTCAATCGACGAGGCAAGGGCCGAGATCCCTTCACCGGGAGTGACCCCTTGGACAAAAGTTTGCGTCAGGGCAGTAACTTCACTATAGCCGTTTACTTTTGTTTTGCATCGTGGTATTCAGTTGGAATATCCTGCACCTCATTCTACGGGGAAAGAGCCGAGATCCCTTCATCGGGAGTGACCTCTTTAGCAAAGGTTTTCGTAACTATGTTTTTAAAAAGCTATCAGTTCCTTCAACGATATCAAGTTCATTACGTTAAAGGTTTTTGCCAGAAACCATTCGTAGCCCTCCGTCATTTCAGTTAAATATTCGGTAGTATTCAAGCTATGTATTTTGACCTCACGCCAAGGCATAGTGTTTGGTTGCTGCCGGGTATTTATCTGTTGCATAGATAGATGCGTTGATTTGGGACAGTCGTACTACTATTTTGGCCTACGTCAAGGGTATGTACGGGTGGGTTCAAATTAACCAGGATAATGACGGGTAGAACTTGACATGTGACTTATGATATTTTGACCTCACGCCAAGGTCATAAGAGCATGGGAAAAAAAAAAAATCCACATCGGGAGTTTCAAAAGAACTGAAACTTGCCAGATATGCGCATACCTTCTGGAGTGTGATAACGTGAGCGGATTCCGTCACGTTATCATGCGATGAGAGTTGGATCCCGATTCCCACTGATGAGTTGGTTTACTCCTCGGGTATTCCCGGCTAATTCTTCTTTCAGGTTTGGGGAAGAATTTGACGTTACAGTGGGAGGTTTCCAGATTAGATAAAGTGATAACCATTCTGATCTAGGTTAGAGTGCACGCTGAGTGTTTCTTTTCTCTCTCTCTTTGGCAGCGACCATTAACCCGACCCTAGACTATGACTCAGTGACCAAGTTGACCCAACCTTCTTAACACTGGCTTTTGGATTGTCAGAGTTGCAGACCTCTTTGCCACTCCTACTTTTACTCTTTTCTCCGGGACACCCCGTATTACTACGAACGTCCACTTCCATTGGACAAAACCATCGTATGGTTATATACGAACTCGAAGGACTTCGAGGATGGTTTCCGGTTCTGGAGAAAACGAATAGGACTATTCAGTTGTCTTTACCTTTTACCTTCTCTCAGGTTGCGAATACTCCTTGGTTTAGGAGATAGTACACCTATTACGCAAATTGGATAGTCTTCTTCCAAACCTTAGGCTGGTGCCGACCGGTGGGGAATGAAGAAAGCCAATTAGCCTAAACGGTGTACAGAAGGTATTAAGTTCAGACAAAGCAAGGGATTAGTAAGAGGGCAAAGTAAATTGCGACTGCTATTCACGACCAAACCATGTACTTCTTTGTCAATCCTAAATCACCTATGAATTAAGTTCATTCGGTTGTCTTTTATCCTCACCTTCTCTCGCATTGCGAGTGCTCCTAGGACTAGGACAGTACACCCATTATGCTTATTGGATAGTCTTCTTCCAAACCATAGGCTGGTGCCGAACGGTAGGGAAGGAAGAAAACCATTTGGCCTAAAGGGGTGTACAGAAGGTAATGACTAAAGACATATAAAGGGATTTGGAGAGGTGGCAAAGAATTATACGGTTATAGTTGTGAATCTGGATAATGGAAGAGGCATTACTAAGAATACCAGGATACCCCATCGAAACATTTCAATGTTTCAGTTCCACTGTGTACTGTTAAAAGAAAACTGATTTCCCGATTAGACACTTACTCCAGGGTATGTATTTACCAGGTTGGATTCTCACATCTGTATGGTTTTACAGATGATGAGTGGGAGTAAGTTATTGGGAATTAGGTGACCATCCTCATTATATCGGGATTCGTTGTAATCGGTGATATTTGAAGAAGTCACCTGGGTTGTTTGCCGGTCGGCAAATATTTGGTTTTGAATATCCGTTGTTGTGCACCAATTTCAAATTGATATATCTGTACGTCTATTTTTATAGAGTGAGACATATCTTTTTGAAATTATGTCTATGACATTTACCTATACCAGTGGATGGTTAGGTAAGGAGCATTGAACAGCGGTGTAATTCTTCTTAACCAAAAGTACAGTTTTCAACCTACGACACACAGTGAATGAGTCACCAGACTCAGGGGACTTATACAGAGTATTGTATATTGTCCAGTGTCCATTAGGACAAAGGGGTTGGTCCTCGTACTATATTCTGTTTACTTTTAACTTCTCTAGTTCTTAGACACGTGTTTCGTAGAAACACATGGTCTAAATTTTGAGGAGTTATAAGTATAAGAATACAGTAGAGAACCAGGTATTGCAAGTATCAGGATTCTTCAAGGTAATCGAAGATGTAGATACTTATGTATGGTATTCAGTTGATAGTAATGATAAAGAGAAATTGCTTCTCTTTCAGGTTACTCATAATCGGAAATATTCCTAAGTTGAGTAACGCTGATAGGCCTCTCTCCATTTAGTTGACATGCACCGGAGACAGCTGCATGATTTGAATCTGGTTCAATTAAATCAGTGTCTCTGTTTCTTGGATATAGAACAGTTCATATCTTGACATTGTTAAGATACGGGGAGTTGTCCGGCTTATGCTTAAAACCAGACTCTGGATAACTCAAGGCATGTTTCAGTAATGGCTGTTTGTGGGTTGACCCGGGCTATGACGAGGGTTGACTTTCTACCATCTGGAAGATCAATAGAGATATTGTTCTTGACTCGCCACAGTTTTATCAAAAATGGATTTTTTCAGAAAAGCAGTAGTGGGAGTATGGTAGAACTGGAAGTGATTCCAGAACCGCAAACGATTACTGAAGATTTGATAAGAACCTAAAGATTCAATCTGGTTTGACATTCTATTGGCCACTCCGCAGATATGGTGGGTAACCTCAGGCACCTGAGAGGTACTTCGGTATGCTCAAGGACGGTGGCAGGGAGGTTCTTGTTTACCCAGACTTGCCATTGCTGTTGTTCCAGACTGTGAGACCCGGCGGAAGGATGAGTATAGCGTCGTTCTAAACTTGTTTTAGAAGCGTACGTGTATATGACTCTGCCAGAGGGTTGTCGTAGTCAGTGGGAGCAGCGGAAGCATTGGTGGACATGTGGCTTATGTCTATTTATAGACTAAAGCAGATATAGCAGAGATAGATCATCTATTTCTGATGTGACAGTCATAGGTTTGACTTCATCAGAATAGGGGATGGATCTATTGAGAAGGTAGTAGGATGTGATGTCCTGGTATTTGATGACATACACAGAGTAGGAAGTGATATTCCTATACTACGATGGGTTACACTTTGGTCGTCACACAGTGGTTTCTCCACATAGGACTTGGATATAATATCAGATATTCTGGTTACTAGATCTATGGTTTTAGATCTAGATTTGGGTGGTTTCCCAATCTGGGTACTTTGACCGCATTCTATGAGTATTTAGAATGGACGACTCCTGGCACGGTAGTGTACCTGCAGGTAATGGAGTCACCCTCTCTAAAGGTGTCTTACAGACTAAAGGGGAGAGGGATACGCATGATTGACAGATCACTTGCTTAGGCAATTGAGTCAATCATGAGATGTCAAGTACCACACCAGATGTTGTTCTTGCAGTAGGTGCAATAAGTTGATATTGATCCAATCCTGGAGAAACAGTCGGAAGCAGTTTTAGAACATAAGTTGATGTTCTAGGGAATTGATAACGGCAGCCTCCTTTACGAGACGGTTATCATTCCAGGCTTCCAAGGTGACCTGGATGGCAGAGTGGCTGTCAGAGTTATAGTTTTCCCTTTGACGAGGGGCAGTATGTTGGACAGATGGTCCAAGTGGATACTGAGGGGAGGCATGGCGCAGGACACTGATTAAGTTCAGTTGTCGATACCGTCTAAGAAGTTTGGATTTGGTGTTCATTTATGAACTAGGTCCCATCAGACATCCAGACATTCTAGGACAGGTATTGCTCGTTTTCGGGAGATAGTTTTCTCTGCGAACATGAGATATAGAGAGACATAGAAAGAAACATCAAAGCGGATCCACTCACTGAGGCTATTCCTCGATCGCAATAGTCTCGCAAACGAGCTTTGTGAGACTGACTAGTAGAGGAGTTGGGTGTTCGGTATCACACGGGCTGTGAGTATGCGACATCGCAATAATTAGCCTCGAGTGCAAGTGGGAGATTGTTGGAGATAGTGCCCTCAGAGTCAATTATTGGGTCACAGGCACGTGATTGCAATGATTGAGGGGAGGACCTATCCCGGTAGGACAGTCTTACTCGAGATGATAGTATGCTATCTGGTTTATCTTTATCATCGTGTACTGCTTTAGGTGACCTTACACGTCGCTATTACACGTTGATAGAGCCCCTAGGATTCTTGCTTGACCACCAGCAGTATGAGGGCGATCATATAAGTGGGAGCTGGGGGTCTACAAGCATATCCTTAAAAGGTCCCTAGTCGTGGGAGTTTCGAGACCGGGCATCGATACTCCATTAGTAGACTAGTGTATACAGTCGAGACCCCGACGAGGGGCGGTGGCCGGTCTCACAAGCCACTGGTGTCAGTTGGTTCACCTAAGATGTATACAGGTGCTCATTGGGTTATGAGTACACCGGACAGGACTCGCCGGGAACCTGCTAGTTGGGATTATACCAGACGTCAGATGGCAGTTCCCTGGTGACATGTGTACAGGTTAGTTCATCGACCTGAGATCGTCATTTGTCTCGTGTGAGTTCCCACTGTGCTTTGATTACTACCCTACCACGGCTCAAAGGAGTCGTGCAAACAGGTTTTAGTTGGGTACAGTCCCGAGCCACATGGAGGCAGTGAGCGGATCTTCAGGGGTTCGTCTCTCCCGGTTTGGGGGTGAGGTCGTGCTGTGTCTAGGAGAGCCAGAACATGAAAAGTCCTTGGCCAAGGCAGGAGATTTGCTGGTAGGTATTCCAGTAGTATCTCAGGGTGTTCTGGGCTGCACTCCGACACGACTTGTACCGCTTTTGGGGGTCTGACTTTTACCAACCCCCTAGGCCCGCCATGCGATACTCATAGACGAACGGACCGGACTGTACGGATATTGTCACTGACAGGCTCAGTTGGGTGTCGGGGTGAGCTTTCTCATCGACGTCCCTTTTGGTCAATAGCTGGTGGCCCGTCACGTATTGGCTTATACCTCTGACGTGCTAGTGGTTAAATCCACAGCCGTAGTATTGACGAGTCTTTAGAGTCCACCACACAGACAGTTACTCAAGTTTCGGGCGAAACGCTGTAGAGGCCGTATGGAGATATGGCAGGGTTCGATCAGATACGTGCGGTATTGCACGGATCGTGATCGGACAGTTTTTACTAGCCGGTTTTGGTTTAAGCCGGATCTTAGTATTTGATAGTGTAGTTTTGTCTCTTTGCATTTGTGTTCAGTGGGAATACAAATGCGGGCATGTATTTGCAGTTGCGGGGTTTTCCTGTAATTTATTACGGGATCGGTTTTTCTGGGGTTGCCAGTTTGCATTCCGTTCCGGCCGGTTTTCTCTTTTTCCTTCACGGCCGGACTTTTCGTTGGAAAGGGGTTAATTGCAAGTTTGGAATTAACTTTGTTGTGAGGGGTTTTCTTGCATATGTTGCTTTTTGATGAGACTAGCCTCATCATGATATTCTATTATGGTCTTTTCATTTGCTTATCTTGTGAGTGGACTTTGATGAGAATGAAGGGTGACCATTTTTCCATTCTTATCTCTCATTTCCTTTCTTAATTAATCCATTTTTTATTTCCACCCACTAAATTGTAGGGGCCGGCCACTGTTCTTGGAGGGAGTGGGATGAGTTTTATTTTGTGTGTGTTAATTTCCTTTCTTGATTAATTTAGTGGGCCCCCCGTTTCTTTGTGTGTAGGCTGTGAAGGTTTATTTCCTTTACATTGTTTTAATGTGTGCACACTACACACACATTAATTCCAGTGAGCAAAATTCTTGCTTTGGCCGAGCTCCATCTTCATTTTTTGCAAGCTCCAAATTCCCTCAAGCATCTATGAATATCTTAGTGCTAAATTCCTCCACATCATGGCAACCTCAAAACCCCAAAAGAGACAAGCTTCTACACTATTTCTATAGCAAGCCTTGGACGCGTCGGCCAGCCAACTTCGCGCCCGAGTTGCCTCGGTCAAGAGGTGGGAGCCCGTAAAAGATTCCGGCTATGTGGTGCCCGTTTCGACGAGGAGGTGACGGACGATATATCCGCGGGAGATCGGAGTGGAGACAAAGACCGAAGGACACGGATCGCTTGGTATACTTCTCTACCCGTATTTTTATTTGCTAGTTAGCTAGGTTAATGGCCCGATCCGGGTGAAAAGTGCACGGTGGTGCCGTTTTGCCAAGTCCGCAAAAATTTAAGTTTACCACCGTTTCCGCGTTTGGCCGTCGGATTAACGGCCGGGGCGCCGCCGTGCACTTACACCCTCTTCCTCTTGCTCTCTCTCTTGCTTATGGTTCTATTGTCTCATGAGTTGAGAAACAAGAACCATAGAGATAAAACCCAAAACACTTCTCTACTGATCCTAGTGTACAAGGTCTAGCAAGCCAAGTTTTCTAGTTTCCTCTAGATTGAGGTTGGAGCCAAAGGTAGAAGCTTTCGGGTGGATCCATCTTCGGCACAAGGAGACGACGAGGTGAGGCATCCGACCACCACAAGGTGTCGAAGAGAAAGAGTTCAAGTTAAGGTATAACCCCTAACATAGTAGTTAAACTCTTAGTTAGGTTGTTAGATAGTTTGTTTAGTAAAGATCCGTTTTTAGAGTCCATGTTACCTCCACCGAAAAATCGTTTTTCACCATTTCAGCATCCCCGAAAGAACCGGGACGGGTAACGTGGACTTACAGTAGTATCAGAGCCTAGCTAAACACTATCTAACATGTTAGCAAAGTAACTAGAAGTTTGATCGGAGAAAAAATCACAAAACATGCCCGAAATGTTAACTTTCTGCCGATTTTTATTTCTGTTCAAAAAATAATTGATCTTACACTAAAAATCGTCTCAGGGTTTTTAAAGAACACTGGAGAAAATTGGTCCACTAACTCGGTCAAAGCGCCGCGGACCCGCGGCACGAGCTTGCTCCTGCCGCGGATCCGCGTCCGAGTTGACTCGGCTGTGGGTCAATTTTCCTGCAGTGTTCTTATAGGGGTATTTTGGGATTTTTACAATATGTTTTTTCTGCCCAGATTTTCCAGAAAGCAAATTTGTGTTTTGGGGTGGTTACAAATTCGTAATTTGATCGAACTTCTATAGACTTTGGCTAATGGGTTATATCTGTGATGTGATATATGTATTGAACGTTTGCTAATCGCTATACATCGATTAGTGGGGGTTATACATATCTGTGATGTATAATGTTGCTGGTATGTGTATATGAATTCGTTGGATTGTCGCGGATGAATAGCCGGCGGTTGTGAGATGAGAGTTTTGTTTATCTTTCAATTCATGTAATTTGTAATTGATGTAATATTATTTATATGGCCGCACATCCGGGATGAGGTTGTAGCCGCCATTGTATAATTTCTTTTACTGTTTTTGCTCCTAGGATAGACCCAAGGTGGGGTGCACAAACTACCAGGTATCTCGAAGTGCCGAATGGCCTACTTACGTTGTTGAGGGAGGTTGCTTCACTTCGGGTACTTGGCGGGTAGTTTTCCGCACCCGTAGGGGGTCTAGGGTGGGGTCTTGGCTATTCATCGCGACCGTGTAATCCGCTTTTCGTTACAGGCTCGAACAAAATGCGGATTCCTAGTATATCAAATGTGTTCATCTGTGATCTGGAATGGCTATCATTGCATCTGACGAATGTATATATCTATATATGATATCTATTTAGGCGTTGCTTATGTTTTGCATCCGTGCTAGTCCAGCCCCCGCTCTATCGTTAGTTAAGTAACCTAACGGGTAATGACGGGGCCCCGTGGCGAATGCGGATGGCATAAGCATACGTCATATTTTCGTTGTTTTCTGCAATGGTAGGATTAAATGGTGGGACGCATTAAATTAATGCACGAAAATAAACCAATGTAAAGTCGTTGGAACAATTTCAAAACCACTCGGTTTCTTTTCAAAAACAACTTTTAAACGCGGAGCTTCAGCCACTCCTTTTAAAAGCTATCTCGTTCCTTCGATTATATCAAGTTCACTACGTTCACGGTTTCGCCAAAACCATTCGTAGCCCTCCGTCATTTCAGTTAAATATTCAGTAGTATTCAAGCTATGTATTTTGACCTTCGCCAAGGCATAGTGATTGGTAGCTGCTGAATATTTATCTGTAGCATAGATAGATGCAATAGTTTGGGATAGTCGTACTACTATTTTGGCCTTCGTCAAGGGTATGTACGGGTGGGTTCAAATTAACCCGGATAATGATGGGTAGAACTTGACATGTGACTTATGATATGTTGGCCTTCGTCAAGGTCATAAGAGCATGGGGCAAAAATCCACATCGGGAGTTTCTAAAGAAACTGAAACTTGCTAGCGCTACATACCATTTGGAGTGTGATGATTCTGGTAGGATTCCTACAGTTTTATCACACGATGATATTTGGATCCCGATCCTACTGTGAGTATATGCTACTCCTCGGGAACTTTCTCACTTAACGATCAATGCTATAAACCAAGTAGGTGTCTAGAAAGGTGTTAGCGGGGCTACGCCCCTAGGGAAAAGATGTTATTTAATTAAGGAACTTCGTGAAAGCGTTGGAAAACCTCCTTCGAAGTACCAACACTAGCCTGGCTGAACGGTTAAGCAAGTATTGTACGGTGAGATTGATCCCGACTAATTCTTCCTTTTTGGTTTGAGGAGGGATTCGAGAAACAGTGGGAGCCATCCTGTTTAGATAAATTAAAAACCAATCTAAACTTGCAAGAGCATCATGCTGAGTGTTTTCTTCTCTCTCTCTTAATTGCAGCGACCCAGTGACCACACATAGGTTACATCTAGATAATAAAATGACTGAATCTGACTGTTATGATTGGCAAAGGTCTGTCCAGATGTCCATTGCCCATGAAAAGCTGGGACACCTCTTAACTAATCCAACCCCTGCCGTCTCAGGACCAGTTTCCGCTGTCACGGATATTGATATCCGTAAGACATCAGAAAAAGACTGTGCGAAAGCCAAGTGCCTCGTGTTAGCCTCAGTTGATGGTACATACCAGAGGCAGTACGAGAAGATGGACTTAGCTTCTATCTTCCTCCATAACAAAGATTTATATGGAGAGCAATCTCATATCGCAAGATATGAGACCTCGAACGAATTGCTTCCAGCGAGGTTGGCTATCGGGTCATCTGTAGGGGGCAACGTCCTTACAGAGACCTGCTATTTTGAGCTCACGGACCTGAAGACCACATTGAAGAACGGGTCAGATACTGACTTGATTCTACAGTCTCTACCTTCTACCCTGAAGGAAACCAGGGAAGTAGAAGGAAAGGGAATGGCAAAAGTTTCGGGACTGGATGTAGTAAAGGAGGGACGTTCCTATTGTTATAGGAATGAACATTGGCAGAAGGATTGCAGGGCTAGTAAAGCCAGTAGCCAGGATTCGAAGCATGTTGTGGCTTCGGCTTCGAGTGTGTTTGTAGTAGAGAACTGTATATCAGTTAACCCTACTTCCTGGGTATTGGATACCAGATCAGGATCTCACATCTGTAATTCGTTACAGGCTCTGAGAAACCGTAGGGTTATCAAGATAGGTGATATGACTCTCAGGGTTGCTAACGGAATGAGCATGAACGCTGAATCCGTAGGGGAATATCACCTTGGACTGGAAACTGGGCAGATATTGATTCTGCTTAACTGTTTGTATGTACCAGGTGCGACTTGTAATATCATATCTGTATCCTTACTTTCTAAGGAAGGATATGATTTTACTTTTGTAAGCGATGTGGTCCACATCCACCTAAATCAAGTTCTGATTGGGTCAGGTATATTAGAAAACGGGATATATGTATTGAATCAAGCTCAGATTTTCAGTGTCCAGAGCACACTTAAAAGAAAGTCTCCGGAATTAAATCAGGCTTTCTTATGGCATTGTAGACTGGGTCACATTAATGAGACACGATTAACTAAGTTACATAAAGAGGGATACTTGAATCCGTTCGAGTATCAGTCTTATGCCACTTGTGAATCTTGTCTCATGGGAAAGATGACAAAAACTCCGTTCACTGGACACGGAGAAAGAGCGAGCGAGCTCTTGGGACTCATACACAGTGACGTGTGTGGTCCAATGTCTACACATGCGCGAAGTGGTTATTCATACTTCATTACTTTTACGGATGATTTCTCTAGGTATGGACATGTCTTCCTAATGAAGCATAAATCCGAGGTCTTTGAGAAATTTCAGGAATACAAGAATGAAGTTGAAAAACAAACAGGCAAGAGTATAAAGACACTGAGATCTGATCGAGGTGGTGAATACTTGAGTGCCGCGTTTCTGGACTACTTAAAAGAGAATGGAATTCTCTCTCAGCTTACTCCTCCATACACACCACAACACAACGGTGTATCGGAAAGGCAGAATCGAACCCTATTGGATATGGTTCGTTCCATGATGAGTAAGGCTGAGTTACCGCGATCTTTCTAGGGTTATGCACTAGAAACAACTGCATATCTCTTGAACAAGGCTCCAACCAAGACTGTGCCTACCACCCCATATCAGATGTGGAGTGGGAAGAAACCCTGTCTTAAGTATCTTAAGACATGGGGATGTCCAGCTTTTATAAAGAAGCAGCATGCGGACAAGCTCGAGGCACGTTCAGTACTGTGTAAGTTTGTGGGATACCCAAAGAACTCCAGGGGGTATCTTTTCTATTCCGCAGAAGAACAAAAGGTTTTTGTTTCTCAGCATGCCTACTTTTTGGAAACTGAATTTTTTGAAAGTCAGATAAGTGGGAGCGCAATAGAACTGGAAGAAATTCCAGAACCACAAGCTATTACTGAAACCTTGGTAGAACCAGAAGTTTCAGGAGAACCGGACATCCCTACGCCGCTCCGCAGGAGTAGTAGGCAGTCTCATCCGCCCGAGAGATACTACGGTTTTCTCATAGACGAGGATAGAGATGATTGCTTCATTAATTATGATGAGCCTACTAGCTTCCAGCAAGCCATTCAGAGTGGTGACTCAGTAAAATGGCTGGATGCAATGCGGACCAAGATGGAGTCTATGTACACCAACAAAGTTTGGACTTTGGACTTTGCTCTAGAAGGGATAAAACCCGTAGGCTGCAAATGGATCTTCAGAAAGAAGATTGGTATAGATGGGCAGGTTGAAACCTATAAAGCTAGGCTAGTTGCAATGGTTTTTCGTCGAAGACCTGGTTTGGACTATGACGAGACCTTTTCTCCAGTGGCTATGCTAAAATCCATTCGGATCCTTCTTGCCATTGCTGGCTTCCACGATTATGAGATTTGGCAGATGGACGTAAAGACCGCTTTTCTAAATGGAAATTTAGAGGAGTGTGTCTATATGGACCAGCCAGAGGGTTTCATTCAGAATGGGAGCAGCGCGAAGGTATGCAAGTTGCTCAAGTCCATCTATGGACTGAAGCAGGCATCGCGGAGTTGGAACATCTGCTTTGATGATACTGTCAAAGAATTTGACTTTATCAAAAACCCAGATGAACCATGCATTTACAGTAAGATTGTAGGGAGAACTGGAGTATTCCTCGTCTTGTACGTGGATGGCATACAGTCAGTCAAAGGATTCTTGTCACAGAGGTTGTCCATGAAGGACCTGGGCGATGCCAACTACATTCTGGGGATCCAGATCTATCGTGATAGATCTAAGAGGATGTTGGGACTTTCACAGTCCAGGTACATCGACACCATACTGAAATGATTCAGTATGGAAGATTCCAAGCGCGGTAATCTACCAGCTTGTCACGGAATCACCCTCTCCAAAGAGATGTCTCCCAAGACTGATTTGGAAAGGGCTCGCATGTCATCTATACCTTACGCATCTGCGGTAGGCTCTATAATGTATGCGATGTTATATACCAGACCAGATGTAGCATACGCATTGAGCGTTGTAAGCCGATATCAGTCGGACCCAGAGGAGAAACACTGGATAGCAGTAAAGAACATTCTCAAGTACCTAAGAAGGGCTAAGGAGATGTTCTTGGTGTATGGAGGAAAAGACCTCCAGATCGAGGCTTTTGCTGACTCCAGCTTTCAGAGTGACAAGGATGACTCCAAGTCCATGTCGGGTTATGTCTTTACTCTTAATGGAGGGGCAGTTTGCTGGAAGATCTCCAAGCAGGAAACCGTTGCTGACTCAACTATGGAAGCAGAGTACATAGCTGCTTGCGATGCCGCAAAGGAAGCTGTCTGGATGAAGAAGTTCCTTACATCGCTTCAGGTGGTTCCTACCATTGTTGATCCAATACCGCTGTATTGTAACAACAACGGCGCTATAGCTTTAGCGAAGGAACCCAGGTCCCATCAGAAGTCAAGGCACATTTTAAGGCGGTACCACCTGATCAGGGAGATCGTAGATCGCCGGGAGATCGAGGTGAAGAGAGTAAATTCAGAAGATAACACTGTTGATCCACCCACGAAGGCCTTACCCCAGACTTAGTTCGAGTGGCTGATCGAGATGATAGGCCTTCGATACGCCAGTACATGGCTTTAGTGCAAGTGGGAGATTGTTAGTGTATATGCCCTAGAGGCCATTACTGTATCATACTAGTTTGTATATTACTTAATAGAAGCTTGGGATATTCACAGCTGTATAGACAATCTTGCTCAAAATGGTAGTATGCTACTTGGTTTGTTTCTACTTAAATATGTGCATGTGTTTCTTTTAGCATATTGCTTATACATATTAGTAGAGCCCTTAGGATCTTTGCTTGATTACCAGCGTTGTGATGGCAGTCACACTCGTGGGGGCTGGGTAATCCACAAGCACATCCTTATACAGGTCCCTAGTTATAGGACTATCGAGACAGGGCATCGATACTCCGGAGTAGACTAGCGTATGCGCTTCTCATCCCAGCAGGGGAGACGGTTTGTCCCACAGCCGTCAGTACGTTGTACTTGAGATAGTATGCGGGTGCTCGTTAGGTTACGAGTACACTGGACAGGATTCGTCGGGAACTGTTGGTTGGTATTATACCTATCGTCAGTTATCAGTTCCCAGGTGACATGAGTACAGCTTAGTCCGTTGACTTGACACCGTCACTTCGCCTCGAGTGTGTTCCCACTGTACTTTGACTACTACCCTACCATGGCTCAAAGGAGTCGTGCAAACAGGTAGTAGTTGGGTGCAGTCCCGAAGCACTTGGAGGCAGTGACGGTTAGACAGGATTCGTCTCTCCCGGTATTGGGAGTTGATATCGCGCTGTGTCAAGGAGAGCCATTACACATAGTCGTCCCTGGCCAGGGCAAGCGAGGTATACTGGTAGGTTCCCAGTGTTATCTCAGGGTGTTCTGGGTTACACTCTAACACGACTTGTACCGCTGTTAGGGGACTGCCGTTTACCGCCCCCTAGGCCCGCCATGCGATATTCTCAAACGAACAGACCGGACTATATGGAGACTGTCATATTCAGGCTCAGTAGTAGTTCGGATGAGTTCACCTCGTCAGTCTTCTTATCGGCATCTACCTGGGGGCCGTTACGCACAGCTAGTGCCGCTTACGGTCTGTGGTTAAACCCACTGCCAGCGTAGTGTCGAGTCTTTAGAGTCCCACACACAGAGCTATTCGCCTTTAGGCAAAAGAGTAGAGGTCGCATGTTTTTGCGACAGGGTTCGGTCACATCCGCGCACTTGTGCACGTTTGGTGTCCGGGCAGTTATTACTAGCGGGCTTTGGTTTAAGCCAGATCCTAGTATACGTTTGGGATTGGTTTTATCTCGTTTGTATTCGTGTTCCTCGGAACGCGGATGCGGGTGTGTTTGCACGGTTGACAGAGACAGAGGCAGAGGATTCTCATTAGGGTTGTTGACTGTTGACTTTTGCTAAACCCTAATGAGAATAAGAAATATGATTAATAATAATATTAATTAAGGATTATTGTGCCATGGCTGGGTTGAAAGGTTGACTTTGTTGACTTGTTGACTTTGTTGACCGGTTGACTAGTTTGGACTTGTTGACCATCATCATGACAATGGCTATCATTTCATGGCTATGACTTTTGCTTGCTTGTTTGTTCACAAAATGCATTAAATGCATGAAATGATAATGCCATTGACATGAACCATCACATAATACTCAATTACTATTATTATCATGATTATTTTGTGTTATGAGAGCATGGTTGTAAAAAGTCTTCTTGATTCTATCATATTGATTCTCTCTCATCCTCAAGCTCTCCCTCTTCCTCTTGCTCTCTCTTACTCATGGTTCTATTGTCTCATGAGTTGAGAAACAAGAACCATAGAGATAAAACCCAAAACACTTCTCTACTCATCCTAGTGTACAAGGTCTAGCAAGCCAAGTATTCTAGTTTCCTCTAGATTGAGGTTGGAGCCAAAGGTAGAAGCTTTCGGGTGGATCCATCTTCGGCACAAGGAGACGACGAGGTGAGGCCGATCCGACCACCACAAGGAGTCGAAGAGAAGGAGTTCAAGTTAAGGTATAACCCCTAACATAGTAGTTAAACTCTTAGTTAGGTTGTTAGATAGTTTGTTTAGTAAAGATCCATTTTTAGAGTCCATGTTACCTCCACCGAAAAATCATTTTTCACCATTTCCGCATCCCCGAAAGAACCGGGACGGGTAACGTAGACTTACATTTCAAACATACAGGAAACTTGTCAGGCATGTGCATACCTTCTGGAGTGTGATAACTTGAGTGGATTCCATCAAGCTATTATGCGATGATAGTTGGATCCCGATTCCCACTGATGAGTTGGTTTACTCCTTGGGTGATTTTAGATGATCCCGACTAATTTTTCTTTTAGGGTTTGGAGGAGAATTTGAGGATATAGTGGGAAACATCCTGATTAGATAAAGTGATTAACCATTCTGATCTAGGTTAGAGTGCACGCTGAGTGTTTTCTCTCTCTCTCTCTCTTTAGCAGCGACCATAGCCCGACCCTAGAATAGATCTCATGAACCAAGTTAATCGAACCTTCTTAAAACACACTGGATTTTAGATTGTCTGGGTTGTATACTTCATTGCCACTCCTTTTACCCTTTGCATTTCTCCGGAACATTTCATATCACTACGAAGATCCATATTTATTGGATATGATCATCGTATAGTTACATACAAACTCGAAGAAACTTGTTTCAGATTCGAGAATGGTTTCCAGTTCTAGAGAAATTGAATAGGACTATTCTATTATCTTTTCCTTTTACCTTCTCTCAAGTTGTGAGGGCTCTTAGGATTAGAAGAGGGTACACCTATTGCGCTTATTGGATAGTCTTCTTCCAAACTATAGGCAGGTGCCGAAAGGTGGGGAAAGAAGAAAACTAATTAGCCTAAGTATGGTGTACAGAAGGTAATAAGTAAAGACAAATAAAGGGATTAGAAAGAGGAAAAATAAATTGCGGCTGCTATCATTCATGACGAAACCGCGTACTTCACCGCCACTCCTAGTTCACCTTTGAATTTCTTCAGAACACCCCGTATCACTACGAAGATCCACATTTATTGGATAATCCATCGTATAGTTACATACGAACTCGAAGGAACTTGTTCCAGTTCGGGAATGGATTCTGGTTCAGGAGAAATAGAATAAGGATTATTTAGTTGTATTTTATTTTTACCTTCTCTCAGGTTGCGAGGGCTCCTAAGATTAGGAGAGTACACCTATTACGCTTATTGGATAGTCTTCTTCTAAACAATAGGCTGGCGCCGAACGGTAGGGAAGGAAGAAAACCATTTAGCCTAAGGGTGGTATACAGAAAGTAATGAGTAAAGACAAATAAAGAGATTTGGAAAGATGGCAAGAATATATACGGTTACAGTCATGAATCTGGATAATGGAAGATGCATTAATAGGAATACCCGGCTACCCGTTTGAAATATTTTCATGTTTCAGTGTCACTATGCGTTGTTTATTGAAAACTGATTTCCCAATTAGATCCTTACGCCAGGGTATGTATTTACCAGGTTTGATTCTCACATCTGTATGGTTTTATAGATGATGAGTGTGAGTAAGTTATTGGGAATTAGGTGATTATATCCTCATTATGTCGGAATTCGTTGTAATTCGTGTTATTTGAGGAAATCACCTAGGGTTTTGCCTAACGGCAAATATTTGGTTTTGAATATCCGTTGTTATGCACCAATTTCAAACTGATATATCTGTACGTTTATTTTATAAAGTGAGATATAAATTTTTGAAATTATGTCCATGATATTTACCTATATCAGTTGATGATTGCGTACGGAGCATTAAACAGCGGTGTAATTCTTCTTAACCATAGTACAGTTTTCAACCTACGACGCACAGGGTTTAAGTTATTCAACTCAGAGGACTTATACAAAGTATTGTATGTTGTCCAGTGTCCATTAGGACAAAAGGGTTGGTGCCCGTACTATATTCTGTTTATTTATGACTTCTTCAGTTTTAGACTAGTATTTCGTAGAAATACAAGGTCTAAGTTTTGAGAAGTTATAGGTACAAGAATAAAGTAGAGAACTATGTGGTGTAAGTATCAAGATTCTTCAAGGTGATCGAAGATATAAATACTTATGTTTGGTATTCAGTTGATAGTAATGGTTTTGAGAACTTGCTTCTCTTTCAGGTTACTCATATTTGGATGCACTCCTACTTAAGTAATACTGATCGTCCTCCTTCCATTTAGTTGACATGCACTGGAGACAGTAGCATGATTTGAATCTGGTTCCAATTAAATTAGTACCTATGTTTCTATATTGTATATAGAATGGTTCATAACTTAACAATGTTAAGGTATTTGGAGTTATCCGGCTTATGCTTAAAACCAGACTCTGGACATACTCAAGGAACATTTCAGTAAATGACAGTTTGTGGGTTATCCCGGGCTATGATGAGGGTTAACTTTCTACCATCTGGAAGATCAATAGTTATATTATTCTTGACTCGCCACAGTTTTACCAAAATGGACTTTTTCAGAAAACAGTAGTGGGAGTATGGTAGAACTGAAAGTGATTCCAGAACCATAAACGATTACTGAAAATTTAATAGAGCCTAAAAATTCAACCGGGTTTGACATTCTATTAGCCACTCCGCAGATATGGTGGGTAACCTCAGGCACTCGAGAGGCACTCCGGTTTCCTCAATAACGGTGACAGGGAGGTTCTTGTTTACCCAGACTTGCCATTACTGCTGTTCTAGACTATGAGATTTGGCAGGAGGATGAGTATAGCATCGTTCTAAACTAGCTTTAGAAATGCATGTGTATATGACTCTGCTAGAGGGTTGTTGTAGTCAGTGGGAGCAGCGGAAGTATAGTGGACAAGTAACTTGTGTCTATTTATAAACTAAAGCAGGTATATTGGAGATAGATCATCTATTTTTAATGTGACAGTCATAGGCTTTGACTTCATCAGAATAGGAGATGGATCTGTTAAGAAGGTAGTAAGGTGTGATGCCCTGGTATTTGTAAGTCTACAGTAGCGCCCCGGCCGTCAATCAGAGCCCAAATGCAGAAACAAAAACTTTTTAGGAAACCGGCGCTATCGTAGTTTTTCATCCGGATCGAACCATTAACGCTAAACTAGCTAGCTACTAAGAAGTGAGAGTGGCTATACCGATCGATCCGTGTCCTTCGGTCTTTGGCCACCATCCCAAGCTCCTCTCGGCATCTCCGGTCCCAGGTCTTCTCGTCGGAAAGGGCACAAAATCAATGAGTCTTTTTACGGGCTCCCGCTTCATCTGAAGCAACTCGGACATGAAGTTTGCTAGCCGACGTGTCCAAGGTGATGTAGAGAATGTGTGTGATCACTTTGTCTCAAGCATCCATTGATTCTCAACGTATGAGAGTGTATGGATGGAGGTTGAAGATGATGCCATCAATGGAGATAGTTAGCTCAAGAAGAAAGAGGAAGAAGAAGAGCTTTCTTTTTCTTTTGTGTTGCAATGATAAAATGATAGCAAGAATAAAAATATAAGAGCTAACCCCTTCCCTTTGGTATCCCTTCCTCTCTCCTCTTATCATTTCAACACCTCAATCAATCCAAAATGTGACATAAGCACAAATAAAGAGATCATGAGTCATCACTTGTGCATGTGTCACAATTAATGCTCCTAATCATGACTTTGAGCTCATAATTTCCATTTGTAAACATTAATCCAAATGTTTGCAATAATAAAAAGAGAATGGCATCTACTAAAGTAAACTCGTGACTGATCACAAGGATACCCCTCACCTGTATATACATACCTGCATCCGCATTCCGACTGAATGCGAATGCAATGAGACTAAAGTAATCCAACAAATCTAATACTAGGATCTGGCTTAAACCAAAGCCTACTAGTATGATCCGTCCGATCATGATCCGTGCACAACTGCACGTATATGATCGAACCCTGCCATAATACTATACGGCCTCTACAACGTTTCGCCCGAAACTTGAGAAACAGTCTGTGGGGGACTCTAAAAACTCGTCAATACTTTGGCTGTGGATTTAACCACTAGCACGTCAGTGGTACTAGCCGTACGTAACGGGCTACCAGGTATTGACCAAAAGGGAGGTCGATGAGTGAACTCATCCTGACACCCTACTGAGCCTGTCAGTGACAATATCCGTACAGTCCGGTCCGTTCGTCTATGAGTATCGCTTTTCGGGCCTAGGGTCTGGTAAAAGTCAGACCCCCAAAAGCGGTACAAGTCGTGTCGGAGTATAGCCCAGAACACCCTGAGATACTACTAGAATACCTACCGGTAAATCTTCTGCCTTGGCCAAGGACTTCGTGTAATGGCTCTCCTAGACACAGCGCGATCTCACCCCCAATACCAGGAGAGACGAAACCCATGCCGATCTGCTCACTGCCTCCATATGGCTCGTGACTGTACCCAACTAAAACCTGTTTGCACAACTCCTTTGAGCCGTGGTAGGGTAGTAATCAAAGCACAGTGGGAACTCACACGAGACAAATGACGATCTCAGGTCGATGAACTAACCTGTACACATGTCACCAGGGAACTGCTATCTGACGCTAGTTATAAAACCAACTAGCATGTTCCCGGCGAGTCCTGTCCGGTGTACCCATAACCCAATGAGCACCTGTATACGTGTTAGGTGAACCAAATGACACCAATGGCTTGTGAAACCAGCCACCGCCCCTTGTCGGGCTCTCGATCCGTACACACTTGTCTATTCTGGATTATCGATGCCCTGTCTCGAAACTCTCTCGACTAGGGACCTTTTAAGGATGTGCTTATAGACCCTAGCTCCCACGTATATGATCGCCATCATACTGCTGGCCGTCAAGCAAGAATCCTAAAGGCTCTATCAACGTGTAATAGTAATCTGTAATATCACCTAAAGCATATACACGATGATAAAGATAAACCAGATAGCATACTATCATCGTGAGTAAGATTGTCCTTCCGGCATAGGTCCTCCCTCAATCATTGCAATCACGTGCCTGCGATCCAATAATTGACTTTGAGGGCACTATATCCAACAATCTCCCACTTGCACTCAAGGCTAATTATTGCGATGTCGCATACTCACAGCCCGTGTGATACCGAACACCCAACTCCTCTACTGATCAGTCTCACAAAGCCCGTTTGCGAAACTATTGCGTTTGAGGAATAGCCTCAGTGAGTGGATCCGCTCTGATGTTTCTTTCTATGTCTCTCTTTATCACAAATTCGCGGAGAAAGCCATCTCCCGAAATGAGCAATAGCTGTCTTAGAATATGTCTGGATATCTGATGGGTCCTAGCTCATAAATGAACTCCAAATCCAAACTTTTTAGACTGTATCGTCAACTGAACTTAATCAGTATCCTGCGCCATGCCTCCCTCAGTATCCGCTTGGACCTCCTGTCCAAACTACTGCCCCTCGTCAGAGGGAAAACTATAACTCTGACAGTCACTCTGTCATCCAGGTCACCTTGGAAGCCTGGAATGATAACTGTCTCCCGAAGGAGGCTGTTGTTATCATATCCCTAGAACATCCACTTATGTTCTAAAACTGCTTCCGAATGTTTCTCCAGGATTGGATTAATATCAACTTATTGCATCTAGTGTAAAAACAACATCTGGTGTGGTACTTGACATCTCATGATTGACACAATAGCCTAAGCAAGTGATATGCCAATCATGTGCATCCCTCTCCCCTTTAGTCTGCAAGACACCTTCAGAGAGGGTGACTACATCACCTGCAGGTATACTACCGTGCCAGGAGTCGTCCATTCTAAAATACCTATAGAATGCTGTCTAAGTATCCTGATTGGGAAACTACCCAAATCTAGATCTAAAACCATAGATCTAGTAACCAGAATGTCTGATATTATATCTATATCCTATGTGGAGAAACCACTGTGTGACAATCAAAATATAACCGATCGTAGTATAGGAATTTTACTTCCTGCTCTGTGTATGTCATCCAAATACCAGGACATCACACACTAGTACCTTCTTAACAGATCCATCCCCTATTCTGATGAAGTCAAACCTATGACTGTCATATCAGAAATAGATGATCTATCTCCGCTATATCTGCTTTAGTCTATAAATAGACATAAGCTACTTGTCCACTATGCTTCCGTTGCTCCCACTGACTACGACAACCCTTTGGCAGAGTCATATACACGTGCACTTCTAAAGCTAGTTTAGAACGACGCTATACTCATCCTCCTGCCGGGTCTCATAGCCTGGAACAACAGTAGTGTCAAGTCTGGATAAACAAGAACCTCCCTGTCACCGTCCTTGAGGCTACCGGAGTACCTCTCGGGCACCTGAGGTTACCCACCATATCTACGGAGTAGCTAATGGAATCTCAAACCTGATTGAATCTTTAGGTTCTTATTAAATTTTCAGTAATCGTTTGCGGTTCTGGAATCACTTCCAGTTCTACCATAACCCCACTACTGTTTTCTGAAAAAATCCATTTTTATCAGAACTGTGGCGAGTCAAGAACAATATCACTATTGATCTTCCAGATGGTAGAAAATCAACCCTCGTCATAGCCCGGGTCAACCCACAAACTGCCATTACAGAAACGCGCCTTGAGTTATCCAGAGTCTGGTTTTAAGCATAAGCCGGACAACTCCCCGTACCTTAACATCGTTAAGATATGAATCGTTCTATATCCAATATAGAAACAGATGCACTGATTTAATTGCAACCAGATTCAAATCATGTAGCTGTCTCCGGTGCATGTCAACTAAATGGAGAGAGGACAATCAGTATTACTCAACTTAGGAATACATCCAGATATGAGTAACCTAAAAGAGAAGCAAGTTCTCAAAACCATTACTATCAATTGAATACCATACACAAGTATCTACATCTTCGATTACCTTGAAGAATCCTGATACTTGCAATACGTGGTTCTCTACTTTACTCTTATACCTATAACTTCTCAAAACTTAGACCTTGTATTTCTACGAAACACTTATCTAAAAACTAGAGAAGTCATAAGTAAACAGAATATAGTACGAGGACCAACCCCTCTGTCCTAATGGACTCTGGACAACATACAATACTTTGTATAAGTCTCCTGAGTTTAATAACTCATACCCTGTGCATCGTAGGTTGAAAATTGTACTATGGTTAAGAAGAATTACACCGCTGTTTAATGCTCCTTACCTAACTATCAACTGATGTAGGTAAATGTCATGGACATAATTTCAAAAGTTATATCTCACTTTATAAAAAATAAACGTACAGATATATCAATTGAAATTGGTGCACAACAACGGATATTCAAAACCAAATATTTGCGGTCTGGTAAAAACCCCAGGCGATTTCTTCAAATATCACCAATTACAACGAATCCCGATATAATGAGGATCATCACCTAATTTCCAATAACTTACTCCCACTTATCATCTGTAAAAGCATACAGATGTGAGAGTAAAACCTGGTAAATACATACCCTGGAGCAAAGGTCTTATTGGGAAAGCAGTTTTCAATTGATAATGCACATTGAAACTGAAACATGAAAATGTTTCGAAGGGGTATCCGTGTATTCCTAGTAATGCCTCTTTCATTATCAGATTCACAACTGTAACCGTATATTTCTTTTCCGTCTATCCAAATCCCTTTATATATCTTTAGTCATTACCTTCTGTACACCACCTTTAGGCCAAATGGTTTTCTTCCTTCCCTACCGTTCGGCACCAGCCTATGGTTTGGAAGAAGACTATCCAATAAGAATAATGGGTGTACTCCCCAAATCCTAGGAGCACTCGCAATGCGAAAGAAGATAAAGATAAAAGACAATTGAATAAACCTTATTCCTATTTCTCCTGAACCAGAATCCATCCCCGAACTGGAACAAGTTCCTTCGAGTTCGTATATAACCATACGATGGAGTATCCAAATAACTGTGGATCTTCATAGTGATACGGAGTGTTCTGGAGAAATACAAAGGTGAAGTAAGAGTGGCGATGAAATACTTGGTTTGGTCGTGAATAGCAGTCGCAGTTTACTTTGCCCTTCTTTCTAATCCCTTTATATGTCTTTACTTATTACCTTCTGTACACCATCGTTGGGCTAATTGGTTTTCTTCATTCCCCGCCGTTCGGCACCTGCCTATGGTTTGGAAGAAGACTATCCAATTAGCGTAATAGGTGTACCGTCCTAATCCAAGGAGCACTCACAACCTGAGAGAAGGTAAAAGGAAAAAACAATTGAATAGTCCTATTCAATCTCTCCAGAACCAGAATCCATCTTCGAATCTCGAACAAGTTCCTACGAGTTCGTATATAACCATACGATAGATTTATCCAATGGAAGTGGATGTTCGTAATAATATGGGGTGTTCTGGATAAATGCAAAGGGTAAAAGAACGAGTGGCAATGAGGTATGCAACTCAGAAAATCCAAAAGCCAGTGTTTTAAGAAAGTTTGGTCAACTTGGTCACTGAGTCATAGTCTAGGGTCGGGCCATGGTCGCTGCCAAAGAGAGAGAGAAAAAAGAAACACTCTGCGTGCACTCTAACCAAGATCAGAATGGTTATCACTTTATCTAATCAGGAAACCTCCCACTGTATCCTTAAATGCTCCTCCAAACCTGAAAGAAAAATTAGTCGGGATCACCCAAGGAGTAAACTAACTCATCAGTGGAAATCGGGATTCAACTATCATCGTATGATAACGTAATGGAATCCCTTCACGTTATCACACTCCAGAAGGTATGCACATGCCTGGCAAGTTTCAGTTTCTTTAGAAACTCCCGATGTGATTTTTTACCCCAAGCGGCTTATGATCTTGACTAGGTCAACAAATCATAAACCGCTAGTCAAGTTCAACCCGTCATTATTCTGGATTGCATTAAACCCATCCGTACGTGCCCTTGACTAGGTCAACAAGGCCGCACGACTGCCCTAACCACTCCCATTTATGCAACAAACAAGCACCACTTAGCTACCGAACACTACGTCTTGACTAGGTCAACAAACGCAGCACAAATACTAAGTAATACCCATAAAAATTGACGGAGGGCTACGGCTGGTTTTTGGCGAAAAACCCTTAACGTAATGAACTTGATATCATTGAAGGAACTGCATAACTTTTTACAAAAATATAGTAGCGAAAACCTTTTACTAAAGAGGTCACTCCCGGTGAAGGGATCTCGGCTCTTTCCCCGTAGAATGAGGTGCAGGATATTCTAACTGAATACCACGATGTAAAGCAAGAAGTAATCGACTATAGTGAAGTTATTACCCTGATGCAAACTTCTGTCCAAGGGGTCACTCCCGGTGAAGGGATCTCATCCCTTGCCTCATCGACTGAGGTGCTGGATATTCGTAACCGAATACCACTGTGCAAAACAAAAGAGAACGTCCTTGTAATAACAGTTTTTTTTAAAAAATGTTCCAACAACATCAAACAGGTTTGTTTAGCTTGTATTGATTCGACTCAATGCAGTCCCATCAATTAATCACACCACAAAAGAACGAAAATACGATATACGTATATGCCACCCGCATTCGCCACTGGGTCTCGTCATCACCCGTTAGGTTACTTAACTAATGACAGAGCGGGGACTGGACTAGCGCGGGTTTGAAACATATACAACATCTACTAGTATATATATAGCAATACATAATAATTGCTCCAGGCATGACAAATGCAACATCACAGAAAAGTAATAAGCATCACAGAACAATACAGATAATCTGGGATCCCCGGGTTTCATAGAGCCGCTACTGAAACCCGACGTTCCCCTAATCGTGTGGATAGACTGTGCAATGAAATCCTAGACCCCTACGGGCGCGGCAAGTTACCCGCCAAAACCTGAAGTGAGGCAGCCCCCTACAGCAAAGTGAATGGACCACCCAGCACTTCACGGAATCCGGTAACTTGAGTACCCCTCCTTGGGTCAACCTATACCCCCTACGAGTGCCGCGAATAGCCCGCCAATTCTAGAGTAAAGCCCCTTCCGTCTCAAAGACATGAGATGCGGGCCCGTTGCCCTCTAGAACCCGGCTATCCGTGCACCCCACCGTGGGGTAATCCTAGTACAGAAAGTAAAATATATACTAGTAGATGTTGTATATGTTTTACTCCCGCGCTAGTCCAGTCCCCGCTCTGTTGTTAGTTAAGTAACCTAACGGGTGATGACGGGACCCAGTAGCGAATGCGGATGGCATATACGTACATCATATTTTCGTTCTTTTGTGGTGTGATTAATTGATGGGACTGCATTAATTCGGATCAATGCAGGCTAAACAAACCTATTCTGATGTTATTGGAACATTTTTACAAAAAAGCTGTTATTGCAAGGACGTTCTCTTTTGTTTTGCACAGTGGTATTCGGTTATGAATATCCAGCACCTCAGTCGACGAGGCAAGGGCCGAGATCCCTTCACTAGGAGTGACCCCTTGGACAGAAGTTTACGTCAGAGTAATAACTTCACTATAGCCGATTGCCTTTTGCTTTGCATCGTGGTATTCAGTTGGAATATCCTGCACCTCATTCTATGGGGAAAGAGCCGAGATCCCTTCACCGAGAGTGACCTCTTTAGCAAAGGTTTTCGCCACTATATTTTCATAAAAAACTATTCGGTTCCTTCAACGATATCAAGTTCATTACGTTAAAGGTTTTTCGCCAAAAACCATTCGTAGCCCTCCGTCATTTCAGATGGGTAGCACTTAGTATTCATGCTATGTTTGTTGGCCTAAGTCAAGGCATAGTGTATGGTAGCTATTTGTTATCTTTCTGCTGCATAGATAGATGCGTTGGTTTAGGACAGTCGTACTGCTTTATTCGCCAAAGTCAAGGGTAGGTACGGATGGGTTCAAATTAACCTGGATAAATGACGGGTAGAACTTGACATGTGACTTATGATTTGTTGGCCAAAGTCAAAGTCATAAGAGCATGGGGTAAAAATCACATCGGGAGTTTCTAAAGAAATTGAAAATTGCCAGATATGCGCATACCTTCTGGAGTGTGATAACGTGAGTGGATTCCATCACGTTATCATGCAATGATAGTTGGATCCCGATTCCCACTGATGAGTTGGTTTACTCCTCGGGAGATCCCGACTAATTCTTCTTTCAGGTTTGGAGGAGAATTTGAGCTTACAGTGGGAGGTTTCCTGATCGGATAAATTGATAACCATTCTGATCTATGTTAGAGTGCACGCAGAGTGTTTCTTTTCTCTCTCTCTTTGGCAGTGACCATGGCCCGACCCTTGACTATGACTCAGTGACCAAGTTGACCGAACTTTCTTAAAACACTGGCTTTTGGATTGTCTGAGTTGCATACCTCATTGCCACTCCTACTTTTACCCTTTTCTCCAGAACACCCCGTATTACTTTGAACATCCACTTCCATTGGATAAAACCATCGTATGGTTATATACGAACTCGAAAAAACTTGTTCCAGATTCGAGGATGGTTTCTGGTTCTGGAGAAAATGAATAGGACTATTAAGTTGTCTTTTCCTTTTACCTTCTCTCAGGTTGCGAGTGCTCCTTGGATTAGGACGGTACACCTATTACACTTATTGGATGGTCTTCTTCCAAACCATAGGCAGGTGCCGAACGGTGGGGAATGAAGAAAACCAATTAGCCTAACGATGGTGTACAGAAGGTAATAAGTTAAGACAAATAAAGGGATTAGTAAGAGGGCAAAGTAAATTGCGACTGCTATTCACGATCAAACCAAGTATTTCATCGCCACTCCTACTTCACCTTTTTATTTCTCCAGGACACTCCGTATCACTACGAAGATCCACAGTTATTTGGATACTCCATCGTATGGTTATATACGAACTCGAAGGAACTTGTTCCAGTTCGGGGATGGATTCTGGTTCAGGAGAAATAGGAATAAGGTTTTATTCAGTTGTCTTTTATCTTTACCTTCTCTCGGGTTGCGAGTGCTCCTAGGGTTAGGACAGTACACTTATTACGCTTATTGGATAGTTTTCTTCCAAACCATAGGCTGGTGCTGAACGGTAGGGAAGGAAGAAAACCATTTGGCCTAAATGGGTGTACAGAAGGTAATGACTAAATACATATAAAGGGATTTGGAGAGATGGCAAAGAAATATACGGTTACAGTTGTGAATCTGATAATGGAAGAGGCATTATTAAGAATACCCGGATACCCCTTCGAAACGTTTACATGTTTCAGTTTCACTGTGTATTGTTAAAAGAAAACAGATTTCCCAATTAGCCCTTGCTCCAGGGTATGTATTTACCAGGTTTGATTCGCACATCTGTAAATTTTTACAGATGATTAGTGGGAGCAAGTTATTGGGAATTGGGTGATCATCCTCATTATATCGGGATTCGTTGTAATTGGTGATATTTGAGGAAATCGCCTGGGTTGTTTGCCGGACGACAAATATTTGGTTTTGAATATCCGTTGTTATGCACCAATTTCAAATTGATATATCTGTACGTTTATTTTTATAAAGTGAGATATAACTTTTTGAAATTATGTTTATGACATTTATCTATATCAGTGGATGGTTAGGTAAGGAGAATTAAACAACGGTGTAATTCTTCTTAACCATAAGTACAGTTTTCAACCTACAACATACAGGGAATGAATTATTAGACTCAGGGGACTTATACAGAGTATTGTATTTTGTCCAGTGTCCATGAGGACAGAGGGTTTGGTACTCGTACTATATTCTGTTTACTTGTGACTTCTCTAGTTCTTAGACATGTGTTTCGATGAAATGCAAGGTCTAAGTTTTAAGAAGTTATAGGTATAAGAATAAAGTAGAGAACTAGGCATTGCAAGTATCAGGATTCTTCAAGGTGATCGAAGATGTAGATACTTGTGTATGGTATTCAGTTGATAATAATGATTATGAGAACTTGCTTCTCTTTCAGGTTACTCATAATTGGATGTATTCCTAAGTTGAGAAATGCTGATAGGCCTCTCTCCATTTAGTTGACATGCACTGGAGACAGCTGCATGATTTGAATCTGGTTCCAATTAAATCAGTGTCTCTCTTTCTATATTGGATATAGAATAGTTCATATCTTAAGAATGTTAAGGTACGGGGAGTTGTCCGGCTTATGCTTAAAACCAGACTCTAGATAACTCAAGGCACGTTTCTGTAATGGCTGTTTGTGGGTTGACCCGGGCTATGACGAGGGTTGATTTCTACCATCTGGAAGATCAATAGTGATATTGTTCTTGACTCGCCACAGTTTTAGTAAAATGGATTTTTTCAGAAAACAGTAGTGGGAGTATGGTAGAAATGGAAGTGATTCCAAAACCGCAAACGATTACTGAAAATTTAATAGGACCTAAAGATTCAATCTGGTTTAACATTCCATTGGCCACTCCGCAGATATGGTGGGTAACCTCAGGCACCCGAGAAGTACTCCGGTAGCCTCAAGGACGGTGACAGGGAGGTTCTTGTTTACCCAGACTTGCCATTTCTGTTGTTCCAGACCGTGAGACCCGGCAGGAGGATGAGTATAGCATCGTTCTAAACTAGCTTTAGAAGTGCACGTGTATATGACTCTGCCAGAGGGTTGTCGTAGTCAGTGGGAGCAGCGGAAGCATAGTGGACAAGTAGCCTATGTCTATTTATAGACTAAAGCAGATATAGCGGAGATAGATCATCTATTTCTGATGTGACAGTCATAGGTTTGACTTCATCAGAATAGGGGATGGATCTGTTAAGAAGGTAGTAGGGTATGATGTCCTGGTATATGGATGACATACACATAGTAGGAAGTGAAATTCTTATACTGCGATCGGTTATACTTTGGTTGTTGCACAATAGTTTCTCCACATAGGAATTGGATATTATATTAGACATTCTGGTTACTAGATCTATGGTTTTAGATCTAGATTTGGGTAGTATCCCAATCTGGGTACTTAGACAGCATTCTAAAGGTGTCTTAGAATGGATGACTTCTGGCACGGTAGTGTACCTGCAGGTGATGGAGTCACCCTCTCTAAAGGTGTCTTACAGACTAAAGGGGAGAGGGATATGCATGATTGGCAGATCACTTGCTTAGGCAATTGAGTTAATCATAAAATGTCAAGTACCACACCAGACGTTGTTTTTGCACTAGATGCAATAGATTGATATTAATCCTATCCTGGAGAAACGTTCGGAAGCAGTTTTAGAACATAAGTGGATGTTCTAGGGATATGATAACAACGGCCTCTTTTAGGAGATAGTTATCATTCCAGGCTTCCAAGGTGACCTGGATGACAGAGTGACTGTCAGAGTTATAGTTTTCCCTCTAAAGAGGGGAAGTATTTTGGACAGGTGGTCCAAGGGGATACTGAGGGAGGCATGGCACAGGATACTGATTAAATTCGGTTGACGATACAGTCTAAGAAGTTTAGATTTGGAGTTCATATATGAACTAGGTCCCATCAGATATCCAAACATATTCTAAGACACGTATTGCTCATTTCGGGAGATGGTTTTCTCCACAAACTTGAGATAAAGAGAGACATAGAAAGAAACATCAGGGCGGATCTACTCACTGAGGCTATTCCTCGAACGCAATAGTTTCGCAAATAGGCTTTGTGAGACTGATCAGTAGAGGAGTTGGGTGTTCGGGATCACACGGGCTGTGAGTATGCGACATCGCAATAATTAGCCTTGAGTGCAAGTGGGAGATTATTGGATATAGTACCCTCAGAGTCAATTATTGGATCACAGGCACGTGATTGCAATGATTGAGGGAGGACCTATACCGGTAGGACAGTCTTACTCAAGATGATAGTATGCTATCTGGTTTATCTTTATTATCGTGTACAGCTTTAGGTGACATTACAGGTCACTATTGCACGTTGATAGAGCCGATAGGATTCTTGCTTGAGGGCCAGCAGTATGATGGCGATCATATACGTGGGAGCTGGGGTCTATAAGCACATCCTTAAAAGGTCCCTAGTCGTGGGAGTTTCGAGACTGGGTATTGATACTCCATTAGTAGACTAGTGTATACAGTCGAGACCCCGACGAGGGGCGGTGGCCGGTCTCACAAGCCATTGGTGTCAGTTGGATCACCTAAGATGTATACAGATGCTCATTGGGTTATCAGTACACCGGACAGGACTCGCCGGGAACATGCTAGTTGGTATTATACCTGATGTCAGATGGTAGTTCCCTGGTGACATGTTGATAGGTTAGTTCATCGACCTGAGATCGTCATTTGTCTCGTATGAGTTTCTACTGTGCTTTGATTATTATCCTACCACGGCTCAAAGGAGTCGTGCAAACAGGTTTTAGTTGGGTACAGTCCCAAGCCACATGGAGGCAGTGAGCGGATCGGCAGGGATTTCGTCTCTCCCGGTATTGGGGGTGAGATCGCGCTGTGTCTAGGAGAGCCATTACATGAAGTCTTTGGCCAAGGCAGGAAATTTACTAGTAGGTATTCAAGTAGTATCTCAGGGTGTTCTGGGCTACACTCCGAAACGACTTATACCGCTTTTGGGGGTCTGACTTTTACCAACCCCTTAGGCCCGCCATGCGATGCTCATAGACGAATGGACCAGACTGTACGGATATTGTCACTGACAGGCTCAGTAGGGTGTCAGGATGAGTTCGCTCATCGACCTCCCTTTTGGTCAATACCTGGTAGCCCGTTAGTACAGCTAGTACCACTGACGTGCTAGTGGTTAAATCCACAGCCAAAGTATTGACGAGTCTTTAGAGTCCCCCACAGACAGTTTCTCAAGTTTCGGGCGAAACGTTGTAGAGGCTGTATGATATATGGTAGGGTTGGATCATATACGTGCAGTAGTGCATGGATCATGATCGGGCGGATCATACTTGTGGGCTTTGGTTTAAGCCGGATCCTAGTATTAGATTTGTTGGATTACTTTAGTCTCATCGTATTCGCATTCAGTCGGAATACGGATGCAGGTATGTATATACAGGTGAGGGGTATCCTTATGATCCGTCACGAGTTTACTTTAGATGTTGCCGTATCTTTTTATTGTTGTAAACATTTGGATTAATATTTACAAATGGAAATTATGAGCTAGAAATCATCATGAGGTGCATTTATTGTGACACATGCAACCTAGTGACTCATGGTCTCTTTTATTGTGCATATGTCACATTTTGTGATGGATTTGTAAGTTGAAATGAGAGGAAGAGAGAGAAAGGGCAGCCATAAGCTCATGGTTAGCTCTTGTATTTCCTTCTTACTCTATCACTCTCTCATTTTAACATACAACACACAAGAAAGAAAAGCCTCCTCTTCTTCTTCTTCCTCTAGCTCACAATCTCCATTGATGGCTTCACCATCAACCTCCATCCATACAATGGATGCAAGAGAAAAAGCTATCACACACATTTTCTACATCGCCTTGGACACGTCGGCTAGCGAACTTCGTGCCCGAGTTGCTTCGGACGAAGCGGGAGCTCGTAAAAAGACTCGAAGATGTGGTGCCCTTTCCGACGAGGAGATCAAGATCGGAGATGCCGCGAGGAGCTTGGGATGGTGGCTGAAGACCGAAGGACACGGATCGATTGGTATAGCTTTTCCAACCCTTTCTCTAGTCGCTAGTTATAGGTTAATGGTTCGATCCGGATTTATAGTATACGATAGCGCCAGTTTCTAGTTTAGAAAAAGTTTCCGTTTCCGCATTTTGGCCTCGGACAGACGGCTGGGGCGCTACCGTAGACTTACACCGTTGCCCTCTAGAACCCGGCTATTCGTGCACACCACTGTGGGGTAATCCTAGTACAAAAAATAAAATATGTACAACGGGTACATCGACCTCAACCCGGTCGTGCCCCAAAAGAATAATATACAAACAGGCAGTGACGGCAGTCCACATGTCGGACGCTCGCCACGCAATAAAAAATGTACAAATAATACCAAACTGTACTAACATTGCACCAAGCTATCCGCCACGACAAATCCGCAACATCACAGCACAACACAGAACATCAACGTGATTGTCACGTTCGCAAATCCGTCTAAAAGAGCTATAGCAATTAAACAAGATTTACCGCTCGAATGACATTCACGGTCGCAGATATATTGTAAGTACTGTAAACTAACGTATTTAAAATTTTCGATCGACAAAATTTCCCGAAGTGGGCCCCAAGCACAAATCCAGTACAGTAACAAAATCTGGGCCCAAACAAAAATTCCAGAAACCACAATTCCATGTACCTGACACCCAGAAGAAAAATGAAGCGCTGTGTCCACAATCCCACCGCGGAACCGCGGCTAACATGCCTGTTTTGCCGCGTTTCCGCGGCGGTATGGTGAGATCATGCTTTCAAATTTCTTCAGGGGTCTTAGAAAAGCCTGCTTAATTTTCTGACATACTAAAAATAATTTTTCGACCACTTTTAAAATTCGACAGAAACCTGAAGAATGGAAATGCGGTTTTTGAAAATTCCGTCGATTGATCTTTTAAATATGTTAGAACAAGCTAGTAATGGTTAATGGCCTGGCTCTGATACCATGTAAGTCTACGGTAGCGCCCCGGCCGTCAATTCGAGGCTAAATGCGGAAACAAAAACTTTTTAGGAAACCGGCGCTATCGTAGTCTTTCACCCGAATCGAACCATTAACGCTAAACTAGCTAGCTACTAAGAAGTGAGAGTGGCTATACCGATCGATCCATGTCCTTCGTTCTTTGGCCACCATCCCAAGCTCCTCGTGGCATCTCCGATCCCCGGTCTTCTCGTCGAAAAGGGCACCACATCAATGAGTCTTTTTACGGGCTCCCGCTTCATCCGAAGCAACTCAGATACGAAGTTTGCTAGCCGACGTGTCCAAGGTGATGTAAAGAATATGTGTGATCACTTTGTCTCAAGTATCCATTGATTCTCAACGCATGAGAGTGTATGGATAGAGGTTGAAGATGATGCTATCAATGGAGATAGTGAGCTCAAGAAGAAAGAGGAAGAAGAAGAGCTTTCTTTTTCTTTTGTGTTGCAATGATAAAATGAGAGCAAGAATAATAATACAAGAGCTAACCCCTTCCCTTTGGCTGCCCTTCCTCTCTCCTCTTATCATTTCAACACCACAATCAATCCAAAATGTGACATGTGCACAAATAAAGAGACCATGAGTCATCACTTGTGCATGTGTCACAATTAATGCTCCTAATCATGACTTTGAGCTCATTATTTCCATTTGTAAACATTAATCCAAATGTTTGCAACAATAAAAAGAGAATGGCATCTACTAAAGTAAACTCGTGACGGATCACAAGGATACCCCTCACCTGTATATACATACCTGCATCCGCATTCCGACTGAATGCGAATGCAATGAGACTAAAGTAATCCAAAAAATCTAATACTAGGATCCGGCTTAAACAAAAGCCCACTAGTATGATCCGTCCGATCATGATCCGTGCACAACTGCATGTATATGATCGAACCCTGCCATAATACTATACGGCCTCTACAATGTTTCGCCCGAAACTTGAAAAACTGTCTGTGGGGGACTCTAAAGACTTGTCAATACTTTGGCTGTGGATTTAACCACTAGCACGTCAGTGGTACTAGCCGTACGTAACGGGCTACCAGGTATTGACCAAAAGGGAGGTCGATGGGCGAACTCATCCTGATACCCTACTGAGCCTGTCAGTGACAATATCCGTACAGTTCGGTCCGTTCGTCTATGAGTATCGCATGTCGGGCCTAGGGGATTGGTAAAAGTCAGACCCCCAAAAGTGGTACAAGTCATGTCGGAGTATAGCCCAGAACACCCTGAGATACTACTGGAATACCTACTAGTAAATCTCCTGTCTTGGCTAAGGACTTCGTGTAATGGCTCTCCTAGACACAGCGCGATCTCACCTCCAATACCGGGAGAGACGAAACCCATGGCGATCCGCTCACTGCCTCCATGTGGCTCAGGACTGTACCCAACTAAAACCTGTTTGCATGAATCCTTTGAGCCATGGTAGGATAGTAATCAAAGCATAGTGGGAACTCACATGAGACAAATGACGATCTCAGGTCGATGAACTAACCTGTACACATGTCACCAGGGAACTGCTATCTGACGCTAGGTATAAAACCAACTATCATGTTCCCGGCGAGTCCTGTCCGGTGTACTCATGACCCAATGAGCACCTGTATACGTCTTAGGTGAACCAACTGACACCAATGGCTTGCGAGACCAGCCACCTCCCCTCGTCGGGGTCTCGATCTGTATACACTAGTCTACTCTGGAGTATCGATGCCCTGTCTCGAAACTTCCTCGACTACCTTTTAAGGATGTGCTTATAGACCCCAGCTCCCACGTATATGATCGCCATCATACTGCTGGCCGTCAAGCAAGAATCCTAAGGGCTCTATCAACGTGTAATAGTAATCTGTTATATCACCTAAAGCATGTACACGACGATAAAGATAAACCAGATAGCATACAATCATCCTGAGTAAGACTGTCCTTCCGGCATAGGTCCTCCCTCAATCATTGCAATCACGTGCATTCTTCAAGGTGATCGAAGATATAGATACTTGTGTATGGTATTCAGTTGATAATAATGATTATGAGAACTTGCTTCTCTTTCAGGTTACTCATAATTGGATGTATTCCTAAGTTGAGAAATGCTGATAGGCCTCTCTCCATTTAGTTGACATGCACTGGAGACAGCTGCATGATTTGAATCTGGTTCCAATTAAATCAGTGTCTCTCTTTCTATATTGGATATAGAATAGTTCATATCTTAAGAATGTTAAGGTACGGGGAGTTGTCCGGCTTATGCTTAAAACCAGACTCTAGATAACTCAAGACACGTTTCTGTAATGGCTGTTTGTGGGTTGACCCGGGCTTTGACGAGGGTTGATTTCTACCATCTGGAAGATCAATAGTGATATTGTTCTTGACTCGCCACAGTTTTAGTAAAATGGATTTTTTCAGAAAACAGTAGTGGGAGTATGGTAGAAATGGAAGTGATTCCAAAACCGCAAACGATTACTGAAAATTTAATAGGACCTAAAGATTCAATCTGGTTTAACATTCCATTGGCCACTCCGCAGATATGGTGGGTAACCTCAGGCACCCGAGAAGTACTCCGGTAGCCTCAAGGACGGTGACAGGGAGGTTCTTGTTTACCCAGACTTGCCATTTCTGTTGTTCCAGACCGTGAGACCCGGCAGGAGGATGAGTATAGCATCGTTCTAAACTAGCTTTAGAAGTGCACGTGTATATGACTCTGCCAGAGGGTTGTCGTAGTCAGTGGGAGCAGCGGAAGCATAGTGGACAAGTAGCCTATGTCTATTTATAGACTAAAGCAGATATAGCGGAGATAGATCATCTATTTCTGATGTGACAGTCATAGGTTTGACTTCATCAGAATAGGGGATGGATCTGTTAAGAAGGTAGTAGGGTATGATGTCCTGGTATATGGATGACATACACATAGTAGGAAGTGAAATTCTTATACTGCGATCGGTTATACTTTGGTTGTTGCACAATAGTTTCTCCACATAGGAATTGGATATTATATTAGACATTCTGGTTACTAGATCTATGGTTTTAGATCTAGATTTGGGTAGTATCCCAATCTGGGTACTTAGACAGCATTCTAAAGGTGTCTTAGAATGGATGACTTCTGGCACGGTAGTGTACCTGCAGGTGATGGAGTCACCCTCTCTAAAGGTGTCTTACAGACTAAAGGGGAGAGGGATATGCATGATTGGCAGATCACTTGCTTAGGCAATTGAGTTAATCATAAAATGTCAAGTACCACACCAGGCGTTGTTTTTGCACTAGATGCAATAGATTGATATTAATCCTATCCTGGAGAAACGTTCGGAAGCAGTTTTAGAACATAAGTGGATGTTCTAGGGATATGATAACAACGGCCTCTTTTAGGAGATAGTTATCATTCCAGGCTTCCAAGGTGACCTGGATGACAGAGTGACTGTCAGAGTTATAGTTTTCCCTCTAAAGAGGGGAAGTATTTTGGACAGGTGGTCCAAGGGGATACTGAGGGAGGCATGGCACAGGATACTGATTAAATTCGGTTGACGATACAGTCTAAGAAGTTTAGATTTGGAGTTCATATATGAACTAGGTCCCATCAGATATCCAAACATATTCTAAGACACGTATTGCTCATTTCGGGAGATGGTTTTCTCCACAAACTTGAGATAAAGAGAGACATAGAAAGAAACATCAGGGCGGATCTACTCACTGAGGCTATTCCTCGAACGCAATAGTTTCGCAAATAGGCTTTGTGAGACTGATCAGTAGAGGAGTTGGGTGTTCGGGATCACACGGGCTGTGAGTATGCGACATCGCAATAATTAGCCTTGAGTGCAAGTGGGAGATTATTGGATATAGTACCCTCAGAGTCAATTATTGGATCACAGGCACGTGATTGCAATGATTGAGGGAGGACCTATACCGGTAGGACAGTCTTACTCAAGATGATAGTATGCTATCTGGTTTATCTTTATTATCGTGTACAGCTTTAGGTGGCATTACAGGTCACTATTGCACGTTGATAGAGCCGATAGGATTCTTGCTTGAGGGCCAGCAGTATGATGGCGATCATATACGTGGGAGCTGGGGTCTATAAGCACATCCTTAAAAGGTCCCTAGTCGTGGGAGTTTCGAGACTGGGTATTGATACTCCATTAGTAGACTAGTGTATACAGTCGAGACCCCGACGAGGGGCGGTGGCCGGTCTCACAAGCTATTGGTGTCAGTTGGATCACCTAAGATGTATACAGATGCTCATTGGGTTATCAGTACACCGGACAGGACTCGCCGGGAACATGCTAGTTGGTATTATACCTGATGTCAGATGGTAGTTCCCTGGTGACATGTTGATAGGTTAGTTCATCGACCTGAGATCGTCATTTGTCTCGTATGAGTTTCCACTGTGCTTTGATTATTATCCTACCACGGCTCAAAGGAGTCGTGCAAACAGGTTTTAGTTGGGTACAGTCCCAAGCCACATGGAGGCAGTGAGCGGATCGGCAGGGATTTCGTCTCTCCCGGTATTGGGGGTGAGATCGCGCTGTGTCTAGGAGAGCCATTACACGAAGTCTTTGGCCAAGGCAGGAAATTTACTAGTAGGTATTCAAGTAGTATCTCAGGGTGTTCTGGGCTACACTCCGAAACGACTTATACCGCTTTTGGGGGTCTGACTTTTACCAACCCCTTAGGCCCGCCATGCGATGCTCATAGACGAATGGACCAGACTGTACGGATATTGTCACTGACAGGCTCAGTAGGGTGTCAGGATGAGTTCGCTCATCGACCTCCCTTTTGGTCAATACCTGGTAGCCCGTTAGTACAGCTAGTACCACTGACGTGCTAGTGGTTAAATCCACAGCCACTAGTATGATCTGCATCAAAAACCTGGTAGTCAAGTACTCATCCTAAGGGCTTTACCAACATGTAATCAAGAGACAATCAGTGTACATGTTAAAATAAAGTGCAACCAGATAGCATACTATTATGTCGAGTAAGAAAGTCTTCCATATATATGTCCAAGCATCCACTACTATATACATCGTATGTACAATAATGGCCTCTAGGGTATACATATAACTAACAATCTCCTGCTTGCACTAGGGCCATCTGTTGTAGTATCTCATACCCAACAATTAGCAGTGGTTGTAGTATCTCATACTCAACTATCCCATAAAAGTCTCTCCTGGGAAATTGGCCTTTGTGAATGGATCCGCGTTGTTGTCCTCTGTGTCTACTCTCCTATCCTCGATCTCCCTGGAGATCAACCATCTCCATGATCAGGTGATACTGCCTAAGAATATGTCTGGATCACTGAAGGGACGGGTTCCTAGGCATAAGCCACAACTCCATTGTCACACAATGGTAGGAACGAAGTTCATCTCATGAACTTATATATATCCAGACTGCCTCTTTGGTAGTATCCTTGGTAGCCATGTATCCATCCTTTATCATCTAGTTTGCCACGGTATCTGCCTTGGAACTCTTCCAACATACCTTCCCTCCACTGAGGGTAAAGACAATGCCTGTGACTGACATTGAGTCGAGCTTACCACCCTAGAAGGTATCTAGTGATTCTCCCCAGGATCGATTGATACCATCTCACTACACTTAGTGAGAATCCTAACATCCATTTGGATCTATCTCATAGATCCAAAACCCAGGATTTAGGAGGTATCACCTTTGATCCTATATGGAGAATCCTTGTGATAAGAGGAGATTGACCAAGTGTAGTATAGGAAACTCCTTTCCTATCAAGAGTATGTCATCCATGTATAATACGAGGATCACCACCATACTCCCTACTACCTTTTTGTATATACAAGGTTCATCTACCCTTTTGATGAAATCAAACTCATTGACTACCATATCAAAACAGACGTTCCAACTCTACGATGCCTGCTTTAATTCATAAAGCAACTTGCACACGTTTCCGCTGCTCCCACTGTCTACGAATCCCTCTGGCTGTGTACTTATAGACGCTCTCTTCTAAATCACAATTTAGAAAAGCAGTCATGACACCCAACCGCTAGATATTTTAGTCATGGTATGTAGCAATGGCAAGTAGGATCCGGATGGACTTAAGCATAGGGACTAGAAAAGGTTTCATCATTATCCACACCTGGTGGATGACGAGAATCTTTTACAACAAGTCTAGCTTTGAAAGTCTCAACTTTTCCATCTACACCAAGTAATCTTCTCAAGATGTACTTACTCCTGATGGGGATTTAACCCTTCAGATAAAGCAACCAAAGTCCATACTTTGTTGGTGTATGGATTCCATCTCAGATCGGTTAGCATCCAACCATTCTTACAGTCATCACTCCTGATGGCCTGGTCGAAACTAGTTGGGTCATCATCTCATGATGCAATCCTCGCTCCCACTATCATAGAGAAAACTGAAGTATATCTCAGGTGGGTGAGGAACTCTACCAGATCGGCGGAGAGGCTGAGATTCGTCGGTAGCTATTGAATCCTCCGGTTCTACCAAATCATTAGTTGCAGTTTGTATAGCTGGAACTCCTTCTAGTTCTACCTCATGACCACTAATTTCTTCATAAGAAAATCCTTTCTAAAAAGGTAGCATGCTGAGAAATAAAACACCTTTTGCTCCTCAGTGTGGTAGAAGATATTCTCTTGCGAATGCTTAGGATATCCAACAAACTTCCACAGAACTGACCTTGTCTCAAGCTTGTCCGGATTTTTCTTTTAGACATTGGCCGGACAACCCCAAATCTTAACTTACTTAAGACATAGGCTCTTCTCATACCATATCTCATGTGGAGTGGTAGGCACCTGATTTGGTTGGAACCTTATTCAATAGATTTGCAGCTTCTCAAGTGCATAACCCCCAAAAGGAAATAATAAATTCAGTAGTACTCATCATAGAGCACACCTTATCTTATAGGGTGCGATTGCTCCGCCCCGATATACCAACATGTTGTGGTGTATACGGAGGAGTAATGCTGAGAGAGAATCTCATTCTCCTTTAGAATAGTCCAGGAATTCCATGCTCAAGTATTCTCCTCCCTGATCACATCATAGGACATAATACTTATACCCTTTTTGGTTCTCTACTTCTAACTTATATTCTTTGAATTTCTCAAAAGCTTCAGACTTGTGTTTCAACAGGAACACATGTGCAAATCTTGAGAGATCATCAGTGAATGTAATGAAGTACAAAGAACCAGTCCTGGCATGTGTAAACAGGGGACTTTCATCATCATGTATCAATCCCAAGAGTTCACTTAACTCTTTCTCTGTTTCCAATAAACGGAGCTATGGTCATCATATCTTTATGACATGACTGGCAAGTTTCACAAGATGTAATTCAAACTGATTTAAATATGCATCTAAATATAACTTAGCTAGTCGGGTCGCATTGATATGACCTAGTCTACAGTGCCTCAAGAAGGATTCGTTCATTTCTGAACTCTTTCTCTTGTGTGTGTTCTGTACGTTAAGAACTGTGGTTTGATTTAGAACGTTTATGCTTTTAGATAACGTACCTGAACCGATCAACTCTTGATATAGGAAATGTTCAAAACATTATCCAACAATACAAAATTATATCCTTCTTTACTTAATAAAGAGACTGATATGATATTGTATATCAGGTTCGGTATCTAATAACATTCGTTCAGAATCAATGTATTTGGTAATACAGGGTGATAACTGCCAACAAGTTGGCTGCAATATTTGCACCGTTTTTAACTCTTGAAACTTATCACCCGTTCTCAGTTCTCTACCTATCTGTAGCCCATGTAACATATTACATATGTGGGATCCTGATCCGGTGTCTCATACCCAGGACGTAAAGGATACTGAGAAACAGTTCTCGGTAATGAACACACTCGAAGAAGATGCATCATCATGCACTTTCTTCGTTTGGGCGGTACGAGAATTCTGGTAATCTTCTATTTCCTGCTCGGTCTTATAACAATTATAAGTTGGAGCGGGATCAACGTTCCCTAGCTCAGTATAACAAGCGGGTTCGGTCAATACATCCATATTATTATCTTGATTAAGGCGTGACATGGTCGCTACCTGGAGAGAGAGAGAAGAGAACACTCAGCGTATGCTCTTGCAAGATTAGATTGGTTATAAATTTATCTAATCAGGATGGCTCCCACTGTTTTAGTCAAATCTTCTTTCAAACCCTAAAAGGAAAGACTAGCCGCGATTAATTACACCCTCAAGTTCGCCAATCTTTCAGCCAGGCTAGTGCCGGTACTTTGAGGGAGGTTCCCCGTGCTTTCGCATAGACCTAATTAGAATAAACCTCGTTTTCCCAGGGGCGTAACCTCGTTGACACCTTTCTAGACACCTATTTGATCGGTTACTCGTAATGTGTAAAACTCTCCCAGGAGTAACTCTTACTCATAGTGGATATCATGATCCAACTATCTCACAGGAGGTATGCAATCTCATTGCAAATTTCAACACATGAAATTCCCAATAATATTTTATCCCTAGCATCCTATGACCTTGACGAAAGCCAACAAACCATAGGATGCTAGTCAAGTTCAACCCGTACATTTCCTGATTGAATTAAACCCACCCGCAAGACCCTTGACGAAATCCAACAAAGTCGCACGACTACCCTAACTCAATCGCATCATATGCTTATGCAGATAAGCATAAATAGTTACCGCACACTACGCCTTGACGAAAGCCAACAAACGTAGCATGAATACTATGAAGTAGTTATCTGAAATGACGGAGGGCTACGACAGGTTTTTAAGAAAACCTTTTGCGTAATGAACTTGATATCGTCGTAGAATTGAGTGATTTTAAATGGAGTGTTTTTTAGGCTTTTACTAGTTTTGCTAAAGAGGTCACTCCCGGTGAAGGGATCTCGGCTCTTTTCTCGTCGAATGAGGTGCAGGATATTCACAATATCACTATGCAAAGCAAAAACTATAAAAGCAATCAAAAGACAAACCGAGAGTTATTGCATCGGTAAGTCCACGGAAGTGCCCCGGCCGTCTAACAGACGCCAAATGCGGAACAAAAACTTTTTACAACTGGCGCTATCGCGTACTATAACCCGGATCTGCCATTAAAGCTAAACTAACAAATTACAAAGTGGGTCGAAGAGTTATACCGAACGATCCGAGTCCTTCGGTCTTCAACCATCATCCCACGCTTTGTTACGACTGCTCCGATCTGCTGAATCTCCAATCTTCTCGTCCAGGTGGCACCACGTCGACAGATCTTTAAACGTGCTCCCGCCTCTGAACCGAGGCAACTCGGTCGTCAAGTTTTCTAAAAGAGACGACCAAGATGATATAGAGAATGAGTAGAACACTTTGTCGCGTTACGTCCAAAGTTACGGACGAACGGTTAATGAAGTTGCCTTTTGGATCGAATGGAAATGAGAAATGAATCATATCTAATTTTTATGCACCAAAACTTATATCTTTTTTCCAATCACAACCATGACCTTCACCAAGTGAAGGGCCGGCCACTTTATAGAGGGGAGGGAGGTGAGTGTAGGAGAGGGGGAGGTGAGCACAAGATCAATGAAGAGGATGAGTCACTTAACACCTTGTATGAATGCATTTAATGAAAACCATGAATCATAACCCTTAGTCATCATATCATTAAATGAACATTTAAAGCACTAATGACTCACTAGCCTAGTCACCATCCTAGTCACCATCTAGAAGCTTCCACACTCATCTCAAGAAAAGATAAATCCGTATTTAACCGAATGTTAAATACGGCTGATAGAAAACTGGAAGCTGGCAACTTCCAAAAGTGATCCTGAAACGAATTTCAGGATAACCCCGTAATGGTATAAACATACCCGCATTTGTATTACAACCGAATACAAATGCATCTGAGACAAAGATATTATATCTACACAGTATAATACTCGGATCCGGCTTAAACCAAAGCCGACCAGTATTATCTGCCCGAAAAATGACACGTGCGAAAACGCACGTGCATTTACCGAACCTTGCCATAAAACCATACGGCCTCTACAACCTTTCGCCCGAACTTGGGAAAGTGTCTGTAGGGGGTTCTAATGACTCATCAACACACTGGCTCTGCGTATAACCTCTAGCACGTCAGAGGTACAAGCTGTACGTAACGGTTGCCTATTTATTGATTGGAAGGGAAGCTGACGAGCGAACTCATCCAGAAACCCTACTGAGCCTAACAGTGACAATATACATACAGTCCGGTCCATTCGTCTATGAGTATCGCATATCTGCCTAGGGGGCTGGTAACGTCAGACCCCCATTAGCAGTATAAGTCGTGTCAGAGAGTGGCACAGAACACCCTGAGATACTACTGGAGTATCTACCAGTAAATCTCCTGTCTCGGCCGAGGGCTTTGTGTAATGGCTCTCCTAGACACAGCGCGATCTCACCACCAATACCGGGAGAGACGAATCCCCTGCCGATCCGCTCATTTGCCTCCAATGTGGCTCGGGACTGTACCCAACTAAAAACTGTTTGCACAACTCCTTTGAGCGTGGTAGGGTAGTAATCTAAGTACAGTGGGAACTCACACGAGACAAATGACGACCTCGGGTCGATGAACTAACCTGTACACATGTCACCAGGGAACTGCTATCTGACGATATGTATAATACCAACTAGCAGATTCCCGGCGAGTCCTGTCCGGTGTACTCATAACCCAATGAGCACCTGTATACATCTTAGGTGATCCAACTGACACCAGTGGCTTGTGAGACCGGCCACCGCCCCTCGTCGGGGTCTCGACTATATACACTAGTCTACTCTGGAGTATCGATGCCCTGTTTCGAAACTCCCACAACTAGGGACACTTTAAGGATGTGCTTACAGACCCCAGCTCCCACGTATATGATCGCCATCATACTGCTGGTAGTCAAGCAAGAATCCTATGGGCTCTATCATCATGCAATAGTGAACTAAAGCATGTATACGATGATAAAGACAAACCAGATAGCAAACTATCATCTCGAGCAAGACTGTCATATCGGTATAGGTCCTGCCTCAATCATTGCAATCACGTACCTGCGATCCAATAATTGACTTTGAGGGCACTATCTCCAACAATCTCCCACTTGCACTTAAGGCTAATTATTGCGATGTCGTATACTTACAGTCCGTGTGATACCGAACACCCAACTCCTCTACTAATCAGTTTCACAAAGCTAGTTTGTAAAACTCTTATGTTCGAGAAATAGCCTCAGTGAGTGGATCCGCCATGATGTTTCTTTCTATGTCTCTCTTAATCTCAAGTTCGCGGAGAAAGCCATCTCCCGAATCGAGTAATACTTGTCTTAGAATATATCTGGATATCTGATGGGACCTAGTTCATAAATGAACTTCAAATCCAAACTTCTTAGACTATATCGATAACTGAACCTAATCAGTATCTAGCACCATGCCTCCCACAGTATCCTCTTGGACCACCTGTCCATAGTACTGTCCCTTGTCAAAGGGAAAACTATAACTCTGATAATCACTCTGTCAACCATGTCACCTCTGAAGCCTGGAATGATAACTGTCTCCTAAAGGAGGCTGCCGTCATCAAATCCGTAGAACATCCACTCATGTTCTAAAACTGCTTCCTTATGTTTCTCCACGATTGGATTAATATAAACTTATTGCATCTAGTACAAAAACAACATCTAGTGTGGTACTTGACTTCTCACGATTGACTCAATTGCCTAAGCAAGTGATCTGCCAATCATGCACATCTCTCTCCCCTTTAGTCTGTAAGACACCTTTAGAGAGGGTGACTCCATCACCTGCAGGTACACCACCATGCCAGGAGTCATCTATTCTAAAATACTATGAGAATATTGTCAGAATACCCACATTGGGAAACTACCCAAATCTAGATCTAAAACCATAGATCTAGTAACCAGAATGTCTGATATTATATTCATATCCTTTGTGGAGAAACAACTGTGTGACGACCAAAGTACAGCCGATCGTAGTATAGGAATTTTACTTCTTACTCTGTGTATGTTATCCAAATACCAGGACATCACACCCTACTACCTTCTCAACAGATCCATCCCCTATTCTGATGAAGTCAAAGCCATGACTGTCTCATCAAAATTAGATGATCTATCTCCGCTATAACTGCTGAAGTCTATAAATAGACATAAGCTACTTGCCCACTATGCTTCCGCTGCTCGCACTGACTACGACAACCCTCTGGCAGAATAATACATACGTACACTTCTAAAGCTAGTTTAGAACGACGATATACTTATCCTCCTGCCGGGTCTCACAGTCTGGAACAACAGTAGTGTCAAGTCTGGGTAAACAAGAACCTCCCTGTCACCGTCCTTGAGGCTACCTGAGTACCTCTCGGGTGTCTGAGGTTACCCACCATATCTGCGGAGTGGCTATTGGAATGTCAAACCTGATTGAATATATAGGTCCTATTAAATTTTCCGTAATCGTTTGCGGTTCTGGAATCTCTTCCAGTTCTACCATACTCCCACTACTGTTTTCTGAAAAAATCCATTTTATTAAAACTGTGGCGAGTCAAGAACAATATCACTATTAATCTATCAGATGGTAGAAATGTCAACCTTCGTCAAAGCCAGGGTCAACCCACAAACTGCCATTACAGAAACGTGCCTTGATCTATCCAGTGTCTGGTTTTAAGCATAAGCTGGACAAGTCCCCGTATCTTAACATCGTTAAGATATGAACCAATTCTATATCCAATATAGAAACAGAGGCACTATTTTAATTGGAACCAGATTCAAATTATGCAGCTGTCTCCAGTGCATATCAACTTTAATGGAGAAAGACTAATCAGCATTACTCAACTTAGGAATCCATCCAATTATGAGTAACCTGAAAGAGAAACAAGTTTCTCAAAACCATTACTATTATTTGAATACCATTCATAAGAATCTATATCTTCGATACTTGCGACATCTGGTTCTCTACTTTATTCTTATACCCACAATTTCTCAAAAACTTAGACATTATATTTCTACGAAACACTTGTCTAATAACTAGAGAAGTCACAAGTAAACAGAACATAGTACGAGGACCAACCCCTTTGTCCTGACGGACACTGGACAACATACAATACTCTGTATAAGTCTGCTGAGTTGAATAACTCAAAACCTGTGCATCGTAGGTTGAAAACTGTACCTAAGCGATTTCCTCAAATATCACTAATTACAACGAATTCCGATATAATGAAGATGATCACTTAATTCCTAATAACTTACTCCCACTCATCATCTGTAAAAAACCACACAGATATGAGAATGAAACCTGGTAAATACATACCCTGGAGTAAGAATCTTATCGGGAAAACATTTTTCTTTTAACAATGCGCAGTGAAACTGAAACATTAAAATGTCTCGTAGGGGTATCCTGGTATTCTTAGTAATGCCTCTTCCATAATCCTATTCATGACTATAACCGTATATTTCTTTTCCATCTCTCCAAATCCCTTTATTTGTCTTTAGTCGTTACCTTCTGTACACCTTCGTTAGGCTAAATGGTTTTCTTCCTTCCCTACCGTTCGGCACCAGCCTATGGTTTGGAAGAAGACTATCCAGTAAGCATAATAGGTGTACTCTCCTAATCCTAGGAGTACTCATAACTTGAGAGAAGGTGATGATAAAAGACAACTGAATAATACCTTATTCTATTTAAAGGTGAAATAGGAGTGGCGATGAAGTACGCGGTTTGGTCGTGAATGATAGCAGTCGCAATTTACTTTGCCCTCTTTCTAATCCCTTTATTTTGTCTTTAGTTTTTACCTTCTGCACACCCTACTTAGGCTAATTGGTTTTCTTCATTCCCTACCTTTCGGCACCAGCCTATGGTTTGGAATAAAATTATCCAATAAGCGTAATATGTGTACACTCCTAAACTAAGGAGCCCTCGCAACCTGAGAGAAGGTGATAATAAAAGAAAACTGAATAAACCAATTCTATTTCTCCTGAACCTGGATCCATCCTTGAAGAAGTCCCTTCGAGTTCGTATATAACCATACGATGGATCTATCCAATGGAAGTGGATGTCCGTAGTAATACGGGGTGTCCTGAGAAATACAAAGGGTAAAAGAAGGAGAGGCAATGACTTATGCAACTCAGACAATCCAAAAGCCAGTATTTTAAGAAGGTTCGGTCAACTTGGTCACTGAGTCATAGTCTAGGGTCGGTCAAAGGTCACTGTCAAAGAGAGAAAGAGAAAAGAAACACTCTGCGTGCACTCTAACCTAGATCAGAATGGTTATCACTTTATCTAATCAGGAAACCTCCCACTGTAATCTCAAATTCTCCTCCAAACCTGAAAGAAGAATTAGTCGGGATCACCCGAAGAGTAAACCAACTCATCAGTGAGAATCGGGATCCAACTATCATTGCATGATAACTTGATGGAAGCCACTCAAGTTATCACACTCCAGAAGGTATGCGCATGCCTGGCAAGTTTCAGTTTATATTTGAAACTCCCGATGTGATTTTTGCCTCATGCTCTTATGACCTTGACTTTGGCCAACAAATCATAAGTCACATGTCAAGTTCTACCTGTCATTGTTCAAGTTAATTTGAACCCATCCGCACATACCCTTGACTTTGGCCAACAAGGCAGCACGACTGTCCCAAAGCAACGCATCTATCTATGCAACAGATGAATGTTCAGCAGCTACCAAACACTATGCCTTGACTTTGGCCAACAAACATAGCTTGAATACTACTGGCAATCCATAAGAAATGACGGAGGGCTACGGCTGGTTTTTGGTGAAAAACCTTTAACGTAATGAACTTGATCTCGTTGAAGGAACCTGATAGCTTTTTATAAAAATATAGTGGTGAAAACGTTTTGCTAAAGAGGTCACTCCCGGTGAAGGGATCTCGGCTCTTTCCTTGTGGAATGAGGTGCAGGATATTCTGACTGAATACCGCTATGCAAAGCAACTTGTAATCGACTATAGTGAAGTTATTACCCTGACGTAAACTTCAGCCCAAGGGTTACTTCCGGTGAAGGGATCTCGGCCCTTGCCTCGTCGAATGAGGTGTAGGATATTCCAACTGAATATCACTATGCATAACAAAAGAAACGTCTTTGTAATAACACTTTTTAAAATTCGTTCCAACAACATCAAATATAGGTTTGTTTTATCCTTGCATTGATAAGAATCAATGCAGCCCCATCAATCAATCACACCAGAAAAGAACGAAAATATAATGTACGTATATGCCATCCGCATTCGCCACTGGGTCCCGTCATCACCCGTTGGGTTACTTAACTAACGACAGAGCGGGGGCTGGAGTAGCGCGGGTGTAAAACATATACAACATCTAATAGTATATATACCAATAATCGCTCCAGGCGTGATAATATGCAACATTACAAAAAAGTAATAAGTATCACAGAACAATACAGATAAACTGGGATCCCCGGGTTTCACAGAGCCGTTGCTGAAAACCGACGTTCCCCTGGTCGTGTGGATAGCCTGTGCAATGAAACCTAGACCCCTACAGGTGCGGCAAGTTACCCGCCAAAACCTGAAGCGAGGTAGTCCCCACAGCATAGTGAATGGAACACCCGGCACTTCACGGAATCCGGTAAATTGAGCACCCCTCCTTGGGTCAACCTATAACCCCTACGAGTGCGGTGAATAGTCTTCCAATTTTAGAGTGAGGTCCCTCTGCCTCTCAAAGCCATGAGATACGGACCCGTTGCCTTCCAGAACCCGGCTATCCGTGCACTCCTTCGCGGGATAAACCTAATACAGAAATAAAAATATGTACAACGGGTACATCGACCTCGACCCGGTCGTGCCCAAAAAGAATATTATACAAACAGGCAGTGACGGCAGTCCACATGTTGGAGCTCGCCCCGCAATATCAAATGTACAAATAAATCCAAACTGCACTACCATTGCACACTGCTATCCACCACGACATATCCGCAACAATACAGCACAATACAGAACATCAACGCGAATGTCACGTTCGCAAACCCGTCTAAAAGAACTATAGCAATCAGACGCGGTTTACCGATCAAATGACATTCCTGGTCGGAGATATAATGTAAATACTGTATACTAACAAATTTAAAATTTCGATCGATAAAATTTCCCGAAGTGGGCCCCATGTACATCTGCTGTACAGTAACAAAATCTGGGCCCAAAAGAACAGTACCAAAACACCACAATTTCCAATTTAGAAATAATATGAGAAAAATTGGCAACTAAGTCGCCAAAAGAGCCGCGGTTCCGCGGTCAAAGCCTGGCTTTGACCGCATTTCCGCGGCCGTATGGTCGACTTAGTTGGTCGTTTTTCTCCAGTTTTCTATAAAAGCCCTGCTTGATTTTCTGGTATATGTAAAATTATTTCTAGACATCATTTAAAATTAACAGAAACTGTGAACATGGAATTTGCGGTTTTTGAAAATCCGTTAGATCTATATTTTAAACGCGTTAGCACAAGTTTGTATAGCTTAATGGTGAGGCTCTGATACCACTGTAAGTCCACGGTAGCGCCCCGGCCGTCTAACAGACGCCAAATGCGGAACAAAAACTTTTTACAACTGGCGCTATCGCGTACTATAACCCGGATCTGCCATTAAAGCTAAACTAACAAATTACAAAGTGGGTAGAAGAGTTATACCGAACGATCCGAGTCCTTCGGTCTTCAACCATCATCTCACGCTTTGTTGCGGCTGCTCCGATCTCCTGAATCTCCAATCTTCTCGTCCAGGTGGCACCACGTCAATGGATCTTTAAACGGGCTCCCGCCTCTGAACCGAGGCAACTCGGTCGTCAAGTTTGCTAAAAGAGACGACCAAGATGATGTAGAGAATGAGTAGAACACTTTGTCTCGTTACGTCCAAAGTCACGGACGAACGGTTAATGAAGTTGCCTTTTGGATCGAATGGAAATGAGAAATGAATCATATCTAATTTCTATGCACCAAAACTTATATCTTTTTTCCAATCACAACCATGACCTTCACTAAGTGAATGGCCGGCCACTTTATAGAGGGGAGGGAGGTGAGTAGGAGAGGGGGAGGTGAGCACAAGATCAATGAAGAGGATGAGTCACTTAACACCTTGTATGAATGCATTTAATGAAAACCATGAATCATAACCTTTAGTCATCATATCATTAAATGAACATTTAAAGCACTAATGACTCACTAGCCTAGTCACCATCCTAGTCACCATCTAGAAGCTTCCACACTCATCTCAAGAAAAGATAAATCCGTATTTAACCGAATGTTAAATACGGCTGATAGAAAACTGGAAACTGGCAACTTCCAAAAGTGATCCTGAAACGAATTTCAGGATAACCCCGTAATGGTATAAACATACCCGCATTTGTATTACGACCGAATACAAATGCATCTGAGACAGAGATATTATATCTACACAGTATAATACTCAGATCCGGTTTAAACCAAAGCCGACCAGTATTATCTGCCCGAAAAATGACACGTACGAAAACGCACGTGCATTTTCCGAACCTTGCCATAAAACTATACGGACTCTACAACGTTTCGTCCGAACTTGGGAAACTGTCTGTGGGGGACTTTAATGACTCATCAACATACTGGCTGTGGGTATAACCTCTAGCACGTCAGAGGTACAAGCTGTACGTAACGGTGGCCTATGTATTGATTGGAAGGGAAGCTGACGAGCGAACTCATCCAGAAACCCTACTGAGCCAAACAGTGACAATATACATACAGTCCGGTCCGTTCGTCTATGAGTATCGTATATCTGCCTAGGGGGCTGGTAACGTCAGACCCCCATTAGCAGTATAAGTCGTGTCAGAGAGTGGCACAGAACACCCTGAGATACTACTGGAGTATCTACCAGTAAATCTCCTGCCTCGGCCGAGGGCTTTGTGTAATGGCTCTCCTGGACACAGCGCGATCTCACCCCTAATACTGGGAGAGACGAATCCCCTGCCGATCCGCTCACTTGCCTCCAATGTGGCTCGGGACTGTACCCAACTAAAACCTGTTTGCACAACTCCTTTGAGCGTGGTAGGGTAGTAATCTAAGCACAATGGGAACTCACACGAGATAAATGACGACCTCAGGTCGATGAACTAACCTGTACACATGTCACCAGGGAACTGCTATCTGACGATATGTATAATACCAACTAGCAGATTCCCGGCGAATCCTGTCCGGTGTACTCATAACCCAATGAGCACCTGTATACATTTTAGGTGATCCAACTGACACCAGTGGCTTGTAAGACCGGCCACCGCCCCTCGTCGGGGTCTCGACTGTATACACTAGTCTACTCTGGAGTATCGATGCCCTGTCTCGAAACTCCCACGACTAGGGATACTTTAAGGATGTGCTTACAGACCCCAGCTCCCACGTATATGATCCCCATCATACTGCTGGTAGTCAAGCAAGAATCCTATGGGCTCTATCATCATGCAATAGTGAACTAAAGCATGTATACGATGATAAAGAAAAACCAGATAGCAAACTATCATCTCGAGCAAGACTGTCATATCGGTATAGGTCCTGCCTCAATTATTGCAATCACGTACCTGCGATCCAATAATTGACTTTGAGGGCACTATCTCCAATAGCATCTGCCAGTTATTTCTAAAGAGGTCATTCTCGGTGAAGGGATCTCGGCTCTTTCCTTATCGAATAAGGTGCTGGATATTCTGCAAGGAATACCGCTATGCAAAGTAAGAACTAGAGCTACCAGTTTTCGAGACAAGTTTCTACAACATCTTTACGTTTCTTTTGTTTCATTAATCTCATTAATGAAGTCCCGTTTATTATGCTTCACAAGCATCACATATGAAACGAAAGCAACAATATATAATATATATCATATATATATATATAATATAAGTATTCGTCTCAGAATATAATCAATGATCACATCATAGAATATCGCAGCAGAATAAAACATATGAAATATTGGATATTGTGACACTTTAGAATGCGTTTTGTGTTATTTAAGCGATAATGTGGGTTTTTAGAGAAAAGTTTATGTTCAGTTGATAAAACTGCATTTTTAATGACATTTTTCCTACTATTTTTATATAATAAAATGTGTTTATTATAAATATGAAACATATGAGGGTTTATCTGCAAAATATCTATTATCATATGTTTCTATATTATAATTAATATTGTGAAGGAAATTGTAAGCATATGATATCCATGTATTATTTGGCCCATTTAAATATGCTTACCTTATTAAATACCTTTGACCAATTCTCTTAAAACTATAATATCATAACAAATGGTTAAGATAATATCTCAATAAAAACAAATTCTACTAACATTATTTATTGAGTTATTGTGCAGAATTTATATCAGGACTGAAATCAAGGAAAATCCGAGTTGGCGAGAACAAACCTGCCTAAATAGGAAAGTAAACTGAAGAAATCAATTCTGGCAAAGACTTAGAAAAGATTTTCAGTTTCCAGATATTAAAACAGTCTACAGATGTCACCAGAAAAAGTCACCAGAAATTTAAGGCCAAGATCCCACCATAAGACCGCGGATCCGCGGTCAAACCCATCCAACGGCCGTGGTTCCGGCGCACTTTAAGGGAGTTGGGATTCTGGATTTTTTGGTTAGAATCGTAACAACTAGTTACCATATTAGGAAACTAGAGTTCTGGCTCTGTGACTATAAATAAGGACCGAGAGCCTCTTGGAAAAATTATCAAGCTGAAAAGATCACGAAGTCCGCGACAAGCTCACGCATCCAGGCTGATCATCAACTGTTCGTCTACCTCCTTAGAAGAGATCGAAAAGCAAACTAGCATTTTTGTAATCATTTTCTAAGGGAACAAAGTGTAAATGAATTTTGTTGATTAATAATGGTAGTTGTTTTCTTATTCTATCTCTTTGTAGTTTTAATATGATTTCATTCTCCATCTCTTCTTCTCCCAACATGCGCGAGTAATTCTTCGCTTGTTAGGGTTCATGGGATTAGGGTAGGTTAATGGATGATGAAGATCCTTAAACTCTTGTTAAGTCCTATAAAGTTTATAAACTCTATTAAAAGAATAGTTAACATCCTAATTGGGCGCACTATCAATTCATTGATAATCGCGACCACGATTAGATATTAGATTAACAATTGTTTTGGTAAAGGCTAGATATGATTGGAGCTCCATGCCGAGATAGGGGTTAAGAGTGGGAACCCTTTTCCCTCCAGAAACCTTAATCTACGTGCAACACTGTCGTTCTAGTTTTAAATCTATTAAAGGATAAAAAGAGTAATTTTTAATTAATCATTCATAACTACTAAATCCTAATGAACCCTACAAGCCCCCTTTTAGTATTAAACTTACATCCGTAGTTAATCTAGATCTATATTTTGCATCCGTCTTTAACGTAGATCTAGAAACTATTTCCACTATTCTTTATTCCTCTATTCTTCCTCTTTTTAAACACGTCTAAAGTAAGATTAAAAGATTCAACGTCTCCCTGAGGACGACCCGTACTCACCTCGGTCTAGCTACGTGCGACACCGTTATTGATTGCGGTTAACTACTACACATAAAAACATTTTTCTCCTTCTCTTGAATAACTAGTTTGCTCGGGACGATCAAATTTAAGTTTGGGGGTATTTGTTCAGTTGATAAAACTGCATTTTTAATATGAAATTTTTCCTACTATTTTTATATAATAAAAGGTGTTTATTATAAATATGAAACATATGAGGGTTTGTCTGCAAAATATCTATTATCATATGTTTCTATATTATAATTAACATTGTGAAGGAAAATGTAAGCATGTGATATCCATGTATTTTTTGGCCTATTTAAATATGCTTACCTTATTAAATACCTTTGACCAATTCTCTTAAAACTATAATATCATAACAAATGGTTAAAATAATATCTCAATAAAAACAAACTCTACTAACATTATTTATTGAGTTATTGTGTAGAATTTATATCAGGACTGAAATCAAGGAAAATCCGAGTTGGTGAGAACAAACCTGCCTAAATAGGAAAGTAATATGAAGAAATCAATTCTGGCAGAGACTTAGAAAAGATTTTCAGTTTCCAGATATTAAAACAGTCTACAGATGTCACCAGAAGAAGTCACCAGAAATTTAAGGCCAAGATCTTACCATAAGACCACGGATCCGCGGTCAAACCCATCCAACGGCCGTGGTTCCGGCGCATTTTAAGGGAGTTGGGATTCTGGATTTTTTGGTTAGAATCGTAACAAGTAATTACCATATTAGGAAACTAGAGTTCTGGCTCTATGACTATAAATAAGGACCGAGAGCCTCTTGGAAAAATTATCAAGCTGAAGAGATCACGAAGTCCGCGACAGGCTCATGCATCCAGGCTGATCATCAACTGTTCGTCTACCTCCTTAGAAGAGATCGAGAAACAAACTAGCATTTTTGTAATCATTTTCTAAGGGAACAAAGTGTAAATGAATTTTGTTGATTAATAAAGATAGTTGTTTTCTTAATCTATCTCTTTGTATTTTTAATACGATTCCCCTCTCCATCTCTTCTTCTCCCAACATGCGCAAGTAATTCTTTGCTTGTTAGGGTTCATGGGATTAGGGTAGGTTAATGGATGATGAAGATCCTTAAACTCTTTTTAAGTCCTATAAAGTTTATAAACTTTATCAAAAGAATAGTTAACATCCTAATTGGGCGCGCTATCAATTCATTGATAATCGCGACCACGATTAGAGATTAGATTAACAATTGTTTTAGTAAAGGCTAAATATGAACGGAGCTCCATGTCGAGATGGGGGTTAAGAGTGGGAACCCTTTTCCCTCCAGAAACCCTAATCTACATGCATCACTGTCGTTCTAGTTTTAAATCTATTAAAGGGTAAAAAGAGTAATTTTTAATTAATCATCCATAACTACTAAATCCTAATGAACCCTACAAGCCCCCTTTTAATATTAAACTTACATCCGTAGTTAATCTAGATCTATATTTTGCATCCGTATTTAACGTAGATCTTGAAACTATTTCCACTATTCTTTATTTCTCTATTCTTCCTCTTTTTCAACACGACTAAAATAAGATTAAAAGATTCAACGTCTCCCTGAGGACGACCCGTACTCACCTCGGTCTAGCTACGCGCGACACCGTTATTGATTGCGGTTAACTACTACACATAAAAACATCATCAATCAATTTACCAAATCGGTTTCCTCACATTTTATAATAATTGATTAATATTTTATTATTTAATTATTTTGGCTTGCACGCACACGTGCATGTTATTGTGAGGGTTAGTTAGTGTTAACCTTGTTTGCAACCATGACATTTTAAGTTAAACCTTGTTCCAATTTAACCTTTACCTTAAACTTTTCATTTATACTTGTGAGAAATATCTCTTTGGATTGAGAAGAGGTGGCTAGTGAGTCATGAGAGTCATTAATGAGAGCAATTAATGGAGGTGAGGAGAGAGTAAGCTTAGGGTTATAGTTCACCCTACACTCACCTCTCACTCTTTATCTCTCTCACCCTCTCTTTCTCTCTCAATCTATTTCTATCAATTATTTTCCTATCTCTTTTGACTCTCAACTGAAAGCTTAACCCTTCATCACAAATCTTCAAAAAAACTTGATCTAATCTCATCAAAACACTTCAAAAGTCTTGCTTTTGCCTCTATGATCACTTGGAGCTTGGAAAGCTAGGATCTTGTGTGCAAGTGTTGATAAGTATAATCCTTAAACTGTTAAATAGGAGTTTTTATGATGTGTAGCTCGTTGGTTCCTGTGTAGAACACTTTAAGTATCGTTTCGTGCAAATATCATACTTTTGGTGTCATTTTAGTGCCTCTGTGATCTGCTGTGACCTGAGATTTTTGCTGTTTGGCCAAATAGGTAGTAGTGTTGTACTAGTGACCCTAAGATTCCACCTAAAACACGAGACCCACCCTACCGGTTTTGGCCGGCGACTCGAGGAAGAAATCCGGCGACCTCGGATTTGGAGGGGGGTTTTGGGGTTGGGTTTTGTTGGGTAGCTGTCTGCTGTGGTTTAGGGGTGTTTGGTACTGTTTGATTTTTGAGTGTTTACAGTATGCAAAATCTGGGATCGGTTTCCTATAATCTAGTGTTTTGAGTCCGCGTGTTACGTTATCCGACACGGATCGTGATCTTGTGCAGCTGCTGCACTTGGGTTGGTTTCGTAGTGTCGCCACGCACGTTAGCCACTAGACATACACTTGTGAGTTAGTTTGGAGTTGGTGCATCGGTTAAAACGTAGTTTTACATGATATTGGTCGATTTCTGAGATTTTTGCACTGGCTATGTTTTGTGAAATTTTAGGATCGCAAGCGGGGACTTCGGACGCTGCGAATAAAGGGAAGCAGGTGGTCGGATTTTCGTAGCTCGTGATCACCGGTGAGTAGATTTAACATCTACGGGAAAATCGCCCATATGTCGTTATACTTCAGGGCTGGATTATGATATGATAGCTGCATGTTATTCGCATATGAGTTGATTGCATATGAATGTCATTGCATGTATTACCTGTTGTACCTTGACTTGTACCTTTTGGACACAACACCATTACTGACGGTTCATGTTGCACAAGCACTAATTTGTATGCTACACCCACACCGTCGGTAATTCCCATGACATGCACAACCCATTTACATACGTGATATTTTATTGGATAGGGATAATTGAGACAGTGACTCTTATTCCATTGTGCATATGAGATACAGCTGACAATTTTATATACGTGATATTGCATTGGATAGGGATAGTTGAGATAGTGACTCTTATTCCATTTCATGTATACCTTGCTATAGCTACATGTACATCATGCATACCTACTGATATGTACACCCACACATTTTTCTATAGCTGTATATACCCCTAAGTGGTATTGTATTGACATGTGATATTAAGACGTTGATTATTGTACTATTTTGCTTATGAAATGCATCATACCTACTTGCTTACATGTAGATACTTATATCTTGTTACAGTTACATGTACACCTTATATGATGCTGCACTTGATTTCAGAGGTTTTGGGAACCGCATGATATATTTTAAAGCTGGATTTATTTAAAAGAGTGGTTTCCTTGATATGCTCATATTGCTATTTTATGTTGCATATATCAGTTTTTCATGGATTTACGCATTGAGATATGGATTTCATGTGATTTATGGATTTAAGAACCATGGGGGCATTTCGAGAAACTATGTATTGTTTGAAAACCCGTTTCTCTTGATATGATATTTCAGTGCGTCAACCATGAGATTTCTCGGTTCTGAGATTTATGATATTTACCTGATGCGAGGAGTGAGTGGGCCGTGTGCGGGTACATGGTGGAGCCCGGTTTGGTTCCCCTCGGCAAAAAGTTCGCAGATGATAGGCGATGAGCCTGGAAGGCTGGGCAAGTACCTACCGGTGATAGTATTTGGACTCGGCGGTTATCATGGGGATACCGACCGGAGTGATGTACGACATGTCATCAGGGCCAGTCGTGGGGACGGCGCCTGAGATATGAGGATTTACGTGTCTATGCTAGATACGGGTTTCATGATTTTTCGTATCATCGGTGGACATACGTGGTTGATATCCTCATATATTTACATGCATATGTTTTCATGATGTTTTCGTGTGTCGATGTTTGACACTCAGGTTCCATGAGACTTACAGGATACGAGGGCCGATCTGAGGATGCGGTGTCTGAGGATTTTGGGATTTGATGGGTCAGTGAGGGACACTGGTGTTTTTCCATGCTGATGATTTTTGCATGAGGTTTCATTATATCATCCCACACTCAGGATTATGTTGATATGCATTACTTCATGTAGTTGTAGTACCCTGATGATGTACCTTTACATGATTGTTGCATATTAATATTGCCATACTTATGCTATCAGATTACATGTGATAGATTTATCGTTGTTTGTGCATACTTGCGATTACAGTATGATGTTATTTTCTGTTCATGAGTTGGAAACTCACCCCCGTTGTGCCATAGTGTTTTGCGGGGCTTACCCTCAGAGTAGTCGCGGCAGGGCGTCTCATCATCTCTACTTTTGCGGATACCGCTACGGTTGGCTTTGAGGCCTTTCCTTTTAGGTGGGTTCGCAATTATCCGTTTATGTACTTTGGATATCTTTTTGTTGGATCTAGTATTCTCCATCTACCACTTCTTGTATTTGACTTAGAGACGAGTTGTGAGGATTCAGTGTTGTATATATTTTGGTGACTTTAGGTGCCGTGCTCATGGGAGCCGGTCTTGTTGTAAAGTTTTACTTTTTTATGCAGTTTTCCTTTATATTTCTTCGCTTCGGCGTCGTATATATGCTTGTGGTGGTTGTCTCCGCCGTTGGGCGTGAGTTGCTCCTGTTTGGGATGCTTTATTTATATTCTATGTTGTACCCATTTTCGGGGCTAGCTTTTACAAAGGAGGTGCTGCCGAAATTTTCAAGAAAGAAAACTAAAGTTAAAGATTTTACTTGAGATTTTCCGAATGTTTTAAATTATGTTTTTTCTCCGCTTATCCAGTTTTGGGTGGTTTAGATTTATGGGTTTCGGCTTACTTATGTTGCGTACGCCTGTAGACGTTACGTAGTTTAAGTGCCGGTTACGGGCCAAATTTTTGGGTCGTGACAAAGTTGGTATCAGAGCGCTAGGTTTTACCTTTCGGAGTGTAAGATGACCTTGGTATGATGGAGTAGGTAGCTTAAGCAGAGTAACGTAGCGTGTGTATGTTCCGCGGCATACTTACGACACGGTACTCCGCCTAAGTGACCTTAGGACTTATTGATTGAAATTCTTCCGTGATTTATATACAACCTTGTGATTCGATTTCCTTGTCCTTATCGAATCTTGTTTCAATTTCCAGCCTATATGCCACCGAAAACTACAAGGGCACAGAGAGCGGCCGCGAGGGCCGAGGTCAGAGTCGACTCGTCCGAGATGAGGACTGACCAGGGCGGTATGCCTGTTGTACCGGAGCACATTGCTATGTTAGGGGCTGGTATGCAGGACCTGCGCCAGATGATGGGGTCTTTAGTTGAGGCCATTCGAGCACAGGGGTAGGCCGTTGTTCCACCCGTTGTAGGGACCACGATGGTACCTACTGTTCCGGCAGTCACAGCTACAGCTCCAGAGGTTATCACCGTGTCACTGACAGAGTTCATGGGGCTGAGGCCTCCGGTTTTCACTGGCACAGATGTAGCCGAGGATCCACAGTCGTTTATCGACCGGATGGCCAGGATTTGTCATTCGCTCCGATGCTCCGACGCGAGATGGATGGAGTTTGCGACCTTCCGTCTGGAGGGTCTGGCCCAGAAGTGGTGTGAGTCCTTGGAGAGGGGCAAAGCCGCAGGTCTTGCTCCTATGACCTGGGCTTAGTTTTGTAGGGTTCCTAGGAACACTAATGAGGTCTCACAAGGCATCAACCATGCCAATTTGAAATTTTACGGTGCCGAGAAACCCTAGACTAGATCGTTAACTAGAATTTTAGGCGAAACAAATGCGAATAGTTAACAACTTAACTAAAAGAACGGAAATACAACCTTTGTAGATCCGGTTCTCCACCTCCATAGCTCCGTGATGAAGTCCCCTCACTGTCCAAAAGGAATCCCGGCCTCTAGCGTCAGCTACATCGGAGAAATGGGCGGGCTTGGTCGTCGGCTTCGATGCCGAAGATGATCTACGTCGAGGCATCACTAGATCAAGCTCCAACTTCACCAAGTTAAGAAACTTATGAAGAAAACACCCTATACTACTTGGCAAGAGGTAGAGGATGAAGAAATAGGAATTGGGTTCACTTTAGAATTGGATTTCTCACACTTTTGCTCAAATCACCATTGATGAAGCAAGCTTTTCTTCTTGTGAAGAAGAAGAAGAAGATGAATATGTTATGATAAGTTGTTTTCAAAATAGAAAATAAAAGAATACTTATCATAAACCAACCATGGTCAAGTGTAGAGAATTGACTAAGGTTAGATGAATGGTTAGGGTTAAACATGAAGACAAAATGGTCACTTGGTCAAAGCTTCATGAAGCTTCAACAAGCTTCAAGAAAGAAAGAAAGAAAGAAACCACTTTGTTTTCATTTGCCATTTCTTTTTAATCTAAATTAAAAAGATAAATGAATGATAAAATAAAAACCCTAACCATTTACTTAACCAAGGTTTAATTCTTTACATAAAAACCCTAGCAATAATGTATCATCAAACATGATACAATCAAGTGCACAAAAGTACATCACATATACAACTTGTGCAATGCAAGTGAGAAAATCCATTTAAAGTGAACCAATACTAGTTAATGCAAAGTAATATATCAAATATATAATTATGCATTAAATCATTAAATCAACACTTGATTTAATGATCCGGTCATATCGCATGTGACCGACTAATATCCAATGTATCGGCTTATCGAATCAATCCTTGATTCGATAACCAGGTTATATCGCATACAACCAATCGATACATTCATCGCGAGAATAGAATACAGTATCACATACTGGTATTATTCTCGGTCCCGCACATATCTCATATGCGCTCCTATTTCGTTTCGCTTGAGCCAGGAAACCTCTGTGTAGGACTCTAAAGACTCATCAAAACGCCGGCAGTAGGTGATGATCATATCAAACACCCACAAGCCGCAAGCGGTCTGCTAAACGTAACGGCCACCCGGGTATTGAGCGATCAGAAGATCGACGAGCCAGACCGCTCACACTCCTGTGAATCCAACCAGTAACACTTATCGTACAGTCCGGTCTCGTCGTCTGATATGTCGCATATCTCGCCTAGGGGTGGTAAACGTCAGACCCCAATAGCTCGATAAGTCGTGTCGATATGAGGTCTATAACAATTCGAGAAACTATTGGGAACACTTACCAGTAAATCTCAGCAACCCTGGCCAGGGATTTCCGGTTATAGCCAATCGAACACAGCGCAACATCAACCCCCTATACCGGGAGAGACGAATCCCCTCCTATCGCTCATTGCCTCCATGTGACTCGGGACTGTACCCAAAAACCACCGTTTTGCACACCCTCTTGGACGTGGTAAGGTGGAAATCAAAGCACAGTGGGAACCACACAAGACTCTATGACGATCTCGGGTCAACAGACTACTCTGTACCAGTGTCACCAGAGAACTGCCATCTGACGTGAGGTATAATACCATCTGGGAGTTCTCGGCGAGTCCGTCCAGTGTACCCAGTCTCCACTGAGCACCCGTATATCATCTCTGATGTCAAACACCAATGGATATGGGATCATCCATCGCCCATCTGTATGGGTCGAGAAGGTATACGCTAGTCTACTCTGGTATATCGATGCCCCGTCTCGATACACCCACGACTAGGGACCTTGAAGGATGTACTTATAGACTATCTGTCCCCACTAGTATGATCTGCATCATAGTCCAGGTAATCAAGTACACATCCTAAGGGCTTTACCAATATGTAACAGAGAGACAATCAGTGTACATATTAAGGTAAAGATCAACCAGATAGCATACTATCATGTCGAGCAAGAAAGTCCTCCCTATATATGTCCAAGCATCCACTGCAATATACATCCTATGTATAGTAATGGCCTCTAGGGCATACATATAACTAATAATCTCCCACTTGCACTAGGGCTATCTTATAGCAGTGGTTGTAGTATCTCATACTCAACCATCCCATAAAAGTCTCTCTCTGGGAAAAGACCTTTGTGAGTGGATCCGCCGTGTTGTCCTCTGAGTCTACTCTCCTTACCTAGATCACCCTGGAGATCAACTATCTCCATGATCAGGTGATGCTGCCTCAGAATACGCCTGGGTCACTGATGGGACGAACGTTCCTTGGCATAAGCCACAACTCCATTGTCACACAATGGGAGGAACTAAGTTCATCTCATGAACAAATATACATCCAGACTGCCTCTTTGGTAGCATCTTAAGTAGCGATGTATCCAGCCTTTATCGTCTAGTATGCCACGGTATCTAGCTTGGAACTCTTCCAACATACCGTCCCTTTAATGAGAGTAAAGACAATGCCTGCGACTGACTTTCAGTCGTCCTTATCACCCTGGAACCCTTCCAGTGATTCTCCCCAGGATCAGTTGATACCATCTCACTACAACTAGTGAGAATCCTAACATCCAATTAGATCTATCTCATAGATCCAAAACCCAGATTTAGGAGGTATCACTTTGATCCTATATGGAGAATCCTTGTGATAAGCGGAAATTGACCGAGCGTAGCATAGGAAACTCCGTCTCTATCAAGAGCATGTCATCCACGTACTCTATGAGGATCGTCACTATACTCCCTACTACCTTTTTGTATATACAAGGTTCATCTACCATTTTGATGATGTCAAACTCTTTGACTAACACATCAAAACAGATGTTCCAACTCCCCGATACCTGCTTTATCCTATAAACCATCTTGTACACGTTTCCGCTGCTCCCACTGTCTACGAAGCCCTCTGGCTGTGTACTTATAGACGTCCTCTTCTAAAACATCATTTAGAAAAGCAGTCATGGCACCCAACCGCCAGATATCGTAGTTATGGTATGTAGCCGTGGCAAGTAGGATCTGAATGGACATAAGCATAGCCACTTGAAAAGGTTTCATCATTATCCACGCCTGGTCGATGACGAAAAGCTTTAACAAGTCTAGCTTTGAAAGTCTCAACCTTTCCATTTACACCAAGTAATCTTCTCAAGATATACTTGCTCCTGATGGGGATTTAACCCTTCAGATATTGCAACCAAAGTCCATACTTTGTTGGTGTACATGGATTCCATCTCAGATAGCTAAGCATCCAGCCATTCTTACAGAGTCCCACTCCTGATGGCCAGCTCGAAACTAGTTGAGTCATCATCTCATGATACAATCCTTGCTCCCACTGTCATAGAGTAACCGAAGTATCTCTCAGGTGGGTGAGGAACCCTACTAGATCGGCGGAGAGGTCGAGGTTCGTTGGAATCTACTGAATCCTTGGTACTATCAAATCATCAGCTGCAGTTTGTATAGCTGGAACATTTCCAGTTGTACATAACAGATCTTGCCTCGAGCTTGTCCGGATTTTGCTTTTAGACATAGGCCGGACAGCCCCAAATCTTAACCAACTTAAGATGTGGGCTCTTCCCTTTCCATATCACATATGAAGTGGTAGGCAACTGATTTGATTCGAACCGTATTCAATAGGTATGCAGCTTCTCAAGTGCATAACTCCCATAAGGAAATAGGTAACTCAGTAGTACTCATCATAGAGCACACCTAATCACATAGGGTGTTATCGCTCCGCCCCGATATTCCATCGTGCTATGGTGTATACGGAGGAGTAATGCTGATAGAGAATCTCATTCTCCTTTAGAAAAGTCCAAGAATTTCGTGCTCAACTATTCTCCTCCTTAATCTCATCAAAGGACATAATACTTATACCCGTATTTTGGTTCTCTACTTCTAACTTATATTCTGTGAATATCTCAAAAGGTTCGGACTTGTGTTTCAACAGGAACATACGTCTGAATCAAAAGAGATCATCAGAGAATTTAATGAAGTATAAAGAACCGGTCTTGGCAAATGTAGACAGGGGACCTACATACATCAACATGTATCATCCCAAGAGTTCACTAACTCTTTCTCTGTTTCCAGTAAACGGAGCTATGGTCATCTTATCTCTGTGACATGACTGGCAAGTTTCACAAGATGTAAATTCAAACTTATTTAAATATGCATCTTCATGTAACTTCAGCTAGTCGGGTCGCATTGATATGACCTAGTCTACAATGCCTCAAGTAGGATTCGTTCATTTCTGAACTCCTCCTCTTGTGTGTGTTCCGTATACTAAGAACTGTAGTTTGATTTAGAACATCAATGCTTTTAGATAACGTGCCTGATCCGATCAACTTTTGATATAGGAAATGTTCAAAACATTATCCAACTATACAAAATTTTATCATTTCTTTACTAATAAAGAGATTGATCTGATTTTGTATATCAGGTTCGGTATCTAATAACATTCGTTCAGAATCAATGTATTTGGAATACAGGGTGACAGTGACCAACAGACTTGGCTGCAACACTTGCCCCGTTTTCTGGCTCATGAAACTTATCACCCGTTCTCAGTTCTCTACCTAGCTGTATCCCTATGTAACAGATTACATATCTGGGATCCTGATCCGGTATCATATACCAAGGATGCGGAGGATACTGAGAAACAGTTCTTTGTAACGAACATACCCGAAGATGATGCATCAACATGCACTCTCTTCGTTTGGGCGGCACGAAAAATCTGGTATTCCCCAATTTCCTACTCTGTCTTATAACAATTATAAGTTGGAGCGGGACCAACGTTCCCCAGCTCAGTATAACAAGCGGGTTCGGTCAATAATCCGTAATATTATCTTGATTAAGGCATGACATGGTCGCTACCTGGAGAGAGAGAGAAGAAAACACTCAGCGTATGCTCTTGCAAGATCAGATTGGTTATTATTTTATCTAATCAGGATGGCTCCCACTGTTTTTTATCAAATCTTCCTTCAAACCCTAAAAGAAAAGACTAGCCGGGATTAATTACACACTACAAGTTCGCCAATCTTTCAGCCAGGCCAGTGTCGATACTTTGAGGGAGGTCCCCCGTGCTTTCGCACGAACCTAATTAATGTAAACCTCGTTTTCCCAGAGGCGTAACCTCGTTAACACCTTTCTAGACACCTACTTGATTAGCTAATTGTAATGTGTAAAACTCTCCCAGGAGTAACTCTTACTTGCAGCGGGTATCGGGATCCAACTATCTCATAGAAGGTATGCAATCTCATTGCAAATTTCAACACTTGAAATTCCCGATAATATTTTGCCCCTAACCTCCTATGACCTTGACAAAGGCCAACAAACCATAGGATGCTAGTCAAGTTCAACCCGTCATTTCCTGATTGAATTAAACCCACCCGCACGGCCCTTGACAAATGCCAACAAGGTCGCACGACTACCCTAATCCAATCTGCATCATATGCATAAGCAGATAGGCACCAGTCAGCTACCGCACACTACGCCTTGACAAAGGCCAACAAACGTAGCACGAATACTAACTACTACTTATCTGAAATGATGGAGGGCTACGACAGGTTTTTCTGAAAACCTATTGCGTAATGAACTTGATATCGTTGTAGAATCAAATGATTTTAAAATGGAGTGCTTTTGAGGCTTTTCTAGTTTTGCTAAAGGGGTCACTCCCGGTGAAGGGATCGTCGGCCCTTTCCTCGTCGAATGAGGTGCGGGATATATCATATATATCACTGTGCAAAGCAAAACTCTTAAAAGCAATCAAAAAGACAAACCGAGGGTTGTAGCATCTGCCAGTTATTGCTAAAGGAGTCACTCCCGGTGAAGGGATCTCGGTCCTTTCCTTATCGAATAAGGTGCAGGATATATCATATATACCGCTGTGCAAAGCAAGAACTGTAGCTACCTGTTTTATTTTGAAATTCGATTCTACAACATCTTTAGGTTTCTTTTATTTCATTAATCATATTAATGAAGTCCTATCATTTAAATACCTAAACATCACAGATAAATACGACGTACACTTATGCCATCCACATTCGCCTCGATGTCCCCTCGTGCACCGTTAGGTTAGGTAACTAACGGCAGAGCAGGGCAGGGCTAGCGCGGGTGTAAAACATAAGTAACATCTATATAATATATCATATATACTATATACAGTATCTATCACAGAACATCACATGATCACATCACAGATATCGCAGCAGAAGAAACATATGAAATATTGGATATACTAGGACGTCCGTGTTTTCAATACGAGCCAGTATAAAACACGGATTCCACGGTCGTGATGAATAGCCAAACCCACACCCCTAGACCCCTACGAGAGCGGCAAGCAACCCTACCCATTCTGGAGTTAGGAGACCCGGACTCGACTCCTCGAGTTGGTCTCCCACTGGACTCCAGAACCCGGTTACTTGTGCTCCCCTCCTTGGGTCTATCCTAGTGCGGAAAAGTAAATAATATACAAAGGGTGACATCTTCCGCAACCTGGAAGTGTCCCAATAAAAGAATATTACATACAAGTTTTTACATGAATGAAAATGAAAAACACCCATCTCACATAAAACCCCCGGCTATTCAAACACGACGATCCAATATAACATATCCAGCAACACATAACATCACATGTCATCAACGTAAGTAAATATGCGCATCCCAATTGTCGTTGACATATAGCAACGAAAACGGCGATATCACATATTACACTTACGGTCACAGAAAAGAAAGTGTAAAACTACAACAGTTGGAATCCGCAACCTGCATAGACATCGCATGCCTAATCAAATGAATTCCTTAGACATCGCATGCCTGACAATTATAAACCCCGCATTTTAGTCTCATTATCGAAAACACTTTTCAATATCAAGTCGGGCAATTCAACAGGATTCCCGACATCCTGATCGAATAGTCGTCGCAAACTTCAGTAGACGGCCGCACCCCCTATGCCGTCGACGAAGTGCACCAAGGCGGAACACCGCTGCCGCGAGCACCCGAACGGATGCTTTCGGCGACGGGGTTCTCCTACAGTCACTTGGTCGGGCTATGGAGTGTAGCAGTCTATTAAGTTTACCCGGCGAGTATCCGCGTACGCTACGTGATTGCGACGGACTTTTGATCGCATCAAAATTCCGTAGCAACCGATCAAGTGAGACTAAAATGCTATGTTTATAACATTCATTCAGTTATCTCATAACTGTTTGTGAATTCCAATTATTGTATCACATTCCAGATAAATAGAAAATGTTAAATTTTCCGATCGAGCAATCGAATACCCAAGTTTTCCCGAAAGAGATCAACACATGAAACAAGTTTAAAAACATCCAGTTCATGCCTCAGTACCGACGGTCCAGCCGTAGAAGGGTCAAGCCAACGCCTCACATGTGGTACGCCGTACTGCCCCAAACCCTAAGGTTCAAAGGGCAGTTCAAGACGGTCACATAATCGCGTTAAGGTTTGTTGTCTTCTAGAGGGTCCATCGCGTTACTTGCACTACTTAGAACGTCTTTAAACCATGGAAAGATCCAACACTTGGAAATTTCCCGACAGGGGAAAAGGTGGGCATTTATATCCGATCGAACTTTTTAACATATTCTAAAATTATCCGGAAAGCCACATAGACAAAGTTAGACAATCCGATCGAAATACCGAGTCCCTAATACAACCCAGAAAACTCAACTCATGAGTGAATTTTAAAAATTCCCATAAAACTCAGCATTTAAATAAAGAAGTTACTGTGCAAAAATGGTTGACTGAAGAGACTAAATGGGCGCGGAACCGCCGCAATAGGCGGCTAATGCCGTGGATCCGCCGCGCTTTAGACAGATCATTAGGTAATTTTTGCACCGTAATTCTTAGAATTTCCCGCTGAATTTTTTAAGCATTTTTAATTTGGAAAAAACCACTTTTTCAGAAAAAGTCTAGAGAGGGTTAAAAGTTAGGGTTTCGGGGTTCGATCGGGTTTCTAATATCGTCTACGCATCGCCTAAGGCTCTAGCTAGGCTCTGATACCACTGTAGGGTTCCTAGGCACACTAATGAGGTCTCACAAGGCATCAACCATGCCAATTTGAAATTTTACGGTGCCGAGAAACCCTAGACTAGATCGTTAACTAGAATTTTAGGCGAAACAAATGCGAATAGTTAACAACTTAACTAAAAGAACGGAAATACAACCTTTGTAGATCCGGTTCTCCACCTCCATAGCTCCGTGATGAAGTCCCCTCGCTGTCCAAAAGGAATCCCGGCCTCTAGCGTCGGCTACATCGGAGAAATGGGCGGGCTTGGTCGTCGGCTTCGATGCCGAAGATGATCTACGTCGAGGCATTACTAGATCAAGCTCCAATTTCACCAAGTCAAGAAATTTGTGAAGAAAACACCCTATACTACTTGGCAAGAGGTAGAGGATGAAGAAATAGGAAGTGGGTTCACTTTAGAATTGGATTTCTCACACTTTTGCTCAAATCACCATTGATGAAGCAAGCTTTTCTTCTTGTAAAGAAGAAGAAGAAGATGAATATGTTATGATAAGTTGTTTTCAAAATAGAAAATAAAAGAATACTTATCATAAACCAACCATGGTCAAGTGTAGAGAATTGACTAAGGTTAGATGAATGGTTAGGGTTAAACATGAAGACAAAATGGTCACTTGGTCAAAGCTTCATGAAGCTTTAACAAGCTTCATGAAAGAAAGAAAGAAAGAAACCACTTTGTTTTCATTTGCCATTTCTTTTTAATCTAAATTAAAAAGATAAATGAATGATAAAATAAAAACCCTAACCATTTACTTAACCAAGGTTTAATTCTTTACACAAAAACCCTAGCAATAATGTATCATCAAACATGATACAATCAAGTGCACAGAAGTACATCACATATACAACTTGTGCAATGCAAGTGAGAAAATCCATTTAAAGTGAACCAATACTAGTTAATGCAAAGTAATATATCAAATATATAATTATGCATTAAATCATTAAATCAACACTTTATTTAATGATCCGGTCATATCGCATGTGACCGACTAATATCCAATGTATCGGCTTATCGAATCAATCCTTGATTCGATAACCAGGTTATATCGCATACAACCAATCGATACATTCATCGCGAGAATAGAATACAGTATCACATACTGGTATTATTCTCGGTCCCGCACATATCTCATATGCGCTCCTATTTTGTTTCGCTTGAGCCAGGAAACCTCTGTGTAGGACTCTAAAGACTCGTCAATACGTCGGCAGCAGGTGATGATCATATCAAACACCCACAAGCCGCAAGCGGTCTGCTAAACGTAACGGCCACCCGGGTATTGAGCGATCAGAAGATCGACGAGCAAGCCCGCTCACACTCCTGTGAATCCAACCAGTAACACTTACCGTACAGTCCGGTCTCGTCGTCTGATATGTCGCATATCTCGCCTAGGGGTGGTAAACGTCAGACCCCAATAGCTCGATAAGTCGTGTCGATATGAGGTCTATAACAATTCGAGAAACTACTGGCAACACTTACCAGTAAATCTCAGCAACCCTGGCCAGAGATTTCCGGTTATAGCCAATCGAACACAGCGCAACATCAACCCCCTATACCGGGAGAGACGAATCCCCTCTTATCGCTCATTGCCTCTATGTGACTCGGGACTGTACCCAAAAACCACCGTTTTGCACGCCCTCTTGGACGTGGTAAGGTGGAAATCAAAGCACAGTGGGAACCACACAATACTCTATGACGATCTCGGGTCAACAGACTACTCTGTACCAGTGTCACCAGAGAACTGCCATCTGACGTAAGGTATAATACCATCTGGGAGTTCTCGGCGAGTCCGTCCAGTGTACCCAGTCTCTACTGAGCACCCGTATATCATCTCTGATGTCAAACACCAATGGATATGGGATCATCCATTGCCCATCTGTATGGGTCGAGAAGGTATACGCTAGTCTACTCTGGTATATCGATGCCCCGTCTCGATACACCCACGACTAGGGACTTTGAAGGATGTACTTATAGACTATCTGTCCCCACTAGTATGATCTGCATCATAGTCCAGGTTGTCAAGTACACATCCTAAGGGCTTTACCAATATGTAACAGAGAGACAATCAGTGTACATGTTAAGGTCAAGATCAACCAGATAGCATACTATCATGTCGAGCAAGAAAGTCCTCCCTATATATGTCCAAGCATCCACTACAATATACATCCTATGTATAGTAATGGCCTCTATGGCATACATATAACTAACAAGTTTGTGATGGTGTTTCTCGCAAGTTTTCTTCCACCGAGCGTCAGGGATGTGCGAGCGCGCAGATTCAAGTCGTTACGCCAGACTCCAGGGATGACGGTGGCTGAGTACGATGTACTGTTTACCGAGCTAGCTGTGTATGCTCCGTATTTGGTTGCTACTGAGGAGATGAGGGTGAAGAGGTTTGTTCGAGGACTGCTTACCCAGCTGTTCCTTGCCAGCAGTATTCAGCATTGTGACACGTATGCGGCAGCGGTGGATGTAGCCCTTTTGGTGGAGGAGCGTCTTTCTGAGTCGTCGGTTATTCCGGAACCAAAGAGGGCTTATACTGGTATAGCAGTCCAGAGGCAGAGGTTTAGACCCCGAGACAGAGGTCGTTCAGGCACGGGGAGTAGCGAAGATGTGGGACATGGCCAGTTGTTCAGCGATTTTTCCCAGGAGGGTCAGCAGTCGACGCATGGGTGTTTTGGGTGTGGCAGTTTACAACATCTCGTTAGGGATTGTCCCGAGATACGCTAGAGAGGGGAAGCTGTTCCCCAGGTACCTTACCACCTTCTCCGCCTCAGAGAGCGTTGCCTCTTATGTCTGTTGTTACGCCGCGTCAGACTCCTGCTCAGAGAGGTCGTGGTCGTGGTGGTTTTGTGCCGAGAGGACGAGGTGGCGGAGGCAGAGGACACCCAGTAGCCAGTAGTGGGCAGGCTCGAGTTTTTGCCTTGACTCACCAAGACGTGCAGGCGTCCAATGCAGTGGTTTCAGGTATCCTTTCTGTATGTTCTTTTAATGCACATGTTCTTTTTGATCCGGGAAATACGCATTCGTATGTTTCTACGCACTTCGTGCCGAGGTTAGGCCGAGAGTCATGTTTGCTAGATCAGCCTCTTGTCGTGACTACTCCTGTTGGAGAGTCGTTTGTTGCGTGACACGTGTTATGGTCGTGTGCTGTCCGTATAGGTGATAGAAATCTGTCCGTCGACTTGATCCTTCTTGAGATGTTAGACTTCGACGTTCTGCTGGGCAAGGACTGGTTAGCTACTTGCTACGCGTCCGTGGACTGCCGCGAGAAGACTATTAGGTTTTGTTTTCCCGGCGAGTCAGTGTTTATTGTGTAGGGGGACCGTGGTGCCGCCCCTCACAGTTTGATTTCTGTCCTTTGCGCTAGTCGGCTTTTGAGGAGGGATGTCGGAGATTCTTGGCTTTCATTCATGATACCGGAGCCACAGTGGAGTCGTTGGACCGGGTTCCTACCGTGCGAGAGTTTCTTGACGTCTTTCCCGATGAGTTACCTGGGTTGCCGCCAGAGCGCGATATTGAGTTTTGCATTGATCTGATTCCCGGCGTGGGGCCTATTTCTATACCGCCTTACCGGATGGCTCCGGTGGAGCTTAGAGAGCTTAAAGATCAATTTCAAGAGTTTCTTGATAGGGCACTTGTGCGTCCGAGTGTTTCGCCGTGGGGAGCTCCTATTCTGTTCGTCAAGAAGAAGGACGACAGTTTGAGGTTGTGTATCGATTATCGTCAATTGAACCGAGTTATGGTACAGAATAGGTATCCTTTACCTCGCATTGACGATTTATTTGATCAGCTCCAGGGTGTGAAACATATTTCTAAGATTGATTTGCGTTCGGGTTTTCATCAGTTGCGAATTCGGAATGATGACATTCCGAAGACTGCTTTTCATACGCTATGGGTATTATGAGTTTCTGGTGATGTCGTTCGGACTCACCAATGCGCCAACAGCGTTCATGGATCTGATGAACCAGATTTTCAGGCCGTTCCTCAACCAGTTTATTATTGTGTTTATTGATGACATACCGGTCTACTCTAGGAGTCGTGAGGACCATGAGCAGCACTTGAGAATTGCTTTGCAGATTTTGAGAGAGCACCGGCTGTATGCTAAATTCTCAAAGTGCGCATTTTGGCTTGATAGAGTTGACTTCCTGGGTCATGTGGTGACGGGTGACGGTATTCTTGTGGACCCGAGGACGATCGAGGCTGTGCAGCTTTGGCCCAGACCTGTATCGGTGACTGAGGTCCACAGCTTTTTGGGTTTAGCTGGTTATTATCGCCGTTTTGTGCAGGATTTCTCGAGTATCGCTGCACCGCTGACTAGACTGGCCCGGAAAGGGGTTCCTTTTCTTTAGGCTGATGCATGCGAGCAGAGTTTTCAGCAGCTGAAGACTCGATTGACGACAGCACCAGTTCTATCTATACCTTTTGGATCGGGCGGCTATGTTTTTTATTGTGATGCTTCTCCAGTGGGGCTCGGTTGTGTTTTAATGCAGCATGATAGAGTGATTGCTTATGCTTCTAGGCAGCTGAAGAAGCACGAGCAGAATTACCCCACTCACGATCTTGAGATGGCCGCGGTGGTCTTTGCGTTGAATAGTTAGAGACACTACTTGTACGGGGAGTCGTGTCAGATCTTCACGGATCACAAGAGCTTGAAGTACATCTTCCAGCAACGGGATCTAAATCTGAGATACCGCCGTTGGATAGAACTAGTGAAGGATTATGATTGTGAGATCCTTTATCACCCGGGCAAGGCGAATGTGGTAGCTGATGCTTTGAGTCGTAGGCCCGGGGATAGCTTGTCCCAGTTGAGCGCAGTTCAGCGACAGTCTTCTGCAGATTGGCAGCTCTTATGCGATGGTAGAGTACAGTTCGAGTTCACTTCCACTGGGGGACAGCTTGCTTATGTCCACTCCCGTCCACTACTTTTTGATCGTATCCATGAGGCGCAGCCCAGTGATGACCGTTTGTCTGAGATTCTTGAGCTTGTTCGGCAGGGTAGGGTTTCGGAGTTCATGATTGATGACCAGGGCGTGCTACGATGCGGGACTCGCTTATGTGTACCAGATGGTGATGGGTTGAGACACAAGATCTTAGAGCAGGCATATCAGTCGGCCTTTAGCGTTCATCCAGGTTCCACCAAGATGTACCGTGACTTAAGAGATTTTTACTGGTGGGAAGGGATGAAGCGCTATATTTCAGACTTCGTTTCGAGGTGCCTGACTTATCAGCAAGTCAAGGCTGAGCATCAGAGACCGGCTGGAGAGTTGCAGCTTTTACCCGTTCCGGAGTAGAAATGGGAGGAGATTTCCATGGACTTCATTGTGGGTCTACCCAGGACCAGTCGAGAGTATGACTCCATTTGGGTGATTATTGACCGGTTGACGAAAGCGGCTCACTTCCTTCTAGTGAAGACCACTTTCGGTTATGCTCAGTATGCTCAGTTGTACATAGATGAGATTGTGCGTTTGTACGGTGTTCCCACATGCATCGTATCTGACAGAGGCACCCAGTTTACTAGCCATCTTTGGCAGAAGCTTCAGGAAGCTTTGGGTACCCGGTTGAAGTTTTAGCACCGCTTTTGATCCACAGACCGATGGTCAGTCGGAGCGGACTATACAGACTCTGGAGGATATGCTTAGGGCGTGTGTGCTTGATTTTGGTGGCAGTTGGAATCGTCACTTGCCGTTGATTGAGTTCTCCTACAACAATAGCTTTCAGGAGACTATTCAGATGGCACCTTTTGAGGCTTTGTATGGTAGGAAGCGTCGATCGCCAGTCTGTTGAACCGAACTCAGTGAGAGTAGGGTTTTGGGACCCCAGCTAGTTCAGGAGACTACGGAGAAGGTCCAGTTGATTCAGGACAGGATGAGAGCGGCCCAGTGCAGGCAGAAGTCTTATGCCGACCGTCGTCGTCACAGACTTGAGTTCGCAGTGGGGGATCATGTATTCCTGAGGATTTGTCCGATGAAAGGCGTTATGCGATTTGGGAAGAGGGGGAAGCTCAGTCCCAGATTTGTAGGTCCTTTTGAGATCCTTGAGCGAGTGGGTTATGTTGCTTATCGTTTGGCGCTCCCGCCTAGCTTTCCGGATGTTCACCCCGTTTTCCATGTGTCGAGACTTCGTAGATACGATCATGATCCAGCACCAGACCGTTCAACTTGAGCGTGATCTTTCATTCATCGAGCAGCCGGTAGTTATTTTGGATCGGCAGGTGAAGAAACTTCGGTCAAAGATCTTGCCGTCTGTGAAGGTTCTTTGGCGTATTCCTACTAGTGAGGAGATCACTTGGGAGGCCGAGTAGCGAGATGCGGAAGAAATTCCCTCATCTCTTTGAAGGTACGCTTAGTATGAAATTTTAATTCGGGGACAAATTTCTTTAGGAGTGAGATTGTAATACCTTAGAATGTGTTTTGTGTTATTTAAGCGATAATGGGGGGTTTTAGAGAAAAGTTTACCAAATCGGTTTCCTCACATTTTATAATAATTGATTAATATTTTATTATTTAATTATTTTGGCTTGCACGCACACGTGTATGTTAATGTGAGGGTTAGTTAGTGTTAACCTTATTTGCAACCATGACATCTTAAGTTAAACTTTGTTCCAATTTAACCTTTACCTTAAACTTTTCATTTATACTTGTGAGAAATATCTCTTTGGATTGAGAAGAGGTGGCTAGTGAGTCATGAGAGTTATTAATGAGAGCAATTAATGGAGGTGAGGAGAGAGTAAGCTTAGGGTTATAGTTCACCCTACACTTACCTCTCACTCTTTATCTCTCTCACCCTCTCTTTCGCTCGCAATCTATTTCTCTCAATTATTTTCCTATCTCTTTTGACTCTCAACTGAAAGCTTAACTCTTCATCACAAATCTTCACAAAAACTTGATCTAATCTCACCAAAACACTTCAAAAGTCTTTCTTTTGCCTCTATGATCACTTGGAGCTTGGAAAGCTAGGATCTTGTGAGCAAGTGTTAATAAGTATAATCCCTAAACTGTTAAATAGGAGTTTTTATGATGTGTAGCTCGTTGGTTCTTGTGTAGAACACTTTAATTATCGTTTCGTGCAAATATCGTAATTTTAGTGTCATTTTAGAGCCTCTGTGATCTGCTGTGACCTGAGATTTTTGCTGTTTGGCTAAATAAGGTAGTAGTGTTGTACCAGTGACCATAGGATTCCACCTGAAACACGAGACCCACCCTACCGGTTTTGGCCGGCGACTCGAGGAAAAATCCGGCGACCTCAGATTTAGAAGGGGGTTTTGGGATTGGGTTTTGTTGGGTAGCTGTCTGCTGTGGTTTAGGGGTGTTTGGTACTGTTTGATTTTTGAGTGTTTACAGTATGCAAAATCTGGGATCGTTTTCCTATAATCTAGGGTTTTGAGTCCGCGTGTTACGTTATCCGACACGGATCGTGATCTTCTGTAGCTGCTGCACTTGGGTTGGTTTCATAGTGTCGCCACGCACGTTAGCCACTAGACGGACACTTGTGAGTTAGTTTAAAGTTGGTGCGTCGGTTAAAACGTAGTTTTACGTGATATTGGTCGATTTCTGAGATTTTTGCACTGGCTATGTTTTGTGAAATTTTAGGATCGCAAGCGGGGACTTCGGACGCAGCGAATATAGGGAAGCATGTGGTCAGATTTTTGTAGCTCGTGATCATCGGTGAGTAGATTTAACATCTACGGGAAAATCGCCCGTATGGTGTTATACTTCAGGGCTGGATTATGATATGATAGCTGCATGTTATTCGCATATGAGTTGATTGCATATGAATGTCATTGCATGTATTACCTGTTGTACCTTGACTTGTACCTTTTGGACACAACACCATTACTGACGGTTCATGTTGCACAAGCACTAATTTGTATGCTACACCCACACCGTCGGTAATTCCCATGACATGCACAACCCATTTACATACGTGATATTTTATTGGATAGGGATAATTGAGACAGTGACTCTTATTCCATTGTGCATATGAGATACAGCTGACAATTTTATATACGTGATATTGCATTGGATAGGGATAGTTGAGATAGTGACTCTTATTCCATTTCATGTATACCTTGCTATAGCTACATGTACATCATGCATACCTACTGATATGTACACCCACACATTTTTCTATAGCTGTATATACCCCTAAGTGGTATTGTATTGACATGTGATATTGAGACGTTGATTATTGTACTATTTCTCTTATGAAATGCATCATACCTACTTGCTTACATGTAGATACTTATACCTTGTTACAGTTATATGTACACCTTATATGATGCTGCACTTGATTTCGGAGGTTTTTGGAACCGCATGATATATTTTAAAGCTGGATTTATCTAAAAGAGCGGTTTTCCCTTGATATGCTCATATTGCTGTTTTATGTTGCATATATCAGTTTTTCATGGATTTACGCATTGAGATATGGATTTCATGTGATTTATGGATTTAAGAACCATGGGGGCATTTCGAGAAACTATGTATTGTTTGAAAACCCGGTTTCTCTTGATATGATATTTCAGTGCGTCCACCATGATATTTCTCGGTTATGAGATTTATGATATTTACCCGATGCGAGGAGTGAGTGGGCCGTGTGCGGGTACATGGTGGAGCCCGGTATGGTTCCCCTCGGCAAGAAGTTCGCAAATGATAGGCGATGAGCTTGGAAGGCCGGGCAATTACCTACCGGTATAGTTTTTGGACTCGGCGGTTATCGTGGGGATACCGACCGGAGTGATGTACGACATGTCATCAGGGCCATTCGTGGGGATAGCGCCTGAGATATGATGATTTACGTGTCAATGCTAGACACGGGTTTCATGATTTTTCGTATCGTCGGTGGACATACGTGGTTGATATCCTCATATATTTACATGCATATGTTTTCATGATATTTTCGGGTGTTGATGTTTGACACTCAGGTTCCATGAGACTTACAGGATACGAGGGCCGATCTGAGGATGCGGTGTCTGAGGATTTTGGGATTTGATGTGTCAGTGAGGGACACTGGTGTTTTTCCATGCGGATGATTTTTGCATGAGGTCTCATTATATCATCCCACATTCAGGATTATGTTGATATGCATTACTTCATGTAGTTGTTGTACCCTGATGATGTACCTTTACATGATTGTTGCATATTCATATTGTTAGTTATATATATGCCCTAGAGGCCATTACTGTACATACGATGTATATTGTAGTGGATGCTTGGACATATATATAGGGAGGACTTTCTTACTCGACATGATAGTATGCTATCTTGTTGCTCTTTATCTTAACGTGTACACTGATTGTCTCTATGTTACATGTTGATAAAGCCCTTAGGATGAGTACCTGACCACCAGGACTATGATGCAGATCATACTAGTGGGGACAGTGTAGTCGCAAAGTACATCCTTCAAATGTTCCTAGTCGTAGGTGTATCGAGACAGGGCATCGATATACCAGAGTAGACTAGCATATGCTTCTCGACCCATGCAGATGGGCGATGGATGATCCCATATCCATTGGTGTTTGACATCAGGGACAGTATACGGGTGCTCAGTGGAGACTGGGTACACTGGACGGACTCGCCGAGAACTCCCAGATGGTATTATACCTATCGTCAGATGGCAGTTCTCTGGTGACACTGGTACATGTTAGTCTGTAGACCCAAGATCATCATAGAGTCTTGTGTGATTCCCACTGTGCTTTGATTTCCATCATACCATGTCCAAGAGGGCGTGCAAAACGGCAGCTTTTGGTACAGTCCCGAGTCACATGGAGGCAATGAGCGATAGGAGGGGTTTCGTCTCCCCCGGTATAGGGAGTTGATGTTGCGCTGTGTTCGATTGGCTATAACAGGAAGTCCTTGGCTAAGGCAGCTTCAGAGATATACTGGTAAGTGTTATCAATAGTTTCTCGACCCGTTATGAGTCTCATATCGACACGATTTATCGAGTTACTGGGGTCTGACGTTTACCACCCTAGACGAGATATGCGACATATCAGACGAAGAGACCGGACTGTACGGTAGTGTTACTGATTGGATTCGTAGGAGTGTGAGCAGGCTTGCTTGTTGATCTTCTGATCACTCAATACCCGGGTGGCCGTTACGTTTAGCAGACCGCTTGCGGCTTGTGGGTGTTTGATATGATCATCACCTACTGCCGGCGTATTGATGAGCCTTTAGAGTCCTACACAGGGGTTTCCTGGCTCAAGCGAAATGAGGTAGGAGCATATATGTGATATGCGCGGGACCGAGATTGATACGATATGAGATACCGTATTCTATTCTCGCGATTCGTGACATTGATCGGTTGTATGCGATATAGCCGGGTTATCGGATCAAGTGTTAATTCGATAAGTTGTTACACATAATATTAGTCGGTTATAGCCGGATTATTAAATCAAGAGTTGATTTAATAATTTAATGTATAATTATATATTTGATATATTACATTACATTAACTAGTATTTGCTCACTTAAGATTTATTTTCTCACTAGATTGTGCACATTGTTTATATGTGATATATGCAAGTGTACATGTTTGTATCATGCTTGATGATACATACAAGTTGGGTGTATGAGACTTAAACCAAATCAAGGTTAAATTAGGGTTTACTTATTACCTAAAGAATAGCAAAAGAGAGGAGACTTTGGTCAAAGTTATCAAGCTTGATGAAGCTTGTAGAACTTTGACAAAGTCCACTCTTTTGTCATTCCTTAGGATATTTTCCTTAACCCAAACCTTAACCTTAGCCTTGGGTTTATTCTCTACATGAATTAAGCATGAGGGCTTAACTCAACCATGGGTGATATAATTCATTTGGATGAATTATTCACTTGAGTTTTTCTTCATCATCTTCTTCCTCCTCAATAGCTTACTAGCTCTAATGGTGGAATGAGAAAAGTGTGAGAAAATCAATTCTAAAGTGAGTCCACTTCCTACTTTATCATCCTCTACTACTTGCAATGTACTATAGGGTGTTCTCTTCACAAAATTCATGACCTAGTGAAGGAATAGCTTGAGTTAATGTCTCCCTGACGTAGATCATCTTCGGCCTCGAAGTCTTCAAAGCAAGCACGTTCGTTTCTTCTACGGAGCCTCTCTAGAATCCGGAGTTTGCGATCGCAGCGAAGGGGACTACTACACGGAGCTATTTGAAGTGAAAGACCGGTCTACAAAGGTTGTATTCCCTGCTCTCTTTTCATATTGCAAAGTGTTTGCATATAGTTATCCGTATGTTTCTAGTTAACGATTCTAGTTAGGGTTATCTAAATCGGCAAAATTTTAATTTGGCATGGACGATGCCTTCCGAAACCTTGATGCCGTCATAGGTAACCCTTCACATATTGCCATAGTTATGCTATCAGATTACATGCGATAGATTTATCGTTGTTCGTGCATACTTGCGATTACAGTATGATGTTATTTTCTATTCACGAGTTGGCAACTCACCCCTGTTGTGCCACAGTGTTTTGCAGGGCTTACCCTCAGAGTAGTCGCGGCAGGGCGTCTTATCATTTCTACTTTTGCGGATACCGCTACGGTTGGCTTTGAGACCTTTGCTTTTAGGTGGGTTTGCGGTTATCCGTTTATGTACTTTGGATATCTTTTTCTTGGATCTAGTATTCTCCATCTACCACTTATTGTATTTGACTTAGAAACGAGTTGTGAGGATTCGGTGTTGTATATATTTTGGTGACTTTGGGTGCCGTGCTCATAGGAGCCGGTCTTGTTGTAAAGTTTTACTTCTTTATGCAGTTTTCCTTTATATTTCTTCGCTTCAGCTTCGTATATATTCTTGTGGTGGTTGTCTCCGCCGTTGGGCGTGAGTTGCTCCCATTTGGGATGCTTTATTTATATTCTATGTTGTAGCCATTTTCGGGGCTAGTTTTTACAAAGGAGGTGCTGCCGAAATTTTCACGAAAGAAAACTAAAGTTAAAAATTTTACTTGAGATTTTCCGAATGTTTTAAACTATGTTTTTTCTCCGTTTATCCATTTTTGGGTGGTTTAGATTTCTGGGTTTCGGCTTACTTAAGTTGCGTACGCCTGTAGATGTTACGTAGTTTAAGAGCCGGTTACGGGCCAAATTTTTGGGTCATAACAGATATACTAGGATTTCCGTGTTTTAAATTAAGCCAGTATAAAACAAGGATTCCACGGTCGTGATGAATAGCCAATCCCACACCCCTAGACCCCTACGAGAGCAACAAGCAACCCTACCAATTCTAGAGTTAGGAGACCCGGTCTCGACTCCTCGAGATGGTCTCCCTCTGGACCTTAGAACCCGGTTACTTATGCTCCCCGCCTTGGGTCTATCCTAATGCGGAAAAGTAAATAATATACAATGGTGACATCATCTTCAACCCGGAAGTGCCCCAATAAAAGAATATTACATACAATGAATTTTACATGAATGAAAATGAAAAACTCTCATCTCACATAAAACCCCCGGCTATTCAAAACACGATGATCCAATATAATATATCACAGCAACACATAACATCACATGTTATCAACGTAAGTAAATATGCGTATCCCAGTTGTCGTTGACATATAGCACCGAAACCGGCGATACACTACATATTATACTTACGGTCGCAGAAAAGAAAGTGAAAACTACAATAGTTAGAATCCGCAACCACCTTAGATATCATAAACCCAACGTATCACATACTTTGGATTTCATGCCTAACCAAATGAATTCCTGAGACATCGCATGCCTAATAATTATAAACCCCGCATTTTAGTCTCGATCTCGAAAATACTTTTCAATATCAAGTCGGGTAATTCAACAAGATTCCCAACATTCTGATCGAATACTCGTCGGAAACTTTAGTAGACGGCCGCACCCCCCGATACTGTCGACGAAGTGCACTTAGGCGGAACACCACTGCCGTGACACCCGAACGGATGCTTTTGGCGATGGGGTTCTCCTACAGTCACTTGGTCGGGGCTATGGGGCGTGGCTATCTATTAAGTTTACCCGGCGAGTATCCGCGTACGCTACGTGATTGCGACGGACTTTTGATCACATCAAAATCCCGTGGCAACCGATCAAATGAGACTAAATTGCTAGATTTATAACATTCAAATTAGTTATCTCATAACTACATTTGTGGATTCCAAATATTGTAACCCATCACATGATACCCCAACGAACGTTAAAATTTTTGATCGATTCATCAAAGTCCCACAATTTCGTGACAGCTTAACACTTGAGCACTGTTTAATAATACCCAAAATATGCCACGGTACCTATGCACCAGCCGTAGAAGGGTAAACCCAAGCCTCACTCATGTCACCACGGAACTACGGCAAACCCTAGGGTATGACCGCGGTTCCGCGATCCAAAAAAGTCGAGTTAGGGTTTCATTCTTCTAGAGGGTTCATAGACTTACTTGCATGTTTTACCGAATACGTTAAACTTGGAAAAATGGGTTTTTGATAATCGTTCGAACTTTTTAACTTCTCCTAGACAATATGTGAATAACCCGAAACATTGTTAAAACTACGAATACGAAACACTCTGAATTGCTTATAGTGTAAGATTACATCACATGCAAAATTAGTAAAAACAAACAACACCTGAAATATCAAAACCAATTCACTGGAGCACACAAAAAATTTCAGGGCATTCCAACAAAAAGTGGCCGGCCCCAATACATGTGATCTCAGCCAAATCTGTGCAGAACCCCTTGAAATTTTTTCTGTGTTCATGATATATCCCATATAACACTCTGTACTTGTTTAAAATTTTTTTTTGACAATTATTTAAATAGACAGAAACTTCAATTTTCTGTTTCAAGTTTCGGAGTATTTCGGTTTCGTAATCTTAACAAAATATGTCTAAATTTCTAGCATGGCTCTGAAATTAATGCAGGGTTCCCTAGCACGGCAGCAAGGTTTCGGGAGGTATCGTCCATGCCAAATTAAAATTTTGCCGTTCTAGCTAACCTTAACTTAGAATCGTTAACTTGAAATCGACGGAATATTATACAAACAACTTCGCATATGAAAAGTGAGCAAGTAATACAACCTTTGTAGACCGGTCCTTCACTTCATTAGCTCAGTGTAGTCGTCCCTTTGCTGCGATCGTGAACTCCAGACTCTAGAGAGGCTCCCTTGAAGAAACGAACATGCTTGCTTTGAAGTGTTCGAGGCCGAAGATGATCTACGTCGAGGAGACACTAACCCAAGCTATCTCTTCACTAATTATGAAATTAGTGAAGCAAACACCCTATACTAAATGGCAAGTGGTAGAGGATGATGAAGTAAGAAGTGGGCTCACTTTGGATTTGATTTTCTCACTCATTTTCTCACTTCTCCATTGAAGCTAGAAAGCTTTGAGGAAGAAGAAGAAGATGAATAAATATCTCATATGATAATTATTCAAAGGATAATAGCAATCATGGTGAGTTAATATCATATATTAATCTTTATAGAGAGTTAACCATGGCTAGGTTTAATTGGTTGGGTTAACAAATATCTTAACCAAAACAAAAGAGTGGACTTGGTCAATGAAGACTACAAACTTCTATAAGCTTTCATCCATGACAAAATGCCACCTTTTGTAATTACCAAAATAAATAAAACCCTAGAAATTAAACCAAGCATGGTGTAAGTCATACACACACCTTTGTTGCATGTATCATCAAGCATGACATAATACATGTACATAAAAATATATCACATATATTCAATGTGCACAAAATAAGAAAAAGAAATCATAAGTGAGCTGAATGTTAGTTAATGAAATGTAATATATCAAATATATAATTATACATTAAATTATTAAATCAACTCTTGATTTAATAATCCGGCTATATCACATATAACCGACTAATATCATGTGTAACAACTTATCGAATCAACACCTGATCCGATAACCCGGCTATATCACATATAACCGACCAATGTCACAAATCGCGAGAATAGAATACGGTATCTCATATCGTATCAATCTCGGTCCCGCGCATATCACATATATGCTCCTACCTCGTTTCGCTTGAGCCAGGAAACCCCTGTGTAGGACTCTAAAGACTCATCAATTTGCCAGCAGTAGATGATGATCATATCAAACACCCACAAGCCGCAAGCGGTCTGCTAAACGTAACAGCCACCCGGATATTGAGCGATCAGAAGATCAACAAGTAAGCCTGTTCGTACTCCTGCGAATCTAATCAGTAACACTACCGTACAGTCTGGTCTCTTCGTCTGATATGTCGCATATCTCGTCTAGGGTGGTAAACGTCAAACCCCAATAACTCGATAAGTCGTGTCAATTTAAGGCTCATAACGGGTCCAGAAACTACTGATAACACTTACCAGTATATCTCTGAATCAGCCCTAGCCAGGGACTTCCTGTTATTGCCAATCAAGCACAGCGCAACATCAACCCCCAATACCGGGAGAGACGAAACCTTTCCCATCGCTCATTACCTCCATGTGATTCGGGAATGTACCCAAAAGCTACCATTTTGCACGTTCTCTTGAACGTGGTAAGGTGGAAATCAAAGCATAGTGGGAATCACACAAGACTTTATGACGATCTCGGGTCTACAGACTAATCTGTACCAGTGTCACCGAATAACTGCCATCTGACGTTAGGTATAATACCATCTGAGAGTTCTCGGAGAGTCCGTCCAGTATACCCAGTCTCTACTGAACAACCGTATACTATCTCTGATGTTAAACACCAATGGATATGGGATCATCCATCACTCATCTATAGGGGCGAGAAGCTATACGCTAGTCTACTCTGGTATATCGATGCTCTGTCTCGATACACCCTCGACTAGAAACATTTGAAGGATGTACTTAGCGACTACGCTGTCCCCACTAGTATGATCTGCATCATAATCCTGGTAGTCAAGTACTCATCCTAAGGGCTTTACCAACATGTAATCAAGGGACAATTAGTGTACATGTTAAGATAAAGTGCAACCAGATAGCATACTATCATGTCGAGCAAGAAAGTCCTCCATATATATGTCCAAGCATCCACTACTATATAAATCGTATTTACAGTAATGGCCTCTTGGGCATACATATAACTAACAATCTCCCACTTGCACTAGGGCCATCTGTTGTAGTATCTCATACCCAACAATCAGCAGTGGTTGACGTATCTCATACTCAACCATCCCATAAAGTCTCTCCTGGGAAATAGGCCTGTGTGAGTGGATCCGCTTTGTTGTCTTCTGTATCTACTCTCCTATCCTCGATCTCCCTGGAGATCAACCATCTCCATGATCAGGTGATACTGCCTAAGAATATGTATGGATCACTGATGGGACGGGTTCCTAGGCATAAGCCATAACTCCATTGTCACACAATGGTAGGAACGAAGTTCATCTCATGAACTTATATATATCCAGACTGCCTCTTTGGTAGCATCCTTGGTAGCCATGTATCTAGCCCTTATCGTCCAGTTTGCTATGGTATCTACCTTGGAACTCTTCCAACATACCGTCCCTCCACTGAGGGTAAAGACAATACCTGTGACTGACATTCAGTCGAGCTTACCACCCTGGAAGCTATCCAGTGATTCTCCCCAGAATCAATTGATACCATCTCACTACACCTAGTGAGAATCCTAACATCCATTTAGATCTATCTCACTACACCTACTTAGATTGGGTGATATATCTCTAAGTGTTAGAGAATGGTGCAATTGTTGCAGCCAAGTCAGTTGGCAAACATCACCTTGTATTAATACATTGATTCTGAATGAATGTTATTACATACCAAACCTGATATACAGCATCACATCAGTTTCTTTATTCAGTTAAAGAAGGATATAATTTTGTATTGGAGGATAATTTTGTGAACATTCTCCTGAATCAAAAGTTGATTCAATCAGGCACGATATATAATAGCATATACGTTCTAAATCAAACCATAGTTCAAAGTGTCTAGAACACACACTAGAGGAGTAGTTCAGAAATGAACGAATCCTTCTTGTGGCATTGTAGCCTAGGTCATACCAATGCGACACGACCAGCTAAGTTACATAAGGATGAATATGAGAATCTGTTCAAATTTTTTATCTTATGCTACTTGCCGGTCTTGTCTCAAAGGTAAAATGACCTATACTCCGCTTATTGGAAACAGAGAAAGAGTTACTGAACTCTTGGGACGCATACATGATGAGATATACGGTCCTATGTCTACAAATGCTAAAGTTGGTTCTTTGTACTTCATTATATTCATCGACTATCTTTCAGGATTCGGACATAAGTTCTTTGTTGAAACACAAGTCTGAAACTTTTGAGAAATTCAAGGAATATAAGCTTGAAGTTGAAAAACCAAACGGGTAGAAGTATTCAATTCCTTCGATGTAATCGAGGAGGAAAGTACTTGAGCATGGAATTCCTGGATTTTCTAAAAGGAGAATGTGATTCTCTCTCAGCTTACCCCTTCGTATACACCACAGCACAACGATGTATCGGGGCGGGAGTATCGCACCCTATAAGATATGGCGCACTCTATGATGAGTACTGCTGAGTTACCTATTTCCTTTTGGGGTTATGCACTTGAGAAGCTGCATACCTATTGAATGGGGTTCCATCCAAATCAGTGCCTACCATTCCATATGAGATATGAAATGGGAAGAGACCATGTCTTAAACGAGTTAAAATATGGGGTTTTCCGGCCTATGTTGAAAAGGAAAATCCAGACAAACTCGAAGCAAGGTCAGTTCTGTATAAGTTTGTTAGGATATCCCAAACATTTGTGAGGGAATATCTACTACTACTCTGAGAAGCAAAAGGTGTTTTGTTTCTCAGCATACCACCTTTTTAGAAAAGGAATTTCTTGTGAAGAAATTAGTGGTCATGAGATAGAACTGGAAGGAGTTCCAGCTAGACAAACTAACAGCTGATGATTTGGTGAAACCAACGGATTCAATAGTCTCCAACAAAACTCAGCCTCTCCGCGAATCTGGTAGGGTTCCTCATTCATTTGAGAGATACTACGGTTTTCTCGATGACAGTGGGAGCGAGGAAAGCATCATGGTAGATGATGGCTCAACTAGGTTCAGGCAGGCCATCACGAGTGGCGACTCTGTGAAAAGGCTGGATACTATGCGATCAAAGATGGAATCTATGTACACCAACAAAGTATGACTTTGCATGTTGCACCTGAAGGGGTAAAACCTATTGGGAGCAAATGGATCTTGAAAAGATTCTTGGTGTAGATAGAAAAGTTGAGACATTCAAACCTATGCTTAAGTCCATCAGGATCAATGCAAGCATCGCGGAGTTGGAACATCTGTTTTGATGTGGTAGTCAAAGAGTTTGACTTCATCAAAATAGTAGATGAACCTTATATATACAAGAAGGTTGTAGAGAGTAAGGTTGTCTTACACGTATTGTACGTAGATGACATACTCTTGATAGAAAATGGTTTCCTATGCTACACTCGGTAAAGCTCCTCTTATCACAAGGATTCTCAATAGAAGATCGGAATGATACCTACTACATCTTATGGATTATGATCTATGATGATAGATCTAAGTGGATGTTGGGAGTGTCCCAAATCCAGGTACACTAACACTATACTAAAGGTGTTTAGTATGGAGGATTCTAAGCGTGGTGGTTCGCCCACTTACTCGTGGATCACTCGCGTGCAAGGGATACCCTATGCTTCGGCAGTAGGATCTATCATGTACACGATGTAATGTACCAGACCAGATATAGATGACTCACTAGGTGTAGTGATTAGGAATCAATCGGATCTTGGGAGAATAACTGGACAGCTGTGGAGGACATTCTTAAGTACTAGAGAAGCACTAAAAGAAAGTTCTTGGTTCCAGTTTCCAGAGTGATAAGTTCGACTGAAAGTCAGTCATAGGCATTGTCTTTACCCTCAGTGGAGGGACGGTATGATTGGAAGAGTTCCAAGCTAGATACCGTGGCATACTAGACGATAAAGGCTGAATACATTACTACCAACGATCTACCAAAGAGGTTGTCTGGACATTACTTGTTCATGAGATGAGCAAGGTTCCTACCATTGAGCGTCCAATAACTGTTATTGTGACAACAATGGAGTTGTGGCTTTCGCCTAAGAACACCGGTCCCATCAGCGATCCAGACATATTCTGAGACTAGTATCACCTGATCAGGGAGATGGTTGATCTCTAACGGATCGAGATTAGGAGGGTTGACACGAAGAAAAACACGGCGGATCCACTCACCAAGGCCTGATTTCCCAAATACTATTTGAGAGATTTTGGGATGGTTGAGTATGGGATACTACAACCACTACTATATTGTTGGGTATTGGATACTCCAACAGATGGCCTTAGTGCAAGTGGAAGATTGGTAGTTATATGTATACCCTAGAGGCCATTACTGCACATGGGATGTATATTGTAGTGGATGCTTTGACATATATAGGGAGGACTTTCTCGCTCGACAAGATAGTATGCTATCTGGTAGCACTTTGTCTTAACATGATGACTTGTATATGTAATGCTGTCTTTTTCTCACATGTTGACAAAGCCCTTTAGGATGTGTACTTGACTCCCAGGACTATGATGAAGATCATACTAGTGGGGCCAAGGGTAGTCCATAAGTACACCCTATAATTGTTCCTAGTCGAGGGAGTATCGAGACATGGCATCGATGCTCCAGAGTAGACTAGAGTATACGCATCTTGACCCATATGATGGGTGATGGATGATCCCACATCCATTGGTATTTGACATCAAAGATGGTGTACGGGTGCTCAGTGGAGACTGGGTACACTGAACGGACTCGCCGAGAACTCCTAGATGGTATTATACCTATCGTCAGATAGCAGTTCTCTGGTGACACTGGTACAGGTTAGTCTGTCGACTCGAGATCGTTATAGAGTCTCGTGTGATTCCGACTATGCTTTGATTTCCACCATACCATGGTCAAGAGATCGTGCAAAAGGGTGGTTTTTGGGTACAGTCCCGAGTCACATGGAGGCAATGAGCGATAGGAGGGGATTCGTCTCTCCCGGTATTGGGAGATGATGTTGCGTTATGCTCGGCCATGGTTGCTGAGATTTACTGGTAAGTGTTATCAGTAGTTTCTCGAACCATTATGGACCTTGCATGCGCATGACTTATCAGGCTATTGGGGTCTGACGTTTTACCACACCCAGGCGATGATATGCGACATATCAGACGAAGAGACCGGACTGTACGGTAGTGTTACTGTCAGGCTTTTGCAGGAGTTAGGGCGGGCTTGCTTGTTGATCTTCTGATCGTTCAATACCCGGGTAGCCGTTACGTCCAGCTAGTACCGCTGACGGCTTGTGGGTGCTTGATGTGATCATCACCTACTGCCGGCGTATTGACAAGTCTTTAGAGTCTTACACAGAGGTTTCACTGGCTTAAGCAAAACGAAGTAAGAGCACATATGTGTTATGTGCGGGACCGAGATTAATACGAGTATGTGATACCGTATTCTATTCTCGCGATATAAAGTATCGATCGGTTATATGTGATATAGCCGGGTTATCGAATCAAATGTTGATTCGATAAATCGATACTGTATCGGTCGGTTATATGCGATATAGCCGGGTTATTGAATCAAGTGTTGATTCGATATAATGATACAAATAAAATTAGTCGGTCATATAAGATATAACAGGATTATTAAATCAAGTGTTGATTTAATGATTTAATGTATAATTATATATTTGATATATTAATTTACATTAACTAATATTAACTCACTTAAACATTTATTTTTCTCACATGTGCACACTTAATGTATATGTGATATATATTAATTGTGTTTTATTTATGCATCATGGTTGATGATACATGCAATATGGGTGTATGAGACTTACACCATGATAAAGATAATGTATGGTTTATTTATTTAGTGTAAATCAATTATTAGTTGGATAATGGTCACATGGCATGAAGCTTGGAGACCCATTGACTAGTCCACTAGTTTTGTTTTATACAAGATATTTTGTTAACCCAACCATTATCTTAACTTATGGTTAAGTCTCTATATGAGACATATTAGATATTTTCTGGTTGCCATTCTCACTCACAACATTATCTCTCTTCATCATCTTCTTCAAGCTCAAAAGCTCTCCAGCTTTTGGGCAAGTGAGAAACTTTAGTGAGAAAATCAATTCCAAAGTGAGCAAAAATCCTACTTCATCATTCTCTACTAGATTAGCACTTTAGTATAGGGTGTTAGCTTCACTAATCTCGTATTAATGAATAGGATAGCTTGGGTTAGTGTCTTCTCGACGTAGATCATCTTCAGCCTCGAAGACTTCATGGAAGATCGTTCCTTTCACCTTAAGAAACCATGCAAGAGTCCGGAAGTTACATGATCGCAGCGAAGAGACCACTACAAGAAGCTTTTGAAGTGAAGGACCGGTCTACAAAGGTTGTATTTCTCATTCACTTAGATGTTAAATTGTTAACATTGCTTGATTGTTTAAATTTCTAGTTAAAAATTCTTGGTTAGAGTTATTTAGAACGGAAAAAATTTAAAAACGGCATGGACGATGCCTCCCAAAACCTTGCTGCCGTCCTAGGTATCCCTACAGTAGTATCAGAGCCAAGCTAGAAATTTAAATGATGTTTGTTAGATTACAAAACCGAAACTGCTCCGAAACTTGAAACACAAAATCTGGGTTCTGTCGAACATTTAGAGGTGTCAAAATTTTTTTTAAACAACTGCAGAATGTTATATGTGATATAACATGAACACTGGCAAAATTTTAGGCATTTCTGGGCATTTTTGGCCGGCCACCACACCCTTTATCTCGGCCAAAAACCGAGCTCACCCACTGAAATTTTGCTTGTGTTCCAGTCTCTGGGTTTTGATATTTCAGGTGTTGTTTGTTTTTGCTAAATTTGCATATGATTTTAACTTTCTGCAAAAGCAACTCGGAGTGTTTCATAGTCGTAATTCTAACATGTATTCGGGTATTTTTAGACGATGTTAAAAGGTTTGAACGGATATCAATTACCCGATTTTTCCCCGCTGGAAATTTTCCAAGTGTTGGATTTTTCCGAGTTTAAAATTTTCAGAAAATCTTGCCAACGATTCTGTGGACCCTCTAGAAGAACGAAACCTTAACTCGATTATGTGATCGTCAAAACCGCCATCAAACCTTAGGGTTTGTGGTAGTTCAGCGGTGCCACATGTGAGGCATTGGTTGACCCTTCTACGGCTGGTTCATAGGAGCTGTGGCAGTTTCTGGGTGCTTTTTGAACTTCGCTCAAGTATTGAGCTTATTGGGAAATTTTGGGTACTTGATTATTCGATCGAAAAGTTTAACTTAAAATATTTGGAATCCACATAATTAGTTATGAGATAACTAGTTTGAATTTTATAAATCTAGCAATTTAGTCTCATTTGATCAGTTGCCACGGGATTTTGATGTGATCAAAAGTCCGTCGCAATTACGTAGTGTATGCGGATACTCGCCGGGTAACCTTACTAGATAGCCACACCACATTGCCCCGACCAAGTGACTGTAGGAGAACCCCGTCGCCAAAATCATCCGTTCAGGTGCTCGCGGTAGCGGTGTTCCGCCTTAGTGCACCTCGTCGACGGTATCGGGGGTGCGGCCATCTACTAAAGTTTCCGACGAGCTTTCGATCAGGTTATCGGGAATCTTGTTGAATTACCCGACATGTTATTGAAAAATGTTTTCAATATCGAGACTAAAATGCAGGGTTTATAATTGTTAGGCATGTTATGTCTAAGGAATTTAGCTGTTGGGCATGAAATCCAAAGTATGTGATACATTGGGTTTATGATGTCTAAGGTGGTTGCGGATTCCAACTGTTGTAGTTTTTCACTTTCTTTTCTGCGACCGTAAGTGTAATATGTGGTGTATCACCGGTTTCGCTGCTATATGTCAACGACAACTGGGATACGCATATTTACTTACGTTGATGACATGTGATGTTATGTGTTGTTGTGATATGTTATATTAGATCGTCGTGTTTGAATAGCCGGGGTTTTATGTGAGATGAGAGTTTTTCATTTTCATTCGTGTAAAAGCTTGTATGTAATATTCTTTTATTGGGGCACTTCCGGCTTGAGGAAGATGTCACCATTGATGCATATTATTTACTTTTCCGCATTAGGATAGACCCAAGAAGAGGAGCACAAGTAACCGGGTTCTAGGGTCTAGTGGGAGACCATCTCGAGGAGTCGAGACCGGGTCTCCTAACTCTAGAACTGGTAGGGTCTCTTGCCGCTCTTGTAGGGGTCTAGGGATGTGGGTTTGGCTATTCATCGCAACCGTGGAATCCGTGTTTTATACTGGCTTAAATTAAAACACGGAATTCCTAGTATATCCAATATTTCATATGTGATTCTTCTGCTGCTGTTATTCTGTGATGTGATCACTAGATATTCTGAGACAAATGCCTATATTATATATATGAGATATAATTAATATTGCTGCTTTCGTTTCATATGTGACACTTGGGAAACAAAATTATTGGGACTTCATTAATGAGATTAATGAAAGAAAAAGAAACCTAAAGATGTTGTAGAAACTTGTTTTAAAAACTGGTAGCTCTAGTTCTTGCGTTGCATAGTGGTATTCCTTGTAAAATATCCAACACCTTATTCGATAAGGAAAGAGCCAAGAATCCTTCACCGGGAGTGACCTCTTTAGCGAAACTAGCAGATGCTACAAACTCGGTTTGTCTTTTGATTGCTTTTATAGTTTTTGCTTTGCATAGTGGTATTTGTGAAATATCCTGCACCTCATTCGATGAGGAAAGTGCCGAGATCCTTTCACCGGGAGTGGCCTCTTTAGCAAAACTAGTAAAAGCCTCAAAAACACCCCTTTTTCAAAATCACTTGATTTTACAACGATATCAAGTTCATTACGCTCATGGTTTTCTTAAAAACCTGCGTAACCCTCCGTCATTTCAGATAAGTACTACTTAGTATTCGTGCTGCGGTAGTTTGGCCTGCGTCAAGGCGTAGTGTACGGTAGCTAACTAGTGCTTATCTGCTAGCATACGATGCGATTGGATTAGGGTATTCGTACGGCGTTGTTTTGCCTGCGTCAAGGGTCGTGCGGGTAGGATTAATTCAATCATGAAATGTACGGGTTGAACTTGACTAGCGCCCTATGGGTAGTTTGGCCTGCGTCAAGATCATGGGACGCTAGGGGTAGAAACCATTATCGGGAATTTCAAGTGTTGAAATTTGCAATGAGATTGCATACCTTCTATGAGATAGTTAGATTCCGATACCCACTGCGAGTAAGAGTTACTCCTAAGAGAGTTTTGCACATTACAATTAGCCGATCAAGTAGGTGTCTAGAAAGGTGTTAATGAGGTTACGCCCCTGGGAAAACTAGCTTTATTTTAATTAGGTCCGTGCGAAAGCACGTGTAACTTCCCTCAAAGTACCGGCACTGGCCTGGGTGAAAAATTGACGAACTTGTAGGGTGTAATTAATCCCGGCTAATCTTACCTTTTAGGGTTTGAAGGAAGATTTGATACAAACAGTGGGAGCCATCCAGATTAGATAAAATAATAACCAATTTAATCTTACAAAGAGCGCACGCAGAGTGTTTTCTTCTCTCTCTCCTGGTAGCGACCATGTCACTCCTTAATCAAGATAATAATATGGATGCATTGACCGAACCTGCATATTATACTGTGCTAGGGAACGTTGGTTCCGCTCTATCTTTTAACTGTTATAAGTCTGAGCAGGAAATAGGGGAACATCCGGATTCCCATGCCACCCAATCGAAGAAAGTGCATGTTGATGCATCTTCTTCGGGTGTGCTCATTACCGAGAACTGTTTCTCAGTATCCTCTGCGTCCTGGGTATGTGATACCGGATCAGGATCCCAAATATGTAATCTGTTACATGGGCTACTGAAAGGTAGAGAACTGAGATTGGGTGATATATCTCAAAGTGTTAGAGAATGGTGCAATTGTTGCAGCCAAGTCAGTTGGCAAATATCACCTTGTATTAATACATTGATTCTGAATGAATGTTATTACATACCGAACCTGATATACAGCATCACATCAGTTTCTTTATTCGATTAAAGAAGGATATAATTTTGTATTGGAGGATAATGTCGTGAACATTCTCCTGAATCAAGAGTTGATTCAATCAGGCATGATATATAATAGCATATACGTTCTAAATCAAACCACAGTTCAAAATGTCTAAAACACACACTAGAGGAGTAGTTCAGAAATGAACGAATCTTTCTTGTGGCATTGTAGACTAGGTCATACCAATGCGACACGACCAGCTAAGTTACATAAGGATGATTATGAGAATCTGTTCGAATTTTTCATCTTACGCTACTTGCCGGTCTTGTCTCAAAGGTAAAATGACATATACTCCGTTTATTGGAAACAGAGAAAGAGTTACTGAACTCTTGGGACGCATACATGATGATGTATACAGTCCTATGTCTACAAATGCCAAGGTTGGTTCTTTGTACTTCATTATATTAATCGACTATCTCTCAGGATTCGGACATATGTTCCTGTTGAAACACAAGTCTGAAATTTTTGAGAAATTCAAGGAATATAAGCTTGAAGTTGAAAAATCAAACAGGTAGAAGTATTCAAGTCCTTCAATGTGATCGAGGAGGAAAATACTTGAGCATGGAATTCTTGGATTTTCTAAAAGGAGAATGTGATTCTCTCTCAGTTTACTCCTTCGTATACACCAGAGCACAACGGTGTATCGGGGCGGAGGTATCCCACCCTATAAGATATGGCGCGCTCTATGATGAGTACTGCTGAGTTACCTATTTCCTTTTGGGGTTATGCATTTAAGAAGCTGCATACCTATTGAATGGGGTTCCATCCAAATCATTGCCTACCACTCCATATGAGATATGAAATGGGAAGAAACCATGTCTTAAACGAGTTAAAATATGGGGTTGTCCGGCCTATGTTGAAAAGCAAAATCCGGACAAACTCGAGGCAAGGTCAGTTCTGTATAAGTTTGTTAGGATATCCTAAACATTTGTGAGGGAATATCAACTACCACTCTGAGGAGCAAAAGGTGTTTTGTTTCTCAGCATGCCACCTTCTTAGAAAAGGAATTTCTTATGAAGAAATTAGTGGTCATGGGGTAGAACTGGAAGGAGTTCCAGCTAGACAAACTAACAGCTGATGATTTGGTGAAACCAAAGGATTCAATAGTCTCCAACGAACCTTAGCCTCTCCGTGAATCTGGTAGGGTTCCTCATCGACTTGAAAGATACTACGGTTTTCTCGGTGACAGTGAGAGCGAGGAAAGCATCATGGTAGATGATGGCTCAACAAGGTTCAGGCAGGCCATCACGAGTGGCGACTCTGTGAAAAGGCTGGATACTATGCGATCAAAGATGGAATCCATATACACCAACAAAGTATGACTTTGCATGTTGCACCTGAAGGAGTAAAACCCATTGGGAGCAAATAGATCTTGAGAAGATTCTTGGTGTAGATGGAAAAGTTGAGACTTTCAAAGCTATGCTTAAATCCATCAGGATCAATGCAAGCATCGCGGAGTTGGAACATCTGTTTTGATATGGTAGTCAAAGAGTTTGACTTCATCAAAATAGTAGATGAACCTTGTATATACAAGAAGGTTGTAGAGAGTGAAGTTGTCTTACACGTATTGTACGTAGATGACATACTCTTGATAGGAAATGGTTTCCTATGCTACACTCGGTCAAGCTCCTCTTATCACAAGAATTCTCAATAGAAGATCGGAATGATACCTACTACATATTGTGGATTATGATCTATGGTGATAGATCTAAGTGGATGTTGGGAGTGTCCCAAATCTAGGTACATTAACACCATACTAAAGGTGTTTAGTATGGAGGATTCTAAGCATGGTGGTTCGCCCACTTACTCATAGACCACTCACGTGCAAGGGATACCCTATGCTTCGGCAGTAGGCTCTATCATGTATGTGATGTTATGTACCAGACCAGATATAGATGACTCACTAGGTGTAGTGATCAGGAATCAATCGGATCTTGGGAGAATAATTGGACAGCTGTGGAGGACATTTTTAAGTACTTGAGAAGAACTAAAAGAAAGTTCTTAGTTCCAGCTTCCAGAGTGATAAGTTCGACTGAAAATCAGTCACAGGCATTGTCTTTACTCTCAGTGGAGGGACGGTATAATTGGAAGAGTTTCAAGCTAGATGCCGTGGCATACTAGACGATAAAGGCTGAATACATTGCTACCAACGATGCTACCAAAGAGGTTGTCTGGGTATTACTTGTTCATGAGATAGGCAAGGTCCCTACCATTGAGCGTCCAATAACTGTTATTGTGACAACAATGGAGTTGTGGCTTTCGCCTAGGAACACCGGTCCCATCAGCGATCTGGACATATTCTGAGACTAGTATCACCTGATCAGGGAGATGGTTGATCTCTATCGGATCGAGGTTAGGAGAGTTGACACGAAGAATAACATGGCGGATCCACTCACTAAGGCCTGCTTTCCCAAATACTATTTGAGAGATTTTGGGATGGTTGAGTATGAGATACTACAACCACTGCTATATTGTTGGGTATTGGATACTATAACAGATGGCCTTAGTGCAAGTGGAAGATTGTTAGTTATATATATGCCTTAGAGGCCATTACTGTACATGGGATGTATATTGTAATGGATTCTTGGACATTTATAGGGAGGACTTTCTCGCTCGACATGATAGTATGCTATCTGGTTGCACTTTGTCTTAACATGTTGACTTGTATACGTTATGCTGTCTTGCTCTCACATGTTGACAAAGCCCTTTAGGATGTGTACTTGACTTCCAGGACTATGATTGAGATCATACTAGTGGGGCTAAGGGTAGTCCATATGTACACCCTATAATTGTTCCTAGTCGAGGGAGTATCGAGACAGGGCATCGATACTCCAGAGTAGACTAGCGTATACGCATCTTGACCCATATGATGGGCGACGGATGATCCCACATCAATTGGTGCTTGACATCAAAGATAGTGTACGGGTGCTCAGTAGACTGGGTACACTGAACGAACTCGCCGAGAACTCCTAGATGGTATTATACCTATCGTCAGATAGCAGTTCTCTGGTGAAACTGGTACAGGTTAGTCTGTCGACCCGAGATCATCATAGAGTCTCGTGTGATTTCCACTGTGCTTTGATTTCCACCATACCACGGTCAAGAGATCGTGCAAAAAGGATTTTTTTGGGTACAGTCCCGAGTCACATGGAGGCAATGAGCGATAGGAGGGGATTCGTCTCTCCCGGTATTGGGAGATGATGTTGCGCTATACTCGATTGGCCATAACATGAAATCCCTGGCCAGGCTTGCTGAGATTTACTGGTAAGTGTTATCAGTAGTTTCTCGAACCGTTATGGACCTTGCATCGGCATGACTTATCAGGCTATTGGGGTTTGATGTTTTACCACCCCCAGGCGATGATATGCGACATATCAGACGAAGAGACTAGACTGTACAGTAGTGTTACTGTCAGGATTTTGCAGGAGTTAGAGCAGGCTTACTTGCTGACCTTCTGATCGTTCAATACCCGGATAGCCATTACGTCCAGCTAGTACCGCTGACGGCTTGTGGGTGCTTGATGTGATCATCACCTACTGCCGGCATATTGATGAGTCTTTAGAGTCCTACACAGAGGTTTCACTGGCTCAGGCAAAACGAAGTAGGAGCACATATGTGATATGTGCGGGACCGAGATTAATACGAGTATGTGATACCGTATTCTATTCTCGCGATATAAAGTATCAATCGGTTATATGTGATATAGCCGGGTTATCGAATCAAATGTTGATTCGATAAGTCGATACTGTATCGGTCGGTTATATGCGATATAGCCGGGTTATTGAATCAAGTGTTGATTCGATATAATGATACAAATAATATTAGTCGGTCATATAAGATATAACCGGATTACTAAATCAAGTGTTGATTTAATGATTTAATGTATAATTATATATTTGATATATTAATTTACATTAACTAATATTAGCTCACTTAAACATTTATTTTTCTCACATGTGCACACTTAATATATATGTGATATATATTAATTGTGTTTTATTTATGTGTCATGGTTGATGATACATGTAACATGGGTGTATGAGACTTACACCATGATAAAGACAATGTAGGGTTTATTTATTTAGTGTAAATCAATTATTAGTTGGATAATTGTCACATGGCATGAAGCTTTGAGAAGCTTGGAGACCCATTGACTAGTCCACTTGTTTTATTTTATACTAGATATTTTGTTAACCCAACTATTATCTTAACTCATGGTTAAGTTTCTACATGAGACATATTAGATATTTTCTCACCCATGGTTTCCATTCTCACTCACAACATTATCTCTCTTCATCTTCTTCTTCAAGCTCAAGAGCTCTCTAGCTTTTGGGCAAGTGAGAAACTTTAGTGAGAAAATCAATTCCAAAGTGAGCAAAAATCCTATTTCATCATCCTCTACTAGATTAGCACTTTAGTATAGAGTGTTAGCTTCACTAATCCCACATTAGTGAAGAGGATAGCTTGGGTTAGTGTCTCCTCGACGTAGATCATCTTCGGCCTTGAAAAATTCATGCAAGATCGTTCCTTTCACCTTGAGAAGCTATGCAAGAGTCCGGGAGTTACATGATCGCAGCGAAAGGACCACTATAAGGAGCTTTTGAAGTGAAGGACCGGTCTACAAAGGTTGTATTCCTCATTCACTTAGATGTTAAGTTGTTAACATTGCTTGATTGTTTAAAATTTCTAGTTAAAGATTCTTGGTTAGAGTTATTTAGAACGGCAAAAATTTAAAAACGGCATGGACGATGCCTCCCGAAACCTTGCTGCCGTCCTAGGTATCCCTACAGTAGTGACTCATGCTAAGATATTTTTAGTGAGTGTTGTGAGATATTTGTGAGCATGGCAGATATTTCTTTTCATGTGAGGTTTTCTTTAGTTGCAAGCTCACACAACACTCAAGCCATTTCTTCACTTGCTCTTTTCTTTGTTTCACACTTTTCTCCAATGGCATCTTCTTCTACCTCCACCCTATATGTCTCATGTGTTGAGAAACTTAAGGTGTATTGAGACAATCTAATCCTACACACTCTTTATTTCATCTTGGCTATCTAGGGCAACAAACTAGATACTCGAGTTGCCTCGGATTTGAGTTCGGAGCCCGTATTACATACTCTCAAGGTGGATCGTCTTCGATGGGGGGAGACCGGAGATCAAACATGATCAAGGAAGTCACGATGAGCTTAGGACAGAGGTTGAAGACTGAAGGACACGGATCATTCGGTATAAACTTTCTAAACTCCTTTATAGATAACTAGTTTAAGGTTAATGGTCGATCCGGGGAATCGGGTTCCATTAGCGCCAGTTTATTAAATTTTTGTTCTGCATTTAGCCACGGATTGATGGTCGGGACGCTGGCGTAACCCAACAATAACGACACATGATGAGGCCCGCGACGTATTTATTCCGAGAAGGTCATTTCTCGATGTAAATACGCTAAGCATCTATAAGCAACATAAAATAGCAAAAATAAACAAAAAAATGAAATCCAACTTTAATTTATTTCATTCAAGATTCACAATTGACAAAATATCTGAATACAAGATACGATAATATGATAAGACTTAACAAGGAGGCATACATATATAAACTAAAATGAAATGAAAAGCTGAATGAAACCAAACGTCCGGTTGTGATGTGAACCAGTTGTACTCCTTTTCGTCCGCTTCTATCTCCTCTCTCTCAATACCACCTGACGAACATTCCAAGAAAGAAAGAAAGATTGGTGAAACGTCCGTCGGCGAACTAACGCTCGGTAAGTCCCCAAATGGATGGCGTGATGTATATAAATGAAATGCAAGGTGTAATGTGATATATGGTATAGCATGAATATAAATCATGAATATGTAAACAAGTATAGTAGCGTGCATGGTAATGTGTATGTCAACTATATTAGTATGGCAAATAAGTATAATATGGCCGTGGAGTGTAGATAGAGTGAATATGAAGGGAATGTAAGTGTCCTAAAAGGTCTTAAAAAGGGTAAGAGTAACTAAATTGAGTTCAAGGTGTGAGTATCAACCAAATCTCAAGAGTGTTCTCGAACCCAACAGGCAGTAATTCAGGGGTAAAGAACCACATGCCCTCATGATAGTCAGTAACGGGACTTCGGCCATCGTTGAGGTATTCCAAACTCAACAGGCTATAATCCAGGAGCAAGGAAACACAGGCCCTCATGATTGTTAGTATTCGTGGTTGCTTGTATTCGTGATTGTTAGCACGAGACTCTTGAGATTTCATTGGACTCACAACTCAAACTACCCCAACACCCAGTGTATATTAGTCTATAGTTAAAATTACAAGTCTTACCCTAATCCATGAATATATCAAGTTTTCAAGATTGAGGTTATGTCAAGATCAAGTATTCATGTCATGTTTCAGGTATTCATATCAAGTTGTTTTCATGGTTCGGGTCAAGTCAAGTTTTGCATTAAATTTGATTATGTCAAACATATAATATCTAATTATGTTTTCATGTACATACAACAGTTTAAAGATCAAGATGAACAAGGTATACATGTTCGAATAGCATGAAATAAGTCAAGTATATTATTCAAGTTATAGCCATAAACAATGCAGTTAAGAAGTGTTGTGTACGACTAATCAATCAAGTCAATCAATTTCGGAATATAAAAAGAATTAAAGATCTAAGTGTTTTGCATGCGTGAGTTCCAGTCGCGCCTAAATACGACTATCGGTTTGGGAGATATACCCATTTTTGTTTCATCGCGCAGAACAGGTCAGAATTTGTCCAGCATCGTCGCATATTTTTAAAATACAGTTTGAGTTAATTTCTATCAGGTTTCAGGTGACGATGATTATTAGAAAATTGTAGTTCTTTCTATTTACTTATCCAAAACACTAAGATTCACATGATTTTGATTTTTGACGATCTAGTTATGATCATTTTAATATCAGCGTTTAAAACAGAAATTCAGATTTCTGGACGGCAACAATATGTTATATTGCAAAGCCTATATCGGATTGTTTTATGCGTTTCTAAGTAATATAATATACATTAAATTATATCTCTATCAATTTTGCATCTACACATCTAAATTATGTTACGAACGGATATTGGGAGTTCGAGTTATGTCCTATTTAAAAACAGTGTGCGAATCAGGACATATTCTGTCCAGATCCGTCACTTAATATTGTAACGCAGTTTTCTATATTTTACGTCAGTTTTCAGTAAAAATGTAAAACTAATAAAATCTATATATTTCGATATAGATATTCAAAATATCTGAGAAAACTTAATTTGGATAAACTATTATAGAGTTATGGTCTCTTGAAGAAGACCCTTAATGACACTTTTCTGGTTTTAAAAACGGTGAATAAAAAACTACGTAACTCTTAAACCGTTATTCGGTTTGATATGAAATTTTTATTGTAGATTAGAAATTCTATCTATTATTTTATCCTAATGTTCCAAGAATTTCTAGAGGTGGAAATTAATACATAAAAATTATTTTAAAGATAAAGGTTTTGTAAGATCGTATTTGAAAATGATACATCTATGGTATTTATTTATAACTTTGTTTTCTTGTATGCAAAAATAAATATAAATAATTAAAATTTCAGTGATAAATAATATGAATTAATATATGTGAAGCAAACATATGATCCGGTCACGATTAACCGTCTAAAACAATAATACTTAATATGTTGTCAACCATTGCATGAAAGATTTTATAACTAAACATATATGTTTTATTTCAACCATTTTTTAATTTTAAAAAAAACACTTTATTATGGGACTAACTAATTATCTCAAGATTCGGCATGATGGAGGCATTGTAAGGGGGTGAATTTCAAGTAGAGAAAAAGAGGAGGAGAGGAGACTTACGGGTTGTGTGAGTCGGTATAACAACCGGCTCACCGATTCGATTCTAGCGGCAAAAACAAGTCTATGTGACCTAGGCTCGAGCAACCAAGAGAAGAATCAAGTTAGTTTCTAAAAGTATTCTTTATGTAGATTTCGAGAGGAAAGAAAAGAAATATAAAGCGATACTTACAAAGTTTGTGAATGGTACAATATTTCAGTCTTGAATTCGTAAGGACGAAGTGAGTTCCGGTGGCGTCGAAACTTTGAGAGTTCTAAGCATGAAGATTTGAAATGATTTTTTTGAAGGAGGATGAACAACGGAGGAGAGAACATATAAAATAATATTAATATGGTCATTATAATAATTCATAATCATAACCATACTAATTATTATATGCAATTATTTTGAGAGTTAAAAGGAAAATGAAATGAAAGGTCTCAAGAGAGTTTTTAAAAAATAGATAAAAATAATTGTAAGAATAGGGATTTGAACATGTGACTTATGAAATAACAATGCAAGAACTAAACGAATGAGTTACAAGTTATTTCATGCACATATTTAATTAGAATTAAATATATGTTTTTGCTTGAAAAGAAAATGGATTTTTGGCTCATAGTTTTATAAAAGAAAATGAAAATGAAATTGGATTTGGGTTATGGGCTGGATCAGGCTTTACATTTAATTTGAAATAGGTTAAAATTTAGTTTAAAAAAATTGGTTTGGAGAAAATAGATGGAATAATAAAATAAAATATTCAATAGAAAAAAATATACGGAAAAATATTAAGAATAAATAAATACAATATTTTACTAAAGAAAGAGAACACGAAAGTATAGTAATATTGGGGTCGTTACAATCGTATTTTAAGGATTTTTGGCAATTATACGACGGGTAAGATTTTCCAGCTTATTGTCACGACCCGAAATATTAGCTCGTGACCAGCACTTAAATCACGCAACGTCTAACGACGTAACATAATTCAAGTAAGCTGAAACCAAGAAATCTAAATCTTTTTAATGAAAATAAAAGAGGTGGAGTTTTGAAATAAGGTATAATGAAATCAAGTTTTCTTCAATGCATAGGAAAAGAACATGAATAATGCAAGTGAAATTTACTTGTTCGAAAACATGTTTCGTTTTTTGAAAAATTTGGGCAGCACCTCCTTTATATTTTTTTGATCCAAAACCGCAATACATGATAATAATAAAAAACATCCCCAAGCGGGAGCTAGCTCTTCGCTAAACGGCGGATCTACAACCATGCAAAGTATAAAAATAAGTATACGACGCTCAATGGCGAAGTTCACCACAAAATAGAAAGAAGTAAGCAAGACATCAACACCACAAGTAGCGGAATACACCTCGCTCTAAGTCTCATAACCACAAGTCTCACTAAGTCTCATTACTTATACAAATACTAGTTTGATTGATGGAGTTGACTAGATACAATATGAATAATGAATACAATAGTGGTACGATCCAACATGTACCACCTACCAAAGCAATCACCCGAAAGCAATTGCGTGCCAACGATGCTGCTACTGATCCAAGCAGTCAACCTACAAGAACTGTGGCACAACGGGGGTGAGTTTCCAACTCGTGAGTAGAAAAACAACAAGTAGAAATCGAATAAAATAACGATTTCCTAGGTCAACTATATCATAAAGGTAATACTATGATATCTAAGGTGACCGTATCTGTATATGTGCCAGCACTATAAGTAAATGCCTACAGCATGTGGATATCATCCAACAATATAATCAATATATGTATGCATGTGGATCTCCTCCAAGCATATGATCAATGTATGTATGCAAGTGGATCCCGTCCACGTGTCAACCAATGACACAACAACATCATGCATGTAAATATCATAAAAGTATATGCATGAAAATATGAGGATACAAATCAACGTGTGTCCCTCGCGACACAACAAATCATGGAACCTGAGTGTCCAGCATCGACGCTCGAAATATCATGAAACCCGTGCCCAGTATCGGCACATAAATCCTCATATTTCTCAGGCTCCGTCAGTCCGGATCGGCCCATATCATCTCTCGACTCCGGTCGGTATCCTCCGGATAGCCGCCAGGTCCAACCAATCACCGGTAGGTACTAGCCACCCTGCCAAGCTCATCGTCTACTCCACGAAAATATTTCTCACCCCGGGGAACCATACCGGGTCCAACATGAACCCGCAAACGGATCATCCTCCTCCTCGAATCGGGTTTCACATATCACATGTCTCAGAACCGAGAAAACATATGGTGGACGCACTGAAATATCATATCAAGAGAAACCGAGTTTTTAAAACAATACATACTTTCTTTTGAAATAACCACGGTTCTCAAATCCAGAAATCTCATGAAAATAGCATATCTCAATGCGTATAATCGTAAAGTATGATGTATGCGGCATATGAAAGAAATGTAAGTATATCAGTATATCATGCAATATGGAATCAGTAATATGCACATGTCCAGGGAAAGCCGCCTTTTTAAATGAATTCAGTTTTAAAATATATCTTGCGATTCCCAATTTCTCCCAAGTCAAATGCAACAGCGTATAAGGTGCATATGTAACTATAGCAAGTAAACTATGCAAGGGGTCATATCATGATGCAGCAATCCTACTGTGTAGTGACATGGCAATTATCGATGATGAAGTGTGTGAGCCGACAAATCTGTATAAGTGTAACATACGAATCATCGATAATGGTGTAAGTGTACTAGCACAGGTATAAGCAATGCTATGAGAATAACATTAATGCAGCATAATGTAAATCATCAGCTAAAAGCTATAGGGTATACGTATCTACATGATCGAGTCGGTGAATCAATCAATCGGCACCCAGCCACAACACCACGTACAGTATAATCTATCGTATGGCAACCTCTAGTCAAGGGTATGGATCAATCATCAAGTCAGACTCATCACGTACGGAAAATCATCGTACGACGACATTAAACCGATAGGGATCCTATCGACCTTTACGAAAAAGAGGGTACGGACCGAACGTCACATACAACAATCACTCATGATTCACAGCATTATATGTATATGTATCTATATACCTATGTCCCAGGTCACAACCATAACAATCTCATATCAGGGGACCGGAAAGGTATCAATCATCTCAATAGACTCACATCCGTATACCAACATACCATCAAATCATTATATATTCTTTTAATCGCATTTATATCCCCCATCAAGTCATTTTCATCTATACATTCACACACGAACCATACGATCGGTTTTTAAATGATGTGAGCCGTAGTTTTGAAAGTAGGGGCTACGGTGTTTTTAAGAAAAAGATATCATTTGAAAATCAATAACGTCCCTTAAGTTATCCTTTTAGAAAATTTCATATGATTCATCAGTTTGGAAAAAAGTATGGTTCGCATGACACATTTACTTCGGCTATCAAATCTTATAGTATCCAATACAGCAATATCATCGAACATTATCCTCGAATCTCGTCATCACGTATTAATCGTATCATATCATTTCTAGCTATCCTTAAGTTTCTAATATGCTTTCTCTGACTATCTTTTAACTCTATCTATAGATTTCTATTAAAGGTTTTCTTAACCATATACTATGAATCGGTTTCCATCAAAAACTTGCGAGGGTGCTATACGCTATCCACCTGACTTCCCCCGTGGATATAGATCCACTCACCTTGATTCTCGCTTGCTGGAGTCGATGACGCCACGCTCTCCTCGTCGTCTCGAATTCCACATGGAGTACCTATAGCCAATACACAATCGCAAATGCGTATTAAAAATTAAGGCGAAAAACCAAAACGGCACACGTTTCGCTCATAGGTTAAAACCTATGGTCTTTTCACACAAATCAACCAAATAACACTCGATATAGACGTACAAACGTCAAGTGACCGAATACAATTCCAAATACTAAAATCAAGAATTTAAAATACGCAAAACATATCCCTGAATCAAAACAGCAACTCAAGAAAGTGGTCCCAGATTTTGTTTCAGGCAAAAACAAGGTGCACAAAAAGTACTGGGGTGATATATACGATGAATATGAGCTACTGAAGGAACCTGGACCCCATTTCCCACCACATGGCCGGCCACTTCCTCCAAAATTCTGGCATGCTCGGCCCCTATAGGTCAGAATGGGTTCATCTTGGTAGGATGGCCTCCTAGTGTCCAATATAGGTCAATGATATTTTTTGCTTTCCTAGTAATGGCCCCGGATCACTCCAGATTCCTTGTAGGCACTAAAACATACACAAACCGACATTAGAAAGTTTCAGATTTGGGTTTCAGGTTTCAGTTCGTGATTGGTCTGGGTTTTTGACATTAGGGGGGGTTAAGGTCACCACTAAAGCTCATTAGCACAAACACAACTCAAGAATTCCACATCCCTCTTCTAGGAAATTTCAAAGTTCACTAAACCGCGATAAAACACTTTTAAACTTGTATGGTTGCTAAGGTAATGGAAATACAATGCTAATGGTAAAGAAAATACCTTTTTGGCAACTCAAGAATTTTCTTGAGTTGCCCCAAGTGCTCAAAATCCGATTCTTCTTGGTCCAAAGTGCTTGTGAAAAGCTTGTGCATGTTTTTTTTGTAAAATGGAGATGAAGTTTTGAGTTGTTTTTGGTGTTGTAATGAAGAGGTAGAGGAGGGGGATGAGGTGTGCTGCCATGGAGCTGAAGAAGGGAGGAAAGAATGATGAAGATGATGGAGGGAACAATGTGGTATGGTCCAAGGTTGACCAATCACCTCTCTCTCTCTCATGCCCATCCCTCTTTCTTTATCATTTTCTTTTTCTTTTCCTTTCCTTTTCTATTTTCTTTTGTTCTCTTTTTAAAAACAACAACCATGCAAAGAAAAGAGAAGAAAAGCCATGTAGGAAAATGTAACAAGTGTGAAAAAAAGACTTGGTGCATGTTATGTGCACAAATCAAGCTTAATGCGTGATTAGCGATATTTAATCTCGATTAGCATTAAAATAGAGTATAATTAATTATAAAATTTTATAATATACTTAATTCATTTAAAACATCTTCATTTCATTAATTTCTATAATTTTCCAAATATTTCCCAATTTATCGGTATTTAATTATACCGCCATATTAAAATATTCATAAAAATTAATATTAAATTGTAAAAATTCCCAAAAATAATATTTTATTTTTTCTGAAATGTTACAATCTTCCCCCCTTAAAGAAATTCGGTCCCCGAATTTAAATTTAAAACCCCTCAAATACTTAAACATTTCAGTATAAAGGTCAAGTCGTCGGGGCACTGAAATCATCAATACATAAATCACATCGTAGCGCAATACATGCGCATGAAAAACCGGTATATAAACCAAAAATCAAAACTCCGTCAAGCATCCCGCAATCATCGGAGTTATGGCAAAGACACCAATGTCAAAGCCCAAAACGAAAATCAACATGATATACATCAAAACTATAACACGTACATAGTACGCGTCGTGGTAAATTCGTCAAAAATCTGAAAGAAATTCATGCCAAACCATTTTCAAGTCGCTGTGCGATGTGTGTATCACTGCACAGTGGCGGACGTCCATTGTGAGAAAATAACTCTGTATACATATATATACTTATTTAACATACACGTCCCACCGTGTTGAAAATAATTTAGAAGGGTTTCCTTTATAAAATGTTTCGTGTCGTCCCGGACACGTAGGTAAATACTGAGACTACGGCTCTTTTTTGGAAATCTCTTCGATAACAATCAATGCATGCAAAAATATATTCAGGTACTGTCCTCGGACTAGTCCTGTTCGGCTATTATGTAATATAGTGCTCATCATGAAAACAAGGTGCTCAAGAGCAAAATTAGTCTCGAAAGGCGTATCCTGCAATCACGTGCGTCTGGTGCGCATGGAAATCAAATCCAAATACAAGTGTTACGAATGTGCACAAATCCAAACTAAGTGCAACGGGTGTGCACGAAAACATCTGTCTAGTGCAACGGGTGTGCACGACAACAATATCAAGTGCATCTAGAGTGTACAAAAATCTCAATCCAGTGCAACTAATATGCACGAACGAAAATCTCAATCAGTTGCACCCATCATACACGAATGAAATCGAAATCCAGTGCATCCCACATGCACAAATAAAATCTAAGTCAAGTGCAAACGCGCATAAAACACAATTCTGGCAAAACAAATGCTCAAGACATAAATCGGGTGCAACCAAGATACGGTATATAAATCTAGTGCAACTAATGCATGATATACCCATCCGGTATAACAAACGCATGAAATGCAAATCTAGTGCAACAAAGGCACGAAATACGAATTTGGTGCAATAGATGCACAAAATACAAATCCGGTGCATCCAGTGCACGAAATACCAATCTAATGCAACCTGTGCATGAAAACTCATCAATAACTCAATATGTATAAAAAGCAATACCGAGTGTACCGAGGTGTATAAAAATCAAAGACGCGTGCAACTACATGCATAAAATCCGTATCAATACAACTGTAAGCACATAAGAGCTATACCGGGTGCAAAAAAATAAAATCGAGTGCGTACCACGTGAGCTCAAAATCAAATCAACTATATGAAATCCACGAGATCATAAACATGTGCAGCCAAGCCACAAAATCAATATCAAGTGCAATAGATATGCACAAATCATAAACCAGCAACGGTGTATAAAAATATATCTTAAGTGCAATAACTATGCACAACATATACCCAGTAGGTGCAGCCATAGTGCACAAAATCAATATTATGAAACTCCATCATCAAAACTCAAATCCAAGCGATATAAGCGGGGTACTCGGATCACAAATGCAAATCGCAACAAATGAAATTGAGGTACACCTCCTACAATGTCGAAAAAATATCGGCACGCCCAAAACTGGCAGAACAAGAACATCCGCTTGCCTCCCGCTCACGGTCTGGCGTCCTCTGTCTCTGGGTTCTCATCTTCTCTGTGGATTTACAAATCTCGGAATCCATCGGCTCATCGGCCCGGTCAGGCGTGCTAACGGGAACGATTCCGTTCTGGCACTTCTCTGGTCATCTCTCGACCAATCATCACGACCACTCGTAAAGCAGCATATCACTGGCGTCGGCCTCTGGCCCTATGAATACACGTGACACAACTGATCCTGGATGCAAATCTCATAGCAGCAGTGTCCTGGAAGGAACTTTCTTAGGATTTCTTCCAATCTCTCCTATGCCGAACTATACGGAGGCTGGTACTCTTGCATAATCTTTTCTCTCTTTCTGGACATCTGCGTTCTCAGCACAACATTTGCTCGGAAATTGGCTGCATCCCAACGCCTCTGTAAGCATATCAGATCTCTGATCTCGATGGAGAGTAACAACAGTTCGCCGACCTTTCACGCGAACCTCTGGTTCCACTTGTCTGTATCATCGTCCATGTAACGCTTCAAAAATCGTTTAAGCAGTTTTTCGGTAATCGGCAAAATAAGCAATCTTTTCCGTAAAAAGTCAAAATAAGTATTTTTCAATATAGGCCTAATTATACAAAATTTAGATAAGATATTGCTAAAATTTGGTCACTAAATTGTCACTTAAAATTTTCTAGTTAATTAAAAAAATTTCCTTAATTAATTATTTTTAATATTATTTTAAGCTTTTAAAAATACATTTAATTAGTGATAAATACAAATTTAAATGGGTAAATTACACACTTAGAAACCATTATAAACTAAAATTTAGTGTTAATAAAATTGTATCAAGACTTTTCAAGATTGTAGTTCTATGGTTAAAAATTAAAGCAAAAAATGGCTTAAAAAGGGGGTTTTTTGTAAAATTGGTGTGATATGCATTTAATGCCTTTGAAGAGACTTTCTCCCTAGAAAATTCTACATATTTCCCTCACTTTCCCCCCCATCTTACCTCTGGCCGAAACCTACTGCAGCAGCTCCCCATTTTCCCCTCTCTTTCTTGCTTCATAATTGCTTCAAAAATCAATAAAAATCCACAAAAATTCACAATTTTCCTTCACAAATTCAAACCAAAACCTTAAGCCATCCCTTCTCAAGCCCAAATTGGGTTAAAATAAGGAGAAAATAGGTCTCTTTGGAGGCTTAGTGCAAGGGAATCACAACATGGGAGGTATAAGTTTTAATCTAGTTGTTAAATTTGTAGTTTAAATAAGCTAAATTAGTATTTTAAAGTGTTATTTTGTTTATAATTGCTTGTTTAATAAAATTCTAGATTAGGGTTTAAAGTATGATAATTGGGTTAAAATTTGTGTTGTGGCCATCTAGTAGATTGAATTGGATGTTGGAGTTGGATTGTGATCGCGATATCGTTAATTTGCGATATTTGCATCGAAATCGGTATGCTAATGCTTACTAGGTTTTTATAAAAATTAGGAGGTGATCTAATTGCGATATATGGAAGATATTTATAGCATCTCATATGACTATTAGGGTGTGCGAATGTGGAGTTTGGTTTAGTTGGGTTTTAGTTTTGACGGTTTCCCCGAAATGACGATTTTAGTTAAGGTTTTAGCGATTTTCGTGTGTTTCCCGCGCACCGAGTGCACGTTGTGCCTAACTTGTGAGCGTCGATCTTTTCATATTGTGACTTGCGCCGTTTCAGGAATGTGTAATCTTATGTTATGTGTTATGCAATTCTAGGATCGGTTGCGGAAATATCGGACGCGGCGCGCAAAGGCAAAGCGGTGGTTGGATCAGATTAGCGAGGCATTCAGGTGAGTAGATGTATTCATCTATGGGGGAATCGTCTGGATGGCGCGAGGCACCCCATAGTTAGGATTACTTATTACTTGCAACTATATGCATTGTTAGTTAGCTAACCCTCTCATTCATATGCATACCTTTATAGCTATTCGTTTGCTAGAATTGCATGGATATCCATAGACACATGTGTGATATCACTTCATAGGACACGTACACCATTACCATTGGCTCATGTTGCACGCGCACTGTTCATGTGACACACACGCCTTTGGTAATTGACAGGTCACGAGCACTGTAGAACCCGATTAGTTCAGTATCAACACTTGCATCGTATATGATGCATCGAATTGCATAGCATATATATATATATACCTCACTTCATCATCATGCTATATAGGTTTCTAGCTATAAATCACATTGCATACCTTTGACATTATAAGCATTTATCATATACAACATGTTGGGTATTATGATTTTCTTGAGGATTTCCGTATTGCTACGATTTCTGGATTTTGGGGAAACCGCAAGAATTTAACATAAGCTTGTTATTATCATTTTTAAAACAAAGTTGCGGTTTCTCGTGATGTATGTGTCGTCCACCATGAGTTTTGATGTTTTTTGTTAGATTTCGAGACCCGATTCGAGGAGTGGATGAACCGTCTCGGGTACATGGTGGGCCCGGTATGGTACACCGGGGCAAGAAGATCGAGTTGTAGACGATGAGCCTGGCAGGGGAAGACTACCTACCGGTGATATCTGGTGCGGTGGATATCCGGAGGATACAGACCGTTGTCGTGAGATTTGATGATATGGGCCGATCCGGACTGATAGAGCCCGACGTATTGAGACATTGATACAGTGAGACATTGAAACAGATATATTTCCATATTTGGTGTCGATGCTTGACACGGTTTTCAGATGATTTCATGATGGTACTTAGTTGTTGCACAGATATTCTTTTTCTAAAGTTAAGAATGCAGAGCTTATAGTATTTTAAAACACTTAAAGATTTCATATTAATGCTGCATACATGTGCATACATACTAGTGGCATTACATCACATCTAGATAGACATGTTGTGACGCATTTGCGTGCATTCTCACGATAGCCTTATTAGATGTTATTTTCTACTCATGAGCTGGCAACTCACCCCCGTTGTGCCACAGTGTCTTGCAGGTCGGATCCGTCAGCCTTATAGCGGCGGGCTTATCTTATTGTTGGTTTCTTTTGCTCAGACTCGCGACATTGCTCGTAGGTGGGTTGCGAGGACACTTTTATCTCTTTTTTGTACTATCTTTGTATATAGTATTCTCCATCTACCACTTCTTATTTGTATATGCGACCTAGTGATGAGACTGAGAGATTTGTGTATATGTGGTTTCTTTGGGGTCGAGCTCACTTGAGCCGACGTTGTGTTTTTCTTATATTTTGCATTTCTTTATGCTCATTCGCTTGATATTTCAAATATATTGCGTGTGGTTGTGATCCACCTTGTGCGAAGAGCTAGCTCCCACTTGGGGATGCCATTTTGTTATTACAGGTTTATATATCTTGTTGTACCCAATTTGGGGGATAGAATTTACAAAGGAGGCTCTGCCGAAATTTTCAGAAATTTTTCATGCTTTTAAAATGGAGTTAATGTAACTTAATTGATTTTAAGTCATTTTCACGAAAGGTTTTCCTTCACTCTTTTTGATTTTGGTTTAGATTTTTTTTTCTGGGCTTTGGCTGACTTAGTTTACGTTACGCTTTTAGACGTCTCGTAATCTAAGTGCCAGTCACATTCTGTACCTTCGGGTCATGACAAAGTTGGTATCAGAGCGTAGGTTTTACCTTTCTGAGTGTAGGACGACCCTTGGTAGATGTAGTAGGTGACTTAAGCAGAGTGGCGTAGCATGGATATGTTCCGCGGCATACTTACGATACGGTACTCCGCCTAAGTGACCTTAGGAAATAATTACTTGTATTTCCTTTCTTGATTCTTTGCATTCCTTGATTCAATTGCAATGTTCTTATCGCTCTTGTTTCTTATTCCAGCTTCAATGCCGCCAAAGACTACGAGAGCTCAGCGGGCTGCCGCTAGGGATGAGCTTCAAGCGGGCTCGTCTGAGGCGAGGATCGAGCGGGATGATACGCCTACCCCTCAGGGTCAGATTGATCCGCCTTCTCCCGACCGTATTGCCAGATTAGAGGCCGGTATGCAGGAGTTGCGACAGATGATGGGATCTTTAGTTGAGTCCAGTTGGGCACAGAGATCCGAGGATGTTCCTTCCACCGCACAGACCACGATTGTACCTGCTGCTCAGACGGTTACTCCTGCCACTACTGCGACTATCCCTGTTTCATTACAGGAGTTTATGAGATTGAGACCTCCAGCTTTTACCGGTACGGATGCGACAGAGGACCCACAGGCATTTCTTGATAGGATGGCTAGGATTTGCCGTTCGTTGAGGTGTTCTGACGATAGATGGGTGGAGTTCGCGAGTTTTCGTCTGGAGGGCCTTGCCCAGACGTGGTACGATTCAGTAGAGAAAGGCCGAGCTGCAGGTCTACCTTCTATGACCTGGGACGAGTTTACAGCTGCATTTCTTGCCCGTTTTCTCTCGGAGAGTGTCCGAGATGCTCGAGCCCGTAGTTTTGAGTCTCTTCGTAAGACTCCTGGGATGACGGTGTCGGAGTATGATATACAGTTTACCCAGTTGTCTCGATATGCTCCGTACCTAGTAGACACGGAAGAGAAGAGAATAAAGAGATTTGTGCAAGGGCTTGACATACAGCTATTCCTTGCCATCGGCACCCAGCACTTTGACACATACGCAGCCGCGATGGACGCAGCCTTACCTTTGGAGGAGCGCATTTCTGAGACTCCGGTCGTTTCTGGGCCGAAGAGGATCCGTACCGATACGTCAGCTCAGCAGCAGATGGGTAGACACCGTGATAGATTCTTTCCAGGAGATGGTGGCGGCAGAGGATTGAGACGAGGTCAGTTATTTGGTTCATATCCACAGACCCAGCAGTCGTCGCCAGGATGTTTTCGGTGCGGGAGTCAATACCACCGTATCAGAGACTGTACCATGGGGCGCCAGGGCGCGGCGACAGTCCCGCATGTGACCTTACCACCTTCACCACCTCCTCAAAGAGCTCTACTTCCTATCCCTGATGAGGCTCCACGCCAGGCAGATGCTCCTAGAGGTCGTGGGCGTGGAGGTCCTGTTCAGAGAGGATGAGGAGATAGAGGCAGGGGCAGAGGCCGAGGTAGAGGCAGAGGACAGCCAGCTATTAGTGGTGGACAGGCCCGAGTGTTCGCGTTGACTCTTCAGGATGCACAAGCGTCCAATGCCGTCGTGACAGGTACTCTGCCAGTATGTTCTTTTGATGCACGGGTATTATTTGATCCAGGCTCCACACATTCCTATGTATCCACGTACTTTGCACCGAGGTTGGGCCGAGAGTCTTCTCCGTTAGATCAGCCACTTGTCGTTATTACTCCGGTAGGCGAGTCGTTTGTTGCCCGTTTTGTGTACCGATCGTGTCCCGTTCGTATCGGGGAGAGAGATTCTTCAGTTGATTTGATTCTCCTCGATATGCTAGACTTCGACGTTCCTCTTGGTATGGACTGGCTAGCCACCTGTTATGCATCCATGGACTATCGTGAGAAGGCAGTCAGATTCAGTTTTCCTGGTGAGCCGGTTCTTGTTACTTAGGGAGATCGTAGCGCTACCCTTCCCAGCTTGATTTCTTCTCTTCGCGCTGGTCAGCTCTTGAGGAAAGGGTGTCAGGGATTCTTAGCCTATGTTTGTGATACTAGCGCCACAGAGGTTCCGTTGGACCAGGTCCCTGTTGTGAGAGAGTTTCCTGATGTATTCCCTGACGAGCTGCCTGGTCTGCCACCAGAGTGCGAGATTGAGTTTTGTATTGACTTGATCCCCGGCACGGGGCCTATCTCTATACCGCCTTATCTGATGGCCCCGGCGGAGCTGAGGGAGCTGAAGGATCAGTTATAGGACTTGCTGGACAAAGGGCTTATCCGGCCGAGTGTGTCATCTTGGGGTGCTCCCGTCCTGTTTGTTAAGAAGAAGGACGGCAGTATGCGCTTATGCATTGATTATCGTCAGCTGAACCGGGTTACTGTGCGGAACAGATATCCCCTATCCCGTATTGACGACTTATTCGATAAGCTCCAGGGTGCAGGGTTTTTCTCGAAGGTTGATTTACGGTCAGGTTATCACCAGTTGCGTGTTCGGAAGGAGGATATTCCAAAGACTGCTTTCCGTACTCGATATGGTCATTATGAGTTCTTAGTGATGTCGTTCGGGCTCACCAATGCCCCGGCAGCATATATGGACTTGATGAACTGTGTATTCAGACCGTATCTCGATCAGTTCATCATTGTGTTCATTGATGACATCTTGGTTTATTCTCGGAGCCGGGAGGAGCATGAGCAACACTTGCGTATCACATTGCAGACTTTGAGGGAGTATCAGTTGTTCGCCAAATTTTCCAAGTGCGCATTCTGGCTAGACAGTGTCGACTTCTTGGGTCATGTGGTGATGAGAGATGGTATTTGTATGGACCTGTTCATACTATTATATTGCATTATTATATTCCCCATTCTTATGTATTTTACAAATAAACAGGTGCTTTTGACCCATGTCTGCTACATAGTACAAGTTACAGGTTCTTAGATCTAAAACAGTGAAAAAGATAAAAGACGATGCAAAAGTGGAACTACAACCGACAAATAGAAGGATCATGATCAAGCCTACACAAAGATCAGTTCACAAAGGACAAGGCAGTGCAAGGTTCAAGACTGCGTCACGAAGCAACGGTAAAAGTCCACTACAATTGTTCACTGGGAGATCTGGAAAAGACATGGAAGATATTATGAAGAACCAACCATAGAAATAGGAAGACAAACAAGCACATGACCAGCCCCAGAAGTTGCAGAGCCCAATTCCACTTTTTGCCCGCGGAACCGCGGCCAAACCCTGGCTTCGGCCACGGTTCCGCGGTGGGGTTAAGGATTTAAAGAATCAAAATTTTACCATAATTCATGACGGCTTTGACTAGTCTTCCTAGGGGTATTTTTGTAATATCAGACATGCGGCAATTGTAAACCTAGGGTTTTCTATGAATCTATAAATAGAGACTCAAATACCTCTTTTGAGGTATGCCTCCCTTCATCAATAAAATTCAGAATTCTTTTTGGAGAACATCAATTTAGGAGTAAAGTTTTCAATTCTTGCCCTAGGTAATTTCTATTCTTGCACTAGTTAAATTTAATTCCTTGCCCTAGTTAGATAGTTAGATCTTTTATTCTCTGCCCTAGATAAATGTTTTTCAATTCCCTAATGAGCGAGTAGTCTCCTTGCTTGTTAGGGTTAGATTTGGGGAAGGTTTGAGAGATGAAGATCTCTCACCCCTTTATTGCCCGTCATATATTTTCATAGGACTTCATGCATACATGCACATACCGCTCCCTACGGCACCCTATCCCTCGAGGTAGCGGTGATACCGTAGTGTAAAGGCCTGGTTGCGCGTGTTTTCTATAGAGGTTAGGGTAAGGATTGATAAAGGAAGGACAAGAAGCTAGAGGAAGAAACATCTTCCCAATGGTTCTAATCCTCTCTATTAATAATTACCATAACTCCTAATAGATCTTAATATGGGTATAGAAAGCGGTGAGATTTATTGACTTTCCAAACTTAACCTAGACCTAACCCTAGCAAGATTTAGATCTAGATTAATTTAGTTTTTAGATTAATTGATCCATTCACACCGTTTGGAATTAACTCGTAAGAGCGATTAGGAAATTCACAACATCCCTGTGGACCGACCCGTACTCTCCGGCTAGCTACCAAGCGACGCCGTTCTTAATTGAAGTTACTAGATGTTTTTGAGACGAATCAAATGGCGCCGTTGCCGGGGATGGCGTGTTATTTCCTTTTTGCAATTTCGGGTTAATATAAACTAAAAAATCATAAAAATCTGAAAAATTAAAATATATATATATATATATAAATTTTATCATCTTTGTATTTTGTGAAGGGTGTTTTTTTGTTTGAATTTTGCAGGATCTACAATCGAGAAGGATCTGGAAAAATCTAAAGTGCGAAACAGAAAAAGGTAGATCAGAACAGAAAGGGATTGGAATAACAGAGCAGCACAATTTTTTCAGAGACCTGAAGCTTCAACTCCGCCGCCTTTCTGCCACACAAGCGCTCTCCTACCGAGGATCCGCCGCAAGGTGCTGACGTCAGCACGCGAAAATAACACTGTTTGTTCCCTTTTTCTCTCCTCTGCAACCTACAATATATCTTCTGAAAAATTTCCTGCAGGATTCTTTGCGCTTTAAAAATCTTCCCCCTTCTAAATAACAAATCTTGTGCAGGATTCTTTGCGCAGCGCTTAAAATAAAAAATTGATTGCAAGAAATCTTTTTTGTTTTGCATACCTTTAATCTTTTTTGCAAAAATTTCCAAATAAAGAGAAAAAGGAAGAGGGAAATTTTTTTTTTTGAAAAAAAAAGACTTGCAACTTTTGTCGCTAAGAAATCCGTGCACCCCAACTTTCTTTCTCTTCTCATTCTTCCATCATGGGTACCCCACATCATAAATCTCTTGCCGAACTTTGGTATCTCGAACCTAACTTTGCCTCGTACGTCAATTGTTTCGGTCGATTTAAGGAAGATCCCTCCATGCCCAAAATTTCTTTGAAAGATCAAATAGAAGCGTCTAGGAGAAACAGTTCGACGTTGCAACCCACTTTGTGTCAACCATGTCAACTTTCACCACCTTCGTACGTTGATACCACTTTTTCGAGTTCTATTGTAACTCCTAAACCGATGTCTATTTCTGAGCATATTGCACAATCTCGTAGCCGATCTTTCACTCCTCTCCGCACATCCAGCTCTAGGGATCAACAAGTCCATTCACCTTTTTATACAAATGTTGATCCTACTCCTGTCCAACCTTCCAATTCCTACCAGTCCTACCCGACTTTCCCACCTTCACTAGAAATTGCTTCTCCACAGCCAGTTGGGAGTTTCACGTATCCAAACAATTTTGAATCTTTTACCGAAACCCCTTCACAACCCATGTCTAGTTTGGAACAGTCGTTGGAAGATTATATTTTAGCAACAAACAAAATGATTAGGAATGTGGATGCGTCCATTACCGCCCTTATGCAACCTAGTGAACCGGTAGCTAGTTTCCAACTAGCTTCAAATTTTTCAATGTATGAGGAGGCGGTTGGACAGAGTGAGAATTTGAGAGGAGAGAGTGAGCTTTACACCATTCCAAATCAAACCTACCCATACCCAATTGATGCCCACAACTCCGGTTTTCCATCGATTGTCCCAAATGATTCACAAGTTGAAAATAAAACATCTAACGAGTTGTGCGACTTTATAGTGCTTGATTTGCCAGATTGTGAAGAGTCCCTTTCGAGTGAAACCACACCTAATCCTTTTGAACTTTACACCTCCACTCTAGAACCTAAATTGATAAATATCCATGCTTTTGATGAGGTGTCAGAAAAATTGATTTTCACTTGATTGAGGATTTAGACGCCGGGAATATTTCGGATGATGAACCCGTCGATTTGATTGAAATTTTATGTCTAATTCATCATCCTGAGTCATTAATTGTTTCTCCCGAACCTCATATGCGTCTTGATTTTGATGTTAATGGAATGGATGAGCTAAATATTGAGGAGAATTATGAGGATAGTATTGAGGATAATATTGAGATTGAACCATTTTTGTTTGATGTGTCGGATTTTCCAATTCATCCTCCTGAACCTTTAACTTTTATATCCCCCTCCCTCCTTTCCATCGTTCCGACCACGCAAAAGAACACGCTTGACGACTGTGAGCTTGAAAAATTTCCCTTTGAATCTGACACAGTTTTCACAGCCGATAACACTTACGAGTGTTTCACTTTTTCGGACGATGTTGACGACTCACCGCCTGAGTTTGAGTCCTTTGAAATTTCAGATGAGTTAGTTGAACCATCAGACTCGGTTGCTTACAGTCGTTTCGAACCATTGATGGAATCTTTCGAGTTCGAGACAATTTACTACGGTGAGAATGAGACTATCCCTAATTCACTCCCGTTCGTCCTTCCTATCGTTCCGACCTTGCAAGAGACCGTTACGTTTTCATCTCCAATACCAAGTTCGACGTACCCATGTTTGCTCACGAATCTTGAGGGATTTAATCTGATTTTTTCACGGGTTGATAGATTAGCACAATCGCTTTTTACACATCGGTCATTACAAATTGTGCTAATTTATATGCTCCATCCCCACCCTCAAGTTCATATTCCCACCTTCTTTGGTTCTTCTAATCTTCCTTTCATGATACCGAGTGTTGATGAATCACAATCCGATATTTTAAGCTCGGTAATTTTCAATTGGACCTTCGACGAAAGTTTCGAAGGTATTTTCGCCGACAAGCTCGCATTCTTAAACGATACGAATTTTGTGATTAATCAACCTCCATTCGAAGAAGTAGAACCACTACCATTTCTTTTTCCCTTCCGTCGTTATTCTCCTCCACCGAGACCATATTCCACTCTTCTTCCCACACGGTCTCGTGTGCTTCTCATTTCTTTTCTTGACACTCCATTATTTCACCAACTCTACCTTTATCACGATAAGATTTTTGAATGGTTGGTGCTAACTTTTGGTCTGTGTAAGGCCTTGTATAGTTTGATTTTTCTCCTCCTTAACGCTGCACTTTAACGCTGTTTTACTTAAGTTTGGGGGGAACCTTGTTATATATATATTTTGTTTTTCTTTTAACAATAACAAATAAAAAAAATTTATAAATAAATAAACAGGGGAGTGCCGACAGTTTGACCCTCTTGGTGTGGCATGACAGTGAGGACACTGTCAAGTTTAAGTTTGGGGGTATGCTCGGTAAGCCTTCTTCCTACACATTCATATGTACATGTTGCATTTGCATACTTATTTTTAAACCCATAAAAAATTGAAAATTTTAAAAATTATAAAAATCAATGTATTCAATTTTGGCCATAATTGACTTAAGTTTGACAAATAGGTTAATTAGTTAGGAACAACTAGATCCTAGACTTAGTAAATTACCCTAAAAATAACCTTTCTTAAAATTTAACGGTAGAAAGTATATGTCTTTGTAGTTTATTTAGAAATAGGCAAATTTTGAGTTCACTTCTTGGGCTAAGTCAAAACAAAGGAAAAGTATTGATATTTTTATTAGAGTATAAGTTTGAAAACTAATTCCTAGCTTAAGTCTAGATTCTGAAAATGTATACCCTACAAATTGCACAAACACGCACCTTGAAACTTGGAATAGTAGAAGAGACCTTGAAATGCTCTTGTCTAAAGTCCTTAGTACGATGGAAAATAAAAAAATATACAAGTGTGAATAAAAGAAAAAAAATGAACACTGGTTTTTGTGATTACTTAAGCCTGCAAAAATAGAAAAATATTTAGCGAGGGTGCTTCATCACCTAATGCCTTAGACCAACTGGTTTGGGAGTCACTGCTAAAGCCTTGGGTGTTGCAAGACTAGGAATTACGCTTTAATGTGCAAACACATCTTGTAATCGGTTGTTGGTACCTCAAGAAGTATTAACGGTCGCATGAAGGATGTGTAAGCAAAATTTATTTAAAAATTCACCAATTAAGAAGTGCTTTGGACAACGGACAAGAGTATGATTGCTTGATTTGAATTTCCAAGTATAGGGGTGATATATACACACACGTAGGGGTATGTGATTAGAGTTTAGATGAGAGAAAGGAGTGAAGAATAGAACTTATATCTTTAATAGAGATGATAAAATTCATAAGTTGAGATAGAACCTTAGAAGGAAAACTTAAAAGATACCGAAAGCTAAGTAGGTCTGCAGAACATATATAATCTTATGTTAAATGATGAGCAAGTGTGAAGAATATGGGTGGATAATTTACAAGTCGAAAATAATAGAATTCCTTGTTAGAAACCCTAATTGGAGAATTAAAGTCGAAAAGCCAAATTGATAGGATTTTGTGGGTAGTATCTGCTGAAAACCCTCAGGAGACAACACTCCTCCTACTAGGGACACCTAGAGGTTTAACGGCTTGTTGCACGAGCTCAGTGCAATCGCGATTCCCTGTGAAAGTGAGGTTAGGTTTTTGTCAAGAATAAAACTAGGTTTGCTCGAGGACGAGCAAAACATAAGTTTGGGGGTATTTGTTCATACCATTATATTGCATTATTATATTCCCCATTCTTATGTATTTTACAAATAAACATGTGCTTTTGACCCATGTCTGCTACACAGTAAAGGTTACAGGTTCTTGGATCTAAAACAGTGAAAAAGATAAAAGACGATGCAAAAGTGGAACTACAACCAACAAATAAAAGGATCTTGATCAAGCCTACACAAAGATCAGTTCACAAAGAACAAGGCAGTGCAAGGCTCAAGACTTCGTCACGAAGCAACGATAAAAGTCCACTACAATTGTTCACTGGGAGATCTGGAAAAGACATGGAATATATTATGAAGAACCAACCATGGAAATAGGAAGACAACCAAGCACATGACCAGCCCCAGAAGTTGCAGAGCCTAATTCCACTTTTTGCCCACGGAACCGCGGCCAAACCCTGGCTTCGGCCGCGGTTCCGCGGCGGGGTTAAGGATTTAAAGAATCAAAATTTTACCATAATTCATGACGGCTTTGACTAGTCTTCCTAGGGGTATTTTTGTTATATCAGACATGCGACAATTGTAAACCTAGGGTTTTCTATGAATCTATAAATAGAGACCCAAATACCTCTTTTGAGGTATGCCTCCCTTCATCAATAAAATTCAGAATTCTTTTTGGAGAGCATCAATTTAGGAGTAAAGTTTTCAATTCTTGCCCTAGGTAATTTCTATTCTTTCCCTAGTTAAATTTAATTCCTTGCCCTAGTTAGATAGTTAGATCTTTTATTCTCTGCCCTAGATAAATGTTTTTCAATTCCCTAATGAGCGAGTAGTCTCCTCGCTTGTTAGGGTTAGATTTGGAGAAGGTTTGAGAGATGAAGATCTCTCACCCCTTTCTTGCCCGTCATATATTTTCATAGGACTTCATACATACATGCACATACCGCTCCCTACGGCACCCTATCCCTTAAGGTAGCGGTGATACCGTAGTGTAAAGACCCGGTTGTGCGTGTTTTCCATGGAGGTTAGGGTAAGGATTGATAAAGGAAGGACAAGAAGCTAGAGGAAGAAACATCTTCCCAATGGTTCTAATCCCCTCTATTAATAATTACCATAACTCCTAATAGATCTTAATATGGGTATAGAAAGCGGTGAGATTTATTGACTTTCCAAACTTAACCTAGACCTAACCCTGGCAAGATTTAGATCTAGATTAATTTAGTTTTTAGATTTAATTGATCCATTCACACCGTTTGGAATTAACTCGTAAGAGCGATTAGGAAATTCACAACATACCTGTGGACCGACCCGTACTCACCAGCTAGCTACCAAGCGACGCCATTCTTGATTGCGGTTACTAGATATTTTTGAGACGAATCAGGACCCGAAGAAGATCGAGGCAGTGTAGCGTTGGCCCAGACCGGTATCAGTTACAGAGGTTCGCAACTTTCTAGGTCTGGCTGGCTATTATCGACGTTTTGTCCAGGATTTCTCCCGTATTACTGCACCGTTGACCGGGTTGACCCGGAAGGGGGTTCCTTTTGATTGGACCGAGGCATGTGAAGATAGCTTCCAGCAGTTGAAGACTCGTCTGACTACTGCACCAGTGTTAGGATTGCCTTCAGGATCAGGCAGTTTCATGGTATATTGTGATGCTTCTCGAGTGGGGCTGGGCTGTGTATTAATGCAGCACGACAGAGTTATCGTGTATGCTTCTCAGCAGTTGAGGAAACACGAACAGAACTACCCTACCCATGATTTAGAGATGGCTGCAGTGGTATTTGCACTTAAGATCTGGAGACATTACCTATACGGCGAGTCGTGCAGGATATTCACTGACCACAAGAGTTTGAAGTATATCTTTCAGCAGCAAGATCTGAATCTGAGACAGCGCCGTTGGAGGAGTTGGTGAAAGATTATGACTGCGAGATTCTATACCATCCGGGCAAGGCGAATGTGGTGGCAGATGCTTCGAGTAGGAGGCCCGGAGGTAGCTTATCTTGTTTGAGCACAGTACAGATGAAGTCGATGGCGGATTGGAAGGTGTTATGTGGCAGCAGAGTGCAGTTCGAGTTTACTCCTACAGGGGGACAACTGGCCCATTTCAGTGCATGCCCACAGTTACTTGACCGTATCCGCGAGGCACAGTCCGACGATGCCCGCATTTTAGAGATTATCGAGCAGATTCGGCAGGGCAGAGTTTCTGAGTTCGTGATTGATGATCAGGGGATATTTCGATTTAGGACTCGACTGTGCATACCGGATTCTGAGGGACTGAGGCATGATATTCTTGAGGAGGCACATAGATCAGTGTACAGTGTTCATCCAGGTTCCACCAAGATGTACCATGATTTGAGAGAGGTTTACTGGTGGGACGGGATGAAGAAGGATGTTATAGACTTTGTGTCGAGATGCCTGACTTGTCAGCAAGTCAAGGCCGAGCACCAGAGGCCAGCCGGCGAGTTACAGCCTTTGCCCATCCCTGAATGGAAGTGGGAACAGGTCTCCATGGACTTTATTGTGGGTCTACCCAGGACCAATCGAGGGTATGACTCTATTTGGGTGATTGTGGATCGACTGACGAAAGCGGCTCACTTCCTGCCAGTGAAGACCACTTTTGGATTTGCTCAGTACACCCAGGTTTATATTGATGAGATCGTGCGACTGCACGGCGTTCCGACTTGCATCGTTTCCGACCGGGGCACCCAGTTTACCAGCCGATTATGGCAGAAACTTTAGGAAGCTTTGGGCACCCGATTGAGTTTTAGCACAACCTTTCATCCGCAGACTGACGGTCAATCAGAGCGTACTATTCAGACTCTTGAGGACATGCTCAGAGCTTTTGTTTTAGATTTCGGTGGTTGCTTGGATCGTCATTTGCCCTTGATCGAGTTCTCCTACAATAATAGCTTCCAGGAGACGATACAGATGGCACCTTTCGAGGCTTTATATGGGAGGAGATGTCGATCGCCTGTTGTAGGGTTCCTAGGCACACACTAGAGGTCTCACAAGGCATCAACCATGCCAATTTCACGTTTTACAAGTGCCGAGAAACCCTAATACGGATCGTTAACTAGAATTTTAGGCGAAAGATGTAACTAGTTAACAACTTAACTACAAGAACGGAAATACAACCTTTGTAGATCCGGTTCTCCACCTCCATAGCTCCATGATGAAGTCCCTTCGCTGTACAAAATGGATCCCGGGCTCTAGAGTCGGCTTCATCGGAGAAATGGGCGGGCTAGGTCATCGACAACGATGCCGAAGATGATCTACGTCGAGGCATCACAAGATCAAGCTCCCACTTCACCAAGTCATGAAACTTGTGAAGACAACACCCTATACTACTTGGCAAGAGGTAGAGGATGAAGAAATAGGAGGTGGGTTCACTTTAGAATTGGATTTCTCACTCATTTTCACAAGTTGCCATTGTTGATAGCAAGCTTTTTCTTGAAGTGAAGAAGAAGAAGAAGAAGCAAGAATATGATAAGTGTTAATTCAAAAATGGAAAAGAAAATCAATACTTATCATATTCAAACCATGATTAGGTGTAGAGAATAAACTAGGGTTAAGTGGAATGGTTAGGTTAAAGGAAAGAAACAAAATGGTCAACTTTTCAAACCTTCATGAACTTTCAATATAAAACAAAAATAGTAACCATTTTATTTCTTGCAAAAATGAAATAAATAAATGAATAAATAAATAAAAACCTTAACCATTTACATAACCAAGGTTTAAACCAAAACTACACCCAAGTGAGCATGTATCATCAAACATGATACAAACAAGTGCACAAAAGTATATCACATATACAAGTTGTGTACTTCAAGTGAGAAAATCCTTTTAAAGTGAACCAATACTAGTTAATGCAAAGTAATATATCAAATATATAATTATGCATTAAATCATCAAATCAACACTTGATTTAACGATCCGGTCATATCTCATATGACCGACTAATATCCAATGTATCGACTTATCGAATCAATCCATGATTCGATAACTAGGTTATATCGCATACAACCATTCGATACATTCATCGCGAGAATGGAATACGGTATCACATACACGCATTATTCTCGGTCCTGCACATATCTCATATGCGCTCCTATTTCGTTTCGCTTGAGCAAGGAAACCTCTGTGTAGGACTCTAAAGACTCGTCAATACGCCGGCAGCAGGTGATGATCATATCAAACACCCACAAGCCGCAAGCGGTCTGCTAAACGTAACGGCCACCCGGGTATTGAGCGATCAGAAGATCGACGAGCAAGCCCGCTCACACTCCTGTGAATCCAACCAGTAACACTTACCGTACAGTCCGGTCTGATCGTCTGATATGTCGCATATCTTGCCTAGGGGTGGTAAACGTCAGACCCCAATAGCTCGATAAGTCGTGTCGATATGAAGTCTATAACAGTTCGAGAAACTACAGGTAACACTTACCAGTAAATCTCAGTAACCCTGGCCAGGGATTTCCGGTTATAGCCAATCGAACACAGCGCAACATCAACTCCCTATACCGGGAGAGACGAATCCCCTCCTATCGCTCATTACCTCCATGTGATTCGGGACTGTACCCAAAAGCCACCGTTTTGCACGCCCTCTTGGACGTGGTAAGGTGGAAATCAAAGCACAGTGGGAACCACACAAGACTCTATGACAATCTCGGGTCAACAGACTACTCTGTACCAGTGTCACCAGAGAACTGCCATCTGACGTAAGGTATAATACCATCTGGGAGTTCTCGGCGAGTCCGTCCAGTGTACCCAGTCTCCACTGAGCACCCGTATATCATCTCTGATGTCAAACACCAATGGATATGGGATCATCCATCGCCCATCTGTATGGGTCGAGAAGGTATACGCTTGTCTACTCTGGTATATCGATGCCCCGTCTCGATATACCCACGACTAGGGACTTTGAAGGATGTACTTATGGACTACCATGTCCCCACTAGTATGATCCGCATCATAGTCCAGGTAGTCAAGTACACACCCTAAGGGCTTTACCAACATGTAACAGAGAGACAATCGGTGTACACGTTAAGGTAAAGAGTAACCAGATAGCGTACTATCATGTCGAGCAAGAAAGTCCTCCCTATATATGTCCAAGCATCCACTACAATATACATCTTATGTATAGTAATGGCCTCTAGGGCATACATATAACTAACAATCTCCCACTTGCACTAGGGCCATCTGATAGCAGTGGTTGTAGTATCTCATACTCAAGCATCCCATAAAAGTCTCTCTCTGGGAAAAGGCCTTTGTGAGTGGATCCGCCGTGTTGTCCTCTGAGTCTACTCTCCTATCCTCGATCACCCTGGAGATCAACCATCTCCATGATCAGGTGATGCTGCCTTAGAATATGTCTGGATTACTGATGGGATGGACGTACCTTGGCATAAGCCACAACACCATTGTCACACAATGGGAGGAACTAAGTTCATCTCATGAACTAATATACATCCAGACTGCCTCTTTGGTAGCATCTTAAGTAGCGATGTATCGAGCCTTTATCGTCTAGTTTACCTCGGTATCTAGCTTGGAACTCTTCCAACATACCGTCCCCTTACTGAGGGTGAAGACAATGCCTGTGACTGACTTTCAGTCGTCCTTATCATCCTGGAACCCTTCCAGTGATTCTCCCCAGGATCGATTGATACCATCTCACTACAACCAGTGAGAATCCTAACATCCAATTAGATCTATCTCATAGATCCAAAACCCAGGATTTAGGAGGTATCACTTTGATCCTATATGGAGAATCATTGTGATAAGCGGAGATTGACCGAGCGTAGCATAGGAAACTCCTTCCCTATCAAGAGCATGTCATCCACGTACTCTACAAGGATCGTCACTATACTCCCTACTACCTTTTTGTATATACAAGGTTCATCTACCATTTTGATGATGTCAAACGCTTTGACTAACACATCAAAACAGATGTTGCAACTCCGCGATACCTGCTTTATCCTATAAAGCATCTTGTACACGTTTCCGCTGCTCCCACTGTCTACGAAGTCCTCTGGCTGTGTACTTATAGACGTTCTCTTCTAAAACATCATTTAGAAAAGCAGTCATGGCACCCAACCGCCAGATATCGTAGTCATGGTATGTAGCCGTGGCAAATAGGATCTGGATGGACTTAAGCATAGCCACTTGAAAAGGTTTCATCATTATCCACGCCTGGTCGATGACGAAAAGCTTTAACAAGTCTAGCTTTGAAAGTCTCAACTTTTCCATCTACACCAAGTAATCTTCTCAAGATATACTTGCTCCTGATGGGGATTTAACCCTTCAGATATAGCAACCAAAGTCCATACTTTGTTGGTGTACATGGATTCCATCTCAGATCGCTAAGCATCCAGCCATTCTTACAGAGTCCCACTCCTGATGGCCAGCTCGAAACTAGTTGGGTCATCATCTCATGATGCAATCCTCGCTCCTACTGTCATAGAGAAATCGAAATATCTCTCAGGTGGGTGAGGAACCCTACTAGGTCGGCGGAGAGGCTGAGGTTCGTTGGAATCTACTGAATCCTTTGGTTCTACCAAATCATCTGCTGTTGTTTGTATAGCTGGAACCTTTCCAGTTGTACATAACAGACCTTGCCTCGAGCTTGTCCGGATTATGCTTTTAGACATAGCCCGGACAACCCCAAATCTTAACCAACTTAAGATATGGGCTCTTCCCTTTCCATATCACATATGAAGCGGTAGACAACTGATTTGATTGGAACCCTATTCAATAGGTATGCAGCTTCTCAAGCGCATAACTCCCAAAAGGAAATAGGAAACACAGTAGTACTCATCATAGAGCACACCATATCACATAGGGTGCTATTGCTCCGCCCCGATATACCATCGTGCTATGGTGTATGCGGAGGAGTAATGCTGAGAGAGAATCTCATTCTCCTTTAGAATAATCTAGGATTTCCGTGCTCAAGTATTCTCCTCCTCGATCTCATCAAAGGACATAATACTTATACCCGTGTTTTGGTTTTCTACTTCTAATCATATTCTGTGAACATCTCAAAAGGTTCGGACTTGTGTTTCAACAAGAACATATGTCTGAATCTTGAGAGATTATCAGAGAATGTAACGAAGTACAAAGAAACAGTCCTGGCATATGTAGACAGGGGACCTACATACATCAACATGTATCATCCCAAGAGTTCACTAACTCTTTCTCTGTTTCCAGTAAACGGAGCTATGGTCATCTTATCTCTGTGACATGACTGGCAAGTTTCACAAGATGTAAATTCAAACTGATTTAAATATGCATCTATGTGCAACTTTGCTAGTCGGGTCGCATTGATATGACCTAGTCTACAATACCTCAAGAAGGATTCGTTCAGTTCTGAACTCTTCCTCTTGTGTATGTTCTGTATACTAAGAACTGTAGTTTGATTTAGAACATTAATGCTTTTAGATAACGTGCCTGAACCGATCAACTTTTGATATAGGAAATGTTCAAAACATTATCCATCAATACAAAATTATATCCTTTCTTTACTGATAAAGAGACTGATATGATTTTGTATATCAGGTTCGGTATCTAATAACATTCGTTCAGAATCAATGTATTGGTAATACAGGGTGACAGTGACCAACAGACTTGGCTGCAACTCTTGCCCCGTTTTCTGCCTCATGAAACTTATCACCCGTTCTCAGTCCTCTACCTTTCTGTAGTCCTATGTAACAGATTATATATCTGGGATCCTGATCTGGTATCACATACTCAGGACGTAAAGGATACTGAGAAACAGTTCTCTGTAACGAACACACCCGAAGATGATGCATCAGCATGCACTCTCTTCGTTTGGGCGGCACGGGAATTCTGGTAATCCCCAATTTCCTACTCTGTCTTATAACAATTATAAGTTGGAGCGGGACCAACGTTCCCCAGCTCAGTATAACAAGCGGGTTCGGTCAAATATCCGTATTATTATCTTGATTAAGGCGTGATATGGTCGCTACCTGGAGAGAGAGAGAGAAGAAGACACTCAGCGTGCGCTCTTGCAAGAATAGATTGGTTATTATTTTATCTAATCAGGATGGCTCCCACTGCTTTTTATCAAATCTTCCTTCAAACCCAAAAAGGAAAGACTAGCCGGGATTAATTACACGCTACAAGTTCGCCAATCTTTCAGCCAGGCCAGTGTCGGTACTTTGAGGGAGGTCCCCCGTGCTTTCGCACGAACCTAATTAATGTAAACCTCGTTTTCCCAGAGGCGTAACCTCGTTGACACTTTTCTAGACACCTACTTGATCGGCTAATTGTAATGTGTAAAACTCTCCCAGGAGTAACTCTTACTCGCAGCGGGTATCAGGATCCAACTATCTCATAGAAGGTATGCAATCTCATTGCAAATTTCAACACTTGAAATTCCCGATAATATTTTGCCCCTAACCTCCTATGACCTTGACAAAGGCCAACAAACCATAGGATGCTAGTCAAGTTCAACCCATCATTTCCTGATTGAATTAAAGCCACCCGTAAGACCCTTGACAAAGGCCAACAAGGTCGCACGACTACCCTAACCCAATCTGCATCATATGCATAAGCAGATAAGCACCAGTTAGCTACCGCACACTGCGCCTTGACAAAGGCCAACAAACGCAGCACGATTACTAACTACTACTTATCTGAAATGACAGAGGGCTACGACAGGTTTTTCTGAAAACCTATTGCGTAATGAACTTGATATCGTTGTAGGATCGAATGAATTTTGAAATGGAGTGTTTTTGAGGCTTTTCTAGTTTTGCTAAAGGAGTCACTCCCGGTGAAGGGATCGTCGGTCCTTTCCTCGTCGAATGAGGTGCGGGATATATCATATATATCGCTGTGCAAAGCAAAAACTCTTAAAAGCAATCAAAAGACAAACCGAGTGTGTAGCATCTGCCAGTTATTGCTAAAGGAGTCACTCCCGGTGAAGGGATCTTGGTCCTTTCCTCATCTAATAAGGTGCAGGATATATCATATATACCGCTGTGCAAAGCAAGAACTGTAGCTACCTGTTTTATTTTTGAAATTCGATTCTACAACATCTTAGGTTTCTTTTCTTTCATTAATCACATTAATGAAGTCCCATCATTTGTGTACCTAAACATTACAGATAAATACGACGTACACTTATGCCATCCGCATTCGCCTCGATGTCCCCTCGTGCACCGTTAGGTTAGGTAACTAATGGCAGAGCGGGGCAGGGCTAGCGCGGGTGTAAAACATAAGTAACGTCTATATAATATATCATATATACTATATACAGTATCTATCACAGAACATATCACATGATCACATCACAGATATCGCAGCAGAAGAAACATATGAAATATTGGATATACTAGGATGTCCGTGTTTTCAATACGAGCCAGTATAAAACACGGATTCCACGGTCGTGATGAATAGCCAAACCCACACTCCTAGACCCCTACGAGAGCGGCAAGCAACCCTACCAATTCTGGAGTTAGGAGACCCGGACTCGACTCCTCGAGTTGGTCTCCCACTGGACTCCAGAACCCGGTTACTTGTGCTCCCCTCCTTGGGTCTATCCTAGTGCGGAAAAGTAAATAATATACAAAAGGTGACATCTTCCGCAATCTGGAAGTGCCCCAATAAAAGAATATTACATACAAGTTTTTACATGAATGAAAATGAAAAACACTCATCTCACATAAAAACCCCCGGCTATTCAAACACGACGATCCAATATAACATATACAGCAACACATAACATCACATGTCATCAACGTAAGTAAATATGCGCATCCCAATTGTCGTTGACATATAGCAACGAAACCGGCGATATCATATATTACACTTACGGTCATAGAAAAGAAAGTGTAAAACTACAACAGTTGGAATCCGTAATCTCTACATAGACATCGCATGCCTAATCAAATGAATACCTTAGACATCGCATGCCTAACAATTATAAACCCCGCATTTTAGTCTCATTATCGAAAATACTTTTCAATATCAAGTCGGGCAATTCAACAAGATTCCCGACATCCTGATCGAATGCTCGTCGTAAACTTTAGTAGACGGCCGCACCCCCGATACCGTCGACGAAGTGCACCAAGGCGGAACACCTCTACCGCGAGCACCCGGACGGATGCTTTCGGCGACGGGGCTCTCCTACAGTCACTTGGTCGGGGCTATGGAGTGAGGCTGTCTATTAAGTTTACCCGGCGAGTATCCGCGTACGCTACGTGATTGCGACGGACTTTTGATCACATCAAAATTCCGTGGCAACCGATCAAGTGAGACTAAACTGCTATGTTTATAACATTCATTCAGTTATCTCATAACTTCTTATGAATTCCAATTATTGTATCACATTCCAGATAAATAGAAAATGTTAAACTTTCCGATCGAACATTCAAACACCCAAGTTTTCCCGAAACAAATCAACACATGAAATAGGTTTAAAAAACATTCAGTTCGTGCCTCAGTACCAACGGTCCAGCCGTAGAAGGGTCAAGCCAACGCCTCACATGTGGCACGCCGTACTGCCCCAAACCCTAAGGTTCAAAGGGCAGTTCAAGACGGTCACATAATCGAGTTAAGGTTTGTTGTCTTCTAGAGGGTCCATCGCGTTACTTGCACTACTTAGAACGTCTTTAAACCACGGAAAAATCCAACACTTGGAAATTTTCCGGCAGGGGAAAATTTGGGTATTTATATCCGGTCGAACTTTTTAACATACTCTAAAATTATCCGGAAAACACCTAGACAAAATTTGACAATCCGATCGAAACACCGAGACCCCAATACAACCCAGAATATTCAACTCTTGAAAAAATATTAAAAATTCCCAGGAAAACCAGCACTGCAAACTAAGAATTACTGTGCAAAATTTAACACAAGAAGAGACCACATGGCCGCGGAACCGCCGCATTAGCCATGCTAATGCCGCGGTTCCGCCTCACTTTGGTGGATTCAGGGATACGGGCTTCTCAGTAATTCTTATAATCTTCTGCTGGTTTTTCTGTATATTTTTAATCTGGAAAAAACCCAGTTTTTCAAAATTGTCCAGAGAGTAAATTTGGGTTTGGGTTTTGATTCGATCGGACTTCTAATTCCGTCAAAGCATCGCCTAAGGCTCTAGCTAGGCTCTGATACCACTGTAGGGTTCCTACGCACACACTAGAGGTCTCACAAGATTTTTAATCTGGAAAAAACCCAGTTTTTCAAAATTGTCCAGAGAGCAAATTTAGGTTTGGGTTTTTTCCAGATTAAAAATCTTGTGAGACCTCTAGTGTGTGCCTAGGACCTCTAGTGTGAGCAAATTGTTAGTTATATGTATGCCCTAGAGGCCATTACTATACATAAGATGTATATTGTAGTGGATGCTTGGACATATATAGGGAGGACTTTCTTGCTCGACATGATAGTACGCTATCTGGTTACTCTTTACCTTAACGTGTACACCGATTGTCTCTCTGTTACATGTTGGTAAAGCCCTTAGGGTGTGTACTTGACTACCTGGACTATGATGCGGATCATACTAGTGGGGACATGGTAGTCTATAAGTACATCCTTCAAAGTCCCTAGTCGTGGGTATATCGAGACGGGGCATCGATATACCAGAGTAGACTAGCGTATACCTTCTCGACCCATACAGATGGGCGATGGATGATCCCATATCTATTGGTGTTTGACATCAGAGATGATATACGGGTGCTCAGTGGAGACTGGGTACACTGGACGGACTCGCCGAGAACTCTCAGATGGTATTATACCTTACGTCAGATGGCAGTTCTCTGGTGACACTGGTACAGAGTAGTCTGTTGACCCGAGATCGTCATAGAGTCTTGTGTGGTTCCCACTGTGCTTTGATTTCCACCTTACCACGTCCAAGAGGGCGTGCAAAACGGTGGCTTTTGGGTACAGTCCCGAATCACATGGAGGCAATAAGCGATAGGAGGGGATTCGTCTTTCCCGGTATAGGGAGTTGATGTTGCGCTGTGTTCGATTGGCTATAACCGGAAATCCCTGGCCAGGGTTGCTGAGATTTACTGGTAAGTGTTACCTGTAGTTTCTCGAACTGTTATAGACCTCATATCGACACGACTTATCGAGCTATTGGGGTCTGACATTTACTGTAGGGTTCCTAGGCACATAAATGAGGTCTCACAAGGCATCAACCATGCCATTTTTCAAAAATTACAAGTGCCGAGAAACCTTAATACGAATCGTTAACTAGATTTTAGGCGAACACATGCAACAAGTTAACAATTTAACTAAAAGAACGGAAATACAACCTTTGTAGATCCGGTCCTCCACCTCCATAGCTCCGCAATAAAGTCTCCTCGCTGTCCAAATGGAAACCCGGGCTCTAGCGTCGGCTTCATCGGAGAAATGGGCGGGCAAGGTCGTCGGCTTCGTGCCGAAGATGATCTACGTCGAGGCATCACAAGATCAAGCTCCCACTTCACCAAGTCATGAAACTTGTGAAGAAAACACCCTATACTATTTGGCAAGAGGTAGAGGATGAAGAAATAGGAAGTGGGTTCACTTTAGAATTGGATTTCTCACTCATTTTCTCAAGTTGCCATTGATGGAGGCAAGCTTCTTCTTGTGAAGAAGAAGAAGAAGAAGAAGATGCATATGTTATGATAAGTTATTTTTAAAATAGAAAATAAATGAATACTTATCATAATCCAACCATGGTCAAGTGTAGAGAATGAACTAGGGTTTAGTGGAATGGTTAGGGTTAAGCATGAGACAAATATGGTCACTTAGTCAAAGCTTCATGAAGCTTCAACTAGCATCCAAAGAAAGCCACCATTCATTTATTTTGCAAAATAAATAAACAAAATAAATAAATGATAAAGAAAAAGAAAACCCTAACCATTACACAACCATGGTTTAAACTTTACACAAACTCAAGTTAGCTTGTATCATCAAACATGACACAAACTTGTGTACAAAAGTATATCACATATACATTGTGCACTTCAAGTGAGAAAATCCCTTTAAAATGAACCAATACTAGTTAATGCAAAGTAATATATCAAATATATAATTATACATTAAATCATTAAATCAACACTTGATTTAACGATCCGGTCATATCGCATATAACCAACTAGTATCAAATGTATCGTTTTATCGAATCAATCCTTGATTCGATAACTAGGTTATATCGCATATAACCATTCGACACATTCATCGCGAGAATGAAATACGGTATCACATACACGCATTATTCTCGGTCCCGCACATATCTCATATGCGCTCCTATTTCGTTTCGCTTGATCTAGGAAACCTCTGTGTAGGACTCTAAAGACTCGTCAATACGCCGGCAGCAGGTGATGATCATATCAAACACCCACAAGCCACAAGCGGTCTGCTAAACGTAACGGCCACCCGGGTATTGAGCGATCAGAAGATCGACGAGCAAGCCCGCTCATACTCCTGTGAATCCAACCAGTAACACTTACCGTACAGTCCGGTCTCGTCGTCTGATATGTCGCATATCTCGCCTAGGGGTGGTAAACGTCAGACCCCAATAGCTCGATAAGTCGTGTCGATATGAGGTCTATAACAGTTCGAGAAACTACAGGTAACACTTACCAGTAAATCTCAGCAACCCTGGCCAGGGATTTCCGGTTATAGCCAATCGAACACAGCGCAACATCAACCCCCTATACCGGGAGAGACGAATCCTCTCCTATCGCTCATTGCCTCCATGTGATTCGGGACTGTACCCAAAAACCACCGTTTTGCACTCCCTCTTGGACGTGGTAAGGTGGAAATCAAAGCACAGTGGGAACCACACAAGACTCTATGACGACCTCGGGTCAACAGACTACTCTGTACCAGTGTCACCAGAGAACTGCCATCTGACGTAAGGTATAATCCCATCTGGGAGTTCTCGGCGAGTCCATCCAGTGTACCCAGTCTCCACTGAGCACCCGTATATTATCTCTGATGTCAAACACCAATGGATATGGGATCATCCATCGCCCATCTGTATGGGTCGAGAAGGTATACGCTAGTCTACTCTGGTATATCGATGCCCCGTCTCGATATACCCACGACTAGGGACCTTGAAGGATGTACTTATGGACTACCATGTCCCCACTAGTATGATCCGCATCACAGTCCAGGTAGTCAAGTACACATCCTAAGGGCTTTACCAACATGTAACAGAGAGACAATCAGTGTACACGTTAAGGTAAAGATCAACCAGATAGCATACTATCATGTCGAGCAAGAAAGTTCTCCCTATATATGTCCAAGCATCCACTACAATATACATCCTATGTATAGTAATGGCCTCTAGGGCATACATATAACTAACAATCTCCCACTTGCACTAGGGCCATCTGATAGCAGTGGTTGTAGTATCTCATACTCAACCATCCCATAAAAGTCTCTCTCTGGGAAAAGGCCTTTGTGAGTGGATCCGCTGTGCTGTCCTCTGAGTCAACTCTCCTAACCTCGATCTCCTTGGAGATCAACCATCTCCATGATCAGGTGATACTGCCTTAGAATAAATCTGGATCATTGATGGGACGGACGTTCCTTGGCATAAGCCACAACTCCATTGTCACACAATGGGAGGAACTAAGTTCATCTCATGAACAAATATACATCCAGACTGCCTCTTTAGTAGCATCTTAAGTAGCGATGTATCGAGCCTTTATCGTCTAGTATGCCACGGTATCTAGCTTGGAACTCTTCCAACATACCGTCCCTTTACTGAGGGTAAAGACAATGCCTGTGACTGACTTTCAGTCGTCCTTATCACCCTGGAACCCTTCCAGTGATTCTCTCCAGGATCGGTTGATACCATCTCACTACAACTAGTGAGAATCCTATCATCCAATTAGATCTATCTCATAGATCCAAAACCCAGGATTTAGGAGGTATCACTTTGATCCTATATGGAGAATCATTGTGATAAGCGGAGATTGACCGAGCGTAGCATAGGAAACTCCTTTCTTATCAAGAGTATGTCATCCACGTACTCTACGAGGATCACCATACTCCCTACTACCTTTTTGTTTATACAAGGTTCATCTACCATTTTGATGATATCAAACTCTTTGACTAACACATCAAAACAGATGTTCCAACTCCGCGATGCCTGCTTTATCCTATAAAGCATCTTGTACACGTTTCCGCTGCTCCCACTGTCTACGAAGCCCTCTGGCTGTGTACTTATAGACTTTCTCTTCTAAAACATCATTTAGAAAAGCAGTCATGGCACCCAACCGCCAGATATCGTAGTCATGGTATGTAGCCGTGGAAAGTAGGATCTGGATGGACTTAAGCATAGCCACTTGAAAAGGTTTCATCATTATCCAGGCCTGGTCGATGACGAAAAGCTTTAACAAGTCTAGCTTTGAAAGTCTCAACTTTTCCATCTACACCAAGTAATCTTCTCAAGATATACTTGCTCCTGATGGGGATTTAACCCTTCAGATATAGCAGCCAAAGTCCATACTTTGTTGGTGTACATGGATTCCATCTCAGATCACTAAGCATCCAGCCATTCTTACAGAGTCCCACACCTGATGGCCAGCTCGAAACTAGTTGGGTCATCATCTCATGATGCAATCCTCGCTCCCGCTGTCATAGAGTAACCGAAGTATCTCTCAGGTGGGTGAGGAACCCTACTAGATCGGCGGAGAGGCTGAGGTTCGTTGGTAACTATTGAATCCTTTGGTTTTATCAAATCATCTGCTGTAGTTTGTATAGCTGGAACCTTTCCAGTTCTACATAACAGATCTTGCCTCGAGCTTGTCCGGATTTTGCTTTTAGACATAGGCCGGACAACCCCAAATCTTAACCAACTTAAGAGATGGGCTCTTCCCTTATCATATCAAATATGAAGTGGTAGGCAACGGATTTGATTTGAACCCTATTCAATAGGTATGCATCTTCTCAAGTGCATAACTCCCCAAAAGGAAATAGGTAACTCAGTAGTACTCATCATAGAGCACACCTTATCATATAGGGTGTGATTGCTCCGCCCCGATATACCATCGTGCTATGGTGTATACGGAGGAGTAATGCTGAGAGAGAATCTCATTCTCCTTTAGAATAATCGAGGATTTCCGTGCTCAAGTATTCTCCTCCTTGATCTCATCAAAGGACATAATACTTATACTCGTATTGGTTCTCTACTTCTAACTTATATTCTGTGAATATCTCAAAAGGTTCTGACTTGTGTTTCAACAGGAACACATGTCTGAATCAAAAGAGATCATCAGAGAATTTAATGAAGTATAAAGAACCGGTCTTGGCAAATGTAGACAGGGGACCTACATACATCAACATGTATCATCCCAAGAGTTCACTAACTCTTTCTCTGTTTCCATTAAATAGAGCTATGGTCATCGTATCCTTGTGACATGACTGGCAAGTTTCATAAGATGTAAATTCAAACAGATTTTAAATATGCATCTAAATGTAACTTCAGCTAGTCAGGTCGCATTGATATGACCTAGTCTACAATGCCTCAAGAAGGATTCGTTCATTTCTGAACTCTTCCTCTTGTGTGTGTTCCGTATACTAAAGAACTGTAGTTTGATTTAGAACATCAATGCTTTTAGATAACGTGCCTGATCCGATCAACTTTTGATATAGGAAATGTTCAAAACATCATCCAACTATACAAAATTTTATCATTTCTTTACTAATAAAGAGATAGATATGATTTTGTATATCAGGTTCGGGATCTAATAACATTCGTTCAGAATCAATGTATTTGTAATACAGGGTGACAGTGACCAACAGACTTGGCTGCAACACTTGCCCCGTTTTCTGCCTCATGAAACTTATCACCCGTTCTCAGTTCACTACCTAGCTGTAGCCCTATGTAACAGATTACATATGTGGGATCCTGATCTGGTATCATATACCCAGGACGCAAAGGATACTGAGAAACAGTTCTTTGTAATGAATACACCCGAAGATGATGCATCAGCATGCACTCTCTTCGTTTGGGCGGCACGGGAATTCTGGTAATCCCCAATTTCCTGCTCTGTCTTATAACAATTATAAGTTGGAGCGGGACCAACGTTCCCCAGCTCAGTATAACAAGCGGGTTCAGTCAATATTCCGTATTATTATCTTGATTAAGGCGTGATATGGTCGCTACCTGGAGAGAGAGAGAAGAAAACACTCAGCGTGCGCTCTTGCAAGAATAGATTGGTTATTATTTTATCTAATCAGGATGGCTCCCACTGCTTTTTATCAAATCTTCCTTCAAACCCAAAAAGGAAAGGCTAGCCGGGATTAATTACACACTACAAGTTCGCCAATCTTTCAGCCAGGCCAGTGTCGGTACTTTGAGGGAGGTCCCCCGTGCTTTCGCACGAACCTAATTAATGTAAACCTCGTTTTCCTAGAGGCGTAACCTCGTTGACACCTTTCTAGACACCTACTTGATCGGCTAATTGTAATGTATAAAACTCTCCCAGGAGTAACAATTACTCGCAGCGGGTATCGGGATCCAACTATCTCATAGAAGGTATGCAATCTCATTGCAAATTTCAACACTTGAAATTCCCGATAATATTTTGCCCCTAACCTCCTATGACCTTGACAAAGGCCAACAAACCATAGGATGCTAGTCAAGTTCAACCCGTCATTTCCTGATTGAATTAAACCCACCCGCACGACCCTTGACAAAGGCCAACAAGGTCGCACGACTACCCTAACCCAATCTGCATCATATGCATAAGCAGATAAGCACCAGTTAGCTACCGCACACTGCGCCTTGACAAAGGCCAACAAACGCAGTACGAATACTAACTACTACTTATCTGAAATGAAGGAGGGCTACGACAGGTTTTTCTGAAAACCTATTGCGTAATGAACTTGATATCGTTGTAGAATCAAATGATTTTAAAATGGAGTGTTTTTGAGACTTTTCTAGTTTTGCTAAAGGAGTCACTCCCGGTGAAGGGATCGTCGGTCCTTTCCTCGTCGAATGAGGTGCGGGATATATCATATATATCACTGTGCAAAGCAAAAACTCTTAAAAGCAATCAAAAGACAAACCGAGTGTGTAGCATCTGCCAGTTATTGCTAAAGGAGTCACTCCCGGTAAAGGGATCTCGGTCCTTTCCTCATCGAATAAGGTGCAGGATATATCACATATACCGCTGTGCAAAGCAAGAACTGTAGCTACCTGTTTTATTTTTGAAATTCAATTCTACAACATCTTAGGTTTCTTTTATTTCATTAATCACATTAATGAAGTCCCATCATTTAAGTACCTAAACATCACATGATCACATCACAGATATCGCAGCAGAAGAATCATATGAAATATTGGATATACTAGGACGTCCGTGTTTTCAATACGAGCCAGTATAAAACACGGATTCCACGGTCGTGATGAATAGCCAAACCCACACCCCTAGATCCCTACGAGAGCGGCAAGCAACCCTACTAATTCTGGAGTTAGGAGACCCGGACTCGACTCCTCGAGTTGGTCTCCCACTGGACTCCAGAACCCGGTTACTTGTGCTCCCCTCCTTGGGTCTATCCTAGTAGGGAAAAGTAAATAATATACAATGGGTGACATCTTCCGCAACCTGGAAGTGTCCCAATAAAAGAATATTACATACAAGTTTTTACATGAATGAAAATGAAAAACACTCATCTCACATAAAAAAAACCCCGGCTATTCAAACACGACGATCCAATATAACATATCCAGCAACACATAACATCACATGTCATCAACGTAAGTAAATATGCGCATCCTAATTGTCGTTGACATATAGCAACGAAACCGGCGATATCACATATTACACTTACGGTCACAGAAAAGAAAGTGTAAAACTACAACAGTTGGAATCCGCAACCTCTTTAGACATCACATGCCTAATCAAATGAATTCCTTAGACATCGCATGCGTAACAATTATAAACCCCGCATTTTAGTCTCAAAATCGAAAACACTTTTCAATATCAAGTCGGGCAATTCAACAAGATTCCCGACATCATGATCGAATGCTCGTCGCAAACTTCAGTAGACGGCAGCACCCCCGATACCGTCGACGAAGTGCACCAAGGCGGAATACCGCTACCGGGAGCACTCAAACGGATGCTTTCGGCGACGGGGTTCTCCTACAGTCACTTGGTCGGGGCTATGGAGTGAGGCTGTCTATTAAGTTTACCCGGCGAGTATCCGCGTACGCTACATGATTGCGACGGACTTTTGATCACATCAAAATTCCGTGGCAACCGATTAAGTGAGACTAAACCGCTAAATTTATAACATTCATTCAGTTATCTCATAACTACTTGTGGATTCCAAGTATTGTATCACATTCCGGATAAATAGAAAATGTTAAACTTTTCGATCGAACATTCAAACACCCAAGTTTTCCCGATACAGATCAACACATGAAACAAGTCTAAAAACATTCAGTTCGTGCCTCAGTACTAACGGTCCAGCCGTAGAAGGGTCAAGCCAACGCCTCACATGTGGCACGCCGTACTGCCTCAAACCCGAAGGTTCAAAGGGCAGTTCAAGACGGTCACATAATCGAGTTAAGGTTTGTTGTCTTCTAGAGGGACCATCGCGTTACTTGAACTACTTAGAACGTCTTTAAACCACGGAAAGATCCAACACTTGGAAATTTCCCGACAGGGAAAAAGTTGGGTATTTATATCCGGTCGAACTTTTTAACATATTCTAAAATTTCCGGAATGCCACATAGACAAAGTTAGACAATCCGATCGAAACACCGAGTCCCCAATACAACCCAGAAAACTCAACTCTTGAGTTCAGAAAAAAAAATATCCCAGGAAAACCAGCACTGAAAAATAGGAATTACTGTGCAAAATTCAATGGGAGAAGAGACAAAATGGCCGCGGAACAGCCGCATTAGCACGCTAATGCTGCGGTTCCGCCGCACTTTAGAAAGATCATTAGGTAATTTTTGCGCCGTAATTCTTAGAATTTCCTGCTGAATTTTTTAAGAATTTTTAATTTGGAAAAAACCACTTTTTCAGAAAAAGTCCAGAGAGGGTTAAAAGTTAGGGTTTCGGGGTTCGATCGGGTTTCTAACATCGTCTACGCATCACCTAAGGCTCTAGCTAGGCTCTGATACCACTGTAGGGTTCCTAGACACACAAATGAGGTCTCACAAGGCATCAACCATGCCAATTTTTAAAAATTACAAGTGCCGAGAAACCCTAATACGAATCGTTAACTAGATTTTAGGCGAACACATGCAACAAGTTAACAATTTAACTAAAAGAACGGAAATACAACCTTTGTAGATCCGGTCCTCCACCTCCATAGCTCCGTAATGAAGTCTCCTCGCTGTCCAAATGGAAACCCGGGCTCTAGCGTCGGCTTCATCGGAGAAATGGGCGGGCAAGGTCGTCGGCTTCGTGCCGAAGATGATCTACGTCGAGGCATCACAAGATCAAGCTCCCACTTCACCAAGTCATGAAACTTGTGAAGAAAACACCCTATACTACTTGGCAAGAGGTAGAGGATGAAGAAATAGGAAGTGGGTTCACTTTAGAATTGGATTTCTCACTCATTTTCTCAAGTTGCCATTGATGGAGGCAAGCTTCTTCTTCAGAAGAAGAAGATGCATATGTTATGATAAGTTATTTTCAAAATAGAAAATAAATGAATACTTATCATAATCCAACCATGGTCAAGTGTAGAGAATGAACTAGGGTTTAGTGGAATGGTTAGGGTTAAGCATGAGACAAATATGGTCACTTAGTCAAAGCTTCATGAAGCTTCAACTAGCATCCAAAGAAAGCCACCATTCATTTATTTTGCAAAATAAATAAACAAAATAAATAAATGATAAAGAAAAAGAAAACCCTAACTATTACACAACCATGGTTTAAACTTTACACAAACTCAAGTTAGCTTGTATCATCAAACATGACACAAACTTGTGTACAAAAGTATATCACATATACATTGTGCACTTCAAGTGAGAAAATCCCTTTAAAATGAACCAATACTAGTTAATGCAAAGTAATATATCAAATATATAATTATACATTAAATCATTAAATCAACACTTGATTTAACGATCCGGTCATATCGCATATAACCAACTAGTATCAAATGTATCGTTTTATCGAATCAATCCTTGATTCGATAACTAGGTTATATCGCATATAACCATTCAACACATTCATCGCGAGAATGAAATACGGTATCACATACACGCATTATTCTCGGTCCCGCACATATCTCATATGCGCTCCTATTTCGTTTCGCTTGAGCTAGGAAACCTCTGTGTAGGACTCTAAAGACTCGTCAATACGCCGGCAGCAGGTGATGATCATATCAAACACCCACAAGCCGCAAGCGGTCTGCTAAACGTAACGGCCACCCGGGTATTGAGCGATCAGAAGATCGACGAGCAAGCCCGCTCATACTCCTGTGAATCCAACCAGTAACACTTACCGTACAGTCCGGTCTCGTCGTCTGATATGTCGCATATCTCGCCTAGGGGTGGTAAACGTCAGACCCCAATAGCTCGATAAGTCGTGTCGATATGAGGTCTATAACAGTTCGAGAAACTACAGGTAACACTTACCAGTAAATCTCAGCAACCCTGGCCAGGGATTTCCGGTTATAGCCAATCGAACACAGCGCAACATCAACCCCCTATACCGGGAGAGACGAATCCTCTCCTATCGCTCATTGCCTCCATGTGATTCGGGACTGTACCCAAAAACCACCGTTTTGCACTCCCTATTGGATGTGGTAAGGTGGAAATCAAAGCACAGTGGGAACCACACAAGACTCTATGACGATCTCAGGTCAACAGACTACTCTGTACCAGTGTCACCAGAGAACTGCCATCTGACGTAAGGTATAATACCATCTGGGAGTTCTCGGCGAGTCCATCCAGTGTACCCAGTCTCCACTGAGCACCCGTATATCATCTCTGATGTCAAACACCAATGGATATGGGATCATCCATCGCCCATCTGTATGGGTCGAGAAGGTATACGCTAGTCTACTCTGGTATATCGATGCCCCGTCTCGATATACCCACGACTAGGGACCTTGAAGGATGTACTTATGGACTACCATGTCCCCACTAGTATGATCCGCATCACAGTCCAGGTAGTCAAGTACACATCCTAAGGGCTTTACCAACATGTAACAGAGAGACAATCAGTGTACACGTTAAGGTAAAGATCAACCAGATAGCATACTATCATGTCGAGCAAGAAAGTTCTCCCTATATATGTCCAAGCATCCACTACAATATACATCCTATGTATAGTAATGGCCTCTAGGGCATACATATAACTAACAATCTCCCACTTGCACTAGGGCCATCTGATAGCAGTGGTTGTAGTATCTCAGACTCAACCATCCCATAAAAGTCTCTCTCTGGGAAAAGGCCTTTGTGAGTGGATCCGCCGTGCTGTCCTCTGAGTCAACTCTCCTAACCTCGATCTCCTTGGAGATCAACCATCTCCATGATCAGGTGATACTGCCTTAGAATAAATCTGGATCATTGATGGGGCGGACGTTCCTTGGCATAAGCCACAACTCCATTGTCACACAATGGGAGGAACTAAGTTCATCTCATGAACAAATATACATCCAGACTGCCTCTTTAGTAGCATCTTAAGTAGCGATGTATCGAGCCTTTATCGTCTAGTATGCCACGGTATCTAGCTTGGAACTCTTCCAACATACCGTCCCTTTACTGAGGGTAAAGACAATGCCTGTGACTGACTTTCAGTCGTCCTTATCACCCTGGAACCCTTCCAGTGATTCTCTCCAGGATCGGTTGATACCATCTCACTACAACTAGTGAGAATCCTATCATCCAATTAGATCTATCTCATAGATCCAAAACCCAGGATTTAGGAGGTATCACTTTGATCCTATATGGAGAATCATTGTGATAAGCGGAGATTGACCGAGCGTAGCATAGGAAACTCCTTTCTTATCAAGAGTATGTCATCCACGTACTCTACGAGGATCACCATACTCCCTACTACCTTTTTGTTTATACAAGGTTCATCTACCATTTTGATGATATCAAACTCTTTGACTAACACATCAAAACAGATGTTCCAACTCCGCGATGCCTGCTTTATCCTATAAAGCATCTTGTACACGTTTCCGCTGCTCCCACTGTCTACGAAGCCCTCTGGCTGTGTACTTATAGACTTTCTCTTCTAAAACATCATTTAGAAAAGCAGTCATGGCACCCAACCGCCAGATATCGTAGTCATGGTATGTAGCCGTGGCAAGTAGGATCTGGATGGACTTAAGCATAGCCACTTGAAAAGGTTTCATCATTATCCAGGCCTGGTCGATGACGAAAAGCTTTAACAAGTCTAGCTTTGAAAGTCTCAACTTTTCCATCTACACCAAGTAATCTTCTCAAGATATACTTGCTCCTGATGGGGATTTAACCCTTCAGATATAGCAGCCAAAGTCCATACTTTGTTGGTGTACATGGATTCCATCTCAGATCACTAAGCATCCAGCCATTCTTACAGAGTCCTACTCCTGATGGCCAGCTCGAAACTAGTTGGGTCATCATCTCATGATGCAATCATCGCTCCCGCTGTCATAGAGTAACCGAAGTATCTCTCAGGTGGGTGAGGAACCCTACTAGATCGGCGGAGAGGCTGAGGTTCGTTGGTAACTATTGAATCCTTTGGTTTTATCAAATCATCTGCTATAGTTTGTATATCTGGAACCTTTCCAGTTCTACATAACAGATCTTGCCTCGAGCTTGTCCGGATTTTGCTTTTAGACATAGGCCGGACAACCCCAAATCTTAACCAATTTAAGAGATGGTCTCTTCCCTTATCATATCAAATATGAAGTGGTAGGCAACGGATTTGATTTGAACCCTATTCAATAGGTATGCATCTTCTCAAGTGCATAACTCCCCAAAAGGAAATAGGTAACTCAGTAGTACTCATCATAGAGCACAACTTATCATATAGGGTGTGATTGCTCCGCCCCGATATACCATCGTGCTATGGTGTATACGGAGGAGTAATGCTGAGAGAGAATCTCATTCTCCTTTAGAATAATCCAGGATTTCCATGCTCAAGTATTCTCCTCCTTGATCTCATCAAAGGACATAATACTTATACTCGTATTGGTTCTCTACTTCTAACTTATATTCTGTGAATATCTCAAAAAGTTCTGACTAGTGTTTCAACAGGAACACATGTCTGAATCAAAAGAGATCATCAGAGAATTTAATGAAGTATAAAGAACCGGTCTTGGCAAATGTAGACAGGGGACCTACATACATCAACATGTATCATCCCAAGAGTTCACTAACTCTTTCTCTGTTTCCATTAAATAGAGCTATGGTCATCGTATCCTTGTGACATGACTGGCAAGTTTCATAAGATGTAAATTCAAACAGATTTTAAATATGCATCTAAATGTAACTTCAGCTAGTCAGGTCGCATTGATATGACCTAGTCTACAATGCCTCAAGAAGGATTCGTTCATTTCTGAACTCTTCCTCTTGTGTGTGTTCCGTATACTAAAGAACTGTAGTTTGATTTAGAACATCAATGCTTTTAGATAACGTGCCTGATCCGATCAACTTTTGATATAGGAAATGTTCAAAACATCATCCAACTATACAAAATTTTATCATTTCTTTACTAATAAAGAGATAGATATGATTTTGTATATCAGGTTCGGGATCTAATAACATTCGTTCAGAATCAATGTATTTGTAATACAGGGTGACAGTGACCAACAGACTTGGCTGCAACACTTGCCCCGTTTTCTGCCTCATGAAACTTATCACCCGTTCTCAGTTCTCTACCTAGCTGTAGCCCTATGTAACAGATTACATATGTGGGATCCTGATCTGGTATCATATACCCAGGACGCAAAGGATACTGAGAAACAGTTCTTTGTAATGAATACACCCGAAGATGATGCATCAGCATGCACTCTCTTCGTTTGGGCGGCACGGGAATTCTGGTAATCCCCAATTTCCTGCTCTGTCTTATAACAATTATAAGTTGGAGCGGGACCAACGTTCCCCAGCTCAGTATAACAAGCGGGTTCAGTCAATATTCCGTATTATTATCTTGATTAAGGCGTGATATGGTCGCTACCTGGAGAGAGAGAGAAGAAAACACTCAGCGTGAGCTCTTGCAAGAATAGATTGGTTATTATTTTATCTAATCAGGATGGCTCCCACTGCTTTTTATCAAATCTTCCTTCAAACCCAAAAAGGAAAGACTAGCCGGGATTAATTACACACTACAAGTTCGCCAATCTTTCAGCCAGGCCAGTGTCGGTACTTTGAGGGAGGTCCCTCGTGCTTTCGCACGAACCTAATTAATGTAAACCTCGTTTTCCCAGAGGCGTAACCTCGTTGACACCTTTCTAGACACCTACTTGATCGGCTAATTGTAATGTATAAAACTCTCCCAGGAGTAACAATTACTCGCAGCGGGTATCGGGATCCAACTATCTCATAGAAGGTATGCAATCTCATTGCAAATTTCAACACTTGAAATTCCCGATAATATTTTGCCCCTAACCTCCTATGACCTTGACAAAGGCCAACAAACCATAGGATGCTAGTCAAGTTCAACCCGTCATTTCCTGATTGAATTAAACCCACCCGCACGACCCTTGACAAAGGCCAACAAGGTCGCACGACTACCCTAACCCAATCTGCATCATATGCATAAGCAGATAAGCACCAGTTAGCTACCGCACACTGCGCCTTGACAAAGGCCAACAAACGCAGTACGAATACTAACTACTACTTATCTGAAATGAAGGAGGGCTACGACAGGTTTTTCTGAAAACCTATTGCGTAATGAACTTGATATCGTTGTAGAATCAAATGATTTTAAAATGGAGTGTTTTTGAGACTTTTCTAGTTTTGCTAAAGGAGTCACTCCCGGTGAAGGGATCGTCGGTCCTTTCCTCGTCGAATGAGGTGCGGGATATATCATATATATCACTGTGCAAAGCAAAAACTCTTAAAAGCAATCAAAAGACAAACTGAGTGTGTAGCATCTGCCAGTTATTGCTAAAGGAGTCACTCCCGGTAAAGGGATCTCGGTCCTTTCCTCATCGAATAAGGTGCAGGATATATCACATATACCGCTGTGCAAAGCAAGAACTGTAGCTACCTGTTTTATTTTTGAAATTCAATTCTACAACATCTTAGGTTTCTTTTATTTCATTAATCACATTAATGAAGTCCCATCATTTAAGTACCTAAACATCACATGATCACATCACAGATATCGCAGCAGAAGAATCATATGAAATATTGGATATACTAGGACGTCCGTGTTTTCAATACGAGCCAGTATAAAACACGGATTCCACGGTCGTGATGAATAGCCAAACCCACACCCCTAGATCCCTACGAGAGCGGCAAGCAACCCTACTAATTCTGGAGTTAGGAGACCCGGACTCGACTCCTCGAGTTGGTCTCCCACTGGACTCCAGAACCCGGTTACTTGTGCTCCCCTCCTTGGGTCTATCCTAGTGCGGAAAAGTAAATAATATACAAAGGGTGACATCTTCTGCAACCTGGAAGTGTCCCAATAAAAGAATATTACATACAAGTTTTTACATGAATGAAAATGAAAAACACTCATCTCACATAAAAAAAACCCCGGCTATTCAAACACGACGATCCAATATAACATATCCAGCAACACATAACATCACATGTCATCAACGTAAGTAAATATGCGCATCCTAATTGTCGTTGACATATAGCAACGAAACCGGCGATATCACATATTACACTTACGGTCACAGAAAAGAAAGTGTAAAACTACAACAGTTGGAATCCGCAACCTCTTTAGACATCACATGCCTAATCAAATGAATTCCTTAGACATCGCATGCGTAACAATTATAAACCCCGCATTTTAGTCTCAAAATCGAAAACACTTTTCAATATCAAGTCGGGCAATTCAACAAGATTCCCGACATCCTGATCGAATGCTCGTCGCAAACTTCAGTAGATGGCAGCACCCCTGATACCGTCGACGAAGTGCACCAAGGCGGAATACCGCTACCGGGAGCACCCAAACGGATGCTTTCGGCGACGGGGTTCTCCTACAGTCACTTGGTCGGGGCTATGGAGTGAGGCTGTCTATTAAGTTTACCCGGCGAGTATCCGCGTACGCTACATGATTGCGACGGACTTTTGATCACATCAAAATTCCGTGGCAACCGATTAAGTGAGACTAAACCGCTAGATTTATAACATTCATTCAGTTATCTCATAACTACTTGTGGATTCCAAGTATTGTATCACATTCCGGATAAATAGAAAATGTTAAACTTTTCGATCGAACATTCAAACACCCAAGTTTTCCCGATACAGATCAACACATGAAACAAGTCTAAAAACATTCAGTTCGTGCCTCAGTACTAACGGTCCAGCCGTAGAAGGGTCAAGCCAACGCCTCACATGTGGCACGCCGTACTGCCCCAAACCCGAAGGTTCAAAGGGCAGTTCAAGACGGTCACATAATCGAGTTAAGGTTTGTTGTCTTCTAGAGGGACCATCGCGTTACTTGCACTACTTAGAACGTCTTTAAACCACGGAAAGATCCAACACTTGGAAATTTCCCGACAGGGAAAAAGTTGGGTATTTATATCCGGTCGAACTTTTTAACATATTCTAAAATTTCCGGAATGCCACATAGACAAAGTTAGACAATCCGATCGAAACACCGAGTCCCCAATACAACCCAGAAAACTCAACTCTTGAGTTCAGAAAAAAAAATATCCCAGGAAAACCAGCACTGCAAAATAGGAATTACTGTGCAAAATTCAATGGGACAAGAGACAAAATGGCCGCGGAACAGCCGCATTAGCACGCTAATACCGCGGTTCCGCCGCACTTTAGAAAGATCATTAGGTAATTTTTGCGCCGTAATTCTTAGAATTTCCTGCTGAATTTTTTAAGAATTTTTAATTTGGAAAAAACCACTTTTTCAGAAAAAGTCCAGAAAGGGTTAAAAGTTAGGGTTTCGGGGTTCGATCGGGTTTCTAACATCGTCTACGCATCACCTAAGGCTCTAGCTAGGCTCTGATACCACTGTAGGGTTCCTAGACACACAAATGAGGTCTCACAAGGCATCAACCATGCCAATTTTTAAAAATTACAAGTGCCGAGAAACCCTAATACGAATCGTTAACTAGATTTTAGGCGAACACATGCAACAAGTTAACAATTTAACTAAAAGAACGGAAATACAACCTTTGTAGATCCGGTCCTCCACCTCTATAGCTCCGTAATGAAGTCTCCTCGCTGTCCAAATGGAAACCCGGGCTCTAGCGTCGGCTTCATCGGAGAAATGGGCGGGCAAGGTCGTCGGCTTCGTGCCGAAGATGATCTACGTCGAGGCATCACAAGATCAAGCTCCCACTTCACCAAGTCATGAAACTTGTGAAGAAAACACCCTATACTACTTGGCAAGAGGTAGAGGATGAAGAAATAGGAAGTGGGTTCACTTTAGAATTGGATTTCTCACTCATTTTCTCAAGTTGCCATTGATGGAGGCAAGCTTCTTCTTCAGAAGAAGAAGATGCATATGTTATGATAAGTTATTTTCAAAATAGAAAATAAATGAATACTTATCATAATCCAACCATGGTCAAGTGTAGAGAATGAACTAGGGTTTAGTGGAATGGTTAGGGTTAAGCATGAGACAAATATGGTCACTTAGTCAAAGCTTCATGAAGCTTCAACTAGCATCCAAAGAAAGCCACCATTCATTTATTTTGCAAAATAAATAAACAAAATAAATAAATGATAAAGAAAAAGAAAACCCTAACCATTACACAACCATGGTTTAAACTTTACACAAACTCAAGTTAGCTTGTATCATCAAACATGACACAAACTTGTGTACAAAAGTATATCACATATACATTGTGCACTTCAAGTGAGAAAATCCCTTTAAAATGAACCAATACTAGTTAATGCAAAGTAATATATCAAATATATAATTATACATTAAATCATTAAATCAACACTTGATTTAACGATCCGGTCATATCGCATATAACCAACTAGTATCAAATGTATCGTTTTATCGAATCAATCCTTGATTCGATAACTAGGTTATATCGCATATAACCATTCGACACATTCATCGCGAGAATGAAATACGGTATCACATACACGCATTATTCTCGGTCCCGCACATATCTCATATGCGCTCCTATTTCGTTTCGCTTGAGCTAGGAAACCTCTGTGTAGGACTCTAAAGACTCGTCAATACGCCGGCAGCAGGTGATGATCATATCAAACACCCACAAGCCGCAAGCAGTCTGCTAAACATAACGGCCACCCGGGTATTGAGCGATCAGAAGATCGACGAGCAAGCCCACTCATACTCCTGTGAATCCAACCAGTAACACTTACCGTACAGTCCGGTCTCGTCGTCTGATATGTCGCATATCTCGCCTAGGGGTGGTAAACGTCAGACCCCAATAGCTCGATAAGTCGTGTCGATATGAGGTCTATAACAGTTCGAGAAACTACAGGTAACACTTACCAGTAAATCTCAGCAACCCTGGCCAGGGATTTCTGGTTATAGCCAATCGAACACAGCGCAACATCAACCCCCTATACCGGGAGAGACGAATCCTCTCCTATCGCTCATTGCCTCCATGTGATTCGGGACTGTACCCAAAAACCACCGTTTTGCACTCCCTCTTGGACGTGGTAAGGTGGAAATCAAAGCACAGTGGGAACCACACAAGACTCTATGACGATCTCGGGTCAACAGACTACTCTGTACCAGTGTCACCAGAGAACTGCCATCTGACGTAAGGTATAATACCATCTGGGAGTTCTCGGCGAGTCCGTCCAGTATACCCAGTCTCCACTGAGCACCCGTATATCATCTCTGATGTCAAACACCAATGGATATGGGATCATCCATCGCCCATCTGTATTGTTCGAGAAGGTATACGCTAGTCTACTCTGGTATATCGATGCCCCGTCTCGATATACCCACGACTAGGGACCTTGAAGGATGTACTTATGGACTACCATGTCCCCACTAGTATGATCCGCATCACAGTCCAGGTAGTCAAGTACACATCCTAAGGGCTTTACCAACATGTAACAGAGAGACAATCAGTGTACACGTTAAGGTAAAGATCAACCAGATAGCATACTATCATGTCGAGCAAGAAAGTTCTCCCTATATATGTCCAAGCATCCACTACAATATACATCCTATGTATAGTAATGGCCTCTAGGGCATACATATAACTAACATTTACCACCCCTAGGCAAGATATGCGACATATCAGACGATCAGACCAGACTGTACAGTAAGTGTTACTGGTTGGATTCACAGGAGTGTGAGCGGGCTTGCTCGTCGATCTTCTGATCGCTCAATACCCGGGTGGCCGTTACATTTAGCACACCGCTTGCGGCTTGTGGGTGTTTGATATGATCATCACCTGCTGCCGGCGTATTGACGAGTCTTTAGAGTCCTACACAGAGGTTTCCTGGCTCAAGCGAAACGAAATAGGAGCGCATATGAGATATGTGCAGGACCGAGAATAATGCGTGTATGTGATACCGTATTCCATTCTCACGATGAATGTATCGAATGGTTGTATGCGATATAACCTAGTTATCGAATCATGGATTGATTCGATAAGTCGATACATTGGATATTAGTCGGTCATATGAGATATGACCGGATCGTTAAATCAAGTGTTGATTTGATGATTTAATGCATAATTATATATTTGATATATTACTTTGCATTAACTAGTATTGGTTCACTTTAAAAGGATTTTCTCACTTGAATTACACAACTTGTATATGTGATATACTTTTGTGCACTTGTTTGTATCATGTTTGATGATACATGCTCACTTGGGTGTAGTTTTGGTTTAAACCTTGGTTATGTAAATGGTTAAGGTTTTTATTTATTTATTCATTTATTTATTTCATTTTGGCAAGAAATAAAATGGTTACTAGTTTTGTTTTATATTGAAAGTTCATGAAGGTTTGAAAAGTTGACCATTTTGTTTCTTTCCTTTAACCTAACCATTCCACTTAACCCTAGTTTATTCTCTACACCTAATCATGGTTTGAATATGATAAGTATTGATTTTCTTTTTCATTTTTGAATTAACACTTATCATATTCTTGCTTCTTCTTCTTCTTCTTCACTTCAAGAAAAAGCTTGCTATCAATAATGGCAACTTGTGAAAATGAGTGAGAAATCCAATTCTAAAGTGAACCCACCTCCTATTTCTTCATCCTCTACCTCTTTCCAAGTAGTATAGGGTGTTCTCTTCACAAGTTTCATGACTTGGTGAAGTGGGAGCTTGATCTTGTGATGCCTCGACGTAGATCATCTTCGGCATCGTTGTCGATGACGTAGCCCGCCCATTTCTCCGATGAAGCCGACTCTAGAGCCCGGGATCCGTTTTGTACAGCGAAGGGACTTCATCATGGAGCTATGGAGGTGGAGAACCGGATCTACAAAGGTTGTATTTCCGTTCTTGTAGTTAAGTTGTTAACTAGTTGCATCTTTCGCCTAAAATTCTAGTTAACGATCCGTATTAGGGTTTCTCGGCACTTGTAAAACGTGAAATTGGCATGGTTGATGCCTTGTGAGACCTCTAGTGTGTGCCTAGGAACCCTACAGACGCGGTTCCGCCGCACTTTGGTGGATTCAGGTATACGGGCTTCTCAGTAATTCTTATAATCTTCTGCTGGTTTTTCTGTATATTTTTAATCTGGAAAAAACCCAGTTTTTCAAAATTGTCCAGAGAGCAAATTTGGGTTTGGGTTTTAATTCGATCGGACTTCTAATTCCGTCAAAGCATCGCCTAAGGCTCTAGCTAGGCTCTGATACCACTGTAGGGTTCCTAGGCACACACTAGAGGTCTCACACCTGTGTGTTAGACAGAGTTCAGGGAGAGTAGTATTTTGGGCCCGCAGATCGTACAGGAGACGACCGAAAAGATACAGCTGATTCGGGACAGGATGAAAGCGGCACAGAGTAGGCAGAAATCATATGCTGACAGGCGCCGTCGCCGACTCTAGTTCGCTATTGGCGATCATGTTTTCCTGAGAGTCTCTCCGATGAAGGGTGTGATGAGATTTGCGCGGAAAGGGAAGCTTAGTCCTAGATATGTTGGTCCCTTCGAGATCCTAGAGCGTGTCGGTTCAGTGGCTTATCAGTTAGCTCTTCCACCCAGCTTCCCCGATGTTCACCCCGTGTTCTATATTTCGATGCTCCGCAAGTACCTTCATGATCCTTCCCATGCGATTCAGCACCAGACGATCCAGCTAGAGCGCGATCTTTCATTCACCGAGCAGCCGGTGGTCATTTTGGATCGGCAAGTGAAGAAATTGAGGTCGAAGGTTATACCGTCCGTCAAGATTCTTTGGCGTGGCCCGAACAGCGAGGAGGTCACCTGGGAGACCGAAGTCGAGATGAGGAAAAGACATCCCCATCTTTTTGAAGGTACGCGTAGTTAAATTCTAAATTCGGGGACCGAATTTCTTTAAGGGGGGAAGATTGTAACGCTTCAAAAATCGTTTAGGCGGTTTTTCGGTAATCGGCAAAATAAGCAGTCTTTTCCGTAAAAAGTCAAAATAAGTATTTTTCAATATAGGCCTAATTATACAAAATTTAGATAAGATATTGCTAAAATTTGGTCACTAAATTGTAACTTAAAATTTTCTAGTTAATTAAAAAAAATTCCTTAATTAATTATTTTTAATATTATTTTAAGCTTTTAAAAATACATTTAATTAGTGATAAATACAAATTTAAATGGGTAAATTACACACTTAGGAACCATTATAAACTAAAATTTAGTGTTAATAAAATTGTATCAAGACTTTTCAAGATTTTAGTTCTATGGTTAAAAATTAAAGCAAAAAATGGCTTAAAAAGGGTTTTTTTGTAAAATTGGTGTGATATGCATTTAATGCCTTTGAAGAGACTTTCTTCCTAGAAAATTCTACACATTTCCCTCACTTTTCCCCCCATCTTACCTCTAGCCGAAACCTACTGCAGCAGCTCCCCATTTTTCCCTCTCTTTCTTGCTTCAAAATTGCTTCAAAAATCAATAAAAATCCACAAAAATTCACAATTTTCCTTCACAAATTCAAACCAAAACCTTAAGCCATCCCTTCTCAAGCCCAAATTGGGTTAAAACAAGGAGAAAAGAGGCCACTTTGGAGGCTTAGTGCAAGGGAATCACAACTTGGGAGGTATATGTTTTAATCTAGTTGTTAAATTTGTAGTTTAAATAAGCCAAATTAGTATTTTAAAGTGTTATTTTGTTTATAATTCCTTGTTTAATAAAATTATAGATTAGGGTTTGAAGTATGATAATTGGGTTAAAATTTGTGTTGTGGCTATCTAGTAGTTTGAATTGGATATTGGAGTTGGATTGTGATCGCGATATCGTTAATTCGCGATATTTGCATCGAAATCAGTATGCTAATGCTTACTAGGTTTTTATAAAAATTAGGAGGTGATCTAATTACGATATATGGACGATATTTATAGCATCTCATACGACTATTAGGGTGTGCAAATGCAGAGTTTGGTTTAGTCGGGTTTTAGTTTTGACGGTTGCCCCGAAACGACGATTTTAGTTAAGCTTTTAGCGATTTTCGTGTGTTTCCCATGCACCGAGTGCACGTTGTTCCTAACTTGTGAGCGTCGATCTTTTCATATTATGACTTGCGTCATTTCAGGAATATGTAATCTTATGTTATGTGTTATGCAATTCTTGGATCGGTTGCGGAAATATCGGACGCGGCGCGCAAATGCAAAGCGGTGGTTGGATCAGATTAGCGAGGCATTTAGGTGAGTAGATGTATTCATCTATGGGGGAATTGTCTGGATGGCGCGAGGCGCCCTATAGTTAGGATTGCTTATTACTTGCAACTATATGCATTGTTAGTTAGCTAACCCTCTCATTCATATGCATACCTTTATAGCTATTCGTCTGCTAGAATTGCATGGATATCCATATACACATGTGTGATATCACTTCATAGGACACGTACACCATTACCATTGGCTCCTGTTGCACGCGCACTGTTCATGTGACACACACGCCTTTGGTAATTGACATGTCACGAGCACTGTAGAACCCGATTAGTTCAGTATCAACACTTGCATCGTATATGATGCATCGAATTGCATAGCATATATATATATATATATACCTCACTTCATCTTCATGCTATATAGGTTTCAAGCTATAAATCACATTGCATACCTTTGACATCATAAGCATTTATCATATACAACATGTTGGGTATTATGATTTTCTTGAGAATTTCCGTATTGCTGCGATTTCTGGATTTTGGGGAAAACCGCAAGAATTTAACAAAAGCTTATTTTTATCATTTTTAAAACAAAGTTGCGGTTTTCTCGTGATATATGTGTCGTCCACCATGAGTTTTCATGTTTTCTGTTGGATTTCGAGACCCGATTCGAGGAGTGGATGAACCGTCTCGGGTACATGGTAGGCCCGGTATGGTACCCCGGGGCAAGAAGATCGAGTTGTAGACGATGAGCGTGGCAGGGGAAGACTACCTATCGGTGATGTCTGGTGCGGCGGATATCCGGAGGATACCGACCGTTGTCGTGAGATTTGATGATATGGGCCGATCCGGACTGACGGAGCCCGATGTATTGAGACATTGATGCAGTGAGACATTGAGACAGATATATTTCCATATTTGGTGTCGATGCTTGACACGGTTTTCAGATGATTTCATGATGGTACTTAGCTATTGCACAGATATTCTTTTTCTAAAGTTAAGAATGCAGAGCTTATAGTATTTTAAAATACTTAAAGATTTCATATTGATGTTGCATACATGTGCATACATACTAGTGGCATTACATCACATCTAGATAGACATGCTGTGACACATTTACGTGCATTCTCACGATAGCCTTATTAGATATTATTTTCTACTCACGAGCTGGCAACTCACCTCCGTTGTACCACAGTGTCTTGCAGGTCGGACCCGTCAGCCTTATAGCGGCGGGCTTATCTTATTGTTGGTTTCTTTTGCTCAGACTCGCGACATTGCTCGTAGGTGGGTTGCGAAGACACTTTTATCTCTTTTTTGTACTATCTTTGTATCTAGTATTCTCCATCTACCACTTCTTATTTGTATATGCGACCTAGTGATGAGACTGAGAGATTTGTGTATATGTGGTTTCTTTGGGGTCGAGCTCACTTGAGCCGACGTTGTGTTTTTCTTATATTTTGCATTTCTTTATGCTCATTCGCTTGATATTACATATATATTGCATGTGGTTGTGATCCGCCTTGTGCGAAGAGCTAGCTCCCGCTTGGGGATGCCATTTTGTTATTACAGGTTTATATATCTTGTTGTACTCAATTTAGGGGATAGAATTTACAAAGGAGACTCTGCCGAAATTTTCGGAAATTTTTTATGCTTTTAAAATGGAGTTAATGTAACTTAATTGATTTTAAGTCATTTTCACGAAAGTTTTTCTTCACTCTTTTTGATTTTGGTTTAGATTTTTTTTTCTGGGCTTTGGCTGACTTAGTTTACGTTATGCCTTTAGACGTCTCGTAATCTAAGTGTCAGTCACATTTCGTACCTTCGGGTCGTGACAGTCCATTTCGACCTCACGTCATGCTATCTGCGCACTGCAACTGTTCTCGGCCATGGTCAATCCGGAGTCTCTCACACGGACTCGAAGTTACGAACTTGGTATCTTTATCACTCTGTAGAAGATCTCTAGCCGAACATGTCCTCGGGAACTCGTCCCAACCATCGGAGGAATACTCAATACTCGTCCGTTCTTGATCAACTCATAATGCATCTGGGTGAAGTCCTCTATCCGAAGCTAGTCAGCTTGCTGATCTCTTATTAAATGATATCTGGACGACGTCAAACATTTCGATCGTGTCATCGAGGTCCCAAAATTTTCCGAAAGCTCAACACCTGAGCACAGTCTAAAAATATCTGGTACAAACCACAGTACCTCTGGACCAGCCGTAGAAGGGCAAACCCAAGCCTCACTGATGGCACCGCTAAACTGCCGCAAACCCTAAGGTTCAAAAGCGGTTCCATGGTTATCATGTCGAGTTAGGGTTTCATTCTTCTAGAGGGTCCACAAAATCACTTGCATGTTCCTCCGAATACTTAAACTTGGGAAAATGGGTTTTCTGACATTCGTTCGAACTTTTAACTTCGCTTAGATGACATGTCAATAACATTCGTCTCTTCACTCGAAGTAGTCTAGCTATCATCTGTCGCATCTCTGTATAGAAGTTCCAGCGATCTCAGCTCGTAAGCCCTGGGAGCGGCATCCCATCAATCTCAGCAACAGCTGGGTCATCTGTCTGCACGGTAGACGACATCACAATCTCTGAGGTATGTTATACATCAACAGTCCTCTCACAACTGGCAGCTCTAACAATGGCCCGATCATCCGGTGTAAAACCAAACACTCGCCTCATCCGAGAGGTCACAACACAAAACTAACTCGATATGTCCCCATGTCACCAGAAAACATAATGGTCAGCCCTCGTACCAAACGAGCTCGCCCTGACCGCATCACTGGCAGCAGTTCAATCTATGCTCAAACCATGGTGACAGGAACCTCAATCGTGTATCGATAAAAAAACAGATCAAGGGCATGAAAGGAAAAGACAGATCCAAAATGGATACATGATCATAAGAAAGAACAACATCAATAAGAGTATGATCATGGAAACAAATAGAATCAAGGATCTCAAATGGATGTATAATCAAGAGAACGAAAAGAATCATAAGTCTCAAATATGTACATCCTAAGGTCTCTTAAGTGGAGTATCATATCGTAAATATGTCGTGGAATATACGTACGGTAAGTCACTCTACTCAAGCTACCTACTCTATCAATCAGGGTCAACCTATGGAACGAAAGTTCGGGTCTAATACCCCCATGTTCAAGTCTAAGTTGTTAGTTATATGTATGCCCTAGAGGCCACTACTAGGCATTGGATGTCGACCTATGGGGGGTTCTCATTGTGTGACAGTGTGGCGAAGTATAGGCTCTTACCCCCAGGGTGTCCCGAGACCGGAAGGTGTTCCGGCGGATGAATGTGTCGAATGGTTGTATGCGATATAACCTAGTTATCGAATCAAGGATTGATTCGATAAGCCGATACATTGGATACTAGCCGGTTATATGCGACATGACCGGATCATTGAATCAAGTGTTGATTTAATGATTTAATGTATAATTATATATTTGATATATTACTTTGCATTAACTAGTATTTGTTCACTTTAAAAGGATTTTCTCACTTGAAGTGCACATTGTGTATATGATATATTTTTGTGCACAAGATTGTATCATATTTGATGATACTTGCTCATTTGGGTTTGTGTAAAGATTAAACCATGTTTAGTGAATGGTTAGGGTTTCTTTTCTCTTATTTATTTATCCATTTATTATTGTTTTGGAAAAGATAAAGAGAAAAAGAAATGGTGGCTTAGTTTGTTTTTGTTGAAGCTTCTTGAAGCTTTGAACAAGTCCAACATTCTTGTCTCTTCTCTAACTCTAACCACTCATCTAACCTTAGTTAAATCTCTATACTAAACCATGGTTGAAGTCATGATAAGTATTCTTTTTATTTTCCTTTTTAAATAACTTATCATAAATCTTCTTCTTCTTCTTCATCTTCAACAAAATGAAGAAGCTTGTCTTCATCAATGGCAAGTTGAGCATATGAGTGAGAAATCCAATTCTAAAGTGAACCCACCTCCTATTTCTTCATCCTCTACCTCTTGCCAAGTAGTATAGGGTGTTTCCTTCACAAGTTTTCATGGCTTTGTGAAGGTGGAGCTTGATCTAGTGATGCCTCGACGTAGATCATCTTCGGCATCGAAGCCGACGACCAAGCCCGCCCATTTCTTCGATGAAGCCGATGCTTGAGTCCGGAATCCGATTTGGACAGCGAGGGGACTTCATCACGGAGCCTAGGAGGTGGAGGACCGGATCTACAAAGGTTGTAGCCCCTTCCCTTTAGCTATATTTCCGTTTACTTGCTTGCATCACCTAGTTTTTCTAGTTAACGATCCGTATTAGGGTTTGTAGGCACAAGGAAATTCTTGAATTAGCCATGGTTGATGCCTTGTGAGACCTAATTAGTGTGCCTAGGAACCCTACAGTGGTATCAGAGCCTAGCTAGAGCCTTAGGCGATGCGTAGACGGAATTAGAAGTCCGATCGAACCAAAACCAAAACCCTAAAATGCTCTCTGGACAATTTCTGAAATCTGGTCTTTTTCGATATTAAAAATATGCAGAAAAATCAGCAGGAATATCTAAGAGTTACTGTGAAATTCGAGCTCCTGAATCCACCAAACCGCCGCGGTTCCGCCGCATAAGCATGGCTTATGCGGCGTTTCCGCGGCCGTAATGTCTCTTTGTTTAATGAATTGTGCACAGTAATTCCTAGTATGCAGTGCTGGTTTTCCTGGGAATTTTTAATATTTTTCCAAGAGTTGAATTTTCTGGGTTGTATTGGGGTCTCGGTGTATCGATCGGATTATCCAATTTTGTCAGTGTGTTTTTCCGGGTATTTTTAGAATATGTTGAAAAGTTCGACCGGATATAAATACCCACTTTTTCCCCTGCCGGGAAATTTCCAATTGTTGGATTTTTCCGTAGTTTAACGACGTTCTAAGTAGTGCAAGTAACGCGATGGTCCCTCTAGAAGACAACAAACCTCAACTCGATTATGTGACCGTCTTGAACTGCCCTTTGAACCTTCGGGTTTGGGGCAGTACGGCGTGCCACATGTGAGGCGTTGGCTTGACCCTTCTACGGCTGGACCGTTGGTACTGAGGCACGAACTGAATGCTGTTAGGCTTATTTCATGTGTTGAGCTGTATCGGGAAAACTTGGGTGTTCGATTGTTCGATCGAAAAGTTTAGCATTTTCTATTTATCTGGAATGTGATACAATAATTGGAATTCACAAATTGTTATGAGATAACGGAATGAATATTATAAACGTAGCAGTTTAGTCTCACTTGATCGGTTGCCACGGAGTTTTGATGTGATCAAAAGTCCGTCGCAATCACGTAGCGTACGCGGATACTCACCAGATAAACTTAATAGACAGCCTCACTCCATAGCCCCGACCAAGTGACTGTAGGAGAACCCCATCGCCGAAGGCATCCGTTCGGGTGCTCGCGGCAGCGGTGTTCCGCCTTGGTGCACTTTGTCGACGGCGTCGGGGGTGCGGCCGCCTACTGAAGTTTGCGACGAGCATTCGATCAGAATGTCGGGAATCTTGTTGAATTACCCGACTTTATATTGAAAAGTGTTTTCGATTTTGAGACTAAAATGCGGGGTTTATAATTGTTAGGCATGTGATGTCTAAGCAATTCATTTGATTAGGCATGCGATGTCTATGTAGGTTGCGGATTCCAACTGTTGTAGTTTTACACTTTTTTTCTGTGACCGTAAGTGTAATATGTGATATCGCCGGTTTCGTTACTATATGTCAACGACAATTGGGATGCGCATATTTACTTACGTTGATGACATGTGTTGTTATGTGTTGCTGGATATGTTATATTGGATCGTCGTGTTTGAATAGCCGGGGGTTTTTATGTGAGATGAGTGTTTTTCATTTTCATTCATGTAAAATACTTGTATGTAATATTCTTTTATTGGGGCACTTCCAGGTTGCGGAAGATGTCACCGTTGATGTATATTATTTACTTTTCTGCACTAGGATAGACCCAAGGAGGGGAGCACAAGTAACCGGGTTCTAGGGTCCAGTGGGAGACCATCTCGAGGAGTCGAGTCCGGGTCTCCTAACCCTAGAATTGGTAGGGTTGCTTGCCGCTCTCGTAGGGGTCTAGGGGTGTGGGATTGGCTATTCATCACGACCATGGAATCCGTGTTTTATACCGGCTCGTATTGAAAACACGGACGTCCTAGTATATCCAATATTTCATATGTATCTTCTGCTGTGATTTATCTGTGATCATGTGATGTTTTGTGACAGATATTGTATATAGTATATATGATATATTATATAGACGTTGCTTATGTTTTACACCCGCGCTAGCCCTGCCCCGCTCTGCCGTTAGTTACCTAACCTAACGGTGCAGACGGGACATCGAGGCGAATGCGGATGGCATAAGCGTATGTTATATTTATCTGTGATGTTTAGGTGGACTTATATGATGGGATATTCATTAATGAGATTAATGAAAGAAAATAAACCCAATTGATGTTGTGGAATCGAATTTCAAAATAAAAACAGGTAGCAACAGTTCTTGCTTTGCATTGCGGTGTTCATTATAGAACATCCTGCACCTTATTCGATGAGGAAAGGACCGAGATCCCTTCACCGGGAGTGACTCCTTTAGCAATAACTGGCAGATGCTACACACTCGGTTTGTCCTTTGATTGCTTCTATAGTTTCTGCTTTGCACAGTGATATATATGATATATCCCGCACCTCATTCGACGAGGAAAGGGCCGACGATCCCTTCACCGGGAGTGACCCCTTTAGCAAAACTAGAAAAGCTTCAAAAACATTCCATTTAAAAACCATTTGATTCCGCAACGAGATCAAGTTCAAAGCGTTAAAGGTTTTCACAAAAACCATTCGCAACCCTCCGTCATTGTAGGAAGTAGAGTACTTAGTATTCGTGCTGTGTTTGTTGACCATAGTCAAGGCACAGTGTATGGTAGCTAAGTGATGTATTCCTACACCGCATATGATGCGATTA